>OY743226.1:16152237-17352237 GCA_963555765.1 Orthonevra nobilis | reverse complement strand
ACGACTCTAAAGAGGGGTCTTCAAAAACCATTCCGCCAACTGGCTAATGCCAGCTACCCAGCAATTGGCTGATGCAAGCTACTCAGCAACTGGCTAATGCCAGCTACCCACCAACTGGCTAATGCCAGCTACCCAGAAAATGGCTACCGCCGGCTACCCACCAACTGGCTAATGCCAGCTACCCAGCAACTCTACTACGGAAATTAATAATGAATTTCAAGCCAGAATCACCACCTCTTCTTCGATTTCAGAAGCGCCTATGATAGAATTCATGAACATGAACTCTAGCTCGAGAATACTTTCCAACGACTCTAAAGAGGGGTCTTCAAAAACCATTCCGCCAACTGGCTAATGCCAGCTACCCAGCAATTGGCTGATGCCAGCTACTCAGCAACTGGCTAATGCCAGCTACCCACCAACTGGCTAATGCCAGCTACCCAGAAAATGGCTACCGCCGGCTACCCACCAACTGGCTAATGCCAGCTACCCAGCAAATGGTAACCTCCAGCCAGCTAGCAACCTGCCCCCACTGCAGCCAGCTACCCAGCAACTGGCTAATGCCAGCTACCCAGCAACTGGCTACCGCCAGCCACCCAGCAACTGGCTAATGCCAGCTACCCACCAACTGGCTAATGCCAGCTACCCACCAACTGGCTAATGCCAGCTACCCAGCAACTGGTTACCTCCAGCCAGCTAGCAACCTGCCCCCACTGCAGCCAGCTACCCACCAACTGGCTAATGCCAGCTACCCACCAACTGGCTAATGCCAGCTACCCACCAACTGGCTAATGCCAGCTACCCACCAACTGGCTAATGCCAGCTACCCACCAGCTGGCTAATGCCAGCCACCCAGCAACTGGCTACCGCCAGCTACCCACCAACTGGCTAATGCCAGCTACCCAGCAACTGGTTACCTCTAGCCAGCTAGCAACCTGCCCCCACTGCAGCCAGCTACCGCCAGCTACCCAGCAACTGGCTACCGAAAGCTACCCACCAACTGGCTAATGCCATCTAACCAGCAACTGGCTACCGCTAGCTATCCACCAACTGGCTAATGCCAGCAACCCACCAACTGGCTAATGCCAGCTACCCAGCAACTGGCTACCGCCAGCTACCCAGCAACTGGCTACCGCCAGCTACCCAGCAACTGGCTACCGCCAGCTACCCAGCAACTGGCTAATGCCAGCTACCCACGAACTGGCTAATGCCAGCTACCCACCAACTGGCTAATGCCAGCTACCCAGCAACTGGTTACCTCCAGCCAGCTAGCAACCAGCTAATGCCATCTACCCACCAACTGGCTAATGCCAGCTACCCACCAACTGGCTAATGCCAGCTACCCAACAACTGGCTAATGCCAGCTACCCAGCAACTGGCAAATGCCAGCTACCCAGCAACTGGTTACCTCCAGCCAGCTAGCAACCTGCTCCAACTGCAGCCAGCTACCCAACAACTGGCTACCGCCAGCTACCCACCAACTGGCTAATGCCAGCTACCCAGCAACTGGCTAATGCCAGCTACCCAGCAACTGGTTACCTCCAGCCAGCTAGCAACCTGCCCCGACTGCAGCCAGCTACCCACCAACTGGCTAAGCCAGCTACCCACCAACTGGCTAATGCCAGCTACCCACCAACTGGCTAATGCAAGCTACCCAGCAACTGGTTACCTCCAGCCAGCTAGCAACCTGCCCCCACTGCAGCCAGCTACCGCCAGCTACCCAGCAACTGGCTACCGCCAGCTACCCACCAACTGGCTAATGCCAGCTACCCAGCAACTGGTTACCTCCAGCCAGCTAGCAACCTGCCCCCACTGCAGCCAGCTACCCACCAACTGGCTAATGCCAGCTACCCACCAACTGGCTAATGCCAGCTACCCACCAACTGGCTAAGCCAGCTACCCACCAACTGGCTAAGCCAGCTACCCACCAACTGGCTAATGCCAGCTACCTTCCAACTGGCTAATGCCAGCTACCCACCAACTGGCTAATGCAAGCTACCCAGCAACTGGTAACCTCCAGCTACCCACCAACTGGCTAATGCCAGCTACCCACCAACTGGCTACCGCCAGCTACCCAGCAGCCGGCTAATGCCAGCTACCCACCAACTGGTTACCTCCAGCCAGCTAGCAACCTGCCCCCACTGCAGCCAGCTAATGCCAGCTACCCACCAATTGGCTACCGCCAGCTACCCACCAACTGGCTAATGCCAGCTACTCACCAACTGGCTACCGCCAGCTACCCAGCAGCCGGCTAATGCCAGCTACCCACCAACTGGTTACCTCCAGCCAGCTAGCAACCTGCCCCCACTGCAGCCAGCTACCGCCAGCTACCCACCAACTGGCTAAGCCAGCTACCCAGCAACTGGTTACCTCCAGCCAGCTAGCAACCTGCCCCCACTGCAGCCAGCTACCGCCAGCTACCCACCAACTGGCTAAGCCAGCTACCCAGCAACTGGTTACCTCCAGCCAGCTAGCAACCTGCCCCCACTGCAGCCAGCTACCGCCAGCTACCCACCAACTGGTTACCTCAGCCAGCTAGCAACCTACCCCCACTGTAGCCAGCTACCGCCAGCTACCCACCAATTGGCTACCGCCAGCTACCCACCAACTGGCTAATGCCAGCTACTCACCAACTGGCTACCGCCAGCTACCCAGCAGCCGGCTTATGCCAGCTACCCACCAACTGGTTACCTCCAGCCAGCTAGCAATCTGCCCCCACTGCAGCCAGCTACCGCCAGCTACCCACCAACTGGCTAATGCCAGCTACCCAGCAACTGGTTACCTCCAGCCAGCTAGCAACCTGCCCCCACTGCAGCCAGCTACCCACCAACTGGCTAATGCCAGCTACCCAGCAACTGGCTACCGCCAGCTACCCACCAATTGGCTACCGCCAGCTACTCACCAACTGGCTACCGCCAGCTACCCAGCAGCCGGCTAATGCCAGCTACCTTCCAACTGGCTAATGCCAGCTACCCACCAACTGGCTAATGCAAGCTACCCAGCAACTGGTAACCTCCAGCTACCCACCAACTGGCTAATGCCAGCTACCCACCAACTGGCTACCGCCAGCTACCCACCAACTGGCTAATGGCAGCTACCCACCAATTGGCTACCGCCAGCTACCCACCAACTGGCTAATGCCAGCTACTCACCAACAGGCTACCGCCAGCTACCCAGCAGCCGGCTAATGCCAGCTACCCACCAACTGGTTACCTCCAGCCAGCTATCAACCTGTCCCCACTGCAGCCAGCTACCGCCAGCTACCCACCAACTGGCTAAGCCAGCTACCCAGCAACTGGTTACCTCCAGCCAGCTAGCAACCTGCCCCCACTGCAGCCAGCTACCGCCAGCTACCCACCAACTGGCTAATGCCAGCTACTCAACTGGTTACCTCAGCCAGCTAGCAACCTACCCCCACTGCAGCCAGCTACCGCCAGCTACCCACCAACTGGCTAATGCCAGCTACCCACCAACTGCCTAATGCCAGCTACCCACCAACTGCCTAATGCCAGCTACCCACCAACTGGCTAATGCCAGCTACCCAGCAACTGGCTACCGCCAGCTACCCACCAATTGGCTACCGCCAGCTACCCACCAACTGGCTAATGGCAGCTACCCACCAATTGGCTACCGCCAGCTACCCACCAACTGGCTAATGCCAGCTACTCACCAACAGGCTACCGCCAGCTACCCAGCAGCCGGCTAATGCCAGCTACCCACCAACTGGTTACCTCCAGCCAGCTATCAACCTGTCCCCACTGCAGCCAGCTACCGCCAGCTACCCACCAACTGGCTAATGCAAGCTACCCAGCAACTGGTAACCTCCAGCTACCCACCAACTGGCTAATGCCAGCTACCCACCAACTGGCTAATGCCAGCTACCCACCAACTGGCTAATGCCAGCTACCCAGCAACTGGCTACCGCCAGCTACCCACCAATTGGCTACCGCCAGCTACCCACCAACTGGCTAATGCCAGCTACTCACCAACTGGCTACCGCCAGCTACCCAGCAGCCGGCTAATGCCAGCTACCCACCAACTGGTTACCTCCAGCCAGCTAGCAATCTGCTCCCACTGCAGCCAGCTACCCACCAACTGGCTAATGCCAGCTACCCAGCAACTGGCTACCGCCAGCTACCCACCAACTGGCTAATGCCAGCTACCCACCAACTGGCTAATGCCAGCTACCCACCAACTGGCTAATGCCAGCTACCCAGCAACTGGCTACCGCCAGCTACCCACCAATTGGCTACCGTCAGCTACCCACCAACTGGCTAATGCCAGCTACTCACCAACTGGCTAATGCCAGCTACCCACCAACTGGCTAATGCCAGCTACCCACCAACTGGCTAATGCCAGCTACCCAGCAACTGGTTACCTCCAGCCAGCTACCCAGCAACTGGTTACCTCCAGCCAGCTAGCAACCTGCCCCCACTGCAGCCAGCTACCCACCAACTGGCTAATGCCAGCTACCCACCAACTGGCTAATGCCAGCTACCCACCAACTGGCTAATGCCAGCTACCCAGCAACTGGCTACCGCCAGCTACCCACCAACTGGCTAATGCCAGCTACCCACCAACTGGCTAATGCCAGCTACCCACCAACTGGCTAATGCCAGCTACTCACCAACTGGCTACCGCCAGCTACCCAGCAGCCGGCTAATGCCAGCTACCCACCAACTGGTTACCTCCAGCCAGCTAGCAACCTGCCCCCACTGCAGCCAGCTACCGCCAGCTACCCACCAACTGGCTAAGCCAGCTACCCAGCAACTGGTTACCTCCAGCCAGCTAGCAACCTGCCCCCACTGCAGCCAGCTACCGCCAGCTACCCACCAACTGGTTACCTCAGCCAGCTAGCAACCTACCCCCACTGCAGCCAGCTAACGCCAGCTACCCACCAACTGGCTAATGCCAGCTACCCACCAACTGGCTAAGCCAGCTACCTTCCAACTGGCTAATGCCAGCTACCCACCAACTGGCTAATGCAAGCTACCCAGCAACTGGTAACCTCCAGCCAGCTAGCAACCTGCCCCCACTGCAGCCAGCTACCGCCAGCTACCCAACAACTGGCTAGCGCCAGCTACCCACCAACTGGCTAATGCCAGCTACCCAGCAACTGGTTACCTCCAGCCAGCTAGCAACCTGCCCCCACTGCAGCCAGCTACCCACCAACTGGCTAATGCCAGCTACCCACCAACTGGCTAATGCCAGCTACCCAGCAACTGGCTACCGCCAGTTACCCACCAATTGGCTACCGCCAGCTACCCACCAACTGACTAATGCCAGCTACCCACCAACTAGCAAATGCCAGCTACCCACCAACTAGCAAATGCCAGCTACCCACCAACTGGCTAATGCCAGCTACCCACCAATTGGCTACCGCCAGCTACCCACCAATTGGCTACCGCCAGCTACCCAGCAACTGGCTACCGCCAGCTACCCACCAACTGGCTAATGCCAGCTACTCACCAACTGGCTAATGCCAGCTACTCACCAACTGGCTACCGCTAGCTACCCGCCAACTGGCTGCCGCCAGCTACCCGCCAACTGGCTACCGCCAGCTACCCAGCAGCCGGCTAATGCCAGCTACCCACCAACCGGTTACCTCCAGCCAGCTAGCAACCTGCCCCCACTGCAGCCAGCTACCCACCAACTGGCTAATGCCAGCTACCCACCAACTGGCTAATGCCAGCTACCCCAAACTGGCTCATGCCAGCTACCCAGCAACTGGCTACCGCCAGCTACCCACCAACTGGCTAATGCCAGCTACCCAGCAACTGGTTACCTCCAGCCAGCTAGCAACCTGCCCCCACTGCAGCCAGCTGCCGCCAGCTACCCAGCAACTGGCTACCGCCAGCTACCCAGCAACTGGTTACCTCCACCCAGATAGCAACCTGCCCCCACTGCAGCCAGCTACCCAGCAACTGGCTACCGCCAGCTACCCACCAACTGGCTAATGCCAGCTACCCACCAACTGGCTAAGCCAGCTACCCAGCAACTGATTACCTCCAGCCAGCTAGCAACCTGCCCCCACTGCAGCCAGCTACCGCCAGCTACCCACTAACTGGTTACCTCAGCCAGCTAGCAACCTGCCCCCACTGCAGCCAGCTACCGCCAGCTACCCACCAACTGGCTAAGCCAGCTACCCAGCAACTGGCTACCGCCAGCTACCCAGCAACTGGTTACCTCCAGCCAGCTAGCAACCTGCCCCTACTGCAGCCAGCTACCCACCAACTGGCTAATGCCAGCTACCCACCAACTGGCTAATGCCAGCTACTCACCAACTGGCTAATGCCAGCTACCCACCAACTGGCTAATGCCAGCTACCCAGCAACTGGTTACCTCCAGCCAGCTAGCAACCTGCCCCGACTGCAGCCAGCTACCCACCAACTGGCTAATGCCAGCTACCCACCAACTGGCTAATGCCAGCTACCCAGCAACTGGCTACCGCCAGTTACCCATCAATTGGCTACCGCCAGCTACCCAGCAACTGGCTACCGCCAGCTACCCAGCAACTGGCTGCCGCCAGCTACCCAGCAACTGGCTACCGCCAGCTACCCACCAACTGGCTAATGCCAGCTACCCACCAACTGGCTAATGCCAGCTACTCACCAACTGGCTACCGCCAGCTACCCAGCAGCCGGCTAATGCCAGCTTCCCACCAACTGGTTACCTCCAGCCAGCTAGCAACCTGCCCCCACTGCAGCCAGCTACCCACCAACTGGCTAAGCCAGCTACCCAGCAACTGGTTACCTCCAGCCAGCTAGCAACCTGCCCCCACTGCAGCCAGCTACCGCCAGCTACCCACCAACTGGTTACCTCAGCAAGCTAGCAACCTGCCCCCACTGCAGCCAGCTACCGCCAGCTACCCACCAATTGGCTAATGCCAGCTACCCACCAACTGGCTAAGCCAGCTACCCACCAACTGGCTAATGCAAGCTACTCAGCAACTGGTTACCTCCAGCCAGCTAGCAACCTGCCCCCACTGCAGCCAGCTACCGCCAGCTACCCAGCAACTGGCTCCCGCCAGCTACCCACCAACTGGCTAATGCCAGCTACCCAGCAACTGGTTACCTCCAGCCAGCTAGCAACCTGCCCCCACTGCAGCCAGCTACCCACCAACTGGCTAATGCCAGCTACCCAGCAACTGGCTACCGCCAGCTACCCACCAACTGGCTAATGCCAGCTACCCACCAACTGGCTAATGCCAGCTACCTTCCAACTGGCTAATGCCAGCTACCCAGCAACTGGTAACCTCCAGCCAGCTAGCAACCTGCCCCCACTGCAGCCAGCTACCGCCAGCTACCCAGCAACTGGCTACCGCCAGCTACCCAGCAACTGGCTACCGCCAGCTACCCACCAACTGGCTAATGCCAGCTACCCACCAACTGGCTAATGCCAGCTACCCAGCAACTGGTTACCTCCAGCCAGCTAGCAACCTGCCCCCACTGCAGCCAGCTACCCACCAACTGGCTAATGCCAGCTACCCACCAACTGGCTAATGCCAGCTACCCACCAACTGGCTACCGCCAGCTACCCACCAATTGGCTACCGCCAGCTACCCACCAACTGGCTAATGCCAGCTACCCACCAACTGGCTAATGCCAGCTACCCAGCAGCCGGCTAATGCCAGCTACCCACCAACTGGTTACCTCCAGCCAGCTAGCAACCTGCCCCCACTGCAGCCAGCTACCGCCAGCTACCCACCAACTGGCTAAGCCAGCTACCCAGCAACTGGCTAATGCCAGCTACCCAGCAACTGGTTACCTCCAGCCAGCTAGCAACCTGCCCCCACTGCAGCCAGCTACCCACCAACTGGCTAATGCCAGCTACCCACCAACTGGCTAATGCCATCTACCCAGCAACTGGCTACCGCCAGCTACCCACCAACTGGCTAATGCCAGCTACCCACCAACTGGCTAATGCCAGCTACCCACCAACTGGCTAATGCCAGCTACCCACCAACTGGCTAATGCCAGCTACCCAGCAACTGGCTACCGCCAGCTACCCACCAATTGGCTACCGCCAGCTACCCACTAACTGGCTAATGCCAGCTACCCACCAACTGGCTAATGCCAGCTACTCACCAACTGGCTACCGCCAGCTACCCGCCAACTGGCTACCGCCAGCTACCCAGCAGCCGGCTAATGCCAGCTACCCAGCAGCCGGCTAATGCCAGCTACCCAGCAGCCGGCTAATGCCAGCTACCCACCAACTGGTTACCTCCAGCCAGCTAGCAACCTGCCCCCACTGCAGCCAGCTACCGCCAGCTACCCACCAACTGGCTAAGCCAGCTACCCAGCAACTGGTTACCTCCAGCCAGCTAGCAACCTGCCCCCACTGCAGCCAGCTACCGCCAGCTACCCACCAACTGGTTACCTCAGCCAGCTAGCAACCTACCCCCACTGCAGCCAGCTACCCACCAACTGGCTAATGCCAGCTACCCACCAACTGGCTAATGCCAGCTACCCACCAACTGGCTAATGCCAGCTACCCACCAACTGGCTAAGCCAGCTACCTTCCAACTGGCTAATGCCAGCTACCCACCAACTGGCTAATGCAAGCTACCCAGCAACTGGCTAATGCCAGCTACCCACCAACTGGCTGATGCCAGCTACCCGGCAACTGGCTACCGCCAGCTCCCCAGCAACTAGCTACCGCCAGCTACCCACCAACTGGCTAATGCCAGCTACCCACCAACTGGCTAAGCCAGCTACCCAGCAACTGGTTACCTCCAGCCAGCTAACAACCTGCCCCCACTTCAGCCAGCTACCGCCAGCTACCCAGCAACTGGCTGATGCCAGCTACCAACCAACTGGCTAATGCCAGCTACCCACCAACTGGCTAAGCCAGCTACCCACCAACTGGCTAAGCCAGCTACCTTCCAACTGGCTAATGCCAGCTACCCACCAACTGGCTAATGCCAGCTACCCAGCAACTGGTTACCTCCAGCCAGCTAACAACCTGCCCCCACTTCAGCCAGCTACCGCCAGCTTCCCAGCAACTGGCTGATGCCAGCTACCCACCAACTGGCTACCGCCAGCTACCCAGTAACTGGCAAATACCAGGTAGCTACCGCCAGCTACCCAGCAACTGGTTACCTCCACCCAGATAGCAACCTGCCCCCACTGCAGCCAGCTACCCAGCAACTGGCTACCGCCAGCTACCCACCAACTGGCTAATGCCAGCTACCCACCAACTGGCTAAGCCAGCTACCCAGCAACTGATTACCTCCAGCCAGCTAGCAACCTGCCCCCACTGCAGCCAGCTACCGCCAGCTACCCACTAACTGGTTACCTCAGCCAGCTAGCAACCTGCCCCCACTGCAGCCAGCTACCGCCAGCTACCCACCAACTGGCTAAGCCAGCTACCCAGCAACTGGCTACCGCCAGCTACCCAGCAACTGGTTACCTCCAGCCAGCTAGCAACCTGCCCCTACTGCAGCCAGCTACCCACCAACTGGCTAATGCCAGCTACCCACCAACTGGCTAATGCCAGCTACTCACCAACTGGCTAATGCCAGCTACCCACCAACTGGCTAATGCCAGCTACCCAGCAACTGGTTACCTCCAGCCAGCTAGCAACCTGCCCCGACTGCAGCCAGCTACCCACCAACTGGCTAATGCCAGCTACCCACCAACTGGCTAATGCCAGCTACCCACCAACTGGCTAATGCCAGCTACCCAGCAACTGGCTACCGCCAGTTACCCATCAATTGGCTACCGCCAGCTACCCAGCAACTGGCTACCGCCAGCTACCCAGCAACTGGCTGCCGCCAGCTACCCAGCAACTGGCTACCGCCAGCTACCCACCAACTGGCTAATGCCAGCTACCCACCAACTGGCTACCGCCAGCTACCCAGCAGCCGGCTAATGCCAGCTTCCCACCAACTGGTTACCTCCAGCCAGCTAGCAACCTGCCCCCACTGCAGCCAGCTACCCACCAACTGGCTAAGCCAGCTACCCAGCAACTGGTTACCTCCAGCCAGCTAGCAACCTGCCCCCACTGCAGCCAGCTACCGCCAGCTACCCACCAATTGGCTAATGCCAGCTACCCACCAACTGGCTAAGCCAGCTACCCACCAACTGGCTAAGCCAGCTACCCACCAACTGGCTAAGCCAGCTACCCACCAACTGGCTAAGCCAGCTACCCACCAACTGGCTAATGCAAGCTACTCAGCAACTGGTTACCTCCAGCCAGCTAGCAACCTGCCCCCACTGCAGCCAGCTACCGCCAGCTACCCAGCAACTGGCTCCCGCCAGCTACCCACCAACTGGCTAATGCCAGCTACCCAGCAACTGGTTACCTCCAGCCAGCTAGCAACCTGCCCCCACTGCAGCCAGCTACCCACCAACTGGCTAATGCCAGCTACCCAGCAACTGGCTACCGCCAGCTACCCACCAACTGGCTAATGCCAGCTACCCACCAACTGGCTAATGCCAGCTACCTTCCAACTGGCTAATGCCAGCTACCCAGCAACTGGTAACCTCCAGCCAGCTAGCAACCTGCCCCCACTGCAGCCAGCTACCGCCAGCTACCCAGCAACTGGCTACCGCCAGCTACCCAGCAACTGGCTACCGCCAGCTACCCACCAACTGGCTAATGCCAGCTACCCACCAACTGGCTAATGCCAGCTACCCAGCAACTGGTTACCTCCAGCCAGCTAGCAACCTGCCCCCACTGCAGCCAGCTACCCACCAACTGGCTAATGCCAGCTACCCACCAACTGGCTAATGCCAGCTACCCACCAACTGGCTACCGCCAGCTACCCACCAATTGGCTACCGCCAGCTACCCACCAACTGGCTAATGCCAGCTACCCACCAACTGGCTAATGCCAGCTACCCAGCAGCCGGCTAATGCCAGCTACCCACCAACTGGTTACCTCCAGCCAGCTAGCAACCTGCCCCCACTGCAGCCAGCTACCGCCAGCTACCCACCAACTGGCTAAGCCAGCTACCCAGCAACTGGCTAATGCCAGCTACCCAGCAACTGGTTACCTCCAGCCAGCTAGCAACCTGCCCCCACTGCAGCCAGCTACCCACCAACTGGCTAATGCCATCTACCCAGCAACTGGCTACCGCCAGCTACCCACCAACTGGCTAATGCCAGCTACCCACCAACTGGCTAATGCCAGCTACCCACCAACTGGCTAATGCCAGCTACCCACCAACTGGCTAATGCCAGCTACCCAGCAACTGGCTACCGCCAGCTACCCACCAATTGGCTACCGCCAGCTACCCACTAACTGGCTAATGCCAGCTACCCACCAACTGGCTAATGCCAGCTACTCACCAACTGGCTACCGCCAGCTACCCGCCAACTGGCTACCGCCAGCTACCCAGCAGCCGGCTAATGCCAGCTACCCAGCAGCCGGCTAATGCCAGCTACCCAGCAGCCGGCTAATGCCAGCTACCCACCAACTGGTTACCTCCAGCCAGCTAGCAACCTGCCCCCACTGCAGCCAGCTACCGCCAGCTACCCACCAACTGGCTAAGCCAGCTACCCAGCAACTGGTTACCTCCAGCCAGCTAGCAACCTGCCCCCACTGCAGCCAGCTACCGCCAGCTACCCACCAACTGGTTACCTCAGCCAGCTAGCAACCTACCCCCACTGCAGCCAGCTACCCACCAACTGGCTAATGCCAGCTACCCACCAACTGGCTAATGCCAGCTACCCACCAACTGGCTAATGCCAGCTACCCACCAACTGGCTAAGCCAGCTACCTTCCAACTGGCTAATGCCAGCTACCCACCAACTGGCTAATGCAAGCTACCCAGCAACTGGCTAATGCCAGCTACCCACCAACTGGCTGATGCCAGCTACCCGGCAACTGGCTACCGCCAGCTCCCCAGCAACTAGCTACCGCCAGCTACCCACCAACTGGCTAATGCCAGCTACCCACCAACTGGCTAAGCCAGCTACCCAGCAACTGGTTACCTCCAGCCAGCTAACAACCTGCCCCCACTTCAGCCAGCTACCGCCAGCTACCCAGCAACTGGCTGATGCCAGCTACCAACCAACTGGCTAATGCCAGCTACCCACCAACTGGCTAAGCCAGCTACCCACCAACTGGCTAAGCCAGCTACCTTCCAACTGGCTAATGCCAGCTACCCACCAACTGGCTAATGCCAGCTACCCAGCAACTGGTTACCTCCAGCCAGCTAACAACCTGCCCCCACTTCAGCCAGCTACCGCCAGCTTCCCAGCAACTGGCTGATGCCAGCTACCCACCAACTGGCTACCGCCAGCTACCCAGTAACTGGCAAATGCCAGGTAGCTACCGCCAGCTATCCAGCAACTGGCTACCGCCAGCTACCCACCAACTGGCTACCGCCAGCTACCCACCAACTGGCTGGTGCCAGCTACCCAGCAACTGGCTACCGCCAGCTTCCCACCAACTGGCTAATGCCAGCTACCCAGCAACTGGCTACCGCCAGCTACCCAGCAACTGGCTAATGCCACATCAATCGAATCATATCCCTCCGTCTCAAAGCTATAGGGAACACGGAACGTGTATTTTAAGGATCAAGCTATCATGATGCTTCTATGGAGAAGAAGGATATCGTGTGTCAACCAGGGACTCTTCATGGGTCGAGAGTATGTAATTTTTCGGTCGAAATGAATGAGGATGAGCTAAGAGGATTTATCCGGCCTAATTTTATTATTTACCGGCAAAACAGAACCATGACCGAAAAGGGCTCGATGTTCCAACAGGACGGTATTATTTTAAAGAATGCACTGACCTGTCGATTTTTCTATGAAAAAAAAAAACTCCAGGCTCTCGAAGCACTTTAAGAGAACATCCGACTGTAGCAGGACTTTCTTTCTAGAATTTGAGTATCGCTTTAAAGAACCCGGCAAGTCCAAATTATGAATTTAAAGTTGTCCTAATCATTCCGTTTTAAGGCACGTGAGTCTCAATTTATTTTCTTGCTGTCGTTTTACTGTCTCAGAATGAATTAAGTCATGCTTCAGCTTAAGGGATCGGATCCTCCTTCAATTTTTTTGATTATTGATCTTTCTTTGAGAATTTAATTTTTGCCAACTCAAGAAATTATAAGTACATGTCAAAAGTTTACAGCATCTATAAACATTTGTCAGAAGACTTTCAAGTGTTATGCAAGTGGCTGTATGTAAACATCAAAAGCACATAGCACGAGGGTTTTCCTTTTATGTTTAAAAACCAAATCTTTCTCAAGCATAAGAAAACAATTTTTAAATAGAAAACATTTTATTTTATTTATTTGTTGTAGTCAAATCCGTCTTTATATGCTTTTGGCATCAAGATCACTTTTTAATGCCAATGTCTCGGTATTTTTTTAAACTTGTTTTTTCTTATTTGTTAATATTTTTTAAATAAAGAGATTAACGTCACCATTTCGAAGATCATAAAAATATTTCTATGTTATGTTTACTTTTGAAGCTTTACCTTTATAGCCAGTTTGAAAATAAAAGCGTCCAGTTTCAGAAAAGAAGAGCTTCTTTCAAGAAAAAATTTACTGTATTTAGAAGATTAATTATTGCTTCCACCATCGTCTTAAATAATTTAAGCGGAAATCATTATTTTTAAGACTCTAAAAAATGTTTAAATGTGAACTTATGGCAGCAACTTAATCATAATCACACAGTCACAAAATGTACTATTTACTTTAAAACATTTGTTTTGTGCATAAATTTGAATAAATAAATTGTTAATTATTAAGAATAAATTAGTCAATTAAAAAGCCATACCAAATACAAATTTACTTAAAGAAAACAAAACTGACGCTGCATAAATTAACGAAAATTTTAAAGAATAAATTAAGAAAACAAATAAATTAGTTATAGTTAAATATTATGACAAAAAACTTAAATGGTAGTTATTTAAATATTTGAATATGCATAAAATATCTTGTTTTGGTTGAAAAGAATTTCTAGACTATCTGTTTCTTAATCTTAAATCAGTGCTGTATGAAACGCTGCTTAAGACAGTGTTCATTCTAAAAAAAACAAATTTTTTCATTCTGAAATACATAAAATAAAATAAGTTATAATTAACTTAGGAATCCGATCCGATCCAGTCCGAGCCTTTGAGAATATTCTTTTACGTCCTCGCTTCTACAAATCTAAAAGGTTGCCTCGGAGCTGAAATATCTTGTCACCTTTAAGTTTACTCTTTGAGCAGGTACGTCTTCACTCAATGTTAAATCTTAATCAGCCATTTAGGACTGTTCTTTTTGTATCGTAGCTCCAACGCTTTTCGTTGCACAAAATACGACCCACAAAACGAACTTTAAATTACCTACAACGGTGGAAACAGTATGGGACCAAGAAACTTTCCTTATGGCACTCCTGAAATTATCAAGGATTTCAAATAAATATACAAATAAATGATGGTGAATAGAATTGGATAGATGTTTCTGTACGAAACCCACTCTTAGGTGGGACTCATCGTCTGGTTATGCATGGATGTAGTAAAAAACAAGTTTTTTGTTTGCCAGTCAGGGTTCTTGACTTCCAACAGATAACTTAAATCGAAAACCTCACTTCACCAAACACGGTCTACATATTCCTTGGCTCGGGCTAAAGCACAGTTTCTTAATGTTTGTGAAAATAAAGATACTTTGGTTCGCCTGTGGCTGCTCGCTTTGTCCATCGCTAGAGAACATTCACCACTTTTTTCTAGTATTTCAAGAGGCCCCAGACAACGGAGTCCAGAACAGAATGGTACGCACTTTTGGAAAATGATTTTCAACTTCATATCAATATCCCTGAATTGTATTGAAGTCAGGTTGCAAAAGTCTTTCGAAGACCTCGATCTTCGGATTTCACCGGTTGGCTATAAAGTCGTCTGCGAGAGCTATGGAGTGGCGGATAGAGCCTACAAGCTCGTAAATAAAATCGGCGAAATAATTACGCCTTGTTGTAGACCATTGTTAATTTCAAAAGTTCTATTTTGCCATTTCTCACGATAAACTGTCTGCTGGTGAGCATATATAAGATTATGTACAGCAGCGGTTTGCTTATACCGAGCTGGTCTAATTTGAAAAAGAGCCCCTGCAACCATACGGTATCAAAGGCCCTTTCCAAGTCTTATATTTGTTCGATTGGATATCAGTTAAGACGCGACAGAATGACATCATGCCCCGCTCTGATGTTGAACTCTCAGTTAATTGGTTTCTCGGTACAACCTCTGAAGTTGTCAATGCTATAAATGTCCTCAATATGAACACGGATCCTCACGCTTAACCCTTAATTTTTTATAACCGTCTTTGGTGGATCCGCGTTATTCATTTTTGAACGTGTTTATAAAGTAAGGCCGGATTTATATTCTCGACAAAGTGTGTATTTCGGATTTGTATAAAATGAAGCTGTCAAGTGAAGATTGATTTAATGAACGATTCGAGGGCTTTGTAAATCAACTTCTGTAAATTCATCCTTTGAATGAAAAGACCTGCTGATTTTTATAGCTTAAACTCGACTGCTGAGAGGTTACCAGATTAATGACATTGACATCAACTTAAGCACAGGAATCAATTACGTATGTCGAATTTAATACCGATTAACATCTGCCTTAGTGACAAGGCAGAATAGATCGCGCTCAGATTTAAGCTGTAAGTCAATTGAGCTTCATTAGGCTCAAGTCAATCCCTTCGCAATGGAATACCTCATGGAAAATTTGATACCAAAGTTCCTGGAAGGAAGAAGTGATATGAGGATGCATTCTCCGACAAGCTGGAGCGGGTGTCTTCTTCAAGTTCAAACTTCAAAGTTCTTCAATAGTTTCTTCAGGACAGGAAACTAATGCAGCGTCTTTCATTTATGTATGTAAGTCCAAAGTTTCTCACTCCTATTAGGTAAAATTAAGGTCCATGCGCAGTGACTCGGTATGACTTACAACAATTTTGGAGGATCTGTATTGACCAAGAAGAAATAAAGCCGCAAGAAGAAAGATTACTAGATGAGACTTTTTATTGGGCATCACTGGAGAGTTCGACCAGTGATAGTAGTCTGACTAAGTGGGTGATCGTGCTGTTGTGATAACTCATTTGGGATATTCTTAGATCAATGTTTTATTAAGATGATGTCGTTGGCTCTGTTGTAAAAGCATAGCACTATCAACAGAGTGATTACGTAATGTATGATCAATAACGAATAAAATACTGCGAATTGAACGAATGCAAATAAGTCGATACATTTTTTTTTTTTTTTGTGCACGTATTCTTACTCGATCCATGGCGCAAACGAAATCAAAATACATTCCTTCTCCTCGCTCTGTACAAAATTAATATGATCATTGTACCTTAAGATCGAGCTCGCTTTTCATAATTCTTTTGGTCTTCTTACATTTTCCGTCTTAGCCAAACACCAGCAATGATGTAAAGGTCTGGTAGATATTGTGATCGTTTTGACTTCGTTTTGACTAATTGAATGTTCTTGTTGAATAAGCCTCTAAGACGACTCAAAGTTATCCGCAAACAAACCTTAAAGAAGCATCGAATTATCGACCTTAAATATTCTCTGTTCGAAATTAATGTTGTCAAAAAAACTTTTTTTTAACAAGGCCTCCATCGCAAATTTTTCATCTACAAATACATTTTATTTTTTGCAAAAAACCACAAATCAAATAATTTGTGACTTCATTAATCTGCTGCTACTCAAGTATTTAATTTTATGAGATAAAACTGCTAGACATATTATAATGAATCTGCCAACAAATAAATCACCAATTTGTTAACTGCGCAAACATCGCGTCCAGCTGAAATGACAAGCGAGCTCAGCGTTCATTCAAGATATTTATGTTGACATTGCATGCTCTGGACGAACATAAATTAATCAGCAAAACAAACATTCAGTCGCAATTAAAACACATATTTCGAACGACAACGGCGCAAACAAATGACAGCCTCGGAGAAACCCTATTATTAGCCTTAAAAGATTTCAAGTGACACAATCGCTGGATTAATTGCGTGTTTATACGAGTAAGAGGCTTCCACAGCCTTGCAACGAGTCTTGATGCATCATCAGACACTAAGTATTATAGTACGCAAAATAAAGTTCGATAAATGCAAATTTAGTTTCGAACTTCTGGTGTGGAGATTAATTGTACAACATTCTTTGAATAATTTTTTTGAAGAACTCTAGAAGGTTCGACCTGTGAGGTAAGGCAAAAAAAATCTGCACCTGGAATGTCTACAAATGAAGAGAAAAATATCAAATTGCAAAGTGGCATTTAAGTTTTCAACCGTCAGATATGAAAGTTATACAGATGGGTATGGAGTATCTGCCCTTTATAGAGGGAGATAGAGTAACCAGCTACAAACTTTGTTTTCGATTGAGGCGTAAATGTTGCACGCACAAATTTGATGACCGAAAAAAAAAATAAAACAGGAAAGAAATTCCCAGCTCGATTTTTTTTTGCTGATAGTCAAGGGATTTTGACTACCCTTATAATGCTTTTGCACTAAGAGATCAGAACTCAGTTGTGTTTTGTTACGACTTCGCACCAATGGTGACGTCAAAATTGAAACGGCGATTAAGAAGTTCAGATTTTTGCATTCGCTTAAAATTCGTAGTATTTTATTTGGCATAGGGCATTTCATAAGCAAATGCATTTGATTTTACTAGAGAAGTGTCAGTTAATGCAGATAGAATGATTTTATTTTTTGGAAACATTTGTTTTCCTGTTGGGATGCAAATCTGAAACCACAGAATATAAATCTTTAAACACTTCAATACAAACTTAGTCAGAAAACTTTCAGTCCTACAGGCAAATGTTGGCAGACTTGTTTTCGAAAACCGTAATTTCTAAGCTCGAGGTTTTAAGTGAAGTCAGAAAAGCCGATGAATCACGATCGGTAAACGACCAGGCTAAACGGAAAGATATTTCCAAATCGTTTGGAATGGAACAGAGCGGGACGGGAACAAGGGTCCTAAGGATTTTCCCAAATGTCCGATTTACTGCATAGTCTTGCGATACTGCAGCACCTAACATTCTGCGAAAGGAAAGTAATGTTAAGTTTTAAGCTACAAATCTGTCACTAGCTCATGAATGGAGTTGCATGAAATTTTGCCCATTCGTTTGCAAGGTACAGTTCTTTGCGTGAAGCTACTTTCGCCTTAGCAAAACAAATGGCAAAAACAGGAGTATCGCATGGTGATAAATTTTTAATGGGAAAAACTTTCGAACATTTATTGCAATGGTCGCAGAAACGTTATCCCCCATCAGCTCATTCGAGAACAACAGTTTATCGGTGGCTTAGTGAACTTAAATTGGGTCGAAGTCGTTCCTCGTTCTGGAAGGCCAAAAGAGTTTACAAAATCGTCAAGCAAGTGCGTCGAATTGGTTTGAGTGAACGAGAAGTGAAGTCGCGCAAGTAAGCTGAGACCGTGGATATCTCCAAAGAACGAGCGGGATACATTTTGCACAATGTTTTGGAGATGAAAAAGCTGTCGGCGCGATAGGTGCCGCGTTTGCTGACCGTTGAACAAAATAGCAGCGCGTTGGTGAATCAACGGCGGGTTTAGCGTTGTTGCAGCGTAACCGAAGGGACATTGTTAGACGTCTTATGATGATGGAAGAAACGTGGGTCCATTACCATACGCCTGTACGTTCAATAGGCAGTCTGCAGAGTGGCTGCAATGCCAGGAAAGCCAATCAAAGCAACCAAAAGATCAAAGCTCAGCTGGGAAGGTTTTTGCCTCCATTTTATGGGATGCACGTGGCAGAATCTTCATCGATTATTTGCAAAAGGGAGGGACAACTACAAGAGAGTATTCTGGGCATAGGAAACGAAATAAAAAAAAAACGGCCTCATATGGCGAAGAAAAATTGCTTGGCTTTCATGATAACGCACCGGTACACACGTCCTTGAAGCCGATGCCCAAATTGAACCAATTACGATTCGAATTGGTTGCCGAAACGGTGGCTCTAGGTAAAGAGATTCAAATCGAATGAGGAATTCATCGCGGACACCAGGGCGTATTTCAAAGGCAACTCTGTATACCAAGTGTATTGCTCTCGAAGGCAACAATGTTGAGGAATAAATATAACTTTTTAAAAAAAAAACACTTTTTCCTTGAAAATCCGGGGACTTTTCAACAAGGTTCTATTATGGCCCGCAAGGCTGATTAGTGGCGGGGCTGTCAAGCTTCCTCGACTTTTCCGATGAAAATCTGCGATGCGGATCTGGGTTCCTTGGTTTCGGGATAAAGGAAGAGCTGATGTTTTTATACGCGAGAGAGGGCATGTAGATTAGCATCTCTCCTGTTTTTCATTTATAGACTTAAATCCCCCGTCAACGAGCTCAAAATCGCTCATTTTCATCTTTTTATTTAGAAGGACGAATAATGTTTTAATGACAGTGAGCAGTTCTACGATGTGCAGCTATTTCTGTTAATATCAGAAGCTGGTAAATGACTTGGCCCTAAGTGATGATGCGTTTCTTTAATACAGGGTTGGCCCTCATTTGGTTAAATATTTAATCATATGTAATTTTGACACTTAGAGCTCTTATGCGATTTAATAATTGCCAGAAACTCCGTTTGGCACCCTTAAAATATTTTCTGCAATCTGTGAATGAATCATACCGCTCTTGATTGAATTCGTTACCCAGGCATTGTGTGTCGCACAAAATTGGCCCATAAGAAGTCTTCTCACATATAAGTCTAGCGCCCTTTTTTCAGCTTAAAAAGGGAGAACCTGATCTGGTCTCTAACCTTTTGCCTGTAAAGGTAATTTCCAAGCCTTGGGGATAAACTTTCTCGAACACCTTCACTCATTTTTACAGACTTCGATGGATAAATCATGGTTGAACTTATCCATTTGTAATTTAAATTCTTTAGACCTATTTGCAAGTTCATTCAAATTGCAACGAAAAGGTGAAATATTTGGCATTCCTTGCTTAAAATATCTTTCAAGTGATTCAGAAAGTGAAAACAATCAAAATGCATTCTCTCACTGTCTAAACACTCAAGACATTTGCTGTGCTATCGGCGCACCCCGATTCGACATCTTACATCATTGCCCCGATGACACTGAATTCAAACGTTAAATACTCAGCATTCTCTTACTGGGTAAATTCTAAGGAAGAGTAACTTAGCCAATGGTTAAAAATATCTATGGACTGTGGCCAAAATATGAGATTGGGACACCTGACAGGCGGGACCACATTTGCCTGACAAAACAATAAGTTTATTCGCATTGAAGAAAGTGTCAGTGTCAATGCCAATCGAAAGTGGAACAGTGTTTGGGGTTGTTTTTGACAAATGGCCAAAAGTGTTCTATGGACTTTACCAGCTTGTATCCTCGCCAACAGAGTAGACATTTTGTAATTTAGTTGAGTTGTCATCGTAAATGTCGGCCAACAAATTTAGTTGTAATGTCAAAAATGTTATTGGGATGACATGTAAGATGTCTTGTATCAAGATTGCATACAGAATGGCTGTCTAAGATGCAAACTGTTTTAATTCTATGAATTTTTGTTTTTTTTTATTATTATTTGTTGACAAAATTAGCTGTGACGCAAAATTTCGTGATTAAGTTTTGCTGTTTGTTCATCTTTTGTGAAAGGTGAGAATCTAATTATAAATTTTGCGGTTGCACGGTGAGGCGACTGACTGAAATGCTCAAGGCCATTGCCAGATAGACATGGGACACAAATTGTCGAATAAATTCATGAGAAATAAATAGAAAAGATACAATTTGGGAAAATAGGAGTTAAACACTTTGTAGAACTGGAATACAATAGCGTTCAAATGTCCGCATCCGAAATGTCCAATTTTTCATGACTGCGCATAAAAAACACTTAATTTGACCGATGGCATAAATAATGTTAACTGTGAGGGCCACTCTTGGTTTTTGGCTTTTTCGCACAGACCTGCGACTTCAGAAAACCCCACAACAAAAATTCTAACGGGGTCAAATCACACGATCTCGTTGGCCGGTTCCCATCACCTTCACGTGAGATCACCATGTCCTCGCATAACTCGTGGATAGTTTCCAATGTGGCGTGAGCTGTAGAAACCACATGTCATTGGTGTCTATATGATCCAATTCAGGCCAAAAGAAGTTGACAATCATCGACCTGTTGACGGTGGTGGCCTAGCCAACGTAGTTCTCAAAGAAATGTGGACCGATTCCGCCGCCAGCCCAAAACCAACACCACACAGTAATTTTTTCGGGATGCATTGGACGCTCTTACGTTTTCGGCAGATCTTGCGTTTGAATAAATGACAGCCAATTTGACAGATGGTCGCTTTCAACTGTCAAAGTTCGGAAGCCCCTATTGGAAGACACTTTACTTTCTTCAGGCTATTGCTTGAGTACATATTGCGACGGCAGGTGGCAACTTGTTAAGCAAATCTATCCAGCTGTCGGAACACGCAGACGATATTTATATTCGCTCGCTTGCAATTGCGGTCGCAAAAACTGCCAGATGGTTACTCTATCGATCCTTCGAACACCATCTTAGACACTATTCGAGGAAGGATCTTAGTCAATCGATACTTCATTGATTTGTCCAAACAAAAAGAATCAATTCTCCGAGTTCGAAGGACCATAGTCATATTATTCTCTACACAAAACTCATCCATCCAGTTCGTCCATATGGACGAAAAAATATCGACCGATGACCAAAAAGCAGATCGTAAGGATCTTCGAAATAAAAATTTTCCGTCTAATATACGGTTCGCAGACGAGAGGCAGAGAAGATACAACTACGAACTCTACGAGCTTTACTCCGCATCAAGCTAATGGACAGCAAGAGTGTTTTTGAATCCCACCTACCAAATCGCGGGTTCCGTGATGATTGGTCTGGGTTGTGTAGAATGGAAAATGACTTTGACACAGGCTTAAATCCTTCAACGATCAACAGCCTCAATAGTAAACATAAAAACGTAATGTCAAAACATGCGTCACACCAGACGTACGTCAGCTCAAAAAATACATTTCTTATTCTGTCACTAGCTGGTGATGTTCCATTGTAATGTAAGCCTCAAAATTCTCATAAAACTTGTAACAATCACTTCCGTGAAATAAACTTCTCATTCAGAATATAATTTATTGCTCCTTCCTGGACATCATAAAAATATGCTTCACACTTGTGTCGCGCATTGTTTAGCTTAAATGCCGCCCCCTCATTAATAAACTTGACCTTAAAATATATATTTCAGGTTCAAACTAATCTCCTAACGTTTAATAAAATATGCAAATTACTCTAAGGTCAACAACATTTCCAATAAATAGCGTTTTTATTACGCCAAACGATTCTGTTGGCAAATCTGACAGAAGCCACCATATTACGTCATGGGATGACGACAGTTTTCCACTTACAATTCCCATTTGACAGCCCTGACAGGAACAATATTCGAAAGCATCATAAAAAAAATGAGTTATTAATTGATTGCCAATTAACATAATCGTTTAGTTATGAGTTTTTTGTGGGTTTTTAATGAATGTCAAAATAGGCGGGCAGCGTTCGAAGAACACCTTGCAAAATTTAGCGGTACCAACTGATGACATCAGTTTGCGGAAATGTCATCCTTATCCGGATTAATTGGATTTCTGTCTGCCGGTCCTTCATAGGGGAAGGCGCGGCAACTACTGACATTGGATACTACTGACCTTGGTCAAGGATCGAACGAGCCTGACAAATCGATTGTTTTCGATTTGACGTTTGATTCGAATTGGTCACATCTGTCGCATTCCACTGACAGTTGTTTGTTTTAATTTTTGGCAAGCCATTTCGAGTGGGTGGCAATGATTGAAATTGAAATTGGAATTTTGAAACTCCATTCGAGTGGATGATTAGGTACTAGCTGTTATGTTAATCAAGTTTAATGGGATTTTGATTATTTATTCGATTGTGGACGTACTTAAAATAACCGATGGATTAGTTGGATCGACGTCCGTTTGAGTAAATTTTGAGTAAATTGAATTTTTATTGGCTATCAATCGTATCTTAGTGTAACACTTTCATAACCGGAACGTTACTTAAGACTGGATTTAGCGTGGTCTCAAGGCTACTTATGGATGATGGAGTGGTCACTTTGGTCGGATGACAGATAAAGGTACTCAAACGAACATGAACTTGATGTTCTCGTCGCTATGTCGCCGGTTGGACTTTGTAGTCGGTTAGTGTGCTGATGGCTGATCGAGACACAAAAATTAGGTGTTTTTGTTTTTTTTACGCTCTATCGGCAGACATGGAAGAACCTTTGAAAGGTCATAAGGCTTTTTTTCCATTTGAAAATTGTTCATTGCCTGAGATGAAAACAAATAAAATGCCGCCACGTGGAACTTAGGCACATGAATGTTAAGTATTTACAAGCCTACCCGCGGATTTCAACACCGCTGAATTGACGCTATTGATCACTAGCAAGAACAACGAGTACATAGTGAGAAGATCCGAACAAGCTTGGAATAATGTTAAAATGATTTCAAAAAGTTAAAAAGATTGAAAAACCGTAAAATCTGCGACGGTGATGGAACTACATCGTCAGGACAGGGGGCGTGCAAAGCGTAGCCGATCGAACGTTATAAGATCAGAGAGCAGCATACCGAGATTAATTCCGAAAAGAAACTTGTAGAAAGAGAAAGGCTTTAAAGTTTAAAGAGAGACGGTTTTAAACGACAATGACGAAGAATCCATCGTTGTCAAACTAAATGAACCAGACCAACTCAAGTTCAGCAAAGCGGCTGTGGTCGACGGATTTCCTGTCTAGATGCAATTCGAGATGACCTGATAAGATGAATACATCAAATCATTTCTAATGAAAGTGTGCCCGATAAATGGATTTTTCCTGATTTAAAAAAAAAACCCTCATAGATCAAGTTTTCTTAATACCGTCGATGTCTTCTCTCATACTGCGTCGACTCCCAGATTGGTGCATATCAGTCAAATCTAAGCACTTGGACAGATATTGGAAAAAACACGGGTGTTCCCAGACCTCGGTTAAAACAACGAGCCATAAATTGTCTGCAATGTTCTTAAGCAGGACTTTTGATATTTTGAAAGGTTTTAGAGATGGTCGTATCGAACAGAACATCAAAACTTGAGTATTTTTTTATTAAAAAAAAACTGGCCAAAAGCGAGTAGGACAGGCGCAAGAAAGGTTCGTTACCACCATACAATGTTTTTTCTTTTTTATGAATAAAAAAGAGCCAAAAGTGAATCGTTTCTGCACAACGATGGTCCCGTACAAGCTTGTAGCTAGATATGTTAATAGTTCATCCATCACGGGAGTCGAGTTCACACATTTTTCCCATATTTTTCAAATTTTAAATTTCGCATAGCCTCCTTGGCGGAAAATTGAGTTTGCGATTTTAATTTTTTTTTTTGTGATGCAAGTAAAAATTTACTGTTTTCGGGTGTTTCCCTTAACTTGTTTCATTACATATTATTCCTTACTAAATTTTATGATTTTAGGTTAACCGGATGTACCCATAGGTTTTCATTCCCCACATCTTGTGACTGCGTCGATTTTGAAGCTTGATCTTTGCTTACAGCTTTGTTAAAGTCGTTCTTAGTATTTGATACCTCCACGCACTCCTAAGCAAACGGGCGGTGGCAGAAAGATGGACATCGAAGTGATCTTTTCATGTTTCCGTTTATCCTTTTGAGGTTTGGAGCCTACGAAAAAAAGCGCCGAAATCAAACGAATATTACCTTCCCTTCGCCTCAGCTATTATTGCATAAGAAGCTCAGTAAGAAAGGCGTGTATAGGACGACCATATTAACGTTATACCAGGTTTGTGATTCCATTACCTGTAAGTATTTCTTTTGGGATTCGTGGAGCCATTAAATGCTCAATGCTCAGGCTAGTCAGGCTTGTACACCTATTTGCCTGTGCTGCGAATTCTTTCTAATCTCATGCCATCTTTCGTTACCTGTGCAGGCATACTCGGAAGTTACAGATCTCAATATTTCGTCAGATTCATGCATGCGAGGAGCTAAAGGGCTTTCTGTGACATTAATCTTTGGAGAAATGTGTCTTCAAATAATCAATGATGTGTGTCGAAAAATTAAGATCACACTTCAATTTCAATTTTATTTCTGTACAAGTAAGCCAAGATTCAGTTTAACGACTCTAAGGCTAAAATAACAATAAACAAAAGCTAAAGCAGTTTTGATTACTTTCGGTGGAGAATGAGGTTGACATGGGCAGTAGGGAAAATGCTACAATTTATTTAGAACTTTAGGTGGGACACTTTGACCACAAAGTTGTTTTGAGCTAGAACTTGAAAAGGACGGTTTTATTGACATATTCAGAAACTGGAAAACCTTCTTAAAAATTTGAGGCAAGATTCTCTACAAGTTTCCCTCTTCATCATCTGAGTTAAATAAAGTACTAAAATATTTTTTGGTACATACATAATAAATGGTAAGGCAGACAAGATTTGGGCCTTAAATTGATCCCTTTGACCAACCGAAACCCATTTCTTTCTACGTCTTAAATAATCTTTTGCAAGTTCTAAGTAAATGTTTTTCAAAAGTCAAGAAGGCACAGAATGCTTACATTTTTCAAGCCGTTTTTCAAGAATTTTGATTTTTGTCGAAGCACAACCAGATTGAAGTTTTGGCAAAAGGTTACTTTGACTCAGATAACTTATTATCTAACTTTCAAAATTTTTCCAGGAAGCTATCACAATGATTGTTAGATGCTTATTGGCCAAATGTTACTAGTTAATAAGGCTTTGCCTTTTGCAGCACTGAAATGATTTAAGCCCATCTTCAAACAGTCAGGGAAATACGAAGCTGTCGTACAAAAATGAACAACATGAGCAACGCAACTCAGAGTACTTTTGGAAAGTGGAGGCTCAAAACATCAATCTGCTGCTCTACCTAAAGAACTCGTGTTCTCTTCTTGCGACACAGACTTGCGCATACCTTTTTTTGAATTCAAAAACATTATATAGTCATCTGTAAAGTTCTATTTCTACAAAAAAGAATCATTGAAAAATAGCCCTGGAAGTAACGTACCATTATAAACACCTAATGCGGCAAAATGAGCACTTCCGAGTGACCACTCAAGTCATCTCGAACTATCAATTTCAATCGCATCATTAATTAAGTTTGCAAATTCTACTTAATTGCTTCGCCATTAAACTCAGTCTTTTATACTTACGAATTCATCATCTTCATTATGGCATCAACTGTCAAATATGAATGCCAGCCGACACACAAATGGCAGTCAGGCGTCAGCAGACAACTCTGTCAACTATAACATGACAATCAATAAATCATATCGCCAACAATTAGTTGGCTCTTACAATTACACGCCGCGGACATTCATCTCGTCCGGATCATCATCGCATCATTACAACTGACTTACCATCGATCGCCGCCGCCGATCATCAATATTCACAATGAAGTGTGAACTTCAACGACCGGCCAGACAGTTCGAACTGAACTGAACCGAACCAAACGTCATTGTTTACATGGTCGAGCGATAATTTTTTGTTATCACCTTCATAAATCTTTAAGCCCCTTTCAGCATTGAGGCGGTAATTATAAGCACGCTAATTGCTCGCACATCTTACAACGAGCACGCTTATACGGTAGCGTTGCAGTAGCCAGCAGACAGGTAGTGTGTAGCGTGAGCTGCATTCCTGAGCTGCATCTTGGAAAATTTGACACCTGCTTGGTCGGCGTTGGCATTCATTGCGGTCACGTTACGTAAGTCAGAGGTCCGGTTCTAGTATTAATTGATTCTAGAGTATTATGTCAGTCGCACGACCGCTGCGATGGTTGGTGAAGTGCGGAGTGGCCCCTCGTGTGGGTGGAGTACATATGGTATATGTTGTACGTCGTTATTTTCAAGTGCACACCTAGCTTCTGACACAGCGGCACGGTGCTTTAAAGTCATTCTAATTGACAGGAGAAATATAAATGTCAAACTGACATTTGGTTCAAGGGTGGCGTATTAAGAATGGCGCATACCTGGGTGTGTCAAGCTAGAGAACAACAAATTGCTCTCGTATTTCGAGAACGCCGTCGAACGCATTTCACTCGAGTGTTTTCTCTTTTCCATAACGCTTCTGACCCAATTGCGTGGTGTAATGAACGCATTAGTATTCTACAATTGTGGCTGTCACTTTGCGTTGACATCTGGTGAAACTGTTTGCGGACGCGAATTACGCAAAGAAATTGTTTACATGCACGACACTCGCACTCTCCACGACCAACGACGACGGAAGAGGGTGAATGACACTAGATCTTTGCGGAGGCTTTGAGAAGACTTTTCATTTCGGATTCACGCGATGAGTGCGCAATCTTGTTGGACATGTTTTAGTAATCGGAGATCCTATTGTGAGATTTTTGTCCGGCAAGCAATGGGATCTGCGGCTGGAACACAAGTACGAACACGAGAGGGTACATCTGTAACGGCTTGGGCTTGTGACCCACGGAAGAGTGATTTACGTGAGGTGACGGCAGGCAAGTAAAAGTTTGCTAAATCTTTATGCCGTATGGATTAAGCGTTTGATCGTGTGAACGGTGTTGAATTGAGTGTAAGTTATTTGACAGATGGGCTGTTGTGAGTGTAAGAATAGAGGAAATGTGTATATTTCGCGGACTTTGCTGTCAGATTTATGACAGAAGTTATTGTGACAGTTTTATGAAGCAAGTATGTTTCCATGATATCCTCGAAAGTTTTTGAATGTCAATATTACGTGGCGTTTTATGTTCTTTAGAATCCGCGTCCGAAATTTAATGTCAAAATTGCACTTGAAGAGTAAAGACGTAAAGAAAACTTCGTGGTCGGTATACAGTCTTCACGGAACGACTTATGGTAAGGGCTTCCTACTCAAAACTATTGCTACCATATGATTTGCACGAAAAATGTCGAACTACCATTATGTGATTTCGGAGCAAAATATTCAAAGGTTCTGATGCTCGATCAAGAGTCCGACTCAATGATTCCAGAAAGTTGCATCAGTCATCTTAAAGATGTACAGCATCAGAACTTTCAATAACATCTTACCGAGAGACTCTCAAATGAGGCTAAGTTCAGGTAACAGACGAGACCAATTAAGACTATAAAACACTCCGACAATATAGGTTAGATTCGATGACGTGCACAATAGTTGGGGATTAGAAGAAGACGCTGCAAGGGGAAACTCGAGCAGCAACTGACGACTGCAGAGCTAGGCATCGCTTCCAAGTTTTATCGATTAAATCCTTTTTAAACACACAAATCGGACGTGGCTTTTGGCACAGTAATAGACTTAATTCTAAGTATGCGCCGAATCCAGAATGTTCGGAATGTCCAAATTTTTCCAGTCTCTTCTTGAGCAAATTTTGCGACAAGCAAGTTCTGACAAGGAAGGCAATATCTATTTGAAGTCTGCTCATCAGATTATCCAGAATTGGAATGTTTTAAGTTATCTGTTGCCGTTTCGTAGAGGCTCCACTTTGCGACAAAGATGTTTTATTTACCAATTTTAGCACTGAAGTCCCAGTGATGATTTTAACATTGAACTTCAAACAGCTTCCAATCCTAGCGAGCTAATTTGCGCGCTAAACTCCTTAAGGATACACTCCAATCTTGTAGAAGCTTCTGGATTTGAGTGTTTTCTATAGCAGGAGCATACATCATTCCTTTGGGGGTCTATTGATACCTTTACAAGCCTGCTCCTCTCATAGCTTGAAACGTTTGACGTTGAGTGCCATCTAGTCACCCCTTAGCGGCTTCCAAGATGATTATTGGTTAAGTTTGGTTGTAAGAAATCACCACTAAACCCTGTTTGAACAGTTGAATAGCTCCACCATTTGTGTGTCGGCGTTTTATTTTCCACCTCAGAAGCTTCATCTTGACAGTTGCACTTTTCCGCGATCTGTACATCGTACGCGTGAGGTGGGGCTTCTTATTTGAGTCCAAGAGTCAAGCTTGAATCAGATGATTTGTTAGCCCTTGTCTTTCGGTCTTTTTTTCGAGATGAGCTACAAAAAGGACCTTGGATTTTAATTCTGTACAGCACGATCAAGCACTCGAATAATTGTTTTTTAGTTCTCTCTGAATGATGATTCCTCACATTAACCTCAAAGCAGGATGTAAGCGAAATCAAATTTTTCATTTTAGCCACTTTCACTCTCCTTTGCATTTGCCTCCAAGACTTTAATCTCACGAAGATGCCATCTTTAAGAAATTTTCAAAGGCTCTCACCGAAACCCTCGCGTCTCAGTCGAAGATGACTTTCAACAGATACAAACTTAATTACTCAACAACTTGTTTGATTACATAACATCGTGTCCCAACATCAGACTTTTAAGCTCCTAATTGAGAACTCAACGAGTTAGATCCTTATTCTCAATAAAAAAAAAATTTAATTACTCAAGTCCAAGACGTAGATAACCTTTCGGTTGTGCTCCACATGAAACAGAAGCATCACAAGTCAAACAGATAAGCCAACGCAACCGACAAACAAACAAACAAACACTTAAATAACAAACCACTGAGCCAGCAATATGTTGGATTATTGTTTCAATTAGCCTTGAGACTACTCGAATTAGCAATGCAAATGGCCAACTTCATTTCGATTGTTAAACGTCTAACAAGCATTTAACTCATTTCTTTTTGGTCAACAAGATGTTATTTGAGTGGATTGTGCCATCATGAAGGAGCAGTCGTGCTGAAACTATCTATGCAAAGGTTACGCGAAATTTTTTTGATTGATCAAGATTGATGGGACACAATGAATGACTCGAAAGCCGTTTAGAGAACTTCAAGAGTATCTATGACTCAGAGATGTTGAATGTTTTTTTAAATACCTATACAAAAATGGTCAGTCAGACTAGTGAGGTAATCAATTATGGATCGATGATTTCATGAGATCTGAATTTTTTCTAAAAACATAATAAAGTTTTGCAACAAATTTTCTGGGTAATAAAAGACCGGCTTCTAAAGGAGAAGACCACCGACTCACCACGAAGTGGGTCAACAAAATTTTATGATAAACAAATCTGTTTTTGCAAAGAACGACAATCTTTTTGCATGATTTCGAACATTCTTGATTTTTATGAAGCTTCAAGTAGACTGACTGGCTGACTGTTGAGAATGAAGTCACTTTTTTGTATCATTTATTCTTTATTAAAAAATCTTCAGAACGATAGACAAACCTTATTATTGCAGTTCTAGTTAAGTATGCTGGAGTTCTTAAATATTTTTTAAACGGTCGCGCCACGCAAGAACCCTTTGCAATCTTTAACTAATCTGGAATGCCACGAGGCTCTCTTGAATCTCACTTAGGCTACCGCTGTAAATAATAGGTACCTGTTAGAATTTTTTCTATACCTTAAAAAGGTTTCGGAAAAAGATGCGGTCTGAGTCATTCAATCTAGTCGGTCAAAACGATCTCAAACTATTTTTTTTACTGGAGCAGTATTATCGTAAACACCCCGCAACGAATGGTGCGACATCGCTTGGCAAACACAGTAGATATTAGAAGAAAATTGATTGAAAGTAATTGAATGAAAATCGAGTCAAATTTAGAATGGCGTCACAGGAGTGACACAACTTAACCGAAGCATAAGTGCTGATCGATAAAACTGGGCCATCATTCCGGGCAATGCAAATCACCAAAAAACTTTCCGAAAATGTTTAATCCGCTAGTGGATTTGCGATAATCAAAGCTCATTGATCATGGTTTTGTGTAGCTCAAGAGTCACAGTAATGGTCTTAACCACAGCACCCTCGAAAAAATAATGCCCGATGAAAACTTGGGCATTAACGGAGCTCGTAACTAGAAATGAATATTACGATTCTTCGTGAACAGATTCTCAGTTGCCTATCCGTTCAATTGGAATTGAGCCTCTTCGTTCATGATGCATTGATGCTTTGTTGTAATATTAAGCGTAGGTTCTCGTTTTTTAGTTTTATTACTTATTTATTTGCTAAGTGAATGTTAAATGGGAATATCATACCAAGTGAATTAGTAACCGACTATTCAAAGATTCATTTCCATACTACTTAAAGTAAGTTTGAAAGTTTAAAATTTTGAAGACCAAAATCCATTTCTTCATCTTCACTCTCTTCACCTCTTCTTGTATATTATAGAACATTTAAATAGTCAGTAATCAATTCGTTATATTGTGTACCAAATAGTTACTTCAAAACGCTGAATACTATGATATTTCAACTTAGGTATTCAAGGTTTTTAATATATGGGAATTGTTGCTTTCAGATAAAAAGACTAAGATAATTAAAAAAAAAAAAGTATTTTTTTTTTAATTATTTTCTCGCTCTTAAAGAGGATATTAAGACTCTTAAAATGCGTGTAGTACAGAGCGAGTGGAAGAATTAGGAGAAGAATGAATGTAGTGGTTTGAGATACTCAGGTGTAATTGGTTTCAACTCACTTCGGTGGATGGAGCCCGAAACGGGACGGAGAATTTTGATATTGACCTATTGCCTTTAACCTTATTCGCAAGATTTTATTCGACATTCGACAACTTTGAACGTTTGGAAGATTTAACTTAAACACCCCGCTGTAAGTGTTATGACTTCACAGCAGAGCCACAGAACTTGCCATTCAAATAGCTGGCTTAAACAATGTTTTTTTCATTCATTTTTTAACCACTAATCGCTTGCCATTGCACAAACATGGTGTGTTCAAATTACGAAGTAAAATCACCGGAGATCCAACCTTCAGTTGTGAATGGTGCGGTTGCATGCCTGACAAATCCAATGAGTCCAAAAACTCTGTTGGATAATTAACCGTATCTTTGGCATCGCAAACTGTATCGATAGATTTTTATAAAACCAAGTCCTTTGGCAACAAACTGTTGTATCAAATCGTTGACGTCCACAGTTTTTTGCTGCCAAAATTGCCCTTTCTGCTAGTCACTCATAATTCATGTATTGCGTTACATCGGGAAATATGTGATCAATTAGAGCATTTTATGAATTAATATTTGTGCAGAAATCTTTTGACAATTTTATGCATCCAGTATTTTCGTGTACAGCAACTTTTCCATTGCCGTTATCTAAACAGTTGTTTTGTGAATGTTTTAGAGGTTGAAGCATTTGAACGCGTATGTTGACTTTAGTTGTACAACATTACGCCAGTGGCGATGATCTTCGAAGTGCCTCTGATTTAATGAACACTGAATCGTGAATCGTGAAGTGCAGTACTCTGCCGAAGATATGATGACGCCAATTGTTATTCACAATATATATAGAATTATTTACGACCGCAGGTGGATTCGTTTTTTTTTTAGAACTGGCAAAACATTTCACATTTCGGGTATGAAAATTAGTTAACGATCTATTCTCAGACCTACCGAATAAACACAAAAAAATTCATAAGAATTAGTCAAACTGTTTAGGAGGAGTTTGGTAACAAACAATAATATAAATTTTATGAATATAAATATTATTTTGCAGAAAAAAATATTCCACTTTTATATGCGAATGATTTTAGTAAAAAATATATTCTCTGCAGCCCAAATATATTCTCCACCGTGGTCACACTGCTCGTTACATTCCACACGAAATGGATGCATCCAACCAATATGCAGTCGCATTTATTTGCCGTAAAACTGCTTTAATTCAATTTTATTTGTTAAATCAGTAAAACGTTGCGATGCCAACTCTGCAGAATTTTTAACATAAATACAGAAAACAGAAATCAGAAAAAAATATGTATACAGAAATTTAAAATTCCAGAAAAAAATGATAAAACTGGCAAGCAAACATTTGTTTAACCCTTTACAAATCTATTACTTTCGCTGTAAAACGTTAACATGTTAACAAGTAAACCCCATGCTGACAATTTTATTTCCTCCTATTTCTGGTGCCATTTGGCTTAGGAGTGAAAGCAGCAGCAATCAAATAAATTTTTTCATTCAATTAAGCCATTCGATTTAGCATGCCGTCTCTGTCATTCTACAGGAATTTCATTTGAAATTTTATGCATAACTGTGTCATCAATCGTTATTTGAAATTTTCAAAACAACTACGAATATTAAGTGTAGTAACCACTCATTTCACTTGTGCGCATCCTATGCTTGTCAAAAGTTACCAAGAGGTGCAGAAGATTTTGGGCAAGATCACTACAATTATATACAGAATAGTCCAAAGCCCATGGGAGACTTTAGAGATTTTCAGTGCTTTGTTAATATAAAGCCTCATAAGCTTTTACAGATCGTTTACTTTCAGCTGAATCAATACTGGCTAAGTGCATTGAACCCACTACTGAATTCCTTAGTTATGCGTTGGTTTATTTGAATGACCTTAATAAAGAGATGCAATCGGGGACCACGTTGAAGCGGTAGATTTTGGGAGATACAGTTTGTCAAGAAAGTGTTTACATAACGTAAAAAATCAGAAAATTCTTCTTTCCTATTTAAAATACAATCACTTCCAGTAAGTTTATTGAACATATTCTTTTACTTTTAAAACAAATGCTTTATATCTTTTAACAATAACAACTTAAAGGGCAAAATGTTAAAGGGACTAACATTTGACTGTCAAGCAAATGTTTTCACATCTTATTTTAAATCCCTTCCGCACTGCATGAACAGTTTCAAAACAGTACCGTTATAGCTATTTTTTATTTCTGTTGCATACATCTTGATGGGATGATGTTATATTATGGTATTTGTACTGCAACGAAGAACCCAACAAAGTGTGGCGCAAACCTTTAAAAGCCTTGTCAAACAGGAATATAACTTCAAAGTGTCGGAGACCTAGCCTTTTTTTAAAACACCATGGACGCAAAGAAATACCTGAGCATTCTGCAGGCTCATTTGCTCAATAGTGCTAATAGTTTTGGGTTTAATGGCGGTGATGATAGCACCACAATTCAAATTTTATCAAGATAATGACCCAAAACATAAAGAACTTACGGTGAAGATATGACTGCTTTATAACTGCACAAAAGTGCTAAACATATTAGCTCAGAGTCCGGATCTTAACCCAATAGAAAATTTATGGGTTCACTTGAAAAAGAAAGTGGCAAAAACGGAACCCCAAAAAAAGAAACCAATTGATGTAATAAATCAAAGAAGTGCGATAATATTCCTTACAATTATGACTTGAAAAAATTATGACGAAAAGACACCAAATTCTTACACAAAGTGTTAACACTTTCTTGACAAACTGTATGTATCCAAATTAAAAAAAGGTGATGGAACTTACGTTTTCCCATTACTCTCTGAATTTCTTAGAATTGTGTTTGCACCATAAATTAAATGAAGACTAAATTAAGAAGCTTACAACGAAAACCTTAACGGGGCTGTTATTTACCAAAAGTGCGTTTTAACTCCGTGGACAACACTACAAGTGTTCTCGATTGCACATAGAAACGACATAATGTATGTTACACGTATTAATCAAAATAAAGATTTATGTGTAATAGTATTAAAATTTTAATTTTTCTAAGTATAAAAAGTCTTGATTTCTGCAAATTTTCGTCAAGGATATTTACAGAATTCTACGGGTTGGAACCACTATCAGACAAGCAATCGCATTTATTTGGCCTAAATCTGCATTTAATTTACTTTAGCAACGTCCACCACCCTTCGACCAAACAAATTTGAAATTCTAAAATTGATCTAAATTAATTAATTGTAAAAATTAAGGTTCACGCGGGATCAGATTGTTCTCTCCTGTTAATCAATCGTAACAAGTAAAACAGTTGGGCTAACAGCCTTCAAGCATAGAAGCAAGCATCGCGCCCAATCTTCATTTCCCGATTAGAACAGTTAGACGCTGTCCCTACCTGGGTATTTATAAGAAACTTGGCACCAAGCATCTGTGAATCATAACGAATGCAAGCAACGCGAGCAACATCAAACAAATGTCATTTGTTTATTCATTTTTTGTTTTTTGTTTGACGACATTTTAATGAAATCGAATTAATTAATCAATCCACGCATCTTATTACGAGCGGGTAATTAGCATCGACGAGCAAGAAATCACCTCACAGCGACGTCATCCCTAAATTTAATATCTGGCAACCTGAATTTTGAATTTCTGCTTCAAGTCAAGGTACACAAAGATGCTAAACATCCACTTTGTTCTATAAAAAATAAGAAAGGGTTTTCTTGGAAGTCCAAAAAACAACCACAACCCAATACTAGTATCTTAATCGGACACTCGGACATCGATTGCACATTTTTGGGACGTGAATTGTGAATCTATAAAATCTTATCGCTGATAAACAACACGCCTGCTAATTGTTTGATTGTTTAACATTCTGCGAATTTCAAGGTTGACTAACTCAAGCCGATAGAAATGAGGCTTGCGGTATGCTGTGCGTCTTTCTGACGAAGATACAAGATACAAAGTTGAGATACTTTTCGGATCTAGTTTGTTGTAAACAAAAATAAAGACCCTTGTGCGCATACCATTCGGATGACAGTGGTTTCATTAAGAAATTATGAATGGGTGGATTGGCGACTGGCTTTCTGGAGAGGTGCTGTGTTGATGCTTTCGAAATTGTAAATGACGCAGCTTCGCAGAAACTCTTGGAATGGGATGAGCTCGCATAACTTTGTATCTTTTATGAGTAAACAAACGCTTGTTATGATATTTTTGGCGGATTCTTTTTCTTTTTACAGGCGAAAGGGTCAAATGTAGATAAACAAATTTTATTTTTTTGGAGCATTTTTGAATTGTTTGCGATAGCTTTTGAATGAAAGACAAGCAAATATTTGAGATTCTTTTTTTGTTTTGCAATTCTGTTCGACAAAAGGAAGATGTAACTTTACCACGTTCGTCGATAAGATTTTGGGACAGTATTTCTTTTTCATTTGAATGATTTGAATTTATTCATCTTTCATCTTTGTTTAGTTTTGTGATTTTTAAGCGAAATGATAAAAATAAGTGAACCCCAAAGCAACGACCATGAGGGAGTTGAAGTCGAACACGAAGGGTTCCGTACCACCATGCAATATGCAAAACTATGTACATACATACATAAATTTTTGTTTTAGACTTCGCGTTGGCTACTTTTTGGCGTAAAATTAAGTTGCGATATTTAAAAAAACCTTTTCTAATATTCTTTGAAATTCTGACAGACGCAGGGACGGACTGTTGGGTGGACAGCGGAGGCTTAGTAATTGGGTTCTGTTGAAACCTTTTGGCTACGGCACCTTAAAAGATGGTAAAAAGTACAGTCGCACCTTAGACTTGTAGGTTTTCATGATAAAATAAGGAAAGATAGGTATTTGATTATGTTCTTCAAATCGAAGGAATAAATTAACTGTTTTTGAACTTTTTTGAATGATTCGGTTGAATGATAAACAAGACAGCAGATCAGATTTTAGGGACCGTGAACTCTTGAATGATGCGGATCTCGCTCAGAATACAAAAACTCATCCAGCCAATGGAAAATTTTACTCCTGCTAAGAGTGTTTTCGAATCGCAGTCAACCAAGTTCACGAAAAACGGGAAGATCAAATCTCTAGTTCAAAAATCAATTTATTAACCGGAAGCAAGATGCGGGGAGCGTGAAAAATGGTAAGCAGTTTTATCTCAGGCTCAGATCTCCCAGGGCTAGGTGCGTGACATTTATGTGACAACTTGGAAATATAGGTCTGGAACTTTTTTGATTTTATCCTTTGATGAAAAGAGTCACAAACTATAAATAAATAAAAATTAAGAGTCACTCGAATTAAATTGCTTCATATTTCGAATTTAAACAGGGACGGAGAATTTGACATCGATATTTTTTTGCATTCGCTCAATTCACAGTATTTTATTCCCCATTGGTTGATAAGACTCTTTGTGTTATGGCGGCTTGCATCATCACTCCACTGACAGAATATGCCTCTAGAGCGGAGCCAATGATGTTCAGGATTAACTCTAGAATTTGAACCTGTATCATTCAGATGTTCTAAAGTTGCAATCGCATTGGACCGTTGGTTTGACCGCACTAACTGAGAAGGTCGCATTCCTCTTCTATGGGTTGTTTGACGTGAAGGCTTCATCGAATCTCTGAACTTCCTATTTAACCAAGCTTTGAAATTATTGTTATGGGTTTGCGGTCCATCGTTTTGGAATCATTTTTAATCGCCTCACATACGATTGCAGTGGTGAGCCTTGCTCTCAGTTAAGTGGGCATTTATCGGTCACAAATGGGTTTTTACCCATCAAGAAATCCTTGAAATTCGTTAAATTGAGACTCAACTTTATCAAATTAGCTCATACTTGCTCTAGAAATATATTCCTATTCCCAAGACTGACAAAACAGATGCAAAATTTTCGCTCTTCGAAAACTTCTAAAAGTACTTATCTTATTGATTAAGGAACACACCGAAAATATATTGAATTATAATTAGATTCAGCAACGTGTTTCCTCTTGTCTTTAGCTAGACTAAAAATAGTTCAAACTTTTATTTTCAAGCAAAGATAAAGCTGCTCTCCTGACGTCATAATGGCACTTTAATTGTGGTTAATCTGAAATAAAATTCCACTCGCTGTGCGCTAATCACAGCCATAAGAATCATGTTTATCCAATTTTGAACGCGAATTGAATTCCCTGCTCGCTCCGGACGTAACACGTAACGTGTATTTTGATTTCGATTCTAAAAATATCCCCTGACTGGAATTTTCTATTTTAATTTTTAGCTTTTAACGATACTTAAGTAGGCAGAAAAGTAGGTAAACAAACATGTCCATATGTTTGAGATATTTTAGCACAGATATTTTTCTTAATTGTTGACGGATTTGGTATTTGAAGGCGTTTTCATTTTTGAGTTGTTAAAAAAAATTAAAAACTCTGCCCAGCCTGCAGGTGATCTCTTCACGACTCGACGACTTCGTCATTGAAAGAATTTATGAATAGGTCAGAGGGCATTGGGTTATTTTCTAAATTAACCCGGGGAAAATAGGCACTCAAGGATACATAAGGGGAGTCATATCCCCCTAGGAGATTGCGCTTAAAATATCGCTAACGAGTATGAAGTCATCGAACATCACCTTGTAAGAATGGAGTCCTTGAAGAACTGCTGTGAATAATATTTCAATGATTTTGTATCCCATTCATAAAATAACTACAAAATTTATGACCCATGATTAAAACACTGAATATTTCTGCAGTGCCGTCTGCATCGCCAGATGTGTGTCATCACCCAGCTAAATGATGCATCATTTAAAAATCGCTGAGCTCAACTTACGCTTAAAAATTATGTATTTTCATGTGAAGGACTTGTTAATGACTCATCCAAAAACATAACAAAAAAATGTCGAATTGTTTACTAAAGTTAAAGTTTTTATAAACAACTTGCAGCCAATGCGGGTCCATATTGTAAACAAAACTCGGAGACATAAAATTATTTTTAGCCCAGCTTGCATGACTAATTTTCTGGTATAGAACCCGGTCCTTTGAAGCAGCTCAGCGCTCACACGTCAGCACCAAGTAAGGCATGACTATGACTTTAACTGCTTAAAGTATTTTATTACAGCCCAATATGTGCGACTAATAAATAATTTGTCATTAATCAAAACATTGTACTCGTATGTATGTGGCGAATTGAACAGCCACAATGGCAGTCGTCTGCACATGGAGTTGTTTCTTTTCTAAGTTTTTTTTTTCAATTATGACTCAAAGACTTGACGTTCTTCTCTTCCATTATGACATAACCATTGAACGATCCGTTGGAGACCAAAATCCAATTGTGTTTATCAATGTCATTGCCAGAAGGCAGCAGCACCGCCTCTAAATCATTGCAAAGTGGTTTTTCCACGTCAGTATTGTCTTTATTCAACTCCAGCTGTCCAACACCAAGATCCGATCGTACATAATTGATCGAGCCACCATTTGTTGGACGTGCCGTCATCGTCATCTCGAATCGATGGAATAAAACCTATAATTTTAAGCATAATGACACAGTTTGTTTTTATGGATCAATATCATTTATGTTGATCATGATCACACCTCGCTGGGTGCGGATGAATGGATCGATCGAAATTTATTGGCATTCCATGCAAAGTAGGCGCTCGATTCAGTGGGGTGGTCAAATCATAATGCAAAACACTGCCACTAATAGTTATTTTTATTAAATTTTAATACAGTGAATATACATTGATTTGAAGGGAGTCCTTGAGGGACAGCAAACAAATAAACAAACAAACAATCAAGAAGCCATAACAATGGAATTTAAATGTCCAATCGATCACTTAATCATTAGACTTAATAACAAGCAACATTTTTCATAAAAAATCATTCTTGAATTTAATTTGTTGGAAATGATTCCGAGAAGAATATTAATGGATATTGTTTTTTGTTTAACAACTGAATCAAGCTAAATGATATTTATAATATTTCTTTAATAAAGTGATCTCCCGACGTAAAAAAAATGTACTGCTGGGTGGCATTCAATTGGATTTAATGGATACGTCTGAGGTCTGAAATCTAAGAGTAGTTTTGAACTTTTGTTCAGTCCACCAGTCACCAGAATTAAAGTGGTCGCATTTTGACTGATTTGATGGCCGGTACTGTAGTGACTACTGTATCGACTTATCATACTCGAGATTCAGATTTCTTGTTGGGAACAATTTGTGAAAATGTAATTATTTACTTTGCTGTGATGGCATTGCGCTGGGAGCAGAATGATGAAGGTATCTTCAACTAATCACGAAAGAAATACTGCGAATTGAGTGAATGCAAATAACTTTACACAAAGAGCTATCTTAGTTTCGAACCACTGTGAAAGAAATACTGCGAATTGAGTGAATGCAAATAACTTCACACAAACAGCTATCTTAGTTCCGAACCACTTCAAAATCTTTATTTCCTCGTCTTTATCGCTCTGCGTCGTCTTTCTTTCTTTCTGCAGAATTCTTTAATAGCACATGGCCTGCATAGTATTATCACCCACTTTCTTTGATGCGTGATTATGATCCGATCTCGAGGGTTTATTCTGATGCTTCCGTACTGGTCCGTTCACTTGTTTACTCCTGAAAAAAAATTGAAATACCTCTTTGCTTTAGATCGCTGTATCACTGAGACCGATTAATTGCCGCCCTGCTGAGTTTGAGTTAACCAGGTATTTCAAATGTTGCTTCAAAATTAGTCATCGATTGCATAAACACATATGAATGAAGAGAGAGAGGTTCAGAGAGTGGTCCTGTGCGGAGTACTTTTTTGAAACTTTTCGATTTTTTGCTCGGCACTTATTTGAGATTAAGTATTTTTCTGTTGAATGCATTTCCCTAAACTAACACAATGCGTAAATATGACTCCTTCGTGATATTTTTCCATTTTGATTCTTCTATATTGGGTTAAATCTGAACCCGAACTAGTCATCAGATATCCGATAAATGATCTTCATGGTGCACAATACCAGCTTAAGGATATTAAATGGCATCCATCTTTCGATTATGCAAAGAAACTAAGCATTGGAACACATTTAGAGATGAGAATCATGAGCGTTTTGAACCCATTGACTTCAATCTTTTTGAAAAACTTAGGTGTCATCTCGTCTGGAAAAACGGCCTTTCTTTTTTTGTAATTGAAGGTCTTTTGAACTTCTTAAACTATTGAGTCGGGTACTTCTTCGTAGTTATGACCGTGTTTTGGAAGGTATAGACTTCAAATGAACTTGGGGGAATGAATTTCTTGAGCATATCTGAACGTATATTTTAAGACGATTTTGCTCTTGGCCAAGGAATTTTATCGCAGTTTCTACAGAGTTTCATTTCTATCAGTAGCCTTGGAAGATATTTCCGATACAGGGCGTCACTGAACTGCTTCACGTATGACACTTCTTCTTCACGTAGGATCCCCTTTCCTTTTCCCACCTCTTACGAGTGCTTGGCTATGCCCTTCAAAGTATAAAAGCTTCTGAAGTCAGTCGGAATTGGCGATCACAAAAGAGGTGACACTCCGAGCATTATTTTACTTTCGTTCGTTTTAAACATGCTTTTTTGACATCTCTAGTGTTCTGTCGAGGCTTCGGTAATTCATATACTCCTATGGGTTCCAACATATCCGTGACCATGATTTTAATAGATACCTTACTTCATTTTTTTTTTGTCCAAAGTGTATTCCAAACATCCGTTTTCAAGCAGACGCGGTGTTGCTAGTCGATCGCCTGTTCCAGAAATTGGTTACCATAACTGGCTACCAAATAGTACTTAATCTTGCTCTTATATCAGCCTCTGTTGTAAGTCAACAGTTTCTATACGACTTGTATATATTTATTAAGAGTGTTTCCTTGGCTGCCTTTTACTCTCCAGGACTTTAGTTTAAATCTCCTCCAAAAAACAACAAACAAAAGGCCTGCCTTGCAAAATTCTTAAAAAATTAAGCTTAAATGCAATCAAATATACCCTGTCAAATGTACCTTGCCAATTTGCTAAATTTCTATTTGACAGTGCGCTGTCAGTGCGCGAATTATTTTAACCCTGATAAGATATAAACATGCTTAGTAAAATTGTCAAAATTTAGCAAGAAGATCGATTATGCAACCGAACAATGTCCTTGGGATCGAATAACGTAAATCGATCGAGCTGTCAAATCGTAATTGACAACTGACCATCAACGCAAATCTGTCAATGAGTACTCATTTCATGGCTTCATGTACATACACCGCCATCTATAAGTTTCCGGACAAATAATAAAATTCTTTCACATTTTGTAAGGGTATTTATTTTAATCATCTAAAAGCAGTTTAAGAGTTTTAAGAAAATTGATTGGAATCAGGGTATAACCAATCGGAAATAAGAAGCATCAGGAAGAAGTATAAGAAGCAACATAGTTTTACGAAATTGAAGAGAAGCGGAAAGCATAGATAGACATCAAAAGAGGACGATCAGACTTAAAAATTAAGTCATTTAGCATAGCAGCTAAATGAAACAGCAGTTCGTTCGTTTAAAAAGCGGTCACGAATTTCTTCGTAAGTGGAATCTTAATAACTTTTCAAAGCGTTCAATTCAAGTAGCATTATACGATATAGAGTCTGAAATATTATATAAATGCTGGTGTCCCACAGGGCTCCATTTTATCCCCTGCTTTCTGTTTTATTTTCGCAAATGATATCGTTTTAGCCTCGTCTAGTTCACCGGCAATACCACTGTAGTATAAACATAAAAGTCTCTTCAATGCAAAATAGATTTAAAAAAAGTTACTTTTGTGGTGGGTAAATCAATGATGTTCATATTGTTCCTCTTAATATTTTAACTTTGTCAATAAAATGTAAAATTGCCAAATAAAATTTCGAATGCCTAGAATAGGTAGGATAGGTTCACGGTTGAACTGGTGAAAGTATGAGACAGATTCTTTTTCTATCTCTTTTGAATTTTTCGATTCAATCAAGTTCACTAGAAAAATATAATATTCAGAATAAATTTTGATTATTAAAGCGAAAAAGATAAAATTTTTTAACTGAATTGCTCTGAGTGAGACTTTTGTCCGGAAACTTATGAGCCGCAGTGTACATAATTCGTCCTCAAATTTTTCACATGACAATGTCATTCAAAAAAAACCTTATCGTCAATACTAGTTTAATAAAAAAACAAAAGAAGAACAACGAAAAGTTTGCATGCCACAAAATTTACGAAACGCCAAAATGGCACCCAAACAATCGATTCGAATGACAGTGCCGTCGTTTGTTGTTTATTTTTTTTTTTTTGCACAATAATAACCCCGATGTCATTTCAATCATCAGCTCATATGGCCAAAATATGTATGTCATCTAGTGAGCGTTGTCGCGCCGCGCCGTGCTGTGCCGGGTCCGAATTCCATGTTCGTGCGTACTGTTGCTGTGGAATGTCATTTGACGTTTAGTGTTACTGTCAAGGCTAACATCGCTGGTGGCAAAGGCGTTACCGCTCGCCAACTGTCACACACGATGGAAATTTATGGAACTCTTCATTGGACCTCAATAAAACGAGCACAGACGACAGAACCGATACGGCATCTTTTGTTAATTAGCTTAAATTTTTCCTTTAATAAATAAATTTGATCTGAATTTTGTTGTTTTTGAAGACGAGAAAAGCAGGAGTTTAACTTGAACCCGGTAATTAGAACAAAAGGGATGAACAAGGTCTGTAGGACGGACGTATGTACATAAGTTCGGTCAGACTTCAAACACGGAAGTTTTGAAAAAGTTCACGTGTTGGCATTGAATTTAAGCTTGTTGCATGTTTGATGTTTGTTTGTTGCCATACGATTGTTGATTTCAAAACAGATGCCAAGGTCAGATGAGATGATGGGTCTTTGGGAACATACTTTGGTTGTTTTTTCGTGATGGCGCCGACGCCATTCATGCGAGGGAAACTGAAATTGTTTCGACTTTGGGCAGTGTTGCCAACACGGTAGTTGGCATGCATCTTAATTGATATGTCATTATGGACAGAGTGTGCGACTTAAACGAAGAACCAAATGGGAATGCTGGAATAATGTATTAAGTAAAGATCTTAGCTGTAGCTGCAAAGAAATTCGAATACTTGGAAGTTGGAGAAGTTGCTGGCTAAATTCTGTTTTCGTCAATCGAGTTGTAGAATAACTATTGCCTTCGGGTAAAATCCTTTTCGGCAAACCTGCGATTTGAAATTGCTTCCGCTTAGTTGGAAACGGCTTTTACCAGGTAAGGATCAAACTGAAAAATCCTGATCTCGGCAATGATTAAATTTCACCTTAAAAATGTATCAATATCAGCTTGGTTGCTAGAAAGATTTGGTCTTGAAATAAACATGCTCTGAGTCTAGCCATATAAGATACTTTTGATATCAACAGACCGATATTTGGCGCGTAGCATCTTGTCTTAATTTATGAACTCTGAACGGTTTCAAAAGCTTCAACAAAATTTTACTGAAATTTGCCGAGACCAAACCCGCGGCCTGCAGTTCAGCATTAAAAAAACACCAAACGAGGCGCGTAGATAAAAAAAAAACTGCGAATTCTAACGAACGCAAATAAATGAAAATAAATTCTTCAGCATCAAAATCGAAAGAAACTTACTGTAACATACTTTGCGATCTTTAAAAAATTAGTTTCATTCTTTGAACTTAGTTCCACCTGATGTTATCCAGTTGGCCATCAACGTCCTACCATCCTTGCCAAGTGGATGCGAAAAGCTTATAAAATTCATCTACTATTCCACCGAAATATTATTCTGAGCGATGACACACAGGTCCTGTAGCCTGTCTATCTACAAAGTCACATCTTGCGTGCGGATTTTTCATAAGCCCTTCTAAGGTTGGGAAAATTGGGATAAAGAAACCATTTATGTACCATTTTCGTGAAAAAAATTGCTTGTGCAAAGCATCTCTCGGAAGGGCTTTTTTAGAGTCCTGTGCGAAAGAAGAGATAAAAAAATATTTTACAACTCCAACTCGTCACTCCAGGTGGCCCAAAATCAATCATTCTACCGGAAGATGCTTTAACTTTTGGAAATCGTGACAACTATCAATCTTGTTTGAATATTTGTGAACTTAACAGACGCAGTATTTACGTCGATTAGTCACTGAATGCTATACTCCACAAGATCATGGAATACCCTTAACCCTTGTTTAGGGCATACTTCGTCAGCGACTAGGCCCATTTCGCTTCTGAAGCGGTAGAAATCATTTTACTCATGACATTTCGACCGACCTTAATGTTTTCGAAAATACTGATATAGAACCATGATAAATGATTCTAATGTCATGTTACGGCGATTTGAACTAACCGCTCCAGAGATCTTTCTTTTAAATTTTTTTGAAAACAGGCCACCTGTTTTCGAAAAACCGTGTTTAAAATATTTATAATTATAAAATGTCTGTTTTTTAATCTTTGCCTGGCAACACTTTTTTCACATGTTAGAAGTTGGCTTCCACACTCATACAGCATGTTCTCTTTTGCTTGAAATTATTTTGTTTAAAAATCAGAGGGAAATGCATTAAATGCGCACAGTTGTGGTGCATCGCATCTGTTTATTTGTGGTTGTACAGTTTTTCTAAATATCCGCATTTTCCAACACAACAGATGCAAGTCGACCTTCGGAGAATGGCTGCAGGAGAAAATCGGTTAACATGGAATTTGAAATAAGGAAAACAATATGTGCGAGATCAAAGAGCAGCTGACGCAGGAGATGACGGCAAAGCACCTGAATCCAAATAAGGATTGTAAATATTTGAACACCGGATCAACTGAAAGTTTTATAGCTTCTGTCAAAACGTTTTTCCGGTGTTAATAATAAAAAAATAAGCATGCAAACGCGGTGCACTGCAACTCTAGGTAGATACCGAGCAAAGTTCTATGAAATTCTTTTCAGATTGAGATGTACACAAGCTTATAAAAGTGTTTTCGACGGAAAAGGTGTCATTTTGCCTCGAGTGTTCCCGATACAAGCTTTCCTTTTCGTTTGAGTAGGTCCTTTGTCCTTTTTACAGTAGTCGAGTTTAGGTCCCTGTTTCTCAGAGGTAGGTGCCTCGGGGTACTGACTGAGGTAAGGTCCAGAGTAAAAATTCGGCAAATTTAATTTTGAATCTTTTTATGGACCGTAGGTATAAACGCCATTTGAAAATTCTTGGATCATTTGGAGTTGTCAGTCTTTAAAGAGGTCGTTATTCCCAAATGACTGTTGTGCGAGGAATAAGTTTTTTAATATTTCTTTTAATTCTATCAAGAGTGCAGCTAATCTGAGCCTTTTTGGCTTTTTGCAGATGATTGACAGATAGATCGACCCAAGGCACTCGTAAAATATTCTCTCAGATTCCGAGCTGCACCAGACAACAAAAGCAAGCTTGACATTGAACGCCTCACGAAAAAGAGTACAGAGTAATAGAAGGAAAAAAAAACCTTCGCGGGCTACTCATATCAAGGAGAGTAGGAATAAAAATTGAATGCGGAGGTTTGTTTGATATGCCCAAAGCAAGGTATTTTAGCATCACACTAGGCATGTCAAGATTTTCAAATAACATTTCCAGTAGCTGCGAAGCGATAATTACCAAAAGATCGATTGAAGAAGACCCAACTCAAGCTCCCTCCACAAGAGAAGAAGTTGGTTTGTCCATAAAGATGTAACAACAACAAAGCTTCTGCGGACTTCTATGTTTTAAGAAGTTTTTTAACGGTTTGGTAGAGAGAGTGAGATCAGATCAGAGAATTCGAAAGCCGCATATGACAGCATTTATAGCACTAAACTATACAAAGCAAGAGAAACCTGATCCGATTATGTTGCAAAATGCTCGAAATCTTGCGAAGTATTGTTAAGTTTGGACTTAGAACCTCCTGCGTATAATTTTGCTAAAGATGAGCTTTCATGTGACATCTTCAACCTAATTGTTGAAGAGACATTACGACCGGCTGTGGCAACTTAGGAGGTAATATCTGTTTCAAGTCTCTCCAGCTGATGGAACACGCATTCAATATTGACATCATTTCTCGGCATCAAGCCTTGAAAATTGAAGAGAAGAAAAAACCACTCCATTCCTAACAAGGCTTCGCAATGGAAAAAACTTAGCGAGCAAGCAAAGAAATTTATCTTCTTCGGGACAATTTTTAGCTCTCCAACTGAAACCTTGAGGTAAATAAAACCTAGTTCGGTTTTCGCGAACAACCAAGTTCAACATTTCTAACTCGAGGAGAAAACTTATACTTTGAGAAGTAAATAACTTTCGCCATGAAGCTGAAAGTAGGATGGTAAGCAAAACAAAAAGGCTTAAAATTGTATGTCTAGCTCCGAAGTTAAGAATTCGTCCAGTGCAATAGTTCGGCCAGATCGAGCGTTTGGCCAACAATTCTCCAGCTAAAAGTGCCTTCGAAGTGCAGCCGCCACTCTCGCGAGAAAAGGGAAGACCGAACTTCCAGTTTAGGGATCAACCGATCGCGAAATTTACAGACCACCTAGAAGCATTGTGCTTGTGACCAACCACTAAAGTTAAGCTCCATTGTTTCTGAATGAATGTCATTCAAGGGCTAAGCTCTTAGATTGAGCAACAGTTTCTGGGATCACAAGACCTGGAAAATACATTTATTGTAAGCATTAGGAGAAGGGTTTTTGAACGAATTTTAACAAAAAAACCTTTAAATTAAAAATTGCAGGTTTTGACAATATCAAAAACCTCAAACATCTTTCTTTGTTGAGTCTTTGTGTGTCTTATTTAGATGTGGCCTCAGACTAGGAATAGGAAAACTGCCAAAGATATTCCTATTCTATAATTGGGTTAGGACCCCAGTTGTACGTTTATTTACAGACCAATTGGTTTATTTAGCACAATCAGTAACAGAACAAGATGGTAAATCGTATTGACCGCAACAACAGTACAGTCAATCGAATTCAACGGATAACAAAGCACAAAAGAACTAATCTGAATGTTGGCAATTGCACCGGTATTGTGCAACTTCATGTTAAGGAAGCCTTCGATGCAATATGGCGTAACGGGTTGCTGTATAAGCTTCCTAATCTGAACTTTCCGATATATTAAGTGAAAATTATCCAGTCCTTGCTTACAGGAATAACCTTGAAGGTAATTGCCAATCATTTTCTTTCAGATAATCTTCACACAAATCGTGGTGTACTCCGGGGAGTATTAATTAGTCCTATAGTTTATAACATCTACACCTCTGACTATCCGCAGACGAAAGACGGTTTTAATATCGAAACCAATTTACAATCTGTTTTAAATACCATTGAAACCTACTTTAAGAATTGCAAAATCAAAATAAATGCTTCAAAGACCCAGGCTGTCTTTTATACTCGAAAAACAAGGTCCTGCCTCTTGCCAAGCAATACGCTATAAATTTATGGTTCTAGGATCGATTGGCAGTCTTCTGCAAAAGATCTTGGGGTACACCTAAACAAACCCTTACCTCATAAAGACTTACTGCCCCATTCGTAAATTGCAAGTCATTCAAAATAAATTTTAAAATATGATTTACAATTTACCATGACATTTTTCTTATAAGAACTTATTTATAATTTAACACATATTTATTTTTTTATTTCTGTTCTGTGTTTTGATTTTTTTTGCTGATCATTTTCATTTATTATACAAATTGTTATTTTTTTACAACTATTATTCATTTATTATTGAATTGTTAATTGTTTATTATTTATGAATTGCTCATTTTTAATTTATTTATTTATACTTTATATGTTAATTTATTTATTTATTTTCTAACTTCTTTTATAGTATCCTTTAATTTTATTCATTTATTAAATATTTTATTTTATTTTGTCCTGACTTTGCCTTAATGTTTATTGAGTTGATTTTTTAACTTAGTGTATGCAACAAAATAAGTTTGTTAAACACATTCAATATTTGTAAAGCTGTTCTGACATCTATCCAAACCCCACCTCTTCTCTCTCTTCGTAGAGTATATTAAGGCTAGGTGCATGAAAGTTTTTGATTATAGTTTTCATGCAAAAATATTTTTGTTGTCAAATTTTTCTTATATATCTGAAAACCTGTGTATACAATTTTTGAGTTGTAAGTTAGCGTTGTACTTCGTGCCATATATAGTTTTTACCAAAATAATACAACAACTTCAACACTCTAAAAAAAAATTTACTAATTGACGATGATCAGAACTGGCAGCAACACCAACGGACGCTCCACCTTATCAAAGGCTTAGTGTGATGATGCGTTTTGAGACTTCGGCCGCAATGCTTCGTTTGCGTTCATAGATCCAAGAAAGTGTGTTCTTTTCGTACCTGAACTTTCTGCTGTAGAAAAAATTTCATGCTGTTAAATAAGGTTGTTCAGCTCGGTCTTCATTTACACATAGTTTTTCAGCCACGGCAACTCACTCTCTTCCTGAACGCACAGGTAGGTAGGTAAAAGTGGTGGTTCAGTGAGAACCTAATTAGCACTTAGTGCCGTTTTAATACCACAGCTCTGTTACCTTATTTATGATCTTATTTTGGTGTATTTGAGATATCTCTAAATCCAGCCCGAGGTATTTAAGAATGACATTAGCTCCTTAATATCCTTAGCAGAAATCTCATTAATTGAGTTGAAGAAGGGTCTACCAAGCGCCCGTTGTCTGGCTCTAGCAAGAGCCGGACAGTCGCAAAAGAAGTGTGTTAGGGTCTCCCTCTCAGCTGTGTTTTTGCTTAATGGCATGATCTCCAATCGGCCAGTGTCCTGTGCAGACCGCCATTAATCTAGCAATATCATGACGAGCTCGACGAAGGAGATCTTTTGTTTTTGATTGTTTTTATTCCGGCCATATTTTCCTTGATGTTGGACAGTTCGTAAGTCTGACCCATCTTAGATTTGCTACTTCAAGGAAGTATGAGGATATATTAGCCTTAACTGCTTGTAGTGAGATGAAAACCTCACCTGCACGCGAGCGCTGAAGGGTAGATCCCTTTCTAGCAAGTTCATCGGCCTTCTCATTACCTGGGATGGCACTGTGGCCGGGAACCCATATAAGGGAAATGAGCTGACCTTCTAATGACGCTATTTCAGCTCGGCATTCCTGTACTAATTTTGAATGTGAAGTTAAGGAGGCAATAGCTTTGATGGCTGCTTGACTATCAATGCATATTGCAACCTTCTGGCTTGGCAGGATATTTGGATGTAATTTGATTTGACGACATGCTTCCCGGATTGCAAATGGAAAACGCTGGAATTGTCGGGCAGTCTATAGGCTTTACAGATGTTCAGAGATTCTGAGAATACGCCCGCACCGACTCCACCGCCCATCTTAGAGCCGTCAGTCTAGATTGTCCAGTTAAAGTCCTTACATATCTGTCCACTATACCATTCCGCTCTTTCTGGGATAAGAGTGTCAAAGTTATTTGATGGATTAATTCTAGGGACCGTATAGTCCGTTGGTTAAGATACCAAATCTCTCGGAATAAGATCAAGTATAGGGCTATGACCATAGGGTTTTGACGTCCAGCATCCACACTCTCTGAGCCTAATGGCGCTGTGAGCAGTAGTGTTTTTAATGTGTAGGTCCAAAGGTAGGAGATGCAGTATTACCGTCAGAGTATCCGACGGAGTCGATCGTAGAGCGCCTGTGGTGCCTATGCATGCAGTTCTCTGTACCTTGATGACATTGAATTTTTTCATGAACGCTCAAGTGATCGCAAGAATCTTTTTCGCTATCTCATTGACAGGGATGTCACTCTGCTCCGAATAGTGTTTTAAGGTGGCATCTCTGATAGTTAGGAGTGCCTGACTTCAATCAGATCCACAAGAATACGTGAGTTACTTCGCTAGATCCTCATTTTTTGCACCGGCCGTTGTATGTGTATTCTGAAATTTTCTTGGGACGCAATCATTCTCTCCTGATATCAAAAAATTCTTAACCAACCTTTTGATTTACCGAAGGTATCGATTAAAATCATTAAAACACAAATTCAACTTTCAATCTGAACCACATGTCAACCTTAGACTAAAAAACAATTACCCAGCTCATTTATAAGCGTGTCAAAACAATGCCGCCAACTTGTACATATCAATTAACGTGCGGTAATTTTCAGACAATAACAAGAGTGCTGCCAATGGCAACACGCAAATGCAATATTACACAGTCACTTTGACAGCACAAGTGAGCACACATGTCGAGTAAACTGTCAAAGCAAAACTCCTCCCATGATACACACGAGGATACACACGTCAGAGGCAGAAACTAGTTGCAGTGACATTAACTTGTTATGATAACCACAAGTAGTAATTCCATGTTTTCTGTCATCGCATGTCAAACGACTGACAGTTATAGGCGACCGAGTGGACGAACGACTTAATGCACAAAAGCTACATGAATGCAGATCGTAACCGGTCGTTGTGAATGTAAAGTGGATCAGTGTCCTTATATTGTTGGCGGGGCGGCAGCATTGAGTGACAGTTTGGAAATCAATGAAGCTTCTAGACGCTGACAGTTGTGAAGTTAAATCAAATATGCCAAGCGAGTAATTTGTCAAAATGATCGACAACTGATGATCTTACTGATCGGATGCACTACGAATGCAGATTGATTGAACGAAGAGTGCAGACGATCAATTGAAACGGGAAGTGATGAATGAATTTTCAAAGTCTAGCTGTCAAGTACGTCTCAAGTCGGTTTGGAAAATTGCCAAAATTGCCATTCTTCAATTAAAATGAAGTCATACAACCCAATTTCTTTCATATGAGTAAGCGAGCTCAAGCACTTGGCCGTCTCTCCTCGCCTTTTCAATGGAATCATTAATTTCTAACCGAAGAAACGAAACACCTCCAGCAGCAAGAAAGCACAAAACCTCCACTTAGACGTCCAAATGATTTATGAGAATATGAGTCACATTGTCTGCCAAATCTGAATCCCAATCGTGCAAAAAGGTTCCTTTTCGCCCGCAAACCAAATCCACTCGAAATAATTTACATGGAAACATCGTCACGGCGCCAAAACGAACCTCCTCCTCGCCTTTTGATCGAGGTGAGAGACCGCCAGACAGAATGACCTTTTTAGAAAAACCAACTCTTTGGCTCATTCACCACAGAGACACGCAGTTCGATTGGCCACAAATCAGCGAACGCGATTTTTACCTGACACATGAATGGGAAGCACATAGCCATCACGTTTTTTTAGCCCGAAACTAAATATTTTGACTTGGTCCGGACGACTTGGCTCAGGCGAATGGATCTTTAAAAATTGCTTCAACTGCGATTTTCCATTTAACCAGAATTTAAAAGATTTATTTTCTTGTTTTTGACGCCACCGGAATGAATATTCAAAGCTGGCTTGATTGAGCTGGCGCAGATAAGTATCTTTGGCGATGGCATCCAAATTGGTGATCGTTAGGAAGCAGAACATGAGTTTGTGGCTTAATATGGTTGACGCAAGTGGGTCAGTATGGTGATTGAATGCATGAGGTGTTTGTTGAGAAGTGACAAAGCTGTACAACAACCTACACTGGAATTTTTGATTGTTTACGAGTGTTGAGGGTTGTTGAGAGGCCACTAATTGGGAAGTTTTACGTGTGCTGTCAATTAGCGATGTCTGCACTTGGAAGTCAAGTAAACAAGTGTCAAAGGTAAGAAAAAGATCTCGAACTAATTGAGACATAGAATCGAATGTGATGGAGCTAAGTTTGGTGACTCTTGCACACAGCAGCCTTAGATAAAAATCCCAAGAATTGACAGCCTAGCTTTGCTTCGCGATTCCAGCGCACTTTAAATACCCTCCCTAAAAAATCACCGTTCACAAAACCAAAATATACGAAAGATTAAAATGTCGGCGTTTCCAAGGTTCCAAAGCTTCAAGGCTTAGAATTTTCGGAATGGCGTTTGTAGCTTTGGTACAAGCCTCTTTGTATTTGCCAACAGCACCAACATGTTTGCGGGAATTTCCAAACGGCGGAAACAGGGAGGAGTCTTGGGTGGCTACGAAATCGTTGGCAATTTGAAATAAGCCAGGAAGTAAGGACACATTGTGTAACAGTTTCATCTGTAAATATTTCTCCACAAAATTCGTTAAAGGGTACCTTCTGATTTTTTAATAAAAGTGGCATTCTTGAACTTGAATGTGCGCATACATTCAAGTTCAAGAATCGGTCACACGAGGTACTAGTTAATGGGCCTCCGATCACCAAAGGCCACCTACATCATGGGAAAAGTTTTTACTGCGGACTTATCGGGCCTTACGTAAATTTCATGACAATTTTATGCTCCTTGGATTGGTTTCTGCATCGCGGATTGAACAGGAGACGAAAATAGGATGGGGAAGATTCCAAGCGCTCCACAGTAAAACCGCTGCAATTACTTCACGAACAAATCGTATGTTAAGTCATGCGGCTTTAACAGCTCGAAGACGTTAAAACAATTGGGTTTCCTGTAGGTTGTCATTGTCGTTCTTTTATCAATTAATCAAAGGGCAATAAATAGTTGGTTTTAATTTAAGTTCGGACTGCCAATTCACCACCAAGGCTCTGGGAGAGCAAAGAGCGGAGCAAGCTAAAAATTATTCCTTCTCTTTGTTAAAGTAAACGGATTCCTTAGAAGTAAATCAACAACCACCAACTTAACTGAATTTCTAGCCCGAACTCTCTGTGCCTTTGAAGAAGTTAAAGAAGTAGATGTTGCAGCTGACTTCAGCAACCTCAAAGTTAAAGCTCTTGTATTTCCAGCAGGCTTTGTCGAGTGGATCATATTCTACCTGGAAGACTGCTTATACGGCGCCCTTTTAAAATCGTGTAAATCCAATCCATTTATAGCTTCAGCAGGAGTCACTCAAGGTAGTCAGGTTGTCCCGATGATTTTTTGTCATATCGAAAAAATGATGTCGATCTTATCATCCAAAATGCTATATGCCAATGATGCAAGACGATCTGACTAGGTTCTCAATGTGGTGCAAAAAAAACTTGCTGGAGCTCAAAATCAGCCAATTCCAGGCCATCACATATACACGTAAGCATCTACCACACATCCCAGAGCAATGATCTGCAACGAACCTGTTCTTTCAGTGTCCTCGCGCTCCCTCATTGATAATATTACAAGTAGAGCCAACTCTACGCTTGGCTACTTCAAACGATGGTCCAAGGAATTCTCGACACAAAATCCCTTCACATCACCTTCGTTAGATCCCACTTGAGTTCACATTCCAAGTCTAGTCCCCTTACTATGAATTCTATATCCAGTGAATTGAGGCCGTCCAGCGCCCTACGCGATTTCTCTTGGCCATCCAGTTACAATTTCCCGCCTTTCTCATATCGTCTGCTGATTTTGTGAAGTGTCAAATTTGAAAGAAAAACTTTGAAATAGACTGGGATTTGTATGACTCGATAAGTCGAAAATTCGGGCCTTCTAGAGTTATAGCAATTTCATCAAGAGATAAAATATTTGTCCGGAATATTGTTAACAAAATATCTTAAAGAATTTAAAATGAGTCGATTAAAAAATAAAATATATAACAACTAATTTTAAATGAAAAAAAATAAGCAAAATTATTTAAAAACAAAATATGGACATTTAGTACACATTATCTAAAACCGTTTAAATAAAACTATTTAAATAGCGAAATTGTTCGTTCTCCAAGCTGTTCCTGTTGTTCAGTCTTTTAACATAACTGGCGAGTGAATTCCGTAGTTGAACAGAGTACACAAAAATTGATTTTGAGGACAATACATTCAAACTTAGGGAAAGTGAAGGGAAGAAGAAAGCGCGGCTTGAATTCGATTTTACCAATATTTACCTTCGTAAATTTTATTCAAAGGTGTTGTTAAAAGCAACTTTAATTCTTCGTTAACATGAGCTGTATAGGTTAGAAAAGCCTGGATGCGCATAAACAAAAATAGATAATAAAAGAGATTTAATTTATACCCAGTTTTACAATTTTATGTTGTTGATTTAAAATAACTTTAAGATTCTTTATAATTTTAAAAAAGCTTATTTGGTCAGCATAAGTTTCGATTTTAGTAGTTTCACCAGAAATTACTTGACTATTGCTTGACTATTTTTAGAATTCAATTTAAGGTTGGTATTCTGTGACCATTGAGCAACTAGGTATATATACTTATATCATAATTTTTTTGGGCTGTCGCATCATCAGCTATACCTACGAACAGGATAGCCGAAATATTTGTACGCCGTCTGCGTCCAGTTATATTTTAAAGTTACTTTTGGACACGAGGACAAATTGTAAAGAAACAAAGTGAAAAGCAAAGGTCCAAGAATAGATCCTTGGGGAACTCATGCATTTGTTGTTAGAAAATCTAACAGCCTGACTTTTAATCCTTCAACTTGTGTAAAAGCAGCTTATGTTGGAGACCCTACAAAGGAGTCTTTTGTAGAAGCTGACACGAACGAAAAAAGATTCCGTTCGTAATCACCTATGTGAATGATCTTCGTAAGCTGATCTTCTGCAACTTTTGAGATTTAAGCTTTGATATGGATGAGCTCATGATCAGTCGGAAACCCCATTTTTACAGTCGTGTTCTATTTTCAAGCCTTAAATCTGCTCAATGGACACGACTTACGAAGTGAAACCATTACACACTTATCAGAGCGGAATATGATACCATACATGCCGCGTGTCAGATAAAAAGCTGAATTGAACGGTTGCTGGTCCATTTGATTTGCAAAAGACCTCCGTCAGCAAAAAGCTTAAAGCATTTTTATAGAAACCGTGTAGGCATAAGCAAGCCTCAACTGTGCAGGCTTTATGTCATGTTTATGAAAAACTGTTTAATTCGAAAGTGCGGTAACATCTGCAATATTCTCCTTTTAGTGTAACAGGGCGATCTGTGAAATGTGTTCATTTTTCAATCATCAAATCAGTCTCGAGAACTTTCATCACAAACTTGAGTACAGAAGCTGCATTTGGTGTAGTTTTTCGACCCAAAGTTCTTTTCAATATTCGATCTTTTGTGGCAACACATTTTTCACTTTGATAGTAACTTTGCACCATTTACTTTGTACATTTTGTACCATGAACATATGTTTCTAATCTGGTCAATTTTTTGAACTGTCAGTGTCAAAGTAACATGTATAACTAAAAAAAATCAAGATATGAAACATCCCATAGATATTTTAAACTTGCTTACTACGGAAGAAAGGTTCTGAATCTAAGGTGCCCTAAACGTCTATGAAATTCGAGGAAGCTATCTTCCTGCCGATGTAAGCTCCGTATACAGCACATTGCAATTCGCTGGAAACTGTTGATATAGTGTCTTGCAAACAGTGTTGCCTCAATTTAAATTTAAATAAAACAAAATATCACCGACATTTTTTTTACGATTAAAAGGCCTATCGACGTCACTATGTATGGAACATAATCTCGTTCAAATGTCCACCGCGGCTTCTCTGGGTGGCGCGCGCATAAATCATGTTTAATTTGATCGATGTCATGAGGGCCTCTGGTTTGTGGCTTAGTCGCATAGACCTGCGGCTTCAGAAAACCCCACAACAAAAAGTCGAACGGGGTCAAATCGCACAATCTCGATGGCCAATTCAAATCACTTTCACGTGTGATGTCCATGCCCTCGAATATTTCTAATGTGACGTGATCCTGAGGCACGAAGCGCCATCCTTCTAAAACCGCATGTCGTTGGTTTCCATATGACCATATGGACCAATGACACCACCATCAAAAAATCCACACCAAGCAGTGGCTTTGTCGGGATGCATTGGATGCTCTTGGATCTAATTTAGATATAGACCCAAATTGAACAATTTTGTTTGTTGACGAAGCCACTCATCCCAGAATGGATCTCATAGCTGAAGATGATTTTTCGTTGAAAATTAGGGTCAGTTTCCAACCGCTCCAGAGCCCATTCAGCGAATTCACGTCATTGTCTATGGTCATCTACCTTCAGCTCCTGGATCAATTGAATTTTGTGTGGGCGGAGGGCGGTCAGCGAACGGCCGAGTTCTTGTGAGCGACGTGAAATCGACTGCCTCGGACTCTCCTGCACACTCTCATGGACAGGGCGATGTTTTTGGCAGACATTGCGTTTCGTCAACGTACGAATTTTATCCATCACACCGCGAATAGTCCTCTCGGAAGGACTATTATGGAGACCGTAAAATGGACAAAGCGCGCGGAAGTGTCCCGAACAGAAGATCCATTTTGATAAAACAATTCTAAAGGGTTTTTCAACAGGGACGCTACAAAAGTAGGGACAGCAAACGACGCCATATTTCTTGCCGCTCTTTTGACATTTCTCTTCAGTAAGGTTTGCCATTTTATGATGGAAAGAGTCAACAACGAGTCGAAATTATTAAAATTTACTATCGAAATTCGGAGTCAGTGGCCTCAACGTTAAGAGCGCTACGTTCAATTTATGGTCGTAATAATCATCATAGCAGATCAACAATTGAGCGTCTAGTGAAAAAATTTTAGTCCACGGGCATAGTACAAAATTTTCCCGTGCAAGTGAGACAAAGAAGTGCCCGCAGTGTCGAGAATATTGCTGCCGCTGAGGCTTCAGTTGCAGAAAGCCCAAATGTTTCTCTCACACGTCGTTTCAAGCGTTGGGCATCTCTGTGACGTCGTTGTGGCGAATTTTGCGAAAAGATCTTGGCCCACATCCTTACAAGATTGAATTGACGCAAGAACTGAAGCCGCTTGACCACCAGAAGCGTCGTATGTTCGTGAATTGGGCTGAGCAACAACTTAAAAATGATTCGGATTTTCATCGAAAAATCATCTTCAGCGATGAGGCTCATTTCTGGCTGAATGGTTCCGTCAATAAACAAAATATGCGGTATTGGTCAGGCAGGAATCCACACGTACTCCATGAGTCATCATTGCATCCCGAAAAAAATTACGGTTTAATGTGGTTTATGGGCTGGCGGCGTCATTGGGCCGTACTTCTTCCGAAATGATCAAGACCAGCACGTTACTGTGAATGGGGATCGCTACCGTTCAATGATAACCGAATATTTTTGGCCCCAATGGGATGATATGGACTTGGAGGACATGTGGTTCCAACAGGACGGCGCCACAAGCCATACAGCGAATGTAACAATCAATTTATTGGAAACCAAGTTTGGAGAACGTGCTATCTCACGAAACGGTCCAGTCGCTTGGCCGCCTCAGTCGTGCGATTTGACGCCGTTAGACTATTTCCTGTGGGGCTACGTCAAGTCTATGGTCTATGCCAACAAGCCAGCGACGATTGATGAACTTCGTACTAATATCGAACGTGAAATTGCAACGGTATCGGCCGATTTATGCTTGAAAACCGTCGATAATTGGGTTCAGCTACTGGACATCTGCAAGCGTGCCCGTGGTGGCCATGCAATAGAAATCGACTTTCATACGTAATGACATCAAACGTACTATCACAGGAATAAAGAATTTCTTTGATATCCAAACTGAAAAACGCTTTATAATGTTGAATGCTATATCCGTCCATGGTGATTTGGCAAAACAAACTGAATAAATGACAACCAATTTGACAGATTTAGCTTCAACAATATGGCCGCTTTCAACTGTCAAAGTTGACTCTTTAGTTGCAGCGTTACCAGGCCCGAGTGTCTGCCAGACGAATTGAATCCAAACCCGAGAAGGTTAATCGAAATTATTACTTTATTCATAAATTCCTTCTCAGCCAGACAAAAGGCATCAGGCTTCGATGCTTATCGTCACATTTGTATTCCATCAATGAGACTAGCAACAACTGGCTTCCGTTTAATTTGAAACCAATTTATACTTTGCGCCAATTGTCAACCGAAAGTCTAATACCAATTGACAAACGGCAAGCACTTGTCATTCAAAAAGTACTCGTACACTCGTAAAATGTTCGAGAGTGATAAAATGGCAAATTGCAACAATTAACCATGCGAAACGCGCCACAAAATTTATCACTTTATGATCACTTCAATTGCTTTGATTCTCGTGATGCATTCTAATGGAGCGAGGAAGAAGCTGTTTCAACTTGCCGCTCTGCTCGTCAATGTTTCTATAAAGTTTTTTTTTTTGTTTGTTTTAACGACTGACATCAAAATTGTTTAATATTTTGTTGAAGAACGCTTCTTGTTGAGATCAATCTTTTTTGTGCTGGCCCTAGACATGATTTGCTTATAAAAAAAATCCAACAAAACTTACGAAGGGCGCCAAAAGGGAAGTCGGCTAAATTTTGATTGATTGTTTAATTGAATCGAGTGTTCTTCTGACAAATTTGAATTGAACTTTGATATTTGCCGTAGGAAGGCTTGACAAGATTTTCAAGCAAAAGTTTATAGATAAGTCGATGAGTAATCTGCGTCACCTTCAGAAATGTAACGCTGTGCACCTCTAAAACTATACCTAAAGCCTTATCTGGGGTCTTGTTAGATTAACACTTTCGGAATTCAAAACATTCTTAGTTCATTCAAAAAACACAGAAAAAAAAAACAAAGCTTACTAAATATAACAATCAGATTGCTGGCGTGTACATTTCTTATCATACAAAACGCGATAGCAACCCGACGACGCTACTTGTCCATCGGAGGGGTGGACTACGTTCTGATTAAACGGATTGCATACTTGGAATTCCATTCGTATCTGAAATATTTCATTGATTTCGATAAAACGAAAAATTCTTTATTAGTTTACCCGAACATATCTATAGTTTCAAGGTTCAGTGGCCAAGTACTCGATGGTTTTGCGAGAAATAAATTGCGGCAGAGGCGCCATCGCCAGTGCCTCTTTATTGCTATGCGCTCAAGTGCTTAATGAACAGCTGGCTTCGGGTCTGGTCGGTGCAAAAATTGGAGCAAACAATTCAAAAGTATCTACATATGTACTCGTATTTCTGAAGTTTATTGGCTTTTATTAATTTATGAATGCAATTTCTACAAGTGCTCCAGATTGCCTCGGAATCTTGCACACAGTCCCTTTGTTTCGCTGAATCAGTTCACGTAAGATGATCCGAAGTCAAACTGATAAGCTCGAAATAATATTTCACATGTTGACGGTTTGGTGTGGTGTTTTTGGGTTAAGGTATGCATGCGTGCAGATATTTTTGCAGCTTGTTTATTCGGGGAGTCCCCAAAAATTGTGTAGATTCTTAGATATAAAAAATTGGAAAACTGAGACGGAAGTAAATTTGAAATAAGTCAACAAATTTTTAAGATTAGTCTTCAAGGTTGACATCAAAGTTGATTTAAAAAAATATGAGAGACATTTTTTTAAAATAATGTTAAAATTAGTAAATGATTGGAAATAATTTAAGTTGAGGATATTTTCCGAAACATACAGTAGCCATCGGTCGCGATTGGCTTAAATTGGCATCTAAGCCAATCTAAGATGGTAGGTAACTCCTTAAAGAATGAACATCGAAAGCGAAATGGTCATGGCATGATTCGATTGTTATAATCTGTACAGATACTAATTATCCTTATGACTTTTTAAACTGCAAGTTGAAGATTTGAACCATTTTCAGACCACACGAATGCTAAATTGGAGCAGTGTCCAATTGACTCTGGAATTGAAGCAAAATAACCACTCGCCTCTTGGCTTTTTCTCTTTTGGGGTTAAGATGAGCACAAAATGGACAATTAAGCTCAATCACACCTACCAGAACGTGCGTGTTTTTGGTGTGGTTTTTTATGGTAACAAAGAAGGACTCGGTCTTGGGATAGCTAGGATTTCAGCAATATGGGGATAGGTGCAAGCCGTTCAAAAACTCAAATAAGAGGACTACCGGTTTGAAAATGTCGTTTTTGCAGACAACTTCATATCTATCACTCTGAGGTGAATTTTGACTATGACAGCTGTCACATCAGGAACTTCATGTCATTGTCTAATTATTTCAGTTTAGGTTATTGGTCAGAATGTGTCAGCGGTATTAAAAGCGGTTTAAAGATGGTGATTTCGACACCGAAGGCAAAGAACGCCCCGGCCAGGTGAAAAAGTTTGAAGACCATGAATTGGAGGCATTGCTCGATCAAGATCCGTCACAAACGCAAGAAGAACTTTCAAAGTCACTTGGCGTCGCTCAGCAAACCATTTCCGATCGTTCGAAAGCAATGGGAATGTGTTCCGAAAGTTAGGACATTGGGTGCCGTATGAATTGAAGCCAAGAGACGTCGAACGCGAATTTTGCATGTCCGAAATGCTGCTTCAACGCCACAAAAGAAGCCTTTTTTGGTGATGAAAAATGGGTACATTACGATAATCCAAAACGTCGAGCAACGTATGGATACCCCGGACATGCCTCAACATCGACGGCCGTTCAGAATATTCATGGCTGTGCATTTGGTGGGACCAGAAGTGTGTTGTGTATTATGAGCTGCTAAAACCGAATGAAACAATAACAGGCGAGGTCTACCGACGACAATTGATGCGTTTGAACCGAGCACTGAAGGAAAGACGGCCGGAAACGGTCGCAAGACACGATAAAGTTATTTTGCAACATGACAATGCTCGGCCACATGTTGCAAATGTCGTCAAAACTTACCTTGAAACGCTCAAATGGGATGTCCTACCCCACCCGCCGTATAGTCCAGACCTTGCGCCATCCGATTACTATCTCTTCCGATCGATGTAACGATGTTGGCTGACCAGCACTTCCGTCGTTTCGATGATGTCAAAAAATGGATCGATTCGTGGATTGCCGCCAAACCGGTCGAATTTTTCAGAACTGGTATCCATGAATTGCCAGAAAAATTGGAAAAATGTGTGGCAAGTGATGGGCAATACTTTGAAAATTGAATTTATATCTATTTTTCCTCAATTAAGCATTGATTTTTGAAAAAAACATTTCAACCGGTAGTCCTTTTAATCATGAAATCTATCAATTTGGTCATGTTGTTTGCTGCCACGGCTATTTGACGATCTTTTCTTGTGGGGCACCAATAAAGGTCGATGCTATGCGAATAATGTTAAGACGAAACCATTAAAAATGTAGTGAAAAATTGGGAAAACAGGATTATCTACTCTAAGACACCAGAGGCAGTCATTTGAATGAACAAATTTTCAGAATTTGAATATCCAAAAATTTCAAAAATACATCCTTAGAAACATCAAACTGATGCAGACTGATTTTTTAGCCGATTTATAGCCAAGAACGAGACCTGGATCCATTAATTGGATTCTGAGATAAAACAGCAGTTTATATAACCTGGAAAAGACCATCTTGACTAACAACGAAGTATTTAAACGCCGTATGTTCAGAGCAACAGAAATTATTAGATTGGGTAAAGCTATCATGGAAAAGAGGCGGGCCAACCTCGAGCCTTAGTGCTATTTCACCAAGACCGAAGTACAGATATCAAAGTTGCGGTGGATGCCGTTCGCGAAACGGGTTTTTGAATTAATTAAGAACCCAGATCTCCAGATCTACATATCTCTCCGCTACTTCTTATCCGGTTAAAAAAACAGCTCATGAGTAAGATATTGAAAGACAATAGATAGGATATGGCCGCCGATGTGGAAGCATTTTCGGTAGTCACAATTAAGTTTTTTCTTCAGAGAGAAACAAATTTTGTTGACTTATTGACTTATTGACCCTGATAAGCAGGGTCTTTTTCATCGATAAAGAGGTGTTTCTATAGAGTTCTGCCAACTCATCAAGTGAATCCAATGTTACTTTATCTTACCTTAGTTAAGTCAACATCTTAAAATATATTTCGAAATGTATTCGGTTCCTCCTCGTTTGTATAGTCCTGTTAAAAATTTAAGACTCGAATCAAAGTTTAATTTTTTAACATTTTTTTATTAATTTTGTTTTGTCCGGAAAAATTGCCAAACGATATCAATTCAAGGAAAACCCTTAAATGGTTTTTTCTCTTTTTAAAGGAAAAAAACAGTCTGACCTGTGAAAAAGTATAAACTCAAGATTTTTTTAAGTAACGGGTCCGCCAAATAACTTTTTTTTTTGAAAATGCTATAAAAAAAAACTACTGAATATTTTCTCAAATTTCTTTTTTTATTTGAAAGTACAATTCTATCGGTTAATAATGGAAAATAATTTCATTCAAATAGCTGCCTCGGCTGGGCCTGCGATCGACTTACAGAAGATGCCGATTTTGCCAAAAAAAAATCATCTTTTCAGATGAAGCTCATTTTGATCTTGGCGGGTATGTAAACAAGCAAAATTGTCGCATTTGGGGCACAGAAAACCCGCACGCATACATTGAAAAGCCGATGCAACCAAAACGAGTCACTGTTTGGTGCGTATTTCGGTCCAGAGGTATAATTGGGCCATTTTTCTTCGAAAATGAGCAAGGAGTGGCCGTTACAGTCAATGGCGATCGTTATCGGGCCATGTTGAAAGAATTTTTGTTTGAATTGAAGAGGAGGATATTGGCAACATTTGGTTCCAACAGGACGACGCTACGTGCCACACAGTCGAAGCTACACTCGATGTTTTGCGCCCTGTTTTTGAAGATCGCATTATCAGCCGCGGAGCTGATGTCGTTTGGCCACCTTGGAGCTACGATTTGTCATCGTTGGACTATTATTTGTGGGGTGCTCTCAAAGATAAGTGTAACGCCGACAAGCCGGAGACAATTGACGCTTTAAAGGACAATATTCGTGAAGCCATTGGTGAAATACAGCTGCACACAATCGATAATGTGCTTAAAAATTGGACCGATCGTGTAGGCTACTGCATGGCCAGCCGAGGCAGCCATTTGAATGAAATTATTTTCCATTATTAACCGGAAGGATTGTACTTTCAAATAAAAAAAGAAATTTGAGAAAATTTTCAGCAGTTTTTTTTATAGCATTTTCAAAAAAAAAAGTTATTTGGCGGACCCTTTATTTTTTACTGTAGATAAAAATTCATTCATTTAATATATAAGTGGGCTTTTTCTAATAACACTTAACAATCGACGTCTTAAACTGGTGATCTCCGGTGTATTTTATATGAGTTATTCCACCTTTTGAATTTCTAGCTTTTCCTGACCATAAACCGTCCTTACCGTCCTTGCTTTTGATGGGGGTTTAGGCATGGGCTTAAGGCTGGCCAATTTACATGGTTAATCCCATATTCTTAAAATTATTAAAGTCCGTGCTTTATGGCGCTGTCTTGTTGAAAAATAACTTTGTTGTCTTCAGTTATCATTATTAGGGGAAGTAGGTGTCCCTCCCACACTTCTTGGTATTTCTTGGCGTCAGTTCTTCCTGAATTCAAGAAAATTTCTATTTTAGATTACCGAAGAAATCTGCCCAAACAATAACACCTCTTCGCCCTAAAGGAAAGCGTGACATGATTTTTCGTTCTTTCTTTAGATCATGCCAATAGTATTTGAAGCCGTCACGTCGGTTCATCGAGGTTGAACTCATCACCAAAGATAACATGCGACCACAATTCACCGTGTTCGGCATGTGTTTCAGGAAATTCAGAATTTGCTTCTGAATGCCGTTGTTGAAGTGGTGTTTTATTCAAGCATTTTCGGTATTTCAATTTGTCGAACGAATTGGAACGACGCTGATCCAAATTAAAAAAAAAGCTCCTTGTTGTGGCCTCGTTTAAGCGGCAGTGGCGCTCGGCCAAATCGCTTATTTTTGTCATAATTTTCAAACCTGGCTTGTAGAAAAATCTCTACTTCAATTTGAAAGCGATTTATTTCAGTGGCAATTTGTCTCTGCGTCATTTTACTAATTTTTAAATCGACAATTCTTTGCTTTCCGATATTGGTTAATTGCTTATCACATGGCATATTTAAAGCTGTTTATTATCACTGCAGGAGAAGGCCTCAAAAGGGTTATTCCCCAGTATCGTTTCCCAATATTTTCATCATAAATATTTAACACTGATTTGAAGAAAAATTAAAGTTTATCCTTCAGTTTATAATTTTCGCAGGATTGTAGGTCGCTAAGAACACTTTCCAAATTGAAAAATTACTGCAATAATAAAAAATCATCACCCTCAAATCGCGAAAGAAATTTCCCGTCTAAGAACACTTACAGTCTCGAGGCTACCTTATCTCCTCAAATTTTAAGTTATTGCCTAACTATTAACAAAGTGGCATAATTCCCCGATAAACTTATTTTAATGCATCAAGCAACGTCATGGCAGCAACAGAGGCATTCTGTTCTTTTTTTCTGACGGCCGACAAGCACTTCTCAGCGCTGACACTTTCTGTCGGCGTGCATGCATGACAGCTTGTAGCCGAAGCGCGTTGCAATTAATTAAATGCGAATCGAATCGCAATCAAAATGCAAATTTATTTCACTCGTTTAAATATTGACACAAAACTTAAATCAACAAATTGAGAAAGAAAAACTAAAACAAGCACAATTGCTGGTGCGATGTGATGGGGGCCTTATAGTATTCCCATATACGCAAACCGTATGGCCTGACTCAGGGCGGATTTCACGGGAATAGGTGATTAGTGTATCGGGCGGCTGCTGAACGTAATGAGTCTTACGCGAAGCTATTTATAACTCTCAAGTTTTTCGAAACAGTTCCATTCATCATGCGGTTGTTTCGTTCCGTGAGGCTATAATCCTCCAAACCACAAACAACAAGAATTTTATTTGCTTAAATTCACAAACAAAACAAACACTTTACAAGGTTGTTAAATATTACAAGGATTAATTGTGTTTTAAGTGGAATTAAAAAAACTATAAACACGATAGTCAATGATTTTAGCTTAATTATTTTGAGGAGACCTTGATTCACGCCAATGTCTAGACATTGTGGAGGCTGTCGGTGCAGATAAGTCAATAACCCTCGTGGAACTCATTTGCATATTACATGCTTTTTACATATTTGTTACAGACATTGAGTTGTTAACATTTTTACACGAACCTGCTAACAGTGACGTCTTAAAATTATTGCGTTTTCAGGCGATTAGTTAATCCATCTTCTTCACAGACATTATGTCACGCTTAGTCACGATAGTGAATTGATTAAGTTTATACTTCCGCTGTTAGTCACACTCGGAGTCATCCTCGCACACAAACGGATTCTAAAAATTTGACATTTAAAATTAATTTGTTTGAAACGTTAAATGTTAACTTCAGAAGGCTGCTAGGCTGTTCAAACAGCCTGCTTATGAGCTTTTTTTTAAACGAATAACGAAAGGAAATGAATTTAAATCAAACTGAAAAAAGGTTCAAGAATTATGCCAAAAAAAGGTTGAGTGTGGATCAGTTGATTAAGCCTTTTGAAAAGTTTTAAACCTGCTAATAAGACTGCCTATTTCAAGAGAATGCATAGAAGTCAATAAAATATTCTCACGCCTTATTTTGACACCATTTATTTGATGAACTTATACAGCTAAGGTGGATTTGGACCTCAATGAACTTAAGTCTAAAATCAGTGAACATATTGAACCTCCAAAGATGGCCTAAGCTGACACATATGGGGCAGCACAAGACCTCAAAAAAACTAACAAGATCCTCAAGCAGAGTTCAGTTAAGAATTGTGGTGGGAATCTTAACTAAGCTGTGTCTCTTAGGGAAGTATGCAAATAGATTAGGATACCCAGAAACGGACAAATGCAGAAACTATTACGACTTGGGTATTGAAGATAACATAACACATATATTCTTTGAATGCGAGTCGCAAGAAACTCCAAGGTAGCTATGTGCTTCCTTAGCAACCTTGAGTAAGTAGGGCGTTAGCTATAAATACACTTGCAAATTGTGCGAGCAAATAAAATGTTTCGTTGCAATTGCTAAGACCAAACTCTACCTAGGTAGCAGCCTCCAAATGCATATATTTAGGTGTTTGATGTACTTTTCGACTTCCGTTATCGTTGTGCTACTGTTGTATAGTTTCGAAGACTCTTTGGGCTGAATTGATGATGAGATACTGCTCTTCGTGTCCTATCAACCTGAGTTGTTTCGAGTCGTGTCAACGTCCATTGTACAGCCGATACAGCTCCTCATTAAACTTACTCTTCCATACTCAATCTATGTAAAGGAAACCACAAACTTTGTATCTGTTATATCGCCACCCATGGAAATTTTTCAAAACCAGACTCATTTAAATTTAAAACAAAAACAAAATGTACTCCCAATCTTAATTCTAGCTCTCTAGGGACTTCGACTATCCTTGAAAGTGTTTTTTTGCGAGGACATACCGATACACGGATACCCCTTCTCAGCTTTGTGTATTTGATGATCTGCTGCCTGGTGGGCAAAATTTTTACCCACTTTGCTTTGAAGCCGAGATTTAACGTACTCAAAAGTGTGCTTAATTTTGACTCCGAAGCCGGTAATCTCATCTTAAAGTGGAATAGAGACTATTTAGTCCTCGCGAGTAACACATTCAAAAATTCAAGAAAAGAGCAGAGAGAAACTATGTCGGGAATTAAAGGTTATATCTTCTACAGCTGCTGATGCAAACCTGGCTATTCAGGATCAGCAACATAACAACTTGACTAAGGGCACAAACATCTACTAAAATTTAAGAAGCGGCATAAACAGAATAAGGACAACAGAATTTTGAGTGCGCAAAAATAAAATTAGAAATTGACTTAGATTCGTTTTGTTTTCAACTTTATTATTGAATTAAGTTTATCATTATAAGTTTTAGTTTTTGAAAAGTATTTCTCATAAGAAATAAAAAATATATGTATATATTCAATTTTAATTTATTTTCAAAAACTAAATCTATTTTCAAAAATTAAAACATATAATCTTACGTATTTCAATCAGTGTGTCTCGAGCGTTCAATTTGTAAACAAAAAATCATTTATGTACGTTCTATAAGTTTAAATAAGACGTTACAAGAATGTTATATGTTATATGAGTGTTCAATACAAAGCCTTCGCTTTCTGTCCGTTTGTCTGTCTGTCACAGGGCTGTGTCTTATGAGCCGTAATGTAACAGAAATAGGAACACCACAACCGTACTTTTTGTTAGTAGATAATACACAAAAAGCAACATACTCTGTTTTATTATAATTAAATCATTAAATTTTATTTAATTTAAAATGGATTTTTAGAGCGTTTTTTATTCTTAAATGCTTCTTTAAATAATTGTTATTGTCTATTTTTGGATGTTGTTTTAAATGTGTATGGCATAGAGTTCCAGGCCAGTTAAATAGCTTCTGTAAGTTTTCCAATGCCGTCCGTAAACATTAGTTTATTAGACGATATAATAATCTCCACAAACTCTTGATCGGATTGAGGTCAGAACTTTTTTCTGGCCAGACCACAACTTCAATACATTTAGAAGAAAACAACTCTTTGACGACCTTTGCAGTGTAAACGGCAGCATTATCTTGTTAAAATACGAAGGCTATTCCAGCAAATTCTTCACTTGCATCCCCCAGTTGCTCGATATATATTTCTATTTCTGGGAATACATTTTCGTTGTTACATACGAAACTTTCGCCTTACCAATTGAACAGCAAAAAGACAAAGTCATAACACTACCGTCTCAAAAATTACAGCTGATCGTGCCAATACATGGAAAAACCTCGGGTCATTTTCGTCACTAAAAAAAAATTTTGTTTTTAAAACTGTTCTGTCCGACGTTTTCAAAATGGAAGATCATATTTTTTTAAGGCTATTTGTAAAGCTGAAGAGTTGTTTTTTGTTGGGTACTTTTTAATTTCTCTAAAAACAAGCAATTTTTGGCTGAGTTTTGTGTAAAAGACAGGCTTAGGTTCTCATATTTTTCAACGAAACTTAAAAAGCATTAGACCGGTCGTCTATTTTCTCAAAGTGAACATTTATATATAGTAAATTGATTTTGTATGGAGTTATTTTTTCTTCCTCATCATCTGATAAATTATAAATTAATATATATCTGAAAGTGGTAGAAAGAAATCCTTCAAAAACTAATCCCGAACTTTTTTGACAACTATCGTCCGATTTCGAGCCTGATTTCGTGAAGCTTTTGATTATTTTCCCACCGTTCTTTATTTGGCTTGTGTCTTATTTGACTAATAAATCTTATTCTGTTATTTTAAATGTTTGTTACTGGAATCGTTTTACTATTCACTATTCACTCGAGGGTGCCACAAGGTAGCCACTTGGCCTAATACATTCTTTTTATCTCACCAACTATGAACCTTTTAATAATGTTTTTCTTATCTTTAATAAATATTCACACATTTTGAATTGTTCATATGTACATGTAAATGTAAATAATAAGGTATAATTGTAAATGCTAGATCACTAGCATTTTAAATAAATAAATAAATAAATAACAGAATATGAAGCCAGTGGGGGCTGGCTGGTTGGAGGTAACCAGTTACTGGGTAGCTGGCATCAGCAAATTGGTGGGTAGCTGGCGGTAGCCAGTTGCTGGGTAGCTGGCTTAGCCAGATGGTGGGTAGCTGGCGGTAGCTGGCTGCAGTGGGGGAAGGTTGCTAGCTGGCTGGATGTAACTAGTTGCTGGGTAGCTGGCTGACAAAATTATACAAATCACTCTATTGTTTTTAAGCTCTTTTACAAAAAATTATATTCAAATGAAAAAACTTATATTTGAAATTATTTTTAAAAAATATATGTTAGATAAAAAAATATAATCATAAGATATACAGTCTTCAAGGGTAAATTAATCTGTTTTCAAGTAGTGATAGTTTTTTTTATTTCTTTTTTCATAATTTTTGTTTATTCTTGAGACCCTTACGAGTTTATGTGTAGAAATATGCACTTACTTTTTAATAAAAAAAGTGAAAATATCTAATTGTTAAGTTTTTATTTTTAAAAACTCTTTTTCAATTAATTTTTCCAATGATATTAGATTTTCGACAAAATTGTTGCCACCAAGATCATTAAATTAAAAGAATATTCTTAAAGTGCGTACAGAATTCAAAGTTTCTTCAATTGTTGGCTGAACAAATTCTATTTCTGAAAAAAAAATTAAAAAAAAAAAGTTTTATATTTTTTGATCGTGAAAAAGTTAAACTCAGTTACCGTCTTCCTCGTCGCTTTTTTGGGATGAATCATTTTGCACTAAATCAACGATTTCTTCATCAGTTAAATACACGGCCGTTAAAAGATGCTCGTCAACTTGCAGTAAATCATCAAACGAACAAGGGCGTGCATTTTCAACAGATACAGCATTTTGAATCCACTGATTTAAGGGCCATTCATCCTCTTCCTCAAAATCTTCAATTGTTTGAACATTTTTCAATCCCAAATATATAAAACAGTTTGCAATGGTTGAACTAGTAACCATTGAAGTATGTAGTAACCACTTGAAGCTTTCTGTAATTGGCTTTAAGGGAACTTGTAATTCCTTGGTCCATTGTTTGAAGGTAATATTTCGTGGAAGGAATTCACGTCGTATGGCTTGTGAAATGTCCACTGCGGAATGTGCAGGACAATTATCCACGAGTAGTAGATTTTTTTGTTCTTCTTTTTTAAGTCGGCGGTCACAGTTTCGCAGTTTGATTCACCCGCAACAGTCATATTTGCTTCTACCAGTACAGTAATTCGATCCTTAGCCATTTTGCTTCCAATACATTTTTCACCTTTTAATTTTAGCGTGTTGGTTGGTGTCATTTAAAAAAAAAATAGACCGGTTTCATCAATATTAAAGATGTTTTCATCGGCATAGTTTGTCCAAAGTTTGGGCCAAACAACTTGCAACCAATTGTCTACTGTACCTTTAGGAACACTTTTGGCCACTCCTATTAATTTGCCACTTACAATTTCGTGACGTTGACGAAAATGCTGTATCCATGCTGACGAACACATGAAGTCGTTCTTCCCAATCTCCTTGGCAAAGTCATTTGGCTTAAGCTTGCACATGGGTCCACAGAAGGGTATACTAGCAGAGTCTTTTCAACCTCAGTGTGCAATGAAAGTTGCACTTTTTTTACGGCAAGTTTTGTTTCCTCAAATTTTTTGCTTAGCCTTTAAAATTGTGGATATAGAGGAGTGTGAAGCGGAATACACTTTGGCAAATTCTTTTTTTTGTTCTTCAGCCTCCAATCTAAAAATGATAGCTGCCCTCTCTTCAATCGTAAAGATTTTTCGTTTCTGACTCATTTTCCAACATAACTTTATACGAACCGAATAAAAATAGGCACAGTTGGCCTTGAATTTTCCATCCTTATCCATTTCCGTAAGACTCCTGGAAATCAATACTGTCTTCCTTTCTTTTATCGTCTCTCAATTTGAACTACTTATTTGGCATAGTTTAATTCGCTTTTCTCAAGCATATCTTTCAAGGCTGTCTGACTCCAAATTCTTCCGCCAAATTTTTAGAACCACATTCGTATAAAGCTTCAATCGCCTCTTCTTTAGCATTCCACGGCGTCATCAGTTTATTACGTTAACCTCGATCGGAACCTTATCGAAACGTGCAATCTGACGACAATCAATCAGACATCAGACCTTGACTTTGCTACGCAACTGGAAGTTGATCATCACGAAAGCCTACTCGAATGCTTTGGCCCACCACAAGAATGTTGTTCCTACAACAAATCAAATCGTGACTTGGAGTTGGCAAGCTGTGACTTTATTTATTCCGCTCAGCTGCGGTTTCTTGTCACAAAACAGAGACAGAGACAATTGGACGAACCATGGATTATGCTGAACATTGTAAACCAGGCCATACAAATAGGAATGACGGCGTCGAGCCTCTGCTACGGTTCCCACCTAAATCGCCAAAAAAAAAGGCAAACAATTTCTCCGAGATGGGCCGTGTGCGATTTTGCAAATCCAAAAAGACCATTCATCTTACTCGAGGGGGTGATTTATAAGCGCTTCCGTGGCGATTTACGTTCACTCGCCAAAAATAGACTCTGGCAGCTCTTATCAAATACTTTTGCGAACAGAGTCCAATTGTAGGCCTCACAAGTGCGTGCGAGTACTGTACGGTGAACTAGTTCCAAAAACGCGTCCATTACTCATCAGTGTTTTTTCCTGAGTAAATGAAATCTGATGCTGGCGCCCCCTCAAATTCGAATCGGCCGGCGTTGCGTTGGTTTAATGAGCTTCGCTAAAAAGGCATCTCGACGGTAGCCAGGTTTTTTCTGATTGATTATTTTGATCTTGAAATTGTTGAGCGCTATTGTTGTTGATGCAATCAATGGGCGTGCAATGGTTTATTGAATTGACACCGTGACTGGGTGATAGAGCCAACATTGCCGCCAGCTGACGTCGATGCATCGGAATTTATTCGGAATGCGAAGCGCGTAATCGAATCGAGGTTCATCAATGCAAAGTTCCGTGGGGGAATACTTGTGATCGTTATAAATGTGGCCAGTCAAATTGGCATCGTAAATTGAGTTAAAGGGCATGTATTAGCTTTATTGAGCTCTTCCGATCTCGTAGTAGGACAAGTTGGAGTATATTCCTTATAGCATTAGTCATTTGATTCGATTAAAAATTTTGGTAAGACCATATATGAGCATGTACATGCTTTCGAATCCTTTCCTGCATTATCAAATTATCAGCCCATCGGTCCGTGGAGCTTCTGAGCCTCCGATTTACCTGCCTTCCAGCCTTCACGGTCCCGCCAGCCAGTTGGATAGACTTCCACCGGTAAGGTATAGCTGAAGACTGGTGGCTAGAATTAGAAGGCATTCTTTTTGTCCATTTGCTCAACACAAGGACATTTGCTTTGCAGACTAGATCCGCATAATCTGACAGTTCGTTGAGTTCGCGGTTGGATCTACTCCTCCATTCGCTCTCCACGTAGCCAGGACCACATATCTTAAATCTGATCTGCTGTCTTGTCTATCGTTTAATCTTCGGTTCCATATGGAACAGTATTATTGTTTTGTTGAGCCCAATTTTGGTCCTCCGCGGTAGGAGTTGTTTACACAAACCGAAATATCGAATGCCTCACGATTAAAAAACAACACTTGTTCCAACTTCTTCTGTAGCCGATAAGTGTCAACGACAGTAAGTTGGGTGCAAGCTATGATTTCCATATCATCTGAGTATTCCAACAGTTAGGCAGAAAATGATGTTGATACATCGAGGTGATACCTACTCTAGAATTGAGCCGATGTAATCGCAACATAATCTCGCAGAAATCCGGTGCAAGTCTGAAAAAAGTCTCGGTCCAAACTTCACAGTGACAACGCAATTGGATCAATTTTCTCAAGAGCTTTACAATGGGGTTATTTAAGTGCGATAAAGACTGTTATGCGACTTTGAGCTCGACCAGTGAAGGTTGTGAGTATCGACTAGATTTTTTTTTGTTTTTTGGTCTTCTTCAGGATTTGACGCACGCCACACTCGGGTTGGCAGATTTTTGTGCAGACATTAATTCAAATCGGCGCGCATAATTTCGTCTTTAAAAAGCTGACAGACGATCTGATGCATGCTCCACCAAATTCAAAAAGTTCAGCATGAGATCAGCTGAGATCTATTTTAAGCTTTTTCATGACTACACAAACTCTTTCTACGTACATCTCAGGCCAGCGACTCATGAAGGGTCTGAGCCTGAGCTAAGGCTGTCTTCCATCCTTAAAGGTCCCAGGTTCTTTGCTTCTAGTTACCAAAACCAAGTCGTCTTGCATCCGCGGTTACTTCGTCATTATACCAAAGGTTCGTTTTTCCTCTTTTTCTCGACCCAGGAGTCTTGGAATCGATGACTCTTGTAGCTGGAGAGTTGTTGTTCATCCGCTCGATTTAGCCGAGCCAAGGCAGTTGACGAATTGTTACCTTCCGAACTATGTCAACATCGTTGTACAGCTCTGTCGTCTCCTTCATTTGCATTCCTGGTAGACAGGACGGAATTTCCGTCGTACGATTTATCTTTTGAAGGACCCAAGAATCAGCTCTGCCGTCCTGCTTATCGTCCAGCTTTCGGTTCAAGACAAGGGTTTTGTAGAGTGTGATTTTGATCCTACGAGTGTTTTGTTCGACGTACCGGAACAGCAACGTTTATGCCGGATCTCCACTGAGGTGTCGTTCAGACTAGTTCATCGACTGGGGTTGGGATATCTTCGTTCCCTATCGCTCTCTCTATTCCATGCATTCCTTGCGGGTCGGTAACAAGATTGTCGGTAACAAGATTACCTATGCAATTTCGAAGAGAATGGGTGCGTCTGCCAGGCTTTTGTCATTTTTGTAAAAGGCTCGTATTTTGTGTATATCTCGGGAATCCGATATCCTTGAGCTGTGAGGCGCGGTAGTCTTCATGCGGTGCCGTGGTATACCTTGTAAGTTGGTGGTTTTTTTTGCTCGCCCTCGCTATCACACCACGGGCTTATCGGCGATGGTGGTCGGTAGCCTAAGGTAGTCTCGGCTACTGTCTTCCTTACCGGTTTTTGCGTTGAAATCCCCCGAGTACATCGTACTCCGGACAGGCTCCGTAGGCACCGGTTAAGAGGTCATAGAAATCCGTTTTCATGGGGTCTTCAGCCATGAAAAAAGCAGCGTGTGCACAGATTAGGCTGATGTTGGAAAATCTGCATTCTACAGTGAGAAGAAGAACTAGTTCATTGACTGCTGTTTTACTTTTATCATATTTTCCTTGCGCATGCGAAATGCTGCATGCGTCTGGTAGCCCCAAGGACTACCTTATGTGCTTTTCCGAATCTCACTTTTACATCACCAAGATCACAATTAATTTTATTGATTCCATTTCCATTGAAGTTTGGAATCAAATGTTCAAAGATACATACGTAGACGAATACTAATTTTATGTACTTTTTCGTAAAGACCTCTAGGGCAGCAACTAAAGTGGTGCAACTACTCAATCTTCGGTGATTGGAACATTTTCAATATATGAGTTAATTTACTTATGATTTGGAATTTCGTCAACTAAGACTACTAGAACTATGAGCACGGTTCTATATTAAGTCGGTTCCTAACGAAATTTCATGTAGTGTGCTACAAACAGACTTACCCTTCCGTTTTGCTTTCCAGCACTGCATAAATTGAGTACATGAGTCAAATCAAACTTTTCTGGTTAGATACTTTTAATTTGTCATCAGACTTGCCGGGTTTTGTAGCCGGTTCATTTGCTACCAATTTACCCTAACTTCAGGCTAGGTTTACGATATTGACTCAGAAATCATGCGCAATGCTTTGAGTTCATGAATTAGTTTAAACTAGTACTTTATAAAGTCCCGTCTTTTGGGCTTAGCTCAGTTTTTTTTATATTTTTTAGCTACACTTCTCTGCAAGAAATTATAGTCAAAAAGCATGTCTGAGCTCAAGTAAATTAAAATAACTGAAAATGAAATAAAAATTAAGGTTTTAATTTTCAAAGGTTACATTTAACCTGATAGATAATTTTTTTTTATAGTCAAGAGGCCAGCTTATATTTGAGCTTTACTCTTAACTATACAATCAATAATACATAAAATAAACATACACCCTACGAGCATCCTAAGCTATAAATTATTACCTATTTAAAAATAAATAATATTATATTTGATTGCAAGACTTGCATAATAAGTAACTTAAAACGATGAATATTTGCCCTTTATTTCCTTAGGAGGTTTTGTTTATCGAGTCTTTGAACTTACATTAGAAATTCAAGAAGGGTTCCAAACATTTGTTAGGTACTATCTCTGATCGTACGTGGTAAGCAGTTCAGATTCGAAGATAGCACAGAGGCGGGTAGCAACATGAACGGAATTTTAAATCATTTCAAGTCAATCTAAGCGGATAATGCGTGGAGAAAACGAGAGCTTTGAAACGTCACAAGCTCGTCACAAAATATGTTTATGCTGCCGAATTCTTCAAAAAATAATAAAAAAGGTTTTTTGAAAATAAAAATAATGCTGGAACTTTGTTTTTTTTTGCAAAAAAAGGATGCAGCTAAGAAATTTGGTATCACAGCGAGTACGGTTTCCACAATCTTAAAAAATAAAGAATCAATAATCACGTCATTTGAATCGGAAACTTTTTCTGGATGCAGCAAAAGAGCGAAAATACCAATGTTTCAAAATGTCGACAAGGCTGTCCTGGATTGGTTTATAGCAGCTAGAAACCGAAACCTGCCCATATCTGGAGGAATATTGAAGGATAAAGCGATGGAGTTTGTGAAGCGATTTGGCGATGATAATTTTAAGGCAAGCACAGGTTGGCTTGATAAATGGAAGCAGAGGTATTTGGCAAAACTTCTAACTGGCGAAATTTTTAATGACAAAATCTTTGATGCGTTTTATTTAAGGCATGGTGTGAGCCATAAAAAGGCGTGTGGTGAAAGTAATTATGTTCGCGATGAGGACTGCGATAAATCGAAAACTGACGTTTTGCCGTTTCTAATCGAAAAGTATAATGACCGGGATATTTTTAACGCTGATGGGGGAGAGTACGATAATTTGGGCGCCAAAGATTGATAACGATTTCTTGTAGAGGGGTCAAAAACAAGCATTTTTTACTATGGGAGGGGGGGTCTATCTCGCACCGTTTACGAGGTAGGGGCAATTTAAAAAAAAAAAATGACTTAAAAAAAAAAAAAAAAACTAAAAACAACAACAACGGCAACACTTACATTAAAGTACTATACCGGCTTTGAGAGCCAGAAACACGTTCTTTAATCCTGGGCTTAAATTAAATAGTAAACTTTAATAGTTTTTAAAAAATTCGCATGCAAACTCAAAATTTTGATAAAAAAATTTAAAAAAACAACTTAAGATCAATTTTTTTCAAAATTGTGAAATGAAGTGCAGTGCCACGGAGGCAAAAATGGCAAACAACGGGTTACATTAATGTTGGCAGCTAATATGGATGGTTCAGAGAAACTAAAAATTCTTTTGATTGGAAAAAGTAATAAACCTCGATGTTTTCGTGGCGTTAAGTGGTTACCCGTCGAATATAAAGCAAACTCCAGGGCGTGGATGACTGGACAAATTTTTGAAGAATGGCTTCTAAAGTTAGATGTTGTTGTTTTTACGCGCAGGGAGAAATAGCTTATTGTTTGTTGATAATTGTCCGGCACATCCAAAAGCTTTGCAAGTCAAACTGAAGTGCATTGAGTTGGCATTTTTCCCACCGAATATGACTTCCAAATTGCAATCGCTTGATCAGGGAGTAATTCAAAATTTAAAGTGCAACTATCGCAGAAGAATCGTTAAAGAAGCTCTGGAACGTATAGAGGCAAACCAAAAACAGGACATTTCACTTATGGATTGCATTACTCTTGTTACTAAAGCTTGGGATATTGACGTCAAAAATCAAACGATTGCGAAATGTTTAAAAAAAGCCGAAAAGGACGACATTTCATTAATTTTCTTAAATAGCGTTGATGAAAACCGAAACTTGATGGTAGATGATTACGAAACATGGTTAAGAGTAAATAGAATAAAATCCAATGCTACCCTTCAGGATTATATTGATGTGGATAGTGATGTTTCCACATCACAGTTTCCGACAGATAATGACATTATTGAGTATTATAGCTCTGAAAGAGTCCTTCCAAGAACGATGTAGAAAGCGCCTTCAAAACGTTGAATGTATATTTACAAACGAGTGACACTACCACTGATGACAACTATAAGGCTTTGAACAAACTTGAATCTATTTTTGTTGAAAATAACAAGAAAAAGGGAAATTTTCAGTCACTAATTTCTGATTTCTTTAATTTTTTCTTTAATACTCTGTGAAAAGTTTTCGTATTTTAAAATAAATATACAAGTATACACAATTGCAGTTTCATTTAACAACCATAAAAAACTATAATTTCTGTAAGTCGAAGTGTCTTTAATTCGAACTTTTACCTTGGATAGTGGTGATTCGAGTTAGGGAAGTTTGACTGTAGTTTGATGAAAAAGCTAAGACCTTAGGATTTAATGTCGACGCAGACAAGACGAAATATATCACTTGGTTAGCACAAAATATAACTCGTTCCGGAGTTCAGAAATTGTTAGGCCTCACGTTGTCAGAATGATAAGACTCAACAGTCGATACCGCCGATAGAATAAAGTCTGCGAACAAAGCTTAAGTTGTTTCGCTCAAGAATCCCAGAGATAAAAAGAATGAATAAAACAATGACACGGTAGAGAAAAATGGGCGTTAAAAACAAATAATATTCATCAATTACTAACTTTTGAAAGAAACGTTTTTAGAAAAAATATATGGCGCAGTATATCAGAAGACGGCACGGGATAACGATGAACTCGAAAACATTATAGTCGGCCAAAATGTTGTACATTTTTTAAAGGTAAAGGATTGGACCTTTGATGGGGATGCCAGCAGAATGGATGCTAAAAAAGCCATTTATCCTGTCCCTAAATGTGGGAAGAAATCGAGGGGCATACAAGAAAAATGAGTACACCGAGTTGAAGCGGACCTTTTGTTTTAGGTCGGTTGCATTGAATTCATAATAATTGGCATTACCTGATTGGGTTTTCTTCTTCCGTGATTGTTATAGTTTGCTGGGATTTCAAACAATTCCTATGCTCGTCTCGTTGTATTGTGGTTATGTCCAATAGGTTGCTGGAAACGAAGGTCATCATAGTACTGCTGTGCCACCGTCATTTTGTACAATCCATTGATATTTAGAACCATGAATGCATCATCAAATGTTAACAGCGCCAGTTGGTTTATTTGGTGTATGTATGTGCATCATTTTAGTTTTTTCAGTATTGATTACCATACCATGATTGTGACACCATCAGCAAAATTTTGTCAAACTCCTCTTACATGATTACAATCGCGGTTTCTAGATTTCCGTGCTTCACAACTGCATTGATGTCATTGGCGTACGCGAATGCCGAGGATTTTGAAAATACACGAAGGAGTTCATTGGTGAACAAGATTAACAATATTGGCCCTTGCTTAGAACCTTGTGGAACATCGTATAAATATTTCTTGTGTGTGAAATCATTTAAACCCGTTGATAGCTATATCAAAAAATGATTTCAATTCTGCTACTAAAATTGTATAATAAACCAGTCATTGACTTAAAAAAATTGCTGTTAAAGTCTTTTTAATTCGAATTCTTTTTTCAATTCAATTCCATCAATTAAAAATTTGAATTCTTTGCTTCGAATTCCGCGATTGCATTCTTTTACAGCTCAGCTTAAATGTGTTACTGCTCTTAATATGGGTTTTTAATTCTTTTTTTTTTTTTTGATAAAAAGAGATGTCTAAGTTTACACCTTATAAACTTATCTATGCAATTATGAATATGATTGACTTTTATTTCAGCCAACGAAGAGGTTGATATTTATAAATATTTGTAAATGTGTCAACTTTGTTTGCATTCAACACTTCCATGAATCCTCTTTATTATCATTTAAACATATCGAGCGCACGGATATGACTCATGCATTGAAGCTGAAATCCATTTAAGTACTTTTTATTATGCAATCTTCACATTCGAAGAATTTCAAGTTGTTTGCCAAATTCATGAAAGTAAATAGAAAAAGCTATTTGCCCTCATTTCTACTTTAGAGAATCAATCAAAATCAATCAATCAAAAATTACTGCGTCACCGTCGATTTGTAGACTGGGATATCCCCGCAATTCTTAAGCAATAAATAGTTCCAAGGAAGGTCACTTCATTGGACGATATCTTTTGACAAATCTCATTATAAAGATTTGTGTGAATCGATGTTATTAACCGAATTTGAGTCTTCGAGTTGGGTAATAGTTTTTATGAAGACCCATCATCACCTCTTCGTGGTACCAGCTGGATACTTGGATACTGGGTTGGCTCCACATTTCTTCAGGTAACTTAAAATTTACGTCAGAATGTCACAATGCTTCTATGAATGTAACCGCGACGAACTTGATCGGAGATGTCAACAAGTAAACTTTAGCAGTGAGTCTTAACAGACCGGGGGCAGCTAGACAACTCGCCGAGATCCAAAGGAATTCTGTGGTCAAAAAGATGATGAAAAATTGTAACAACAACGAAGGTGATTGTTAGATGGAGGCAAACTAGGGTTTATTTCGATGTGAATTCATCACATGAGGCAAACTGAGGCAAAAGGTCTTCAAATTAAGAAATAAGAGCCACCGGTTGAAAGCAACCTGCATCAAGTCTGAATGCATCAATATCAAACGCCTTCAATTGACTTAAGCAAACAGAATTTATTTTTTACCTCAACATTCACATGGAATCCGGAGTTCTTTTAACATGTTGGTCACTCAAACTTGGACACTCGAATTGGCCAATTTTAAGCTCGTCACTGAGGTCTCCATTGGCATTATTCTATTCCCTTTCTCGCTTAAGGGATAACGATTGTTGCAGTAGCTTGATATACGACTTATATGATTTACAAATTCCATTATTTACGGATCAATATCTGTTTGAGGAATGAACGTCAATTCCGGTATGCTAGTGAGATTTACAGCAGTCTTGCTTTCACTTTACATTGGTAAAGGAATTGAACTAGGCCTTCGTACTACTTCTTTAGATAGATAGATAGATAATCTTTTTGTTTAACATATTTAAATTTTAGATAGATCGATTCAATTATGAGTTTATGTGGAGAGAATTGTTGTAAAGCAAATTTAATAGCTTCTTAATATTTTGTTAATTTTCAGCTACCTTATCTTTTTCATGAAACAATTTAAGATATTTGTAAATAATAGAGACTTGAGTGTTAATAGTCCTTAACATATTTCCTAGATAATATGGATGAATACCATGAACATATATTTTGACAAATTTTGGGTATCAAACTATATTTAATTTTATAAAAAAAAAATGACAACATTCATTAACAGTCGTTGTTTTACAAAGAGCCAATTCAATGCAGTTAACAAAAAATTTATTGATATAATATATATCAATTGCATTTTTAATATACCTCTCATGGACTTATTTTGCAACAATTGAATTCTGTTAATTAAATTGTCATTACACGAAGTGAGGATTTAGAATTACATTAAAAATATTTCTTGCATTAATAGTCGATATTTCATTTCGTTCTCTTTTTAAGAAGCCAATTTTTTTTCAAATGTTATCTACATGTTTCGAAAAAAAAAGCCTTTAATAATGAATATTAAAACAGTAATGTTCCTAACACAGTTCCTTTCGGTTAACCTAAGTTCACTTTAATAGAGTCTGATTCCTTTTCATTTATATGTACTATTTGAGTTCTATTTGATAAATATTAGGAAAAACAACTTTATTGTTAAATTTGTATAACGAATTGTTTGAGTTACTGTAGAAAAAAATTTCAATCGATCGTTTCAATTGCTCTTTTAAAGTCCAAAAATACGTTTCACCATTTTTATTTTTAGATAATCTTTCTTTCCATCTCGAGATCGCTTATTAATCGCACTAAAACAGGAATGATTTTCGCTACATCCTGATTGAATGTCGATATTAAATTGTTTTCTTCAAAATAGGCGTTCAGTTATTTAAATACTATTTTTTCGAACACTTTTTCAAGCATCAGGAGCATCACGTTGGCCGGTCTTAAGTTGTCTCAGTTAAATAACTCAAATCTGTTTAAATCGACGCAGTTAAAGGACATGGCTGTTTTTGCCGCATATTTCGAAACTCGCAATGGGAATCAAAGCCTTAATGGTACTTCATACAAATGAAAGCAGGATAAGTCTTCGGGATAGACGAACTATTTTCATATCTACAAATTTGTTCGGGACATTCGTTGTGCGGATCCGACTCGCACTTGGCCGGTTTATACGAGGGTAAGCTGAATAGTTTTCGACCTAACAAAGCTACAAGACTTTTTTCCTTATTTTTTTTTATTTTTTTACATAGTCTCATTGTAACTTTACCCGCTCCCATCGCGGTTACCAGTCCAAATAGAACTATGCATTTTTCTCCGTAAAAAAAATTGTTTGCGAAGATGATTGCCTTCTCATTTGACGAAAATCTTTGCCCTCCGAGTGCTGTTTTTATATAAGGAAATAAAAAGAAGTTGCTTGGGGCTAGATCTCGTGAGAAAGGCGGATGGTCAAGCACTTCAAACCGTAATTCGTTGATTTTCGCAATGGCAACCCCTGAGGTTTTTGCAGTACACTGTTTTGAGTGTATTTTAGGTTCGGGCGTATAATGGTGTATCCAAGTTTCATCCACAGTAACTAATCGGCGCCAAAACTGCGTCTACAGAGCGTTAAAAATGTTCGTTCGAACTCGTTTTCGGCCTAACGTGGGCAAACGCGGCACCCAACGCGCAGACAACTTTCTTATGTCCAAATCTTGATTTAATATATGACGAACACGTTCTTTGGACATTTTCATAACCTCTGCACCATTTGTTGAACTTTAGCGATATAATTGTCAGTTATTGCAGTTTTTAGACTTCCCCAACATTTATCGTCTCCCAAGCTTTTACGGCCACGTTTGAAGTCAGCTGCCCGAAATTTCACTGTGATGCAGAGTCCCCATATACAGAGTCCAACTCATCCTTGATTTGCGTACATGTATTGGCTTTCAACAACAAAAATTTAATGACAGCTCCATATTCAATTTTTTCCATTTTCAAAAAAACTCACTTCGACTCACTCAAACTACTGTCAACTTAAAACTGCGCGTCCAAAATGGCTGAAACTTTTGTGAGAAACTGTCAAAAGATGAACAACTTCATTCACTAGCTTTTCTTGACATGTGCTACTATCTTTACGTTGAGGTCGGAAACTCTATTTTTGCTTGCCCGCAAAGAAAGATTGGTGCCATTATTCTATTTCCTAAACAGTCTGGCAGTACTTCTTCTCGGGGCTTAAAAGTCTGACCTCTTTGTCGGCTTGTTTTAAAGTTGATGGGACGGACTAGTCGACTTACTTCCGACTTCCTTTCATGGTAATGGGGGGATCCAAGAAGTTGCTCAACTCCTTTAGATTTCGGGAACAGCTCCTTTTTAAAATATCAGAAGTCTTGTAGTCTTTTCGATATTCTAATAAACTGCCATTCGGCTTTCTACTTAACATCCTCTTTCACTCTTTTTTGCTGATTGCGACTTATTTCTTTACCGGAGTATGATCAGTCGACAAACGTAGCCTCTTTAAACTTTAAACATCTTAAACTTCAACCTGTGTTAAAGCTCATCGTTTAAGAGCAAATAAGACCCTCTCGCATTACACTGGTCAAGTCTTTGTTGCAAAAGCAGGGATATACCTCAAAAGGTTCTGCACCTCTATTTGTAGATTGACCATGTTTTATGGTGCTTTATGGTTTTGAGGCTTTCAACAGCAAAGGAAGGAACAACACTTTCTGAGCGGCAAAGATATGCATTTGTATCCCTTAAAACGGAAGAAGGTACCACTCTTTGTGCCATCCATAAAAAGCTTGTACCGTAGCATCACCACGCTCTCTTAAGCACTTCCAAAATCCATTTCACTTAATAATGGTTGAAGACTTTTGATGCTTTTTGAATGAAGCTTTATTATTATTATCAAGACATTATAAGATGTACATCGAACTTGCCACTTTCCAGGCTTATGGAGCATATCTGGTGACATAGCAAGCTCAATAACTTGTAGTATATAATGTCAGCATAGAACCTGCCTACCATAGAATAATTGATGAAAAGGAAGAAGCCTCTCCACTAACCAGATAAGACCTCCAGACCAATGGGTTTTATAAAACGTCTAGGGTCAAACTAGTCCTTTTTTTTTTGGGAACCTATAGTTCGAGTCTCTCAAGCTGAGCTCTGTGTCTTAAGTATAGAAAAAAAAACGCAACCTTGGCCTTAAAAAAGTCACCCTTGACAATCAAGCCCCTTTACTGACATTGAGTTGCGTCAGAAGCTCCAAATCAACGGGCATGGCCGGCCACCTCTTACTGCGTGGCATTGTGTGTCTCGGTCGGCGTAAAAGACATTCATTTCGATTTCGATTTCGATTTCGATCAATAACAAGTTAAATAAACAAGAAATCAAATTCCAACATGACGACCATAATAATTTAATTTCATTTAATTAATTGATTCAGGCGATGGTGATACATTTATGACTTCAATCCGAGTGCGCCACTTCAATTATTAATTTTCACTTGTTATATCAACGATACATAATATTTTTTTTGTTAAGACTTCAATTTGATGACATCATGTCTTAATTTGCAAAAGCTCCGGCGCATAAACTTATCCGTCACGAAACGAGCTAAGGTATTTTGAGGCAACGCATTTTCAGAGGAGCACACTCGGCTTGTTTGTATCTTTTTCTTGTGTGGATGAATGGAATGTATTTTTTTTTTTTGCGATGTTCTTAAAAAGTATGCAAATGAGGAGCATATTGGGTGCCGACTCGTTGGGATCAGCATAAATAAAAATTTTTTTTTTTTTTTGGCAACGGGGATTAGAGTATGAATTATGAGACGGAATCAAATATTCGGGGCGTTGTTGCTTGTTGGTTGGTTGTGGTACCAATGGCTTTTTTGGGGCAAGTGTCGCCTCAGTGAACGTTGTTGTCGATGTCAAAATTTTAATTAATTAATATTTTGTGTTCATGGTGAGCCCGACAAGAAAAAATCTACAACTTAGAAAGTCAACTTGAGATGCGCGTGGGTCACTTTTGCTTAGAGACTTGAAACGAACACAATCTAGATTCGATATTTTTGCGAGCATTTTATTTCGATCTTCCTTCTTAAAAATATTACAATATTGAAATGAAAGTGTACCCAGCCCAGAAAAAAAATAAATAAAAATTATTTGATAATGCTGGCCTTAGTCTAAAAAACAATATCGTCTTAAATCCGCCCTTGGTTGGTTGGTTGGTAAGGGTGAGCTTTGTTAGCTCTTCACTTAGGCCTCTGGTTGGGCCCGTTGTATTCCCCTATTTCCTGTGTGGAGAAGATTTTGGTTAAAGTGATTTCAGAGGGATTTCTTTGGATTGTTTGTTAGTTTTGCGAACTTAATGATCTCACTGATCCCGATTTCTTTGAGATGCGGAAAATCCGTAACAGTGCTGACCCCAATATTTTGTATCGCAGTCTCGCTGTTGCTGGGCAGTGGAAGAGGAAGTGCTCCAGATCTTACTCTTCCTCCTCAAAGCTTTGGTATGTTGAGGTTTCTGCTAGTCCGAGTCCCAGTCCCACCATTGGCCCTAGATTCCGTTTGCTGGAGTTCAGAGCTCGTTTCGCTACCTCGTAAGTCGGTTTTCCTATCATCCGTTTTGCAGTTCTGCATGTTGTAAGGTTGAACCACCGATTTTTTAATTCACGGGTTGTCCATTCGTTCAAAAACTCTTTAAAAAGCTGTCAGCGCGACGCCTTTTTCCTTTACAGGGCTTCGTCGGCCATTTGCTGCTCCTTTCCTTGCCAGTTCGTCAGCTTTTTCGTTTCCCATTATGCCTTTGTGTCCCGGCACCTTAATAAGACTGAAGTAATAAAATGTTGCTAGTTTGTTGAGTTTGTGTTTGCACTTCCTCACCAGTGTCGATACTGAGAGAGGGTTTGTAATGGCTTTGATAGCTGCAGTACTATCGGAGCAGATGAGTATTTGCTTCTCCCGAATCTTGAGTTCGGTGAGCTTTTCTGCTCCAGTTAGTATTGCGAAAACTTCTGCTTGAAAAACCGTGACGAATGGTTCAAGATTTTCTTTGAAATTTTTATCGGTGGGTTCGTACAGTAGATCCCTGCCCCTGATTCAGACTATATGTAAGAACCGCCCTTTCTTTGAACATACTTTTGCAATCGGACCTTGTGAACACGCAGGAGCAAAGCGTTGATTCATTGGCCACAACTACATTAGGCATATTTTCTGGTAGTGCCTGAATTGCGCGGGATTAGATTAAGTTGCTAAACCTCATCTTATGGCTCCCAATAGAAAGAAGTCACACAGGTGACAGGTTTTTTGGGGAAAAATGTCCTCTCCATTGAACTTCTCTCCGTCGGACAGAAGTTGCATATCACACTACGCTTTTTGGATAAGGCAAGCCTTTTCCCACTGATGTCGGGAAACCAATAAACCATTTTTTCTGTTAGTTTACATACCCAAAGGGATAAAATCATGCTTGGTTCGTAAATAAGATGTTTTAAAGCATTCTGGCTAAACGAAAATGTGCCAGCATCACCCGTCTCGTCGTACAGAAAAGTATCATTTGAAAAGGAACTGAATGTTTTGCTTTTTCTTTGGGTGAAACCTAAGTTTTTATTTATAAATGATACGCACTTTTGATTTTCAGTACAGGCCATAATCTCTCTCATTTATTTACGCAGATTGCGCAAAATTTCGCGTCTTGCTTGAGTCACATGTTCCGGCATGTTACCGGGGAATTTTGTTTAAAGTCGTCCCTTCTTGTCTAAAGTTGCGATAAAATAAGAATTCAACTTACTCAGATACCCGCATTAGTTTTTTTTTTAATCAAAAATATGCTCAAGAATTCTACACCCGACTTCAACAAGAAGCTCTTCAAATACTTATTGAATACAATTTTTTTCGGACTGTATAGTGGTGACAGCATGATGGTATACGAATCGATATTCTCGCTGACAAACTACCTACGAAGGCTTTGACTTATTTGCCATTTTAAAACTCGTAGAACCGATGGCAAATGTTCCGCTAAGAACTATGAGCTTGTGCGAACTGTCATTCCGTACACAGTTCTATCAGCCAATCCGACTTTATACTAAATACTTTACATCGATTGATCATCACATGGATAGGAGACTTACTCTTACCCATGACATCAAATGCATATCTGAATGACATGTCGGTTGACACGGCTTTGCATAAAGTATTCGAGCTCGCTCAAAAAACCGACAGTCAGGCGACCATAAAGGCTAACATTTGACAAAAATCAAAAATCAATATGGTGACAATATATTTGATTCCACTTTATAAAGATATATTGGGAAACGACGAAACTTGCGAACGCGCCAAAACCTCCTTTTGTGAAGGTGCCCATCTGAAACGAAAAATCGAAATACAAACATAACATTGAGCTGAAAGATGATGGAGTCGAGTAGACTCATGTGTCATCAACTAGCGGAAATATAATCGCATTCATCTTATTTGTAAAGGTAACCAACTCGTATCAAGAGCTTACTTACCCAGCTCCTGACCCGTGAAAAGTTTATGCCTAAGACACGGCAGACTTTCACTCTTGTCGATCCCGGGCACGCTGCTCCTAGTTTCAGTATCTCGACCAAGCGCTCTACCCCTACCTCTACCTCAAGTAGATAGGAGTTGTTTTTGGCAAACGAAAAAACATCTTTTTTCAAAAATTTCTGAAGTTTTTCCACTGATTCTTGAGCTACTTACAATATTAAAGATTCAGCGATTGACGCAAAAACCTTGTGACTTAATTAGTTTTTTGAAAAGCATTTGTTCCATGTTGCATTTATTGCACTCTTAACCTTCATATTCGTATTCTTTACATGAAATTCCATGTTTAGGGAGCTCGTACTAATCACTCCCAGATACTTGTAGGATTTAACTACTTCGATCTCTTCGCAGAAACTTTTCGGAAAATCATCACCTTTGATAACAGAACCGGCAGGATCAAAGTTGTAAAGAGAATACATTTTGTCCTCTGAGTAAGGAGTTTTCGAAGGATCAGTGGTTTCCTAGGGTGAGTCTTCGCCGGATCTTCAGTAAGGTGTCAATCGTAGTGTTGATATTTACTCCGAGGTAGGTAAATTCCTTAAGCGCATCGAAATTACTGTTGCCAGCAGTGCCGTTTTGTCCTATGTGGTAGACAGATGCTTCTTTGTTTGTTGACACCATAAACTTGGTTTTGTCCTCGTTTACTTCAAATCCAACTTCAAGGCTGTTTTCCAACTACCATACGAGCCTCTGGGAGCGACCAATGATGTCGATATCGGCTGCATATTTCGGTAGCTGGACAGATTTGTTGAAGATAGTGCCTTCTGCGTTCCCGCACAAGATTGAAGAAGTCTCATGATAGCGCATTTCCTTGCCGAAATCCGGTGCATGTTTGGATTAAGTGTTTCCAAGTTGCACATTGAATCGTGTGTTTTCCAACGTCACGTGGCATAGCTGGATTAACTTTTCCCCCCGAAAATTCGACTATCGCCTCGTGGAGTTCAAGACGCTGAATGCTACCATATGCGCAAAGGCGTTATTACCGGTCACTTTTCATGCGGAGGGGTTGCAAGTGGATACCATGGCTCAGTGGTAAGTGCGTCTGTTCCTGAGTGTAAGAACACCTGGTATTTCGTCGTCTCTCGCGAGTGATTTACTATCACTCCCACGACTACTTAGTGTCGAGAAAGGATTTTGGGGCCGGTCGGAGTCGGCAAAAAACTGTTGGTCCAACCGCTGCCATATGCAAAATGTAAGAGGCACACACAAATGGTGAAGCTAGGCCCTCGAAGGAGCTGTTGTGCCACCATTTTTCTTTTTTCAATGTGAAGGGACTCAAGATCAGTGTTGTCAAGTTTTTTCTGAGCAAAAGCATCGTTCCTAATATTTTCGAATTTCGAATAAATTAACGAAACATTTATTTAAATCCAATCATAAATATGTGTCACCAAGCCTTTGTGCGTCCAATTCCGACCTATGCGAGCCAAGTATGATGGAACATAATAGTAGAGTTTTCGAAAGAAAGTGCTTGGGAGCTTGAACACGATTTACAAAAGCGCTTATTCCGACTTTCGGCATGAGCAAAAAATAAAAGACTAGTGGATGCTGCCGGATTGTCTAGGATTGACAACGTTATCGTGGGCTCTCTGGGGAATAATTTTGCGCGATCAGCAAATGAAATTGTAAATTGTTTTATCCTAACACATAGCACCTCAGGCATATTTGGATTTAGACTCACATGGCTGCTCCTGGGTGGAATTACTGCAAGCGTACCTGAAAAAAAGGCTAAATCCCAGCAAATACTGGTGGGTCGATCGTGTAGAATGTTAATAATTTGTAGGTAGTTGTAGTTGAAGGTAGTTTTAAGTTTAATGTTTAAGAATTGTAAAAAAAATAAGACAAGTATTTTTTCCCACTTTTTTATTACTTATAATATAATATTGTATAAAGACCTATTAAAAATTTGTTAAATTTAAATTAAATCATGAGCACTGTCATTCATCGGTCATTAATTTTGTACATAACATTAGTTTATAAGTATTATAATACAAGTATTTTAAGTGGTAACAAATAAGTCTTTAAAAAATAAATGAGTGCTTGTTAATTTATATATTAATGCATTTTTTTTAACTACCAATAAAAACATTTGCTGGTAATCCACTATTACGATAGCACTAAAATAAAATAAATAGTAAATTTATTCATGTATTTACAGCAAAAAAGATGTGCCATTAAATAATTTTCAGAGATATACGATTTTAAGGTTCCAATTTTGCAAATCACGCATTCAGGATAATCGTAACTATTACAGCATTTCTGATTTCTTTGCAAACCAAAGCGAATTTGAAAAATTGCTTTAAACATCTCTAAACTCATTTTGTTCCTAAATTTGCTTTTGACTAGGTTTACTTGAGTAAAAACCCTTTCAACATCGCCACTGGAATGTGGCAACAAAGCAGTTTCAAGCCTAGTTCGCAAATATTTGTTAAAAAGTTTCCTCTTACTGAATGCAATGGTAGGCTTAAGCGTTAAAAAACAGATTTAATGAAGCACTAAAAATAAAATGAAAGCACTTAAATAACGTCCGAGCACTAAAATGACATTTTGGCACTGAAATTAACGCTGAAAGCACTAAATTGGCAATTGTCTTTGAGCCGATTATCTGCTCTAGATCCAAATAAACTTATCGGAGTGCATAGATAAGCTGCTCTTAAGACCTAACTTAAAACAATATTTCATGATCTTCCTTTCGACCTGTCCATAAGATGAACTGCTCGAGATTTAATCTCCTTTAGAGAACCACCATCAGTTGGGAAGTTGAATCGAATCGTTGAATCGAATGCATACAAATGTTTTGTAATACAAAATTCAAAGAAATATTTTTGATCGAAAATAATAATCATGGTGTTCCCCGTTTTCTAGTATCAAAATCAAATAAATATTTTTTTACAAACTGATAAGCAAAAAAATATTATTATACAAACCGTTCGTAGACTTTTTATTTGTCAGCATTCTTCTTAAACCAAAATTACTATTATTCAAATTCAGCTGTATCAGGTTGATGATGCATACTCGTTAGCTGACGAATTAGTCTCGCTTTCACTCAAGACAGGAAGCCCATGAGTAATGATGCCCATATCAACCTTGACTTTGCAAAAGAACGTGGGTGTCCAATATACTCGTTGGCATCTCGTAGAGTAATCCACAAATGAAATTCCTTTTTAAAAAAATATGACAAATTCTTTGGCAGAATTCCATGATAAAAACAACTGGAATTCCAAATAAACTTGAACTTTCTAGAACCCAGAAGCTGCCTCAGAACCTCCTCATAAAATAGATTGATCCGCTGCCACTTCATTTTGAATGATTTGCCAACAAGTTGTATCTATTCTGTGAACATTTCCCATTATGATATCATTTGCTTTGCGATACTCCAATCAAGAAGTATCTTTGGTTTTGTTTTTTTATCAGTTCGAGATACGAATGTTGGAAATCTCTCCACGCAGTGAAAAGGTGTTTGCCTTTTTAATTGTTGGCAATTAACTGATGTCTGATAACAAAGTGCAGCGACTCATGCACACGAGTACACTAGTATCTCGAACAAGAGGATAGATATAGAAGTGTTTCTTTAGACACTTATTTGGAACGTTTTATAAATAGGAAGTCAATAGATACTTCATTGCGTTTCAGTGTGGTTATGTAATTTTTGAGGGCGTATCTTGCATTCACACCAGACTTGTCATGTATTCTCTTCTAAGTGGTTTTTGAGAGTTGTTTTTGAAAAGTAAAAAAAAAATTCACGACATGACCAAGTCAAGAGACTATATCTGATAATTTCTGCATTTGACCTAATTTATTTTCTTGTGTTTCTTTTTGTCTCTGATTGAGGTTGAGGTCATGTTAATCATCCTTATTTTGAATGAAGAAAAAATTAAACTGAACAATAAATACAACTTCTCGATAATGGTTTTAATTAAATGTCAGCATTCCGTTGTTTTTAATTTCATGCTGCTCCTGAATGTCACCACAATCGCGGAACGCTTTTAATTGGCACAGTTATTTATAGCAAATATGTGGACCGATGAAGTTTATAGATTCCATGACATCACTAAAGTCCTCATATGGAAACAATTTGTTTTTAGAACAATAATTTAAAGAGTGGCATGCACTTTGGTCTGGTTTATTCTGCAGATTATTTAAGGCTACCCTTGCAGTAAGGAGATGGCGAGAGGGCGTCTTATGAACATTCAAAGAGTGGATGTTGTGTTTCGCAAGGCAGTTTGAATTTTGAAAAAAAGTTTCGATCGAAATTTGCGTCTCTCGTTTGCGGATTGTCGGACACATTCCGAAGTTCGTCATGTCGAGATCTTAGCAACTTTATATCAGTTTATATCAGAGAATCAGAGAATTTTGCATACAAATTTCGCATAATTCGTCTACAGGCACCATCTGATTTAGCAATTGAAGCAAGTTTTTGAAGTCGCTTTTTTAGGTCTAAGACCACTCACTATCAGGCCATCGATTCTTGGATGATCTGCTAATGGTTACAGCTGATTTCCATCCTTCACGGTCCCGACCTAGTTGCTAACAGTTGGTCGGGCTAAGCTTTTTGAAAACCACGATTGCTCGATCTTCGAATCTGACGAAACCTTGTTTCTAGGATTCGAAGACACTCTTGCTGGAACATTATTTTCCATTCGCTCGATGAGTTTTTGTCTTCCAGTTTTATGTTCTACCCCTTGCAGACAAGATCGTACATCCGACAGATTATTTATTTTTCGAAAGTCTGTCTAGCTGAACGACAAATCCAAAATGCAAGATGAATGTTTTGTAGAGCATAATGTTGGTCCTTCGGGTGAAGAATATAAAGTAGAAGCGATTGCATGGGATGAGTCCAAAACTACCTATGGTATCGGGCGGATAATTTCGAGCATTGAATTTTAGTACTCATTCCCTTCAGCTGAATGAACAAGCACAATTTTTCAAATAAGTCAGACAAACCGAACCACATGATATTTAACAACAAAGAAAAATTACATTGATACCTTTTACGGATTATGACTGCCAAAACAAGGCACTAATAATAGAGCCATTACGAGAAGATTTGAAAGACTGTGTTCGAAACTCCGAATGAACGGCAAAGTTCATAGCTAATAATTTGCATTAGTTTAATTCGCAGTATTTTATTTACTTTGGTTGATTTACTAGCAAGTGTAATATTTTGTGGTTTGGAAGGTTGCAAAACGACTCTGCTTTCAGTGTTATTCAGAGTCGATGACATAATCTAACTGACATTTTGAAGACGCGAACTTTAAACTCCAGCATGACAAGCCGGTTAAGTAATCAGAAAAACTTGGTCACTCTTTTAGTCAAACTTACTACGTTAAAACCTGAATAAGTGAGAACTGGCTGAGGGATAAAACTCTAGAAGTGAGAGGAATTGACAGTTCTCTACAATGAATGAAGTCGTTTTTCACTCTATAACAGACTTTTATATAAATGCATCTCTTTTGAGCGACATTCAAGCGTACTTAACATCTGCTTTTAAATTTCTTAAAACTAAAATTTCGAATAACTAAACAACATTGTTTTTTGTGAAGAAAAGGTCGACACATACTAATAGTGCTCAAACGAAAAATCCTTTGGACACAGAAAAAGAAAACATTTCAAAAAAAGCAAAAAGCTTTAAATGCACTGGAGACGCTCCACAAGTTTTTTAAATGCTCAACGGTCATTGATCAATAAATATTTCATAAAATTTGCAAACTTGAGAAAAATACACTACCAACGCATTAATTTAAGAATATAAGTCTACGATTTTTTTTATTTTAATTATTCTAATAATATTATAATAATAAAATAATATAATAATAATATAAAATTTAATAATATAATTATAAAATTTGATCATAACGTATCTTAAAGGCCAGTCGTGTTCCTCTATGTGTTAGAAACTCGTGTTACCGAGAAACCTTCATAGGCGAAAAAAAAATCATCGGCGCCTAGAACTCTCGCTTATCCAGGTTCGACTATATTTCTTAACGACCAATCCGGTAATAGTGCCGTTTCTAGGATTCATATCGATTTGAGAGCACTATCCCTAGTAAACTGTCGAGAGTACCTCTCAGGAGTCTGTCCATTTTGGGCAAACTCTCGGTGAAAGCTTTCACAACCGTGACCACTTAGTTTATTTTTATGATAGTGATCCGTTAGTAGTTTGAAAAGTGACATTATGACATCTCACAAGCAAAAAGTTGCAGCAGCTTTTGTGGTACGCATTATTCAAAAAAGAAGAAACCTCAACCAAGTTTTGAAGGCTGAAAAGAAGTGAGGCGGTGTACATATTTCAATCCGTTGGTGCCAACATTGATCCCCAAAAATTGAAGCTGCTCTAAAGATGATGATGTTCAGGCATTGATTGCATCTTCGTCTAAAATACGGAAAATAGCCTAATGAATATAACGTTTGAGCTTTCGTTTACAAAAATCATATCGCAAGCCCCGTAGTTCCTGGGAAACAAACTCACCAAATTGGTTTATGTTCCTCTGGTTCCTTGGCTAAAATTGATAGAGCAACTTTAAGAAAATTCTCCTCATCAATTTTATATTTTTTTTTCTTGGTTGTAGATGGCCGAAGAATATGAAAGCCGTTGGAATCCCCTTCGTTGCACATTGAAATGCAAACTCCCAATAATAGTGAATACCAGGGACTAATACAAAACACAATTCATTTCTTCGGTCGGGAACCTCTTCCTGGTAGAAACATGCCAGTCCCGCACTGTTTTGCAGCTGATGGTGCTTGTATTAAAGCCTTATCCGTTTCGTTATCAACTAGCACCAAACCGTATTTTTTAAACCCTTTTTGTAGAGCACGAAAAATAGTACACGGTGTTTGAAGAACAATTTTCAAATTTCATAATTTTGTCTTGAGGCTGGAAAAATGCACAACTACAATGCCTCCCAAAAGTATGTAAGGGACGAATTCTAAATAACGTCATAACCCCTGTTGGCGAAGTTTCATGAAAAACCAGCATCATTTATATTATTATTATTATTATTTATTAACATAAGAAAAATTAAATTACTATGCTAATACAAAAATATGAGCACTAGCTGCAGAGGCTTTCAGCTCTAGAAGGATAATAATAATTTAATTTATTAAAAGTTAGATTCAAAAAGTAATAGATAGATAAAGAGGAGGTCAAAAAAAAATATATTTTATATAACTAAATTCGAACAATGAAGGAAGTTGTTGACTCTATTTATATTTTCGTTGCTTATGGTATTAAGAAAGATGTAGACTGATTGATTATCAGGCAAGATGGCGTTGAATGATCCAGAGATATGACACGGTATTTGTCCGAGAATGTGTGAGACATCAATGTTGTTGTTGCATGCTGGGCATTTTGGTGGGACGTTTTTTTTTAAAATGTGTTGATGCGTTTGGATAGTGTGTCCCAAACGAAGCCGGACGAAATTGGTGTTCATGAATTTAGAGGTAGATGTTGGGTATACAGGGGAGGAAAGTTTTGTGTTAATTTTTGCGTAATGATCCTGGTAGCTTGACCAATTTGAGAGTCGGCATTTTTCAAGCATTCGCGATATTTGTTTTTTTAAATCAAGCTTCGAAAATATATTGAAGTTGAAAATAGGCGCATTATTGCACGACTTCGCGGCGATGTCAGCAAACTCGTTCCCTTGTATCCCCGAGTGGCCTGGAATCCACATTAGTTTTATTTTGTGGGTATTTTTGGCAAGAATATCTCTAATTTGGCTTATAAGGTCGGTGTTATGGTTTGGATTGAGAGTGGCATTCAAAGCAGATAGACTGTCGGTGCATATGATGACATTACCACGAAGTTTTGTTGATATTTTTGTTGCTTCGAGTAAGGCGAATGCTTCTGCAGTGAAGATAGATGCGTTTTCTGGCAAAATTCCAGCTTTTAACACTGACCCATTTTCACAAGTAACAGCAAAAGAGGTTGTGTGCATTGATTTGGAACCGTCTGTGAAAATAGGCTTCCAACCTGTAGATTTAAGTTCGGTCATAGTTTCGAGGAAAAGTGACTGGTATATACGACTATCAGTGTTGGCTTTGTTATATTCTGCCAGTGTGAGCTCAAATGAGGATGGTTTTATGCACCACGGTGGGGAAGATGAAAAGTAGTGTTTCATTTGTTTGATGGGAAGCCCCATTTCTTTTGCGATGCTTATTGTTCGGGCTATGGCTGATGGGAGTCGCTTCACCGTTTTTGATCTGATAGTTGATGAGATATCATTGTCGATTATAGAGTTGTAGGAGAAGCTGAATTTAGCGAGAAGCTTTATAAAACTTTCTGCTTGACGTTCTTCTAATGTAGGAAGTCCAGATTCTGCCATAATATTTTTAATCCTGGACGTACGATATGCATTGATGCTCCTTCTTGCGGCATGATGGTAAGTTGATTTTAATATGTTAATTGTTGTTTTAGGACATTTGCCATATATGAATATTCCATAGTCAATTTTACTTAAAACTAAAGCCCTGGTGATGTTACAAAGAGTATTTATATGTACATTTAATCTTTTACCAGCTAAGTAATTAACAATGTTGGCTCTCACAGCTAGGCTCTTCTTAAGATCTATACAATGATGTTTCCAGTTGTATTTATTGTTAAATATAAGACCTAAGATTTTCAAATTAGTTACATTTTGTATATTTACATTATTTACAATTATGTTTATTTGTGGACAAGAAAGCTTACGACAAACATGCAGTGTCTTACATTTATCTAAGGCAAGTCTGGCGCCAGAGGTGGTTGACCAGTTTAAAATATCTTTAAGCACTTCCGATAGTATATTTTTAGCTCTTGCTAGATCATTGAGTTTACACATGATGAAGATATCATCTGCGTAACAGCAATGATCTAGAGGTGTATATTTTTCTATTATTTTGCTTATTTCATCAAACGCTATAATGAAAAGAACTACCGACAAAGGGGATCCTTGGGGAATGCCGTTATGTAGTGGAAATGTTGAAGAGAAGAAATTGTGTACTTTTACAGAAATTTTTCTATTAGAGAGAAAAGATTTCACATATCCAAATATTTTACGGCCGATGCCCCATGTTTTTAATTTGTTTAAAATTAAATGGATTCCAATTTTGTCGAAGGCCTTTTCGAAATCTAATGAGAGTAGAGTGACGTGATTACGTGAAGACAGAGCATTCGAAATGTTATAGTCTATGTGAAGCAGGGCATCAGCACAACCCCGATTTGGCTTGAAAGCAACTTGATTTGAACAAATTCGTTTGTTTGAATCGATGAACCAGAGAAGGCGTTTCGCCACAATTTTTTCTAAAACCTTAGACAAACAGGGAATTAGAGAAATTGGGCGGTACCCACCAACAGTGTTTATGGGTTTGTTAGGCTTAGGTAAGGGAATGATTGTAGCTGATTTCCAACTTTGTGGAATTACGCCAGTATCAAGAATGATATTAAATAATCTGCAAAGCCTTGATTTTGTTGAAGGGGGCAGGTTCTGAAGCATTGGGTAGGAAATACGGTCTCTGCCTGGGGTTTTTCCCTTTAATTTAACCAAGCAGGCATTTAGTTCAATTTCAGTTATTTCGACTTCAATGTGCTGAGCTGATGGATTTCGTGCAACAAGAAGGGAAGTATTCTGAAGACTGTTATTTTTTTCGTTGCAGAACATGTCGGAAAAATGGTCATCTTTTGACATATCGGACCAAGAACGGGCGAAAAAATTACTGATCTCTAAAGGGCACGAAGTTGGGCCTGTTGGTGTTTCTATGCATTTTATCGAACGTGGAGCCGTGTTACCAGTTAGGCATCGGATTTTATGCCAAATTGTGGCGGGGGAGGAATTTGGATTAATTGAGGATGTGAAGTCATGTAATGTTTTAATTTTGATTATTTTTACTTCTCTCCGGAATAAAGCGTTACTTCTTTTGTAGGCTATTAGGTTGACATTAGTGGGGTGTTTCTTAAAAAATCTCCAAGCTTTAATTTTTTGGGTTTTTAATGTGCTTAAAGTGGGATTCCACCAGGGAACATATTGTTGGCTATGAGAGGGACTGCTTTGAGGGATGGCAATATTAGCGGCAGAGCGTAAAGCTTTTAGGATAAGAGCGGCTTCTTTGTTAATGTTGGTGGAAGGTAATTTTTTTGAAAGGAAGTTTACAACATTGTCTTGAAAACTTTCCCAGTTGGCTAAATCGGTTTTAAATCTAAGGACAGGAGGTGTATCTGCTTTAACTGGACATATCGCAATCTCTGAAGTGATTGGAAAGTGGTCACTATTGTGAAGGTCTTCAAGAATTTTCCAAGAAATTCGTGGATGAAGTTCGGGTGAGCAGCAAGTTATGTCGATATGTGTTAAGGTACCGTGTGTGGAAAAGTGTGTTGGCGATCCGTCATTTAAAATTATAAGATTAGAGTTAAGTAAAAAATCTTCAAAAATAGCTCCCCTAGAGTTCGTGGATGCCGAGCCCCAGAGGACGCTCCAGGAGTTTATGTCTCCAACCAGCAAAACGGGAGTGGAAACCTGGTTGAGGATGTTTTCAAGGTCGGTATTTGAAAATTGTTGATCGGGTAAGATGTAAAGGGAAATAATCGTGAATTTTAGAGATAAATTAATTTGGAGGGCTATGGTTAGAATATTTGAATTTATATTGATTTGGTTGTGCGGAATATTTCGTTTTATTAAGAGACCTATGCCTTGCTTTGCCGTGGTATTATGAGAAAAGTTATGGAAATAACCTACATATGATTTGGGTACAAAAGGAGTAGAACCAAACGCACAATGCGTCTCCTGAAGAGATATAACACAAGGCGTTAGTTCTTTTATCAAAATATTAAGCTCGTCATAGTTGTTAATATAACCCTTTATATTCCACTGGAGAGCTTTAAATATATTAAATCTATGATCTAAAATTGAATCAGTTGAGTTATGATGTGGATTGTTACTGTGGCTTTGGTGATCAGATGTTGAAGCATTCAAGCTGCAAAAAGAGCTGGAATGATTCAATCTCCGAGTGTTTTGGCCATGCGCATAAAAAGAACTAGATGTTGTCATCATCTGATATGGGTGAAAGATAAACTGCTTGAGTCTTCATAGCGATGCCAGTTTCTTGGGATTGATTGGAGATTTGCTGTGGGAGATTAGTGGAAGGTGAATGGGAAAAAATTTGGGTAGAATTTGTGTTAGTGGTTGGGGGAAGTGAAGGTGAAAGTTGCTTAGGTAGTGGAGAGTTAGTGGAGAAAATTATTTTAGAGTTGTTAGATTCTTGGATAGGGTTGAGTGTATGTGTGTTTTGTTTTTGTGGGAAAATTTGTTTGTTATGTTCGTTTGAGATCATTGTCGTGTGATGAGATGTAGTTGTTGTATGGTTAGGTATTGTCGGAGGGGGAAGTTGGGTGTTTGATTGACTATGAGAGTACGCGGAGAGCGTTGAATTATTGTTTTGGGTGAGGATTCTATTTTTGATGATTTCGGCCATGGAGGGCTTAGCCCCGGGATATTTTTTTGGAGCTGGTATAAGATGTAGGATGGGGTCGTCGTTGTATATCTGCCAAGCTTCCCGGATAGTGCACCGTCGGTTGACTTTAATTTTGTTGATGGATTTATGGCGTAAGAATGTTGGACATGATGGGTCATAAGAAGTATGAGTGTCTTCTTTGCAGTTTATGCAAAAAACACGAGAGCATTGTTCGTGTGGAAGGGGAACACCGCAATCTTTGCAGACTGGTGAATTGTTGCAGTGGTTTTTTGTGTGACCCAATTTTTGGCATGAAACGCACCTCATCGGATTTGGAATATATTCTTCCACCTTGCAATTAACCCAACCTATTTTTATATCACTAGGGCGTCGTATGAGATCAAAAGTAACAATAGCGGCACCTGTAGGCACTAAGTCATTGTTGACTTTTTTGAGAATTTTTTTGATTCCGGTGATTTTGTATTTTTTTAATTCCGTCAATAATTCGTCTTCCGGTATATCGATTATGTGTCTGGAAAAGATTCTTCCTTGGATAGAGTTGAGCGCAACATGAGAAGCTACTTTCACGGGGATAGAGTCGACGAATTTGGCCTTGATGAATTTTTCGGCTGTCGGAAGGTCGGATACTTTTACCAAAAGGTCACCGGAGCGCATAGCCTTAACCTCTAAAATGTCTTTGGAAATGTATTCCAAACCACGATTTATTTGAAAGGGGTTGTATGCAGAGAGTGGTTTGAGTTTATCGCCTAGTTTTTCTGATCCGGAAATCACTACATACCGGGGAATGTTGTCGTCGTTTGTGGAAATTGTTGGGAGTGCTGGGAAGTGGTCGTCAGTACATTTGCGTTTTGCTTTTGTGTTCCGATTTAAAGGCACATCCGGAGAAAGATCTTTAAATCGGTTTTGGTTGGGGGGGTCCGTACCCCCTTTCATCGTTCTATATTTTTCAATTCAGAAATGAGGAAAGAAACTCACTGTTTGAAAAAAAAACAAATATTCGATGAAAAATATTACACCGCTTTTGCAAGAAAAATTTGACAGAAAAAGCACAGAAAAAAAATATTTTTTTCAAACTAGCTGCGCACCTAACACACGTCTTTACACGGCGATTGCCTGGTCGAGACTGAGCATCATTTATAAAATTATAACTGGTTTCTCAAATTATAAATCTTTCTTTTTATTTAATCTTCAGTGCATGACTATTCTTCTGCGAATTCTTTAAACAAAACATTTAATCAATTAATTTCTTGGTCTCGTCGCATGTCCAGAATTTCGCCATCCTACACTTAAATCGCCGAGAGCTACTCTAAAAATTCGAACAAAGTTGGTATTGTGAGAGAAACTGTCCAAGAGTGGTTCACACGTGCGTCCATGAGCGAGAAACTCTCAGAAAATCCGACCCTCGAGAGTTTTGTATGAACTCTGCGACATTTTACTCTGAAGTGGAAATGCACGTTTAGTTTGGTCCCAGCGATGAATGCTGATTGGATCAGAGTCGAAAACTACATAGAGGTTCAAAATATACTCTAGGATTCGAACCTGGAAATTATGAATTAATCTTTAAAAAGCATTCGTTTATCCAACTGCGCTACGGAGCCAGTTTTATATAAGATGCGGCATGACGAAATGTATTTAATCCAGAAAAGATGAATCCCCCCCAAAAAAACCAAAACGAATATAATATTCGGGCTTATAAAAACTTTAACCTTCGTCGTCATGGAAGCCTTCGGGTCCAAGGAACGGATGTCCTCTTAAAAGACTCTGAAAAATCATATTTTTCTTCACCTCTGCAGAATAATCAATTATAATAGGATTGAATAATCGTGCAATTTATTGACGCAGCAAAGATGCTAATTAATCAAAACTAAATGCAGCTAAATATTTAAACTCCCACGCTATTCTCTTCAAGAATTTGTAAAAAACTAATAATTAAATATGGTTAACAGAGTTGTGGATAACATGATGTAATCAAATATTTTTTCACAACATTAATTCTAAGACTTACAAAGTCCGGTTTAGATAATCTAGATTATTTGATTAAGTTATTGGTTACATAAAATCCAACTCTTTGTAGCATGTTCTCACATATTTTAATGGAATTGGAGGAACTCCAGTCATGCAACATTAAGTTCTTCCTAATTTTTTTTACATGATTTTCCGCCCACACAAAAGTGATTTTGTTTGCGTCAAAATTTATAGTTATTTTTTCTGTGGTCATATGATATATCGTCAAGTTTATAAATTAGCTTAATAAATAAGGACAGTGAATTTAAGATAAACAATACGAAACTTATCTCACTGTAAGTGTCGAGGATTTCGAAAATACTGTACATGTGAATCTTTAAATTTTATATCGAATGCAGCTGAATTACTTGTAAGCTATCGATGCTTACAGGACATGATGACGACCTATAGCTAAGTCCTATCGCTCACAATGCCGTGGACGCTGTTTTCAGTTGGTAGGAGCAAGCTTGTCGATGAGTACCTCTCTTCGTTGGAGGAATGGGTTCGTGGAAATCGCAGTTAAACTCCCTCTCCCAATCATGCTTCCAATAATTACGACCACATTTCCGGTGGAGATTTTCGCTAGAATGACCCTTACTTCTCATCTGCTGTCTTGCTGCGAGTTTTGATACAAATTGTTTGGTCGACCCGAAGTATCATCACTTTGTTATTTAAACGCCAACGCTTTCGTAAAAAACTTCGATAACGACACGTTGGATACGAGCTATGACGTAAATATCGTTTGCGTATCCTAACAATGATAAAATCTGATCAAGAATTATGTCAAGGAAATCACATGAAAGTGCACATGATTTTACGTTTGGGAGCCAGACTGGCCTTCTTATTCAGCTTCAGTGCGGGCTGGACCTGGCTCTCCAGCTAGCACGGTTTTGAGCTAGGCGCCTTTAGTTTCATACGCCCAGCTGGTCCCTTTCCAGCTGAGCACACAACCGAAGGCGATGTCTTCCTCTACCACGTTGTCCCTCAGGGTTGGATTCGAAGACTTTTCGAGCCGAATGTTGGTGTCGATTCGCTTCACATGGACGAGACATCTGAGTCGAGGCATTCGGATTCGTTTGACTTGGTCGATGTCGTTGACAGCTCGTTCAGCGTTAAGTCTTCTCCTCCAAACTCCTACTGCGCAGACAGGACCAAATATAACTCGAAGGGTTTTTCTCTCGAAGCGACCAAGAACTTTGTCTGAATTTAAAATTGTCCATGCTTCTGAGCCACACAGCAGAACTGCGTCTATCAAGGCGTTATAAAGACAAAGCTTGATTCTTCAAGAGGGCTTTATTTTTTCTATTGGCATCTACTATAAGTCCAAAGACATAGCGATTGGTCAGAGTTATCCTTCGTTTTATCTCCGCGGTCGTTTCATTACCGGAGTGCACTAAGACGCATAGGTAGACAAAATCTTTTACTACTTCGAAGATGTATCAGTCTATTGTGACGTTTTGTCCAAGACGTCGGTGTTGAAGTACGTCGCTTTACCCACATTCACCGCAAGACCTATCTTAGCCGCTTGCTTCTCGATGCTCACAAAGTCCCTGGCCACACGGGCATGGGACTGAAATGCATGCCCATGAATGAAGTGGCCTCACAAAAAAGGAATGCTTTTTGAAACCGATTCTATATTCTTTTGTGCAGCTAATCTTTTGAAGATGACTTTCGGTGGATTTTGCTTACAATCAGACTTTCTTTTTCCAACTCAAATGCATTTTTATCCCTAGCCAAGTGCTACACTGACAGCCCGTTGAGTCCTTCCGATGATGTCAATGTCATCGGCATATGCGAGCAGTTGCGGACTTGTGGAAAATCGTGCCTTTAGTGTTGACGTCTTTATTATGCACGATCTTCTCGGGAATTATGTTAAAAAAGCCGTTCTCGAAAAAATCTCTTCTGACTTTGATAGAGCAACAGGGCACTTTCCGTCGTTATTCTGCAAAGAAGGACGAGTTTTGCAGGGGATACCAAAATAAGACAAATCGATGAATAGACGGTAAGTGTCTTTTCCAAGATCTGCTGCAGTGTAAATATCTGGTCAGTGGTGGACTTTGCTGTCCTGAACCCTCACTGATATTTACCAATCAGGTTGTTTTTATGAAGGGTTTCAGGCGATTTTATACGGGATGTTTGGGCAACTTATACCTCTAGTGTTGGGTCTCGTTTCTTTAGGATCGGGCAAACGATGCTGAGATTCCAACCGTCGGGCATGCTCTCATCAGATTAAACTACAGATGAGCAGTTCATCTCCTCCTGCAGGCAGTCCATCGCTGCGTACAGGAAGTGTTCTCTGTTTAAAGAGACTCCTTCCCCACAAACAATTTCAAATTGTAATTTGGAATGGAAAAAAACCATCGTTTATTATTTTCAAGACCGTTGTCGAAAAAATATTTCGCAAGTAAAAGTAATATCGAACTGAATATCGAATCGAAAATCTCATTCTAGAATTAATATTGACTCTATGGTATTAAAATCCATCTAAATTTTCAATTAGAAAACACTTATCATTGAAGCTCTGATCGTTGTTAAAAGTTGGACAAGAACAAGCAGACTTACAACTGCAAGTCGAAGTGTACAGAACTTTTCTTACTTCAAAAAAAACCAAAATCATCCTCAAAAGTAGCGCACAAGTGCAAAAAGTAAATTTATGTATTTGAAAACAAAATTGGGCCGATAACATAGCCTTGGGGTACCTCCAATTAAAAAAAAAAATTATTTAGCTCCAAATCTCGTCTTTCTTCACTCTTTACGATTAGAGATCTATTTGCCAGTTATGAGCTGAACCAACATAGTGAGATGACGTGATTAACCATATCAAAGACCTTGAAGATATTGATAAAAAAACAGCCGTAAACTTTTTCTCATCAAGGTTTGACATTATTTGACTACAAAACTATAATGATGCGTCCTCAGTCTTACGTTAGAAACTCACTATCCTATCCGCAATGAGTTTTTCGAAGACTATGTTGAAAACCGGAATCGACGCATGATCAGGGGGATGCTCGCCATTATAACAGGTGGTTGAACACCAACGCTTGTGGGACAAATTTTATCCAAAAATATTCTTCAGCGTTAAGGCTCAATGAGACATGTGGAACCCTGTTCGTCATTGGTTTGATAATATAGCCGAGTGTTAAGCTATATTTTTTTTGCCTCGAATCAAAGACTATGAAGTGGAAATGTGATTTCATCTGGTCTCCTGCAAGAACTCATAAAGCCTTTAAGAGCTACAAACTGGATGAGCGTCTCTATTGGGATTCATTCTTGGAAAAGCAGCTTAATAGTAGCTAGAAAGAAAGTTTCCGGGTCTGGATGTGAGTTATCTCATAGGATCCAATAAATTTTTCTCCACTCCAAGTATTATTTTTTCCGAGAGAAAAATTGTATATGGCGGCCATTCGAAGCTATAAACTATTTTTATTTTTGCTAATCTGTATGTGCGATGACAAACTACACCTTTACAAACACAAAAAACTCCTTCCCTTAAACAACTTTAAAAATTTTACGCAAAAAGTTTCTTCCGTCATTTCTTAATAAGCAATCAAATTACCGGAGAATCGATCGATTCGTTCTCCGAAACCAGAACAAATTTGAATACAACATCCGCTGGCGTATCCAATCATTTAGAAGAAGAAAAAAAATTGGTACAACAGCGAATATGAAAATAATAACAAGTGAGCTCATGAGGAAAAATATTCTGTTGTTACTTTTTGTTTGCTACTCTCCGCAAAACAAGAAATTCTTGAATCCCACCCACTATGGCCCCGCTGTGTAGCAAAGCAACCCTCACGCGCCAAGTGACGTCCGAAAGATAAAATATCGCGCGCCGTCATCGCACAAAAGGTGAACAAATTCACTTTGCTCGAGTGATCGCCGCCGCGTTCGCCCGATGAATCAGCCAGTCAGCGGTGATCTTGCAGAAAGCTCAGCGCGTCTCTTTAGCGAAAAAGCTTTGCCACCCAATCTCACAAACACAATCATGTAGTTTGCAGAATGAATTCGAATACAAAGTATCTATAGCGGTGATCACTGAGTACCGATCGCCGATCTACCGATCTACCGATCCACCAATCCTCTTGTATTCGTTGTGGGCCAATTTTATTCGCGACTTCTTCGTTAGTATGGTATACAGAGGAATATACCGTTTCAGGGCTTTTCCATCACCACCCCCCCACCCACTGAAGATCAGTAAATTCCCCATTTCTCTGCATATCACATTGAACCATAAGAAAAACGGTGCCGGCATAGATGAACTTTTGCACAGCCAAAAACCTACGAAGACAGCCTTATTGGCAAAGCACCCCTCTGCACGATCAGTTCTAAAGTTCTTTCTTCTGATCGCCTGCTCTTATCGTGTTGCCGTAGTGTGAATTTATCTGCAAAATAAATAATAACAAAAAAAAAAAATGTTATTAAGGTGGTGAGTGGTTGAGAGTTGCGGGCTTTCGGTTTCGTGTGCTACAGATTGTTTTCAAAACTTTAGTTTCAGTCTTGAAGTGGACTAAACGGGTTGTGTTTTGTGCCAATGCTAGAAAACAGCAGCATCGCGGATTGGATATGTGAAGTTCGTTACTGATTGTTGTAGTCTCTTGTGTTTCTTGTTGATAAAGTTCGGTTATAAATTGAATTGTATCTCAAATTAATGCATAAATGCTTTAGATACTTTGGATTATTTTCTACCTTTTTTTGCATGAGATTGCAATTCATCCGCAAGATCTAATTCCACTGTGATCGTGAATAAAAGATAATTTTTTTTTTTTTTACAAAATTTGTTTTTCACAATAAATGAATAAATTTGAAAGTTTAAAAAATTGATAAAACACGAAAAGATTAAAAAAGAATTGAAAAAAGAAAAAAAAAATAACCAACTGCCGTATCGGAAGGAAAAATCTGATGAGTCGGGCAAATTGAAGAAGTTCAAGTTCTTGTTCGTGTGTTAATTTTGTGATATAAATTTCTGCTGAAGGAAAAACAATAAATTTTGTTGTTTTGTTTTTAAAAGGTTTTAAGAAGTAAGTCGATTTTTTTTTTTTGGTTTTCTTTTATTTTGTGGGGTTGCTTTTCTTTAAAAAATCGTAGACAATGAGATTTTTTGGTGATATAATAAAATTGTTCTGGTTTTTTTTTCGGAAGATCTTCACGGTAGGATTTTTTGTTGAGTTATGTTTGGAGTTGTCAGGTTTTTGGACACTCAAAATCACGCGAGTTGAATTTTCGAATGTGTGTTTACGAATCAAAATAACTCATTATTTTTGCCTTAACAGTGGGATTTTAATTTTTTGAGAAACAGCGTATTTTAAAATAATGCTTTGCTGTTAGACTAAATATCACAGAGATAATGATAAATCTTACGTCAAAAGCAGCAGTGTCTTTTTCATAAATTTATAAAGTAATTTATGGAACCAAAAAAATTATTTGCTTCAAGTGGTTTTCGCTTGGATTTTTATGAAAAAAAGGTTTTTTTCAAAAATGAGACACGAATGTTTGTTGACTTTATGATATTCGACAGGTCAATTGATTTATTTATTAAACTTTGCTGAACTCATAGTCGAAGGTTGCTAAAATTGTTTCTAAGAATTTGTGAAAAATAAATTGTATAAAATCACTGTCGGATGATAAAGGAAGTTTTGAAAACTTTTTACTATTCAATTTCATTAATTCATATGCACGAGTTCAAATTTATTTGTTTGATCACAAGTTATAGGATGTGGTCACTTAAGTCATGGAATCGGTTTTCAATCTTAACGCTTTTGCTTAAATTGCAACTGCTTGTTTTGTTTTTTGTCAAAGTTCGATTGCGATAGATTCTTTAGAAATGTTGTCACATAATAGTTTTGGCCTGATTTTAATTCGAATCATGCCAGCACTTCCAGGCATTCGAAAGTAGTGCAATGAAGTTCGAAGTTTGGTATTATTTTGTTGCATTGCCAGGGAGAGTTAGAAAAATCGGTTTTGTGGTATTTTAATGTTTTCTTCAAATTAATTTGTTCCGGAAATTCGAATTTCAGGAACAAAACCATGAGGAATGTGATAGTAATGACTGTATCCTGTGCAACAAGCACACACTTATATTTAATGGCATGTTTTTCAGCAATGCTTTAATAAAAGCGGGTATTTTTTTGGGCGAAATCTTTTTTACATTATTAATCGAACACAAAGAAATTATTTGTTGGCGTCTTATAGAAGTCAATTCGCATGCCCATGAGTCCACTCAACAAGTCCATTTCTGACATGATCCGATCATCAAATATTTGTCGTAATAAAGGTCAAACACCTGCTGTATGGCCAGTGCTTATACTATAAGTCTCTAAAATGATAGTGCGATGGTCCATTGTTATTAATAATTTATTTTGTATTAGTTGGATGTTATTCAAATGAAGGTTAAGATTTTCCGATTCCTGATCATCAATACGGATAAGAAAAGAAACATTTATGCAGTCGAATTTGCCTATAGAATAAGCGATGAATTTGAGATGACTTTAGATGAGAAAAGCATATGGGCAAGCGCTGGGTTACAACTCTTCTTTAAGTTATGTGGCGAGAGCTTTACTTAAGATACTGTAATATACATTACTTGGGCCATAATTTCAAACCACCTCATTTTAAGAAAATTAATATTCCCAATTTTAAAACATTTCGGATTCAGACGGAATTCCACAAGGAAGTGCTCTCATGCTTCTATTCACCTCAAGAGGAATATCTTGGTTAAGGGGCCCAAAACGACAATATCGCTTTTGACTTTGAAAAGCTTCAAGGAACGTGATTTAAACGGCGATTAGGTCTGTAGCTCTAAATGGAACAAATAGGCTCGTGTTAACATTATTTTCAAAAACAGTCAACAGTCTGTCTTCGAAAGTCTCTGGATGCGAAACTGATGTGAAGCGAAAAGAACTCAAGCAACGCTTATTGGAAAATGCTTATTTGTTTGACAAACTTTCCGTAAACTAGTTTTGGAACCATTGAAGACACATGCAATACTGTTCTAGGGATACTTAACTTTAAAAAATAATCAATTGTGAATGGTCCATGTAATATATAGGACAATGATAAGCTCAGACTTTCGTAAAGTTTGTATCAAAGTCGAAATATTAAGGAAAGCTTTTTTTTGTTTTTATTTTTCAAACATTGAAATTGCTTCCTAACGAATATTGATTTGATATTCAAGGAAATCTGAACGATGGAGTTGAGTAGTCAAATTGTAAATTTTTTAGATCATACAAAGAAAAATTTTAAAAATTTTAAAAAAGGTAGAATTCGTTTTGGTATTAATTTATAAAAGCTAACTTAGTTATACGAGTTTTTTTTTTGTTAATATACACCCGAAAATTTGTTTTATTTTGTTTGTTAAAAAAAACGTTCGAAAACAAATAAAGTTTGTTTGAAAATAATTTCGGGTACATATCCAACGCGGCTGCGTATTCTGAATCCCATTCTGCAATATCCCATTCCGATTCTAAGTCCCCAACAGCATCTAGTTTGTCAACATATACCAGCTAGAAAAATTGAATAATGTAAGTTTGGCAGACAAAGCGAGTCCATGATTTCAAAGAGTTTTTTAAAAGGCTTTGTTTGGTAATTTTTCAAAAACACCAATTGAGATATCCCTATTGAAAGTTAATACCTCAATTGAAATAGCGGTCTTTGACATACTCTGCATCATTCTAACGTGGACACTAAAATACTTGTTCATAATATTTTAATGCAGTTTCCAAAAAAAAAAACAAGTTTTCTTATATCGTTTACTGTGTTATTAATGTTTTCTGCATCTGCTTCCTGTACAACTATGTTGGCACGAATCAATGTTTTTAAAGGACGCTTTAAATGTGTCTCATTATCCTTTTTTACTTCACTACACTTAAGTTACTTTACTGTGTATTTGCGTTTTGTAAAGTTAATCAAAGCTTAACTTAAAAAAAATCGATAAAAATATAAATCCTTACATATCTTTTAAGATTCTTCATGATCATGATTCTTAACAATCGAGCTGTATCTAGTAGGAGTTTTCTTTTTGCTTTACATCAGCAACTCAAAAGTATGCTTGATGACGAAAGAGTGCATTCCTGCCTGGCATCTGCTGCTCTTGATTTATTTTCAAAAGAATATTTGTAAGCTTCACCAAGCGTTGTAAACCTCGGCAACCACTCCATACGTAACCAATTCAGTTAACTAAATTTGCCATGAACAATTTAAACACAATCGATAGAATAATGGCAATAAACCAAAAGTCACAAGGCTGGGGGAACAAATAATATTGTTTTCTTCTATTTTTTTTTTCAATTTTTTGGATGATGTTTTGAATTCAATTTCTTGTTTTTATTGACTCCAAGTCATCGACCTGTCGAATTGATTTCAGTAAATTATAAGCCATTTAATTTTATAACCTATTTATGAGCTCATTGGTGCCGGTTTTTACCCATAAAAATATGGGCATTCACCTCTCCCTTGGATACAGAACTATTGCCAACAAGAAAGACCAATCCGGACACTAAGCTATTCAAATGTTTTATTGATTTTGCAAAGTGTTTATTAAGCTTTTGCGATGTTATTAAACTTAAAAGTGTATGTGAAGACACGAGAGAAATTATTTCTTTTTTTCTAGAAAAGATATTAGAAAGATTCTAAGTAAAATATATGGAGCTACTTGATACAAAATTGCATAGAAGATTGTAAAATTTATTTTAGTCAACACACTTTGCTTTGAAACGATATACCACAGGGCTAAATCATGGGTCCTTTAATTTTAACCATTTCAATGTTTGACTTTCGAATACAAGTACTGTCCCCAAAAACTGATCTATACGCCGGTGACACAATTTGTCTTTACTTAAAAAAGATACCTCATCAAAAACCGAGGCAAAAACGCCGAAAATGTGGGAATCATAAGCCATCTGGACCCGATTTCTGCAACTTTTTTTTCACACGCTCATCTTCTGTTGGAGTATTTGACCACCTTTCAAACTTCTTCGAATGCTGCTTCAGTCGTCATGTGTGAGGAGTTCTGTCTTTGCCTTTGAACTTCAACTGACTTCTCTTCTTCTATTCCTTAAGTTGCTTTGCCGTAGTTCTTGAAAGCTTGCCTCGTATCGTATCCTTCAAGGGTTTAATGTAGCGAATGAAAAAAGGGTCCTGCATATTTCTGACTGTCTCAGGGTTAACCATAAAAATCATTAGTAAAAAATGACATATAGTAAGTGGCATTTATAGCAGATAGACCAATGCCAGGTTTGACCTTACAAAATTATCCAAAACTGCATAACTAGACGAAAGAATGAGTAGGATCTGTTGAAATTCTGTTTTTTTATCCATGATAACATCTAGACGTTAAATATGATACTTAAATTATATTCAAGGGATAACAAATTAGTTTTAATCAACCGATGAATAATGTCGGACTAAAATAGCTGCCTTGTGGTACTCCTGCAGTCCGTTTAAAAACAATCTTATTTAATAGCGGCAAAGAGAAACGATTGTCTTTTTCTCATAAATCAATCTCATTAATGATCATATGATTACCTTAAGGTTACTGGCCTATCAGATTGTTAGCACTAATAGTTAAAAGTTTGACACAAAGGATAACCTCTTTGTTTTGCCAGACATAACTTAAACTAAATCTAAAATATTATCAATTCAGTCATAAAACTATTTTTATTCTTCAAAAACAAAAGACCTTGTTTTTATATCAATTGAATTCATAAAAACAAAGCGATAAGATTTGAATGGCTACATAAATGCAGCACAGCATTGTTAGATCTCTGCAATCTTTGAACCATGATAGAAAATAAATTCTATTTTTAATTATGACACCGAATTTCTAAAACCATTAAGAACTTCTTAATTTGCCTTCATTAAGATCTCAGCCAAAAAATGATGCAAACCATATTTTTAGAAATCTAAGCTTAAAATGTCTTGGCTTATTGTTATTCCTTAGATCATAGACTAATCTTCAATCAACAAACATTTACATACATTTGAATACAATTTGTTTTTTTTCGCAACACGCAAACGATAATAATAATAATAATAATAATAATAATTAAGAGATCAGGTGGGGTTAAGACGTGTCTCGCGAATACAAATCAGAGTTTTGCCTTCCAGTATGTTGAATGGCAAAATTCAATCATATCGCCGGTCTAAATCAGACTCACTTAGTGAATTCCAATAAAGGTCAATTTCTTAAGACTTATACAAGCCGATAAATAATATCGGTTACAATCTTAATGACTTTTATTTTTTTTAACGTAATTCGATGCAGATAAATGTGATGTAGGAGATGATTTGTTGTTTTTCAGTGAATTCATTAATTCATTTAAAATTCAAAATGAAAGTGAGTCACTTGGAAACGTCAGAGTTGGATAAAACCTGCGTTGGTTGTCTGTCAGCACTGTAGGCAGCTACGTGTATGAGGAAAACAATTTCTGTTTTCGCTGACGTGAATCGATTAATCCAAAGTTTTTTTTTCTACAACAATTTCATTGCGGACATATCAGCTTTGAAATTTATGATTTTGACACTTGCGTTTTTGACACTTGTTCTTCGATCGTTTGACCGCAAATTCGCGTTAGACAGTTTTATTTTTTGTTTACGAAATTCGCAAGGTACAAAGCTCAATATTTTGGCATGCTTGCGTAAATATTTATAATAAATTTGAGTTAGAACTTAGAGTCAATGAATCCGATTGTTTATAAATAATGATATCATAACGAAGACAACTGAATTTGGTATTGTTTACGTTCTGATGAATTTGTTCATAAAAATTAGATTAAAACCGGTTGTTCCAATAATAAAGAAAATCTGATCTTCTCTTGACGCGAAGCACTCTTAGCCTATTGTGGATGCTATAATTTACTTACAAAACAGAAAAAGGTCCAAAGGGCTATTCTGAAGAGAAAGGGAAGCGTTTTTTCTTTGCCAGCCGTTTTTCATTAATTCATAGTTCAATTCCTAGCACATTTTATATTTTTCGACCCATACGCATACCAAGAAGATTCCATGTCTTGTGTTAAAATGACATTTTAGCCGCTTGCCTTTTATCCTTAAAAAAAGTTATGAACTTTCTTATTGACCAACAGGTTGAAAGAAGGATCACTTTGTCGGTATTTTTAACACTCTCTTTATGTCAAAATTCCATTTTGTAAGGAGTGGTGGGAGGGCCTCTGAATTATCTCTCGTAACAAAGGCTTTTTACGACGATTTGGTAGTCTTTGCTTATAACTAAACATACCAGCCGGTAAGATGAGGACACCGTGTGTTAAAATTGATGTGGCCAACTCTGAGCTCTTGATAAAAAGTATACTCTAACTTTTCAGCTTTTTGCAGCTGCGGCAGATTTGCTCTTCAGACTGTTACTATTCCTGCAGGTTGTGTCATCTCATGTCTCATCGAACATGTCCAGATCTTTTAGATGATTGAACAGTTGCTGAGATTTTTCCTCCTGAGATTACTCATAATTCGCACTGAATGCTGATTTAAAAACGCTACTGTCAGAACTGCATCTTTATTCTTCTCTGGTCCGCTGGAAATCAATTTTTTTTTATTATGCAAGTTTTTCTCGATTAATTTGTTTGACATTTGAGAAGGCAGCAAAAGAAAAATTATTGTTTTTGGCTTACAGCTTCCTGTGAAAGCACTTTCAATAAACCATTTTGTTGACAGATTTCTACAAAAACAGAATAATAAGAAGTTGAAGAAGTTCTCTTGTAGTAGTTTTATTCTATGCTTCTTTTTGATTTGACGCATATGCGCTCTACAGTACCTTTTTTAACATAACTTAAAGTAAATTTCCTAAGTCCTTGAACCAATCCGTTTCAGACTGATGTGTATAATAATCTCACTTTGAATTTAAATATTGAAATAAGCAATAAACACTTTGGCGTTATTAAAGATGGACGAATTTCCCACTCAACCTACATAGTGACTATATTTACGTGTATACCATAAGGTTCAATACTAGCTCCAACATTGTTTTGTTTGCTAATTTACGATGCAACTGATTGTCTGTATCAATGTCAGACCTGTAATATCATATCATATTTATTCTACGTTAAGAGGTTGTCTGATAATAGGAAAGGTGGCTTGATATAAATATTTAAAAATACATTTTTTTTCGATGTCACTTTGTAATCAAGTATTTAGTTCACTACTTAAAGATGGCCAGTTAATCAAATCATTTTTACATGTTTTTTAAGGGACCCGGATAGATACTCTATACAGGATAAAGAATTTATTGAAATCCATCACAAAAAAAAAAGATTTTTTTACCAGATGTTGGGGGTTGTTGTTCGTCATCAAACTGACTTTTCTTTTAAGAAACTAATGAGTTAAAAGTTTGAGAAGATATTTAAAACAGTTTTGTGTTTTTATAAGATATTTGTGACGCTAGTGGTTCGGCGTCAGATTCAATGTTAGGTCCATACGCATCATGAATATGAAGGCGCAGTTTCGTATTCATTGTCCAAAGTACCGAGTACAAAATGCTTGCAGACATCAAGATCACAGAAGCACTGTTAGCTCTTCCTTGTCAAGTGATTGGGGCGAAATATACTTCCCGAAACTTGATGGCCCTTTATGGTGCCTGAGAAAGCTTTTTTATTTCCAGTTGCTTTAAGTTCCACTTCTTTAGTTGAAATATCTTCATCATCAATGGTCATATCTTTTATATTGGGACAATTTTTCTAAAGGGCGTTCGTCAAATCTTTCAGCGACGAAGTGTCGCTGTGGTGTGTATGAAAAATTTTTTGATAACGTTCGTAATGGCCATTTAAAACTCTTCTTTTTCATACCCCACTTGATAGATTAAATGAAAAAATCCACTTTTTTATTCGCGGGCGCCGCTCATATCCCACTTCCGTATCTACCCTGGACTTATGGTCTTTACCCTGGCATCTCAAAAGGCAGGGAAAATACGGCACGAGAGACATTTTCATCAAAAAACGAATACAATCAGAGGAGTAAGAATCGTTAAAAAAAGGGAACACGATAAACTACGCAGATATTAAAGTAAATACACATTACAAAAAAGTAATAATATGAATAACAAAGGAGTTAAACATACCAGTAGATAAACTGCATTCACCATCACATCCGCACATGCCGAGTGCCATGATCGAACTGACCGCCACTGAAAGCTAGCGAGCGGCTTAAGCTTAAGCGTTGTTTGTTGTTAACTTCACATCAAAGTCAATGCTCAGAGTTTTAAATTTCTAACGACAAGTACTTTATCGACATTTTCGAAAATACAAGTTGCAGTATCAACCAAATTATGTTACTGGTAACAAAGTCGCTTACCGAAAATTTTCAACAAATGTATGGTTTTTTGATTTAGTAACCGCTAGTACCTCTTAACGTAGAATCACCTAGATTTAAAAATTTCCTGTCGTAGAACCAAAATAGGTACAAGAATTTTTACTTTATTTTTCAAGTATAATAATTTCTCGCCTTCAACAACTGTGAACGTTGTAAATTCAAGTATATGATATTTTTTCCAGTCCAAAAATGTAAATACTTCTAAAAAATTGTCGAATTCAGCTAAAAATATTTTCCGAAAATTGAGTTCAGTAATGAAAATTTTGGAGAATCGATCAGGCCCAGGAATTTAAAAGCCTCTTCTCTGGGCTTTCAAATTGGTTGGCCATAAAACGTTGAAAATACTGCTCACATTATTGGGTATATTATTCTTGAGAAGACGGAAGTTCTTAAAAACTTCGTTATGAGAACGGTTTGCTTAATAAACAGAGATATTCCAATGAACGAATTTTGCAAATCTGGACACTATGCTGACCAGTCAGAAACAGAAACATTGTAACGCTGGATGTAGTCAAATATTTGGTTTGTGTGGACAGCCACAACGGTGTAACTGGAATTTTTGTTCGCTCTATGCGTGATGTCATATCCTTTAATTTACCCAAATTTTGTTTGAATTCACTTATCAATCCATTAACGTTCAAATGAAAAGAACCATGCTGCTTTATGCCTGACAGTGGCCTTAAATTTATTCAACTTTGGTCACATTGAGCCTCAAGCAATATTCTGGCTCAGGTTTATTGACCCAGCGTCCTACTTTTGCATTCATTAAATCTGATTTTAATTTTAAAGAATTGATGGTCAACAAATAAAAGACATGAAACCGAGCAAATTATCTTTTCGCTGTTTTTTTTGCACTCTAATTTGACTAGTAGATATAAAGGAGCTGATTGATACTTGTTTAATTTGGAAATGCAACTCGAAAACAGGTGCAGCCTCTGCCAAGTGGATATCAGAACAGACTTTATTACTGCCTGGAACAACCCGTAATAGGTGGGAGGTGATTTTTTGTTACGACCAAAAAAGTATAGAACGACCAAAGTTTAATAATTGATTGATGGATTTCCGCAGGGGATAATTTATGTACCTATTCTTTTATATTTGAAATGTTAAAGTTGGTGTATCCCGATGAAGTTTTTATGTAGCACAAGAAATGGCAAAATATCGAACAATTGAAAAAAAAATTATATTTGAGTTTGCTAGCTAAATTTTAAATCAACTCACTCAATTTTGATCAACTCACTCAAGCTCTGGTAGGTCCGCACATCCGCATTTCTAGACTTAACAGTAGGTAAAGTAAAGTTAGAATTAAATCTCGTACATGTTTGAATCCAAATTTATCACTGATAGCAAATGAACAACTCTTTAAGTAATGCTGAATAAAATACTGCGAATTGAGCGAATGCAAATAATTCGATAACGAAATTCTTCATCTCTACTGTCTTTCAATTCTTCTTAGAAGGGCAGCTAAAATCACTTGACAACGAGCTTATTATAAAAAAGCCAAAATCGCAGCCTTTTCGATAGCACAGCCAACGTGGAATATAAATAAATTATGTCTCCAAAGAATTTTAGATAGTTCAGCTTAAGTTAATTATCATGGCGCCCATTCAACAAATCTGTCAATACTGCAAAAGCCATTAAAGAACCAAGATTACATATGTACACATGTGGGATGAAATAAGCAAAGAACTAATTCATTAATTGATTTATTGACGCACATTTAATGTTCTATACACAGCGAGACAAATAATTAATATTAATGAAAACTATTTTATTATAGTAGACTAACCAGTTCTAAAGTGCCTTAAAATGTATGCTAAGAGATTTGAACTTGACAGAATCTCCTTACCAAAAGACTGGATTTTTTTTTTGTGTGCAAATTTAGATTTATTTCAAACTAAAAATGAGATATCAGCTTACATTTCCTGCGATTCATCTGAACCAAGTTGAAGGCACATCAGTTGGCAAAATAATAAACAAACGCGACGATTCGAAAGCAGTTAAGCCTTTATTTACAAAGTTATCTTAAAGGAAAATGAAATCAAATATCTAGCCCCAATTTAAAAGGCGCCTATCAAGGAGCTTTCATATGTACTTTTTAAAAAAGATTGATAAGATTTCAAAATCAAAAAAACATATATAGTAGACCAAATGGCACCTTGCGCCCGAAACAAGTATGTTTATTTATCTATGAAGGTCAATTATCATTTTTTGGGTGTGTTTAATTGAGATTTTAATGTTGGACTCCGGAATATGCAGTAACTATTTATGTTTCTTTGAAGCCTTCACCAATTTATCAAGATTGATAAAAACAGATTAAAGTTTTACTTTCCAAGGCCCATTGATTTATATGATTGGCCAAAGATTGTAGTTGAAAGCGTTATTTAGAGTGCGCTGGTCAAAATTTTGTTTTTTGGAACAATGTCTTATCACTTCCGTTCACTCATATCATAAGTCTTTTGATTTTTTTTAATCAGAAGGATTACTTTTTGAACAATAGGCAATATTGTTTTGTTGTTTTCCAAAAGTGACAAGCCCTCTTTCTGACAAGAAAAAAAAACATCAATTTAATATTCTACTCCATTCTTGCTTTTTATTTATTTTTTGAATATTTATCCGCGAGTCTCTGGGTCGACAGTAGCAGGGCTGACATGATCCGGTGTCCCCAATTTTGTACGAAAACAACAATAGGAATATTTTTTTTTCGGGTTGAAAAATAAACTTCACCTCCAACCAGTTTACTTCATTAGTATTCATCTCCAGATTTCTGATAGGTTTTGTGGCTAAGCAAGTTATAGCGGCCTTAAATCTTGGCAAGCCCTTAATTTGATGCTTTTTGGTGTCCACAAATGAACCTCGGATGCAAATGGAACATTTTCTGCTACAGTTCGTTAATCGCATAAAAAAATATATTCATTCAAACAAAGGCTTTTGTACAATTATTATTTTCAGTTTAGTACAATTTACACTACACGTCCAAAGAATCGAGTTACAATATAAATTTTATAGACAAGTGTTTTTATTTATGAAGATTGGGCTAATAAAGCGGTTGACCATATCGGCTAAATTTTTACCATGGGTTCAACAGAATGTGTCAATCAGTTTCTTAAAATTTGGGATGACATCCTTGCATAATTGCTCTCTGATTCCTTTAAGCGTTTGAATTATTTCTAGTTGAGTTGTTAAGAGACAATTTTTTGAACCAAACTCAAATTAGAAGTGCAATCTCAGTGGCCAAACATGATTGCGTTAACAGTCGACTGCTTCGGCATTTGAGTAAAATTTTGTAGTTCTTTCCAGCTTTTTCAACAGGATTAAGATGAAACACTAAAGCGTGTACACTCGTCTTAAATAACTAACTTCTAGCTCTCCAGTCCGTAAGTGATTAATGGAGAGTGACGTCATAAAAGCATCGATCAAGTCAAACTCACTTAAAGACTTGAAAAAATCTTCGATATGTTTTCAAGCTTGATGTTTCGGATCTTCATGAGCTCAAGGAGGATTCTTTGATGATGTCCATAAATATCTACAATATTTTTATTAAACTGGTGGAAACTTTTCATTTTTAGTGTTTTTAAATAATTGTTTTGCTTCTGTTTGCACAGAGTTATTGTCTGTTTGATTGGATGTGGTGCCAACATGCTCACCAGATCTAACGCCATTGGACTTTGTCATAAATAAACGCTTAAATACGCAACTTAATGAAAAAAACAAACAATAATCCTTTTACTTGTCAAATCCTCGAGGAAGCCTTTGGAGACTTGCGTTTATAGACGTTTTTAGTCTATGCAAGTACATTTCACAATTTTTTTTGACTAGTTTAAACTGCTAGTCTAAATTGCTGAAGACTTCCTCAAGGCTTAAACCGATCTCCACCGAGTTCAGAATTCTCCTTATGAAGGGTTTTTCAATACGAGCGCTTCAAAAGTTTTTTTTTAATGAAACAAAAACGATTTTGGATATCAATGAAATTCTTCATTCCTGTGAAAGTACATTCGATGCCATTATGTATGGAACTCGATTTCTTTTGCATGGCCACCACGGGCACGCTTGCAGAAGTCCAGACGCTGAACCCAATTTTCGACGGTTTTCAATCATAAATCGGCCGATACTACTGCAATTTCACGTTCGATATTCGTACGAAGTTCATCAATCGTCGCTGGATTATTGGCATAGACCATAGACTTGACGTAGCCCCGCATGAAATAGTCTAACGGCGTCAAATCGCACGACCGAGGCGGCCAAGCGAGACTGGACCGTTTCGTGAGATAACACGTTCTCCAAACTTGGTTTCCAATAAATTGATTGCCACATTCGCTGTGTGGCTTGTGGCACCGTCCTGTTGGAACCACATGTCCTCCAAGTCCATATCATCCAATTGGGGCCGAAAATATTTGGTTATCATTGAACGGTAGCGATCCCCATTCCCGGAAGAAGTAAGGCCCAATGACGCCGCCGGCCCATAAACCACACCAAACCGTAATTTTTTCGGGATGCAATGATGACTCATGGAGTACGTGTGGATTGCTGCCTGACCAAAACCGCATATTTTGTTTATTGACGGAGCCATTCAGCCAGAAATGAGCCTCATCGCTGAAGATGATTTTTCGATGAAATTCCGAATCATTTTCATGTTGTTGCTCAGCCCAATTCACGAACATACGACGCTTCTGGTGGTCAAGCGTCTTCAGTTCTTACGTCAATTTAAACTTGTAAGGATGTAGGCTAAGATCTTTTCGCAAAATTCGCCACAACGGCGTTCCAGAGATGCCCAACGCTTGAGAACGACGTGTGCGAGACACATTTGGGTTTTCTGCAACTGAAGCCTCAGCGGCAGCAATATTCTCGACACTATGGGCACTTCTTTGTTTCACTGGCACGGGAACATTTTGTTCTGTGCCTGCGGATTCAAATTTTTCCACTAGACGCTCAATTGTTGATCTGCTAGGACGATTATGAGGACTATAAATTGGACGTAGCGCGTATATCTTTCCATCATGAAATGGCAAACCTTACTGAAGAGAAATGTAAAAAGAGCGGCAAGAAATATGGCGTTTTTTGCTGTCCCTGTCGCTTTACTTTTGTAGCGTCCCTGTTGAAAAACCCTTTACAACATTGAATACGTTCAATAACGCTTTAGACTTGGTCAGCTTAATCTAAAGCCGAGTTTTGTGGCTTACTCAAAATTTTATATTTTTGAAAATCCAGGATAAATTCTTCTCGAGTATATCTGCATGAGTCCTTGCTCAGTTAATTTACTTTAGGCGCTAGCTATACAGAAGCAGATTGTATTTGCTAGAAAACAGGAGGATAGGATGATGACGATGTTGTAAACGTAAAATCTGAGCTCTTTAAAAAAATAATCAAAGAAGCTCATTCGTGTTAAGTTGCGGCCTCAATTTTGATCCTTGTGGTATTCCATAATTGTATAATTTTTAATCCAGCTGGATATTTCGAAAGCTTTGCTAAAGTCTATGTTTTCAAATTCTCCTATGCAAGCCTCCATATCTTGATAATTCTTTTGCAAAACCTGGCTTAAACTTTAATGGCTCGAACCTTATTTAAATCTAGACTTTATTGATCTTGCACTGCAAGAAATCCACGAAATATCATCATTATTTATCAAATTCACAATCTTGATAAAAGGTGAATCGATTACAAAGGACGTTTTTGTAAAGTACCCTTGGCATGGTTTTAAGGAAAGCCGATGTCACGTAACATACTATGCTCTTGGCGTGTAAATGCCTTTCTAACCTTACAAAAAAGAAATCCATACTTTCGTATTTCATTGAACTATGATTCAACGATTTTGACGAAAATCAACAAAAGCATAGATAAGCCGATTGGCACGGCGGCCTTCCATGACAATGCACAGCTCATGTTGTGTCTCGCACCAAACAAAAATGATATCATTTTGCAAAAAAATAAAAAAAAACAAATGTTAAATAATCTCAGCTTACCAAATATTCAAGTTGAAAATTAAGATAAACATTCCAGAGTTAATCTTTGGGGGATTAAAATTTGAGAACTCATGCAGAATCTTCATCGCCTACTTTGCATACTGATAGCTGATTTTTGTTAATCATTTTTCTTTTCTATATTTTTTTAGTTTACCTTAGCTACCTTCGAGCTGAAGACTATGAATCTGCGAAGGCAAATTATTGCGTCACAACTGATTGTGACGGCCATTCTGGTCGCTGTGATTGCTGCAAACGATTTGCGGCTAGACTTCCCCGGTCCCTACTGTGCGAGAGATAATCGATGTTGTAACGACAGACAGGATAATTGCTCTGTTCCAATTGCTAGTATGTTCATAAAAGGATACATTTGAAGATTTCACAATTGATGATGATGGTTCTCTTTAGATACTCTTTGCTATTGTGATCAGTTCTGTGATTGGAATCCCGGCGATTGTTGTCCAGATTACAAGCCATACTGTTTGAATGCACCAGATCCAATTACAACATGCCTGCACAATGGTCAACATATGCGTCCTTTGGACACATCAAAGGACAACTGCAATGTTTGCAAGTGTCTAGTGAATGGCATGGTTGTTTGCGAACAGGACCTCTGCCTGATTGATAATGATCTCATCAATAATGTTAACTCAATCTCGGACTTGGGCTGGTCGGCGAGAAAGTATGAAGAATTCTGGGGCAGGAAGTATAAGGAAGGACTGACATTACGTCTAGGTTCGTAAAAAAATGTCATATAGAAAGCTTGGCATTTTTCTTTATGGGGTTTTTGTCTATAGGTACATTGGAACCAACATATCGAGTAAAGGCGATGTCAAGGCTGTCTAGTCGCCAAACGAATCTACCGAAATCCTTCAATTCAATTGACAAATGGTCTAACTACATCTCAGATGTTCCAGATCAAGGTAGGCTCAATCTGATTGTGGATTAAAGGATTTATATTTATTAATCATATAATTTTTTTAAGGATGGTGCGGCTCGTCATGGGTTATTTCAACAACATCGGTTGCAAGCGATCGTTATGCCATTCAGTCACAAGGCAAGGAAGTTGTGAATCTTTCGCCACAAAATATTTTATCCTGTACTAGAAGACAACGTGGCTGCGATGGAGGACACTTGGATGCTGCATGGAGATATTTACACAAACAGGGGTAAGTTTTGTCACAGTGAAAAAAAAATGTTAAGTCTTTCTTATGGGGAGACCGAAATTTCGACATCCTTTAAGGTTTGGTTTAGTTAGTAATGAACAAAAACTGGTCAAAACAATTTTCCACTTTTCCTCTAACATTGATTATTCGATTATGTAATTGAAACCGACACGCTTTGAAAAGGGGCAATGATAAACGAGAAAGGTCCTTAATACAAGAACACTCTCCTCTTAAGAGCTACTCAGAAAATAGAAACTATCCTCTTCTAGTCGAAGGCGTGATGGATTTTAATGTGATCCAGGAACTACTTTGGATAGAATCGGTAACACTTAAGAATGTGAAGGATATTAAAGCTGTCAAAAAAAGTTGCAAAAATTACAATCCGTTGTGGGAAAACGATAGATTTGTAATTGAATCGAGAGAGAAGACGACAATGTGTGTTTCAATGGACAGCAGAAGCTGAAGAGGATTCTTTCGGACACTTTGACGGATCCTCCAACGACGTTTTGCTTGGGAAAATCAATGCCTTAATCGGAAATGACAGAACAGTCTTAGAGGAGTGGTCAGAACGCACATCCCCCACGAAATAACAAAAGATAACAACTTTTACAACTTTCTACGCACAGACTTTGCGAGAGTAAGTACTGTTGAGAGAAGCGGCAAAAAATGTCCTCATAGAAAGGCTATACCCACACGGTTCGTTGCAAAAGACATCAAAAGGATCCAACTACGACGCACCAGCACACCGGAAATGTCCAGAGCCTACAGTCGCCATCAAAGTGAAAGACTCTCAAATGAGTCATTGTCTACCATAAATGCCAACAATGAACCAGGAAACAGGGATGAACACCTTCGACAAGAAATGTGTGGAATGACGAAGAGAAGAAGACGATAGATGAGGTGGATAAGCAGACGTTGCAAAGATTAACTCAAGTAGCAAGGGGAGAGTACCGAGGTAGACAAGTAGAAGTACTGAAGTCAGCTCCAGGATATTAAAGCATCCAGGAAAAGACTGACAGCACTTTAAATCCAGAAGCCTTATCGGGGGTTTTAAAACCGGCACCCAGTCTTTCCGAAGGTGTTAAGGAAATCTTGTCGTCGATCCGCAGAGAATTGTGGATGCATGTATGCAGCAGGAGCTAAACGTAGAAGGGGTCGGTGTTTCCATAAAAGAAACCATCAATGCTGCGAGTTGAAATAATTTGAACTTTAAAAAACGACGGACGAATTCAGGATTCAGGGAAAATTTATCCGGTAATATCGCACAACGATTGAAAAGATGCGATGTACTTACTGTGATTTCTTCAATCTTATTCTTGAACTGATATTGCGATGGGAACCGAATTTCATTTCCTGTCAGCCAGCTTTCGGGATACGTTAAATTGACGACTGATTACTGATATCATCGTTCATACGAAACGTGCCTCATTTTGGGTTTTCATCAGACCAAATGCTAGAGTTCTGCCCACGTACGTTGGAAAATTCAAATTCAAATTCAAATTCTTTGTTTCAAGTGAACGTTATTCGAAACTTAAGAGTTTCAATTCCTAAATTCCTGGACACGAATCTTAAATGATATGCTCTGATCCCCCTTTTCAACTTTTCGGTCTAATGTTCAGTACTTTCATGCCATGATATGTACGTGGCTGCTACCGACCCAGTTTCTAGGAATTTCAAGGAGCGTCGCGAATAGAGCACCGAGCTAATATACAAAAGTTGTGGATGCATATTGAATTGTTAAAAAATTACTGAAAGAACTGTCAAAAATCAAATCCCCACCGTTGAAAGCTTGAGTTGAAAGACACTCAAAGGATAAGTCAAGCCCTTAAAGATATCCTTCAGAGCTTAACCCATTTTTTGTGAATTATAAAAATATTTTAATTTATTTCTTTGTTTTTATTTTCAGTGTTGTCGATGAAGCCTGCTATCCTTATACTGCCCAAAGAACCCAATGCAAGATTCGTCACAATAAATCCCTTCGTGCCGTCGGTTGCCGTCCATCTTTGATAACAGATCGCGATGAATTCTATACAGTAGCCCCAGCTTATTCCCTCAACAATGAGACCGACATTATGATTGAAATTATGGAATCCGGGCCGGTGCAGGCAACAATGTACGTCTACAGAGATTTCTTCTCCTATTCGGGTGGTATCTATCGCAAGTCGGCTGCAACACGCGGCAGTGAACGTGGCTTCCATTCGGTCAAACTTGTTGGTTGGGGTGAGGAGCGTCACGGTGACAAATACTGGGTAAGTCAAAATTCTCTTCACCGAAATCCCCTTCAAAACTCTTAACCTCATTATTTTTTTCTAAAGATTGCTGCTAATTCATGGGGATCATGGTGGGGCGAGCATGGTTACTTCCGTATTCTTCGTGGCCGCAACGAGTGCGGAATCGAAGAGTATGTACTAGCCTCGTGGCCAAATGTCTACAATCACTACCGAGTGAAAAGTAACAGAGCCTAAGTATCTCCGCTCATATTAAGAATCCATGTGACACATATGACCTTCGAAGGTTACTCCTTAAGTTATAACGAAAAAAAATAATAAAATAAATTCATATTTTTTTTTATTAGAATCGTATTTTTAAGATAGTTTTTTAAGGACATTATCTTAAACACATGGTATTTAATTTTTATTTTAAATCTACACAATTAATTGTAGTTATTTTCCAAAACCACACACACGAGCACTTAGTGTTAAAGTAAATGTATTATTATTATTTTGTTTTACTTGGTAATTTGTGATGATATATTTATATATATATATATATAAATAAATTAATAATTTTATTTAATAAACAATCAGAAAAAAATGCGTGTTCATGTAGAAACATTAACTGCCGAGAACCGTAATTTGTTCATTTAACTAAAAAAAAAACCTTTGGAATTATAAATATATCTTTTTTTTTTTTAATTTTGTGTTTGATTTAATAATATTCATTTTCATTTTATTGATTTAGTTTAGATTCATATGCGTTAATGTTGTTAATATAAAATAAATAAACAACTAAACAAGCTTTGTGTTGAAAATAAGAATCAATGTTAATTGTTAAGCATTTTGTAAATGTTAATTTTAATTTAAGCAAAGTACTCATATTAATAAAGAATCATAATTTCTTAAAATAAAAAAAACTTAAAAGTCGAACGGTTCTTTATTTTACCAAAAAAAAAAAACAAATTCCTTACGACAATTTTTTTAACTAATTGAGCAATAAAATTTCTTATAAGGTAAGAGTCGTAAACTCGGCGCTAATGAAGCGTGCGTGAAGCGCACATGGGGCCTTAAAACACTTCCAACGCATTTAAGTGGCTCGTGCGTGAATATCGTTTTCGATATACGTACATAAGTCGTAAAAATATTTAACGGTGGCACCAGTGATACATCAAATTTACGAGAAGACATTTTTGACTTTAGAATGTTGTAAACCTTGAATGGGTTGGGCTTCAAATGGTTGCTTACGAATGATAACATAAAATTGAGAATCATTTGAGCTTTTTTCTTCAATTTTTAATTAATAAACATTGTTGGCAGAAGGTTTCCTGGAAAATATCAGCAAGTTTCGAGTCGATACTAAAGGGTGATTTTTTAAAAACTATAGGAAAGTTTTTCAAAAAAAAAACACATAAAATTCAGAAAAATGCATGAAATCTTTTTTTGAGTCGATAGTACGGTCCATATAATTTAGTGCTTGAAGATTATTTCATGCAAATGTTGACCTTGACTTCGCCTCAAATGGTCCATCCGCTTAGTCCAATTTTGGCATACTCTTTCCAACATTTCGGCCGGTATCTCACGAATAAATGCTTCAATATTGTCTTCCAATGTGTCAATTGAAGCGGGCTTGTCAGTATAGACATGAGCTTTAACATAGCCCCACAAAAAATAGTCGAAAGGCGTAAAATCGCACTATATAGGCGGCCAATTGACCGGTCCCGAACGTGAAATAAAATGTTCACCGAACTCGCCTCTCAAAAAGTCCATTGTTGCGCGTGCTGTGTGGCATGTGGCACCGTCTTGTTGAAACCACATGTCATGCATGTCAAGCTCTTGCATTTTGGACAAAAAAAAATTGGATATCATCTCACGGTAGCGCTCACCATTCATAGTTACGTTACGATTCGCATCATCTTTGAAGAAGTACGGTCCAATGATGCCACAAGCCCATAAACCGCACCAAACTGTGACTTTTTCTGGATGCATTGGTAGCTCTAGCAATGCTTCTGGCTGATATTCACTCCAAAATCGACAATTCTGCTTATTTACGTACCCATTGAGCCAAAAATGAGCTTCGTCGCGAACGGCGACGAATCGATAATTGATGGTCATCATTAACACTGGCCGATACAGCGGCGATATTTTCTTCAGTTCGCACTCTACGTAAGCGTGTTGGTGGTTTAATGTCCAACAATGTAAATTTGGTGGGAAATTTTGTCACAAAAGCCCGATTAGCCGCTTCAGTGGGTCCATTAAACTGACCATAAAATGGAAGAAGCGCGCGATGAACTTTCTTAACAGAGCACGCATTTTGGTAATAAAATTCAATAATTTGCAAGCGTTGTTCGTTTGTAAGACGATTCATGGTTAAATTATAGACCAAACTGAAGATTTTTGACACGAAACGTGCGTCAGCTGTTTAAACCAGTGTTGCCAAAAAGATAATGGCTAAAAAATTACCCTTTATTTGGGATCCCACAGGAAAACTGATCCGCTTGTGTCTTACAAGACTCGAAAATACATTATGCACAGTACAGTTGTGCCTCAAAACCTCTGAACTATTCCAAACACGTACCGGATTTCGACAAGATGTCAGGTGGCATCACGGAAGGTTAAATCTTTTTCAAGGCTTCGTTTCTTTTAGAACACGCAGATATATCGACATCATCGTGCCGTAGTTGAAGCATTTACGGCCAGTGAAGAACATGAACTGAGGTAGAAAAGGGGTTCTACTGGCTCGAAGCTAAGATTTCCTCAAAAAACGAGCTTAGAATAAATCCAAGGCAATCGTTACAAATGTCAAAACATGCGTTCTGAACTCTTGACACAGATTACAAAAATTCGCTTAACAAGACACAGATTTTGCCTGACCTGCTTTATAAAACTGAAACATTGGGATCGTTTGAAAGAAGAAATCATTCGTCGAATATTTGGTCCTGTCTGCTAAGAGGGCGAATGGAGGAGAAGGCAAACTCTTTAAGCTGTGCTTAGATGGGGACATACCATAATCTGGAAGGCAAAAATCTGTCGACTATATGATCTCGAGGAAAGTCTTCGGATCCAAGCAACCAGGTTCGAGAGGAACACGAAGACCGAAGGATAAAGAAATCGCGGGCGTGGGAAGCTTGATCTAACAAACTGGAAGCAGCGTTATAAGAACCGTCAAGTCTGGAAGCCATCTCTAACACAGACTATGATACTTCCAGGATCACTGACCGAATAAGTAAGTAAGTTTGGATAAGGACTGATATCTTACTTTTCACAAACAAGACACTCGTTAGACATTCTGGATGTGAAAACGCTAAGAGCAGCTTAAGTCGTATCTGACCACTTTTAAGTAGCAGCTCGACAGAGTCTGATTGCTAGAAAACTGCAAAAAGCAACAAAAAGGAGGGTCAAGGACTATCGAATGAGCCATTACCATTGTAGAAGAACGTGGTCATGATGCCGCTTAAAAATTTAGAAAATCTGCGAGACCACTTTGAGCTAACAACCTTCGACAAGAAATGTGTGGATGAAGAGTACCTTTAGTAGAAGACGTAAGATGAGATGCATGGGAAGTTCCAAAGAAAAGCTTGAGCAGCAAGGGAAGAGTACCGAGGTAGACAAGGAAGAGAGAGAAGAATCCTTCGAAAAAAATAACGACCCACTGAAAGATATCGAAGTACTCGAATCTGGGCACAAAAATATAACTCGCAATTTCTAAAGAAAGCGAAAAGCCTTTAAAGCAGGCTTTAAAACAGGCACCAAGCCTGTCCGTAATTGTCAAGGAAATCTTGAAACTGATTTGCAAGGAACTATGCATACATTCAAGCGGCATATGAGGTTGGCCATAAAAATTCTTAAAATCTTCAAATTGGAGGGTTCAATTTACAACCCAACTTTTTAGATTTTTGAGAGTTGGGCTGCGCCTTCGTTTTGTTTGCTATAAGGGCTTCAGCTACCAAAGGGGCAGCGACTTTGCTTTGGTTGCTTTTCACAACCGAGTTCACCGCAGGCAAGCTAGGCTCAAAGGGATCCTTAATGTGAACTCTTAGCCCATGTTTTGACTCATTTTTATAGATTTATTCTTTAAGGTGATTAAGTCTTTTAAAATTGTAAATACAATTACCAGGTTTCCTAATCTTCTTCAGTCTCGCAACTTCGAAACAACTCTTGAACAGCTTTCCCCATCGCTGTAGTTATTCGGTATCCAGTCTATAGCTGCGTTCCCTCAAATCTACGGTCAATAAATCTCCCACCGACAATCAGTAAGGTACACGAAAAAGTCGACAAAAGAGGCCTGACTCAAGCCCGATTCTCGTTATCAAATCGGTTGTATTGGTGAAGGTGTGGTCATCTAATCATCCAAACAGTTGTTTACATGGCCGAGTTAAAACGAGGTCTACAAGAAGGTGCGGTTAGTTGTCCGATACTTTTCAGCATTATAATGATTGATCTCTTCACAATGCCGATAATTTGTTGCGCATAGATTCGGAACGAAGATCGAAGTCATCGGATTCCTGTAGCAGAGCGACTCAAGTAAGATTCGAAGTTATTTTGAAGGCTTGTAGTTGAAGACCCACTATCAGAAATCCAAAACTATACTTTTCAGGACACCATTATTTAAGGCCTCTTGTGATATATGAATGAATAGAATAAATTTCTTGATAGTTGTACGGGCGACCATAAGCAAATAGAGCAAATGCAGATTTTACAGTCTAAGACAGTCTAAGCGTAATCTGCTTTATGGACCTCGTCACGAGTATTTTTATTTAGTCGAGTAGTTGCCTCCGTTTGGTACAACGTGCTAGCGAATTCGATGCAAAAAAATTTGGGTTTTCAAAAGCCAATTGTTCGGGGCCCGTCTTAGTGTATAAAAAACCAAAAACTCTATCGCAATGAGGCCACCCTGTTCGGGATGCATAATTTTTTCCTATAGCTTATCCGAAGGCATAGTTCATTGCAAGGACAATGACGTCTTTCAACAACCACAACTATTTAACGACCTTCTTCTACTTCGTCTCTAAGGGTTTGATCTAGAGTTTCGACAAAGCGTTACGAAACTGGCTATCCCAGTTGCTGACTGCAGTAGTGGCTGGTTATCAGCTGGCTGTGGGTTACTAGCTGGCTGTAGGGGCAGTCAGTTGCTAGCTGGCTGCAGTAGTGGCAGGTTGTCAGCTGACTGTGGATTGCTAGCTGACTGAAGGTAGTCAGTTGCTAGTGCTGGAGCGGCAGTCAGTTGCTAGCTGACTGCAGTAGTGACAGGTTGTCAACTGGAAATCAGTTGCTTGTTAGGTGTATGGGCAGTTGGTTGGTAGCTGGTTTCGGGGGCTTATTTCTATGTGGCAGAAAATGCAGCATTCTGCAGTTAGGTCGAAATGAATTAGGAACAGGGCAACGGACCTAAGGTTTCACGGATTAGTGTTGAGGGAGAATACCCAAATACTTCACAACATTATTCATCTTGATGCAAATTTCATTTGAGGATTTAAATGACAAAAAGAGCTTCTGTGTCTATAAACTATGGTTTCACATTCGGAGTTCCCTTACTTTGGCGAAAGTTCGCCTGCATACAGGTTCACTTCATCGGCAAATTTAATCAAGTTGAAGAAATGCCTTTACATTAATGGAGCCAATACTTTGCCTTACAACAGACCATCAGTGACATCAAAAACTATGCTACTGGTTGAGCCCAGTAGACAATACATTGTCACTGGTGACTAGGAAAGTCCGTCAATTACAAGACTAGATATCAGTCCAGGCGGAATATGTGTTTTGACTTATTCAAATGTTTGGCTCACCTTATGTCTTTTATTGATCGTGTAACTTGGCTTCAAGTGTGCTTGTATCCCAATTGAATCCAGTGGCTGCTTACGGGACACCTTCACTTACTTCTGTTGGACTTTCAACCCAATCTGAAAGTCAGACCGTATCCTTACAGAGGCCCAACTGAGAAATAAGTTTTCAACATTTCATATCGGGGTTTAACTTTTATGTTTTGTTTTCAATTTATTTACTTTTTTTTTTAAAGTCAGTTTGTTATACAATGTAAATACTATAATTTCAAGAATGTGTTTCAAACTTAAACATACATTTTGGATTGGAATTAACATTTCAATATAATAATAAGTAAGCTTTAAGTTTTAAAACGACTTGGTTGGGGTTGCAAAATAATTTCTCAAATTAATTATATAAAAAAAAGAAAATGTAACTAAAGAAAATTAGTATAAGTGGGACCTAAGATTAAGGACACAAAAGAGGATGAGGCGTTAGGATAGATCCTGTCGCATGATGAAAAGGGGAGGAAGAGGAGAACACAATAATATAAACTAGTTGATAGATATACCGGCGAAGGATACTTCCAGTGCGGCGTCGTTTGATTCTATGCGGCTCTTTATGTGGGCCAGCGTATTCTTGTAATGCATTTCAATTTGTTTCGTCTCTTCGCTTGGCTCCAGGTTTGGCAGCTCTTCATTAACTTTAGCTATTAACTAAATGAAAAAAACACATTTATGTATATCTTAGGAAAAAACTAATAAGGTCGTACCTGATTGAGCATGGCGATTGTGATCAGTGAATTGCCGCGCTCAAAGTAGAAAAGGTAGTGATTGAGGAGTTCCACATATAATTGAACTTGTACGCCAGTATCCAGACACTGAGATGCGATGCGGGCGCCCTTCTTGAGACACTCCAGGGTGCGCTTCTCGTCGCGCATTTCCTCGCCATTTTTCCTAAACAAGAAACCTGTCATCAACATGTTTTTATAACTTTTATTGTTGAGCTTACTTTCCACTCCAGAAGAGACTCGCACATGCGACTACACCTCTGCATTGGTCGGGCTTTTTGAGTAACTTCGACGCGGCGAGGGCACAGTTCGTTCGCAGGGGTTCGGCGTTTTCCTCATCGAAACAAGTCATTTGTTCGAACGTGGACATTATGAGTGTTATGGCCGCCAATTGTGACTTGGAGTCCGAAATCTCATCCTCATACAATGAAAACGCTTGCGTCATAAAGTCATAGGCGACTGTCTCATGATTTGAATAACCGATTTCACCAATCACTAACGCTCCCTGCAGATACAACCTTAGAGCGAGCTCTGGCAAGTCAGCCTTGGCGAGGACTGCAATTGTACTATGACAGTATTGCAGAATTTTTTGACACTTTTTATCCCAGTTCTCGTCCTCGTCGGCGATAGTCTTATATTTGTAGGCCAACTGGTAGGCAGAGAATATCAACGGTGGGAGCACGTGTCTTATTCTCTGCGGTCCACTGATACCTAAGTGCTTTCTGGCGATTTGGAGAATCTTGTACTGCATGTCAGGATCTTCTGATTTCATCAAGTGGACGAATCTTAAAAAAGAGAAAAATAAAAGCGCGGACTTAAAATTTTATGCACAGTAAGATTTTACCTTGCGACGATGCCTTGCTCTTCGGCAAACTCTTCAGGAACGTATTTGTCTTCGATATTGGTGGTGGTGGCGCCTTCTTCATCTTTGATCAGCGGTGCTATCATTGTTAGAACTTTGTCGGCTTCGTCGGCTGTCGGCACAAGGGTTTCGTTTTCAAGAATATTCATCAGAAGGTACAACGCCTGTGACTTGCGGGAAGTATAATCGAATTTTTCTAGCAGCGGACAAAAGTTGTTTAGCTGTATTATTGTAAGGACGTTATTGTAGAAATCCACACAGATGCGAAGGAGCCGAGACAATTCCTGATTCACCGATAACAAATGCGAAATACTGAAAGGAAAGCAACGTTTGAGCGAATGTTTAATGGTAAAATTAAAATTCACTTACTTGTTCATGTTCATTCGATCGAGGATTTGAGTAGTCGTTTCCAACACTTTGTCCACGTAATCAACGCGATCTTGGTAAACTTTTTGGGCCAAACTCATCAAGGCCACTTGCAAGGAAATCGTGTCCTCCAGAGGCATATCAGTGCGGGTCTAAATAGAGAGTTAAAAAGATGTGATTCAATGACTTTTGAATATTGTTATTCTTAACGTAGCCTTAATTTCAAACGATCGAACAGTCAAGGCACCGATTGAATGTAAGCTGGATGTGTATACTTAAGGTGTCTGGGAAAAGAAACTCTTACAAAGATGAGAATTTATATAACAAAACTAAAAGAAGGACTAGCTTAAAATGACAACGACATTCAACGACATATCAACTGAGCCGCATTTGCGCATGGCACAATACAGTACTGGGACAATAAAATGGTAGCCATTCACTACAAAGGAAGCAAGAGCTTAGATAAAAACCAGCATGTTCTCGTGGTATTCAAGATTTGAGCGAAGCTTTCGATATGCTCAAGAATGGCAAAGTAATATAAACATTATCGAGAGTAAGTGAGCTTCTACGAATTTATGCCAGATGAAGAGCACGACGAAAAGCCAAAAGCCTGGCAGCAGGATTTAGGAAATGAACCCATGTTCTTCGAAATTGCGAGGGTAATCTTGGAACCGACCCTCAAGGAGTAGTGAATGTATTTGAGCAGTACTTTCACCAGCTGCTTAACGAGCATGGAATTCAGAGAGCGATAGGGAACGAAGAAATCTTAGCCCCACTCGATGAATAGTCTTTCCACCCAGCATTGAAGAAATAGGCACAGCTATTGTGGTGGTAAAACGCAATCTGCAAGTTTGGAACTGGCTTCGAAATGGGCAGTGAGCTTTGTCTAGAGTATAAATGACGGTAATGACATTCGAGTTGAGCATCGGAATCGACGACGTGGTGGCGTTCTAAATATTTTTTACGAAGGACCACTATTTTTTACTGCTGCTGGAACAACGAAGTATTTTTTGTCTTAGATTTTGTCCATGGGAGAATTTCCCGCGTCGTAAATGAGCATTGCAGTCATTTCGTCCTGGCCTGATGATGAAATCTTTCATGTTTTGGAGAATAATGCGAACATGCTTACCTGGACAATATTCGCCACTTGTACGCTGAACACCTCAAAGAGTTCAACTTCTGCAGGAATCGCTGATCCAGCTTCAGTTGGCTGCAATAAATTCGATAATTATTACAATTTCTACTTTTTTTTTCCTTGAATTTACAAACTTTTGCATTCCTCTGATTATAAGCAGCTAATCGATCGATGAGTGATATAATTATATTCTTCACATTGACGCCGGTCTCCAGTTGCGCGCACGACTTCAAAAACGGGTCCAATGTTTGCAAGTGAAACTCATCGGGAAATACTTGAATAATACATTCCATCAGATATTCCTGTGCGATTGCATCTCGACAACTGACAACCTGCTCGAGAATGCCTGGCAAAATCAATCGCTGATAGGTTTCCAGTGAAGCCGATTCCAGTTGTGACAATCGCACCAGATTCGTCCCAACAAGAATCTTCAGCTCTTCGCGCTCTTTTTCCCTGCGAGTTTTCTCACTTGAGTGTCCTTGATGTTGCATACGCACCCACAGCTTGTTCATCTCGGCAAAGTTCATCAGTACGAAATCGATGGCGTCGAAGACGTTTCCCTCGTTCTCATCTTCAGCTACTACAACGTCAGGCAATATATTGCGTGTGCACTGCAGCAGATAATTCCGAAGGAACAAGCCACGAAGTGGATGCTGTACACCGCGGCACATCTCAACCAGATCTTTGAGAATGCTTCGCTTTAGCGATGAATTGCTTTTAATGTACACGAGGCCGACGGTGATCAGAAGATAAAGTCGCGGCACAATATTGGCTGAGTACTGTACCAGCTCGTAGATATCTGTTTCCTTGCGATTGTTTTGAAAGTCATCCAGCAGTGATATTTCCAAGTGACAGAGTTCATCTGTGATGGCCATGTCTGCAAAAAAAAAAACAAAAGCGAAGTTGTCATAAAGTCGCAAAAGATTGTTTGGAACTTGTGATACTTACATAGCTCGTAGTAGCTTTTCGGCGAGAGCTGCGATGTTCTCAGCTCGGAGAGCATTGTGCTGGCGCATTTAATGGCGTCAATCATTCGATTCTTGTCAAGGACATGTTTCATTTGAAAGGCCTGCTTTCGTACATTACCGATGATCTCGCTGAGGAGTTTTTCCTGTTCATCCAAACCATTCGGCATGGTCTAAAAGGAGATAGTTAAAATGGAAGATGGGAATATGCAATTAAGAGGTGGATGATTCAAGATGGCGGTTACGGTGTTACAACGATCACAAAAGCCGAGCAGATTACAAATGAAAGTCGAACTGTTAACACAAAGAACACAACAATTTTTAACACAAAAAAACGAAAGCACAATGCTTAGTGATAAGACGTTAGTTTGGACAATACGGGAGATGAAGTTAAAAGACCTCGAAAAAATGAAGGAATTTAAAAGTAAGTGACACAAATTAAATTGAAAGAAAAAGTTTGTAAATCGTATCGCAGTTGGATTTTCAGTAACTAGTTTGATGGACCGCCTTCATCGGTTCGTACTTGTTCATACGCTTGATCTTTACAGGTAATTTACGTCGTTTTCCAGGACTTCTTTGCAGACTTTCAAGGGCGGTGAACTATTTGTTTTGAGGACGTGTCAAACTTAAATTTCTTGTAAATGTTTTAACTCGAATTATTCCCAAAATCACCAAGTCTTTGTTGGTTTTTATACAATTTTTTTTTAAAGACATGTTTGAGCAATCGCAGAGGTCATATGAAACAGGGCCACAGCTTGAGGGGATGAAAACTTTGATGGAACGTTGAAGTGGTTCAGTAAATCATCCTCAAAACATCTTTACCGATAGTCTTTATTTTACTAGATACAAATTTTATTGCAGAAGGCGTAAATAAATGATGATGTAAAAGTATCAGCCTCGTTTAATGGAAGTCATTAAGTGCAAACAAAATAAATTAATTATAGAATAGAGAATTTTATTTCTTGCAAATATTGTTGAGCTATGGCGTGCTAAGGATACTATTGGTTCTTTGTAATAATCCTCGGCCGAAGCCAGCGAAGATTTTAAAAATTTTAACCGAAGAATAGGCAACTTTTCAGTTACACTATAAACACATAATGTCCTCACCATATACATACAGCCATGGCCAAATATATTAGGCACCCTTCTCTCTTTTTGTCTGCTGCCAAATCGGAAGTAATTAGTTTGAATTTTATGGTTTACAAACTCATTATCTGAGTTTGAAAACGATTTTTATTTTTTAAGAAAGATCACCAGTGCACTTTAATAACGCAATAGCGGGTTAGTGAACTTTTTCCGGTGGAGGATCAGTGTGGGATCATTGCTCGAAATCGACAAACGCATGGCCAAGTTGTCTTCTCCTGTTCGTAGTTCATATTAGTGAAATTTGTAACTTTTTCTTTAAAAATGCCAAAAGCCATTGAACTTAATTTTGTTAAACGTATTAAAATACAGCTCTTAGTTGAGGAAGGCAAAAAACAGGCTGTCATTACAAGTGGATTGTTCACGTTGTGCCTTTCGGGAGAAAAAAGGTTACCATGCCTCGAGAGGAGCGATTTTTAATACGATCTTCGTTCAAAAACTGCAAGAAAACGTCATCTGAGTTTGCTTCTTAGTTGTTGAAGGGTCGATGTTAAAAAAGGGTTGGTGGTCTTAAAGGATGCAAAGCAAGGAAGAAGCCGTGGCTCTCTGAAAAAGCAAGTATTCACGTTTAGTGTGGGCGAAACAACATTTGTATTTGAAGTAAGATGAATCTTACTCCGAGGATCGTTTAATTTATGAATAACATTGAAAATTTAAAATAATTTTGATGTTCACTAGACGCCCCGCTGGTGTCACTTTTGTGAAATGAAGGGTTGGAGAAGAGTACAACCCAGAATGCCTGATTCGTACTATTAAGCACGGTGTAGGCTGTATAATGATCTGGGAAATCATGTCTGCCGGGAGTGCTGGTGAAATGCATGTGTATGATGGTCAAATGGACTCTCCACAAAAATATGTTGGAAAATGTCCTCCAACTTTCTTTTTTCAACGTTCAAAATGTCAAATTTCAACAAGGCAATCCTGACCCTGCCACAAATCAATCCTAACTATGAAGTAGCTTGAGGAGAATAGTATAGACCTACGGATTTAAGACTGCGGATATTTCCTGCTTAGCTTAAGTGTAGTTGATGAAATACCAGCGTATACGTCAGTATGGTTTCAGGCCAGGAGTTTAGTCATGTAGAGAACTCTGGCGAAAACCGGGCACGCAGAAAAACCTCAGCAACACGAAGATATATGAAGATGCATACCTGACACTCTCTATTCGAGGATTCTCGATAAACTGAAAGACCATACAAATTGACGAATCAGGAATATCAGTCAGCAAACTCTTCTTCAAACACAATTTTCAAAATCATTGGAAAAGCTACTAGATTAAGTAGTCATAGTTATACTTGAAATAAGTCGGGTCCTTATTGTTGAGCCGACAAAGCTTTATCGTAGTTTTCTGTCAATTTTAGTTCATAATTCTAAATATTTTAAACGAGAAAAACAAATTTCTTTAACAAAAAAAATGTTCAGACCAGGATAATCTTTGCCCTGCAGCAAGTTCTGCAGTAAAAATACAGAAGATGCATCAGTTGAACATTCTCGAAATAGCCGTGCGCAAATCCTTTAGAGGTAGAAGAACTACATCAACTGTAGAGTTGTCAATACTGTGATCGCTAGTTTCGAGGATGGGGCTTTGTTGCATACAGTTAGTGAAGGCACTAAAAAGTCATCATTTAAACCGGATGTTGAGAAACGAACTACGTAATCTAAAACCATTCGTTTTCGCAAATTGTACTGCTGGGCATCTCCCACTTTCCTGACCTCATTAGATGCAGGTGCGGCACCATATTGTGCTGTTAGCGATTCCAGTATAAAGATTATTGGAGTAAACCGGCTGCACCTAAGGATACTCCTCATACCTTTTAAAGCAGGAGAATAAAAAAAATATTGAGCCAAGACATAACAATTCCGTAAACATTAATAATTTCTACTAAACTTAAACTAATTCATTAATATGTTTGGTACAATCGTTCCTTATATGTTCGTGGACTGTATATTTTCACAAAGGTCACACCACAGTGGAGATTCGACGCAGAAAAAATCCAGGCAACCGTTGTTTATTCGGTCTGTCAACACAGCCGGGTTCTGAACTCCTTACACGAAGGACAAAAAAACTGCTCTACGAAACACTGATTTTGTGATTCTTGCTTATTAATACAAGTCAGGCGAGCTAGTGGGCCACCTTAGTAGATTATTTGAGGTTGAAATATTGGATGGTAAAAGCCGTTAAGCCCGTGTTTCAAGCTGAAATCCACGCCAGACACAATCTCCACAAGGGTATTAAAGCCGATAGAATCCAAATCTTTCCAGGCAGCCAAGCAGCACCTAGGGCATTATTATCCAACCTAACAGACGAACGAACTGTCAAATGTTGCTAGGGCTGGATCGAAAACTGTGTTCATAGGTCCTGAACCCTACTCTAGTGTCAATTGGACAAAAGCTTAAAGAGTGATTAACGAATGAGAAAACAAATTTGATCTAGGCCACTAAACCAATGGGGAAGGTCATAGACAATCCAAGCGATTAATAAGACCTAATTAGTATAAGGAAATCCTCAGCCTTGACAATGAAATAATAAGCATAAACTAACGAGCTTTATTACTGGCCACTGCGGCCTGAATTATTGCCTCAATCACAAATGAACCTCAGCCTAGATAGGGAATGTCGGCTGGGAGAGGATCAAAAACCCAAAACCTTTTAGTGCGGATGTCCGTCACTACACTGGTTAAGGAAACGTATTTTCCACAGAGAGAGACTCACTTCAGTGGAACTAAAGAGATCCAGTACAAAGACATACATTCTAAGGGAAGCAGGAAGTCTACTGGTTTTACTTAAACCCTTTGATACAATAGACCTCTTCAGGTCGAGGCAAAAAATATCTTTAACCAATTTCTATAGCGGCATCTTCAATCAATTGAAACTGTTTGCTTTTTGTATGTCAATGAATGCTGATAATAAATGATAAATGCTGATAATGAAATCAACGAAGAGAATTTGTGCCTCTGCACATAGATTGCATGAAAATTGCGCCCACTTAAAAATGCTGACGGAAACTTATTCAGTGAATCAACTGAATGGAAAACATTTGCATTTCTTGATTGCATAACTTCTCCTATATCCTAGCACTCCTTACAGACTACACAGTTGCAGCTCAACACAATTTACGACACTAAATCAGATTCAAACAGAATGACAACACTTTGCACTTCCACCTCGTTATTTACTTTTAATTATCATCAAGTGATAAATAAACACAATCGCACTCGCGCTGCCCGACTAATGACATCCATCATTCGTCTGTTAGCAAGACTCGCGCTGACATCGGTGAACTTTCGCCCAGAGTCTTTACGAAGCGAGTTATAAAATAGGTTTCTTTATTTTTTTCTTGCAAATGAAATTGCACTTGAAATGCCCTCAGCTCTCATGCAGGACCTGACCTTTGCTTGAACCAATTTCCACTCGGTTCTCCTTTGTTGATTAAAATAACATTAGGGGGTGTCTTATCACATATTGCAGCGGCTCCAACAACATACTTAGATACTAGTAGTAAGCGGAAACTGATTTGGTTTGGATCAGTGAAAACACCCATTAAGTCCCAGATCCCAAGTGCCAATGCCAGTGTAAATGGTGATGCTTAATTTTTTTTTCTTGTTTATGAAAAAAATACATATTTCGAAGAGATTACCCTTGTGGCGACGAAGGATGAAGTATTGGTGGTGTTGTAGGCTGGTGAACTCCAGGGGTACATTTTTTTTTTGATTATTTCTTTTCGCCCAGTTTCGGAGGGTAATGGCGTTTGGTCTGGCTATCTATCGGGTGCGGTGCTAATAGCAACGCAGACTTACCATAGTTTTGTTAGCTCAGCAATTATCACACGAGGACACACGGTTGCAGTGGAATGGAAACGGAAGAGAAATGAGAATCCAAAGATTTCTTTTTCAGGCACGGCTATGAGAGAAAATTACTTTACGGCTGACTGTATGGATTCACGGAATAATTTTTTTTTTTATTTTTTCCTTCTTATTTATGACGGCAACTTGACGTTTTGGCGAAGAACGAATTTTGACATTTGAAAATGGAATCGATGACAAATGGAAGAATTGGAAAGGTGACAATTCCACACTTCCATGGTTGGATCTTAATGACTTCAAGTGTAGATGTCGCGCTGTATTTTGGTTCGGGTATTTGATTAGTGGCTGTGGTATTTTAAATTCTAGTGTGACCATATGAGTGTTGCGGATCATATATTGGGATTAACCACCTTGTTTTGTTGGCGGGGGGCTACTGTTACAGTTTAACTGGGCCTAAACCAGAAATTTTATCCAATCATACACCCTTAACTTGCAGTCTATAATTGCTAGTCCTTATTTGGTTGAGCTTCCCTGCCACTTGTACTCTGTACCGAAGGTCTAGTTTCTTACGATACTGTTTTATTTTTATTTCGTCTTTAATTTGACAATTTTTGATCTAAAACAAGACTTGCAACTACAATTGGAGCCCGCCGTATTTCAATACTAATGGTGAAATATTAGACGTCAGTCTAACTTAGGAAACGAAAAAACTGACGACCTGGCTAGGAAAGGAGCAGGATATAGCCAAGAAAACCCTGTTAAGGAAAACGGCGTCCAGTTGAAGACTATTAAAAGAGCTTTAACCTTACAACATGCAGAGCAGCAAAATCGATAATAGAAAAACCGACTAACAAGTTAACTCTGAACTCCAGCAAACGGAATCTAAAGCTAATGGTGGAACTGGTAACAGGGCACATTAACCCTAATCTTCACTTATATAGACTCGGACTAGCAGAAACCTCAATACGCCAAAGCTGTGAGGAGACAGGGGATGATCTGGAGCACTTCCTCTTCCACTGCCCAGAAAAAGCGAGACACCGGATACTGGGGCAGCAATGATACCGAATTTTGCGCATCTCAAAGAAATCGGGATCGGTGAGAACATGGATTTCGCAAAACATACAAAAAGATTTCCCCACCATACAAATCAAGACACTCCATAGTAATCCCTCTGACATAACCCCCCTTTTTTCCACTACAACTTCCCTACTTTAACCAAAATCTTCTCCAAACAGGAAATGGGGTAACACAAGGGTCCCAACCAGAGGCATAACTTAAGAGCTAACAAAGCTTAGCCTAACTTACTAACCAACCAACCAAACAGTGGTGAAATATTCTCATCTTGAGTTTAGGTACGATTTGGCTTGTCCCACTATCTAAAATAGGGTGTAACCGTTTTATTTCACCTTGGAGTTAATCCCTGCAGTTGGAGATACTTGAAACCGATCTACCAACTTGCTGGTGAGACAGTTGCTGATCTTCACAATCTTCAGAATCTTCTCCGTAGAACTATTTTTCGTGTAAGGAAACAAGGAATAATCGCAAGGAGCCAAATCTGGGGAAAGTGTTGGCTGAAATAATAGTTCATCAGGGAAAATGAGTCTGAGCCTGGGCCTTATAGAGACGAAAGACCAAATATATCTCTTGCGAGAAATAGCCTAATCACTTTCCTCGAGACAGTTTATTTCCCTACAATTTCATAATTTGTTTGTAGTTGATGCGTCTTTAACTCCTCTAGGGTTTCGAAATAGGAGTTGCCTAAACGTTTCTACGGCTTCTAGGCATTCACATAATAAATGATTAATATCCTCTTCGACACTCAAATCACCGCTGTCTCGCATTCGTCCCAGAGACCCAGTCTCCTTACATGTTTCTCTAAGAGGCCGATAGTTCGCCCACCGCTATCCTCAGTTGCTTCCTGTTCAGTTTAAGAATTTCGTTTGTCTTTTTCCGGTCGAATGTAGGCCATTAGTCTTTTGATACCCTTTTTCTGCTTGAGTCTGACTAACTTTGGTCGGTGTTTCCTTAACGGCACACGCAGGAGGCTTAATAGGAACACTATTGGCCGGAGGTAGTTTACCCCCATTCCTGTCTAATTTGTCCGCTATTTCGTTTCCTTCGATTTCAGAGTGTTCACGCACCCAACATAGTTTCACCAGATTCTGCGTGCATAATGCTATTTCCGATTTCGTTTCACTCGATTCTAGTGCCTTGAGCGTAGCTTGACTGTCGATGTAGATAGCAATATCCCGGCCAGATATCGATTTCATTTCTAGTATTTCTGCAGCCTTATGTACTGCTTAAACCTCTGCCTGAAAAACGCTACAAGCATCTGGCAGTCTTTAAGAGACTCTAAGGTCTTAGTTTGTGAAGAAGATTCCAGAGCCTGTTCCCTTTATGGTCTAAGAGCCATCAGTGTATACTTAAATTTCGTTTTGCTGCAATACTATACTATTCATGATGCGTTAAACTTGATTTTCAGGAAACTTGTCCAGGTGACTATGAAGAAAGTGTATTTTTGTACTTATAAAGCAGGTCTTCAACAAGCTCAATATAATTTTCATATTTTCTATTTCCGAGACGAATGCTGTTCAAGCCTCAAATTCAAGCTTATTCATTCAAATTTTATATTGGGAGTCTTTCGTAGGTTGTCTTAATTGGGAGTTGTCAAATATACCAGCTGCAAACTTTTCCATATTAAGTGATTAACATTATGAAAGAGAATGCATTTTAGGCTACGTTTTGAACTGCCAATGAATAAACGCAATCATATTTTTAACAACAAGTAATTAATATCTGAACAAAAAACAATATTGTCTTCCTTGGAAAAATAACACTTTAATTCTTTTTTTTTTTTAACTCATTTATTTGCCACAATTAACACTATAAAATTTTAAAATACAAATGAGAAATACTTAATTCAATATCTATTAAAATACCGTGTAAGACCGATGATCGGTTCGCCACACATAAAAATTATAAATTGAGACATACTATATGTAACCAGTATTAAATTAATAATATATTTTTTTTCTTATTTATAATAATCTTGAACTTTAGAAAGAAAAGTGGAGTTAAAAAAAGCTTTCTCATTTTATTGTTATTTTCCTTACAAAAAAAACTAACCTAATTTAACCTAACTTAACCTAATTTAACCTAGCTTAACCTAACTAAACCTAAGCGTTAGCTTCAACCCAGTCAAGCCACCAATATTTTGCTCTGTTTAATCTTAAATCTCTTTCAGGCACGCTCATGCAGTACCTCCATCCTCCAGCAGATCCATCCTCCGAGTGCATTGGCACACCGTGAACCCTTTTGTCTGTTGCTCTTCTAGCAGCATGGTAAAAAATAGGAACATTGTTCGAGTCCGATAAGTAGCCATGTGCGTCCAGATACAGGAATGCTTCAGGTGGTAAATGTCCGTTTTCTAATGAATTTCTGAAATATCCCGGTTAAGGATAAAACAAACCCGATATGAGCTCATTCTCAGTAACATTAACTGACCGCGCAAAATGATTCCTCACAAGGTCCAGGATAACGTTGTCAATCCTAGACACGCCGGAAACATCCAATAGTCTTTTTTTAGGGACGTAATGTCGAAAGTCGGAATGTGCGCTTCTGTACAACCGTGTGCAAGCCCGCAGACACTTTCGTTCAAATATTCTAAACTTTTCCATTCAAGATGGACTTATGTTCCACCATACTGAACTCGCATAAGTCAAAATTGGACGCACAAAGGCTTGGTAGAAAATAACCTTCACATCGGATCTTAGATAGTTGGAGTAAAAAAGTCTTTTGGCCGACATAAATGCTGCTTTCGCTTTTTTTAACTGAGTGTTAACGTGTTCATTGTAGTATAAAAAATTATCTAAATGAACACCTTAATACTTCACAACAGTCTTTGACTCGATGCGAAGTCCATCTGAAGATTTTATTACCATGTTTTTCCAATTGCGTCGTAAATCTGAATTACCCTGTCCTACAGGGGTGCGGAACAGTATAGTTTCACACTTGGAGCTGTTAATTTTAAGTTTCCAGGCTCGACAGAATACCTGAAGATGGTCGAACTTAGTTTGGAGATCGTTCTGTATGTTTGTTATTTTAGAGCCATGAGCATAAAGGATGACATCGTCGGCAAATTAAAGAGTATTGGTGCCGATACTGTGCCTTGCAACAGACCTTCAGTGACATCAAAAACCATAGTCGTCATATACTCTCCATTTGTTATCATTGATATAACGAACTTTATTAGGTTACAAGGAAACTCATATCTGATTAATTTATAAATAAGCCCGTCAATCCAGACCGTGTCGAAGGCTTTCTCGATGTTCACCAGACAGGCACCTGTACTTCTTTTGGCGTGTAGGTTCCAATTGATATCGGAAACCAGTTTTGTAAATGCGTGAACTGCAGAATGGTTTCTTTTGAATCCAAATTGATTTTCTTTCACGATAAAATGTAAACTTAGTTCCTGACGGAAGCAAATTTTTTGCCCTCAGTCTTGATGCCAACAACTCTAAAGCTTGATTTGTCGTTTTGTGAAAATCATGTTGGTTCGTTTGGGTACACCTTCCAGTATCGTTTTCTGATGATTTTGATTCCTTTTCGACTTGTACTTTAGGGTTCAGATATATTTTTAGGCATTGAAGAGTCAGGTTTATGCTGTACTGGACGCTGAAAGCAAGTTGCCAATTAGCTCGTTTTTTGGCGTTCATGCCTTTAATATTGACACTACAAAAATAACAGTCTTCGAGATGATTGTGTGGTCGACAATCTTTTAATATTCTTAATATTCAACACACGATTTACAGAACAAAATTCGGTACCGAAGACTTTTTAAAGGGTGATTTTTTAAAAGCTATAGGAAAGTTTTTCAAAAAAAAAAAAAAACACATAAAATTCAGAAAAATGCATGAAATCTTTATTTGAATCGATAACACGGTCCGTATAATTTAATGTTTGAAGATTATTTCATGCAAATGTTGACCTTGACTGCGCCTCAAATGGTCCATCCGCTTAGTCCAATTTTGGCATACTCTTTCCAACATTTCGGCCGGTATCTCACGAATAAATGCTTCAATATTGTCTTCCAATGCGTCAATTGAAGCGGGCTTTAACATAGCCCCACAAAAAATAGTCTAAAGGCGTTAAATCGCACGATCTAGGCGGCAAATTGTCCGGTCCCGAACGTGAAATAAAAACTCGCCTCTCAATAAGTGTGGCATGTGGCACCGTCTTTTTAAAACCACATGTCATGCAAGCTCTTGCAAAAATGAGCTTCGTCGCTGAACACAATTTTTCGGTAGAAAAGCGCGCGATGAACTTTCTTAACAGAGCACGCATTTTGATAATGAAATTCAATAATTTGCAAGCGTTGTTCGTTTGTAAGATGATTCATGGTTAAATTATAGACCAAACTGAAGATGTTTGACAGTGAAACAAAACACGAAACGTACGTCAGCTGTTTTAACCAGTGTTGCCAAAAAGATAATAGCTAAAAAATCACCCTTTATTTTTATTTTTTCTATGATTGTGAATCACATATGGTATTCTCCATATGTGTAGCAAAAATGATTTGGATTGTTTTAACAAGTTGTTCTAGATGTTCTCATGTCAAAAAACCTTCAGATATTAATTTCAAATCGGCATAGTACTGTCCGGTGTTCGTTGTTGATTGTTTGTTTGAAACGAGGTTGTTTGAAAAGAATCTTCTCGCAAGTAATAGCTATACGTAAGTCGCGTAGAAAATATTGAAGCTTGATTGTTGGCAAGCAAAAGGATATTTCACTGATATTGTAAATTCCTTTTGGTTACTTCAAAATGGACTCACCTGTTTAAGAAAAAGTCTTTCAAAATATCTTATCTTATTTATTGGTACCGAGTCAGCATTGTGAAGCTTCAAAACGTAGCATTCCTGTAACTCTGTACCTAAAAAAAATACTGGACAATTGCAGGTCGGTTAACAGAAAAAACATCGAAGCAATTCGTGAAGGTATTGCTGACAGTCCAGCCACCGTAGTCAAGAGTTAAGCTTTTCGAAAAGCTCTCTACAGTGAATTCTCACGAAAGACTTGAAACTCATGCTAACAAAGTTCAATTGACGTAAGAATGACCATGCAGCGCGAAAAGAGTTCGCTGAATGGATTTTGGAACAGCAACAAGTAGATGCGGATTTTGCGCATAAAATCATCAGTGGTGCTGATGAATATGACACCATGATGGCTTCGTTTCTTATCAAAATTGTTATGAAAACCCACGAGTATTGGATGCTGACTTTGGGCTGGAGGCGTTATCAGACCATTCTACTTTGAAAACGCTGCTTTTTTGCAGACATGCACTTTCACATTTTTTAGTGCCTAAATTACAAGATATGGATGTGACCAACATGTGGTTTTAACAAGACGGTGTCAGATGCCATAAAGCCGGAGTAACAATTCAATTGTTGCATGAGTCAATTCTTCCCTTTTATAAGGTAGGAGGTCGTACGGGTATTGCCATACCAGCCCTCTCCAGGTAAAGCTAAAAAAAAAATTCATTGTTATTGCGCTTGAAGAGTTCTAAGTTCTATTTTCAATTCTTTTCACGAATGCGTTTTTGGTCTACTATCAGCAAACCAATTGGTCATGCAGGACACGAGCTTCATTTGAAACTACTACAATCTAAGATATCTCACGAGCCTTTATCCAGCTATCATTCAACACAATATCTTTGATTTTGTTGACCATTTCTTCCGTTGTGATGTCATTTGGAACCTCTATGAGCTGGACGTCCTTTGTGCCCGTGCGCCCGCAACAATATTCAGTGAACCATGCTCAGAGTTTAAATTTTATTTTTTTAAAACCTTTTTAAACTCTGTTTAATTGTTTTAATGCGTCAAAAATAGTGCTTCATTATATTTCTTTTTCGGTCAAAACTTAACCTCCTATCACTGTAAAAAAAATTACGTATTTGCCAGGTCCATTTGGTTTTTTCTTGTTTAACAGACGAAGACATCGGAAAAAAGGTGTTTGCACTGCAGTCCTTCGTTTAAGATCAATTTGTGCCGGTACCTCCTTTCTCCTTCTTTTAATTTTCCTTCTGCTTGTACATCTATACCCTTGGGTATGTGCATCATTGAAAAAAAAAACTCTATTCGATCCGATCAAAGTCGATGTCAAATCGAACTGTTTTAATTAAGTACCTAATGCGAGATGAAAAAATCGGCACGAATGTACATACACACACAAACATCCTTCTTGAAGCAATGCAATCCAATTCTGAAGAGCTTTTGACGTAGAGATCTGTCAAAGTTTTGAAGTCACCAAATCGAAGCCAGTACAGGAATCTTCAAAGGGAAGTTAATTGAAATGTTGTAATCGTTTTGTTTGTCCTTTTTACCAAAAAAAGATAAAATACGCTTCACCTTATAAAAATTATAAGGTTGTAATGCGCCAACGGGGTTCAGATACTTCATGGGTTTTCTCAAAATCTGACGAAAAAAGGGTATAATTTTCACAATCAAAAGGTGGCATAACGAAATAGGTTCAAAAAAGTTTATGACAATAAAAAAAAACATAATTTATTATATTTATTATTTTTGTTTAATGTTTTATTTCGGAAAATACTTTGTTGTATGATGCTGAAGTTTTATAATATCTATTTCATTTGTTGCTTCTTACATAAAATAAAAATTACATTTTAATTTTTTATCATAATTATAATTATACATAATTATGGTGTGTTTAATGTTGTTATGAAAACGGAAAAATTGCAAATAATTACACAACATATAGGATTCGCTTTGACGAGGCAATTATATACATGAATATAATAAATATTTAAATGTAAAAACACACTCACATTTGATTAAGTTCAAATATTTCAATTAACTACTCGCTCGGCTCAATACTTTCTACTACCGTTAAAGAAGAAGCCATCGAATTGACTTCAATCAACGAAACACGCCGTTTACTTTTTATTTTTTTATTTTTTTTATTATTAGTAATCAAAAAACATCTATTACAATTTTGTTTGATGATTAAATTTGGAAAATATCACTTCAATATAATTAATTATAATTTAGTTTTATATAAACTTTCATTAACAATATGAATTAGGTTTTGTTTTTTGAATTCAGTAAATGTTTTAATTTATACATTTACCTACATTAAAAATACAATATTATTGTTTCTTTATAAATTCCATTGTGCAGCATTGTAACAATATTATAGTATGTTCAAATTCTTGTTTTTTTTTGTTTACAATTATTATTATTTATTAAAATTCTAAATTTCTATTTGTATGTAAATATTACAATTAAATAAAATTGGTTTGATTTGTTTTATTCGTGTAAATGTCGTTGATTTGGGATTGGTAGGCGGTTTCTATTCAAAATATCGATTGGAAAACGTTTTTTGGTGTTTATTTTTGTTTTTTTTTTCGATTTGGTTGGACGAAAAGGCGGCAGAACAGAAAGAAAAATACTGGAAGAGAAATAAAATCTTTTGTCAATCTCTGCAATATGCTTTGGCAGTCTACATTAGCCACAGTGTAGTTACTTCTTCGAAAGAATTACGATAATGTAACATGTAGTTCCATTGAGTTCAAGAGCACTAACTATGATAGATGATTCTTGAGAGCATGGCCGTTTCGAAGAGTTTGCGAATCTACATTCTGCCATAGCCTATGTGGCAAATGTTTTAAGGTAGATAAGTAGCTCTGCAACTTTTAAGCTGGATTGTTGCCTGAAATTTCTCGAAGTACAGGTTCAGTGGCCGTCCCCTTTGAGATCTATGAAACTTTTGTATAGATCCAACCATATGTCATATCTGCGTAGATAGAACCTTTGTTTCAATTTCTATATCTAGATTTCGAAGGGGTCCTTTTGATCTATAGCAACAACATAAAAATATGCTTTCGAATCGCATCATCACAGCCTCCATTGGAGATGAAGCAAGGGAAGGAACTCTGCGCCGACCGCAACCATCGAAGTACAAAGTGACTTCACCGCATGCAATTAAAGGCGGCAAGGTATGGATCCGCAGTGGATTCAGGTGGCCTATCTTAGTGCCTTCAACTTTTTGCTGAGTGATACTGTGGAAGCATCAACGTCAACAGGATATACTGTCTGGAACATGAGTGATCCAACCATGCGGAAGCGCAGCGAGAATAAAATGGGCAGGTTATGAAATCAAAGAAACTATCTTGGCAGGAGGTCAATGAGGATTGAATTTATGCATAAGATGAGACGTCTACATCCAAAAAAATGGCCAAATTGGAGACCCTTGAATCGAACTTCCTCATTAGGATGACGACACCTTAGCACAGTTGCCTCTACTCTACAAAAAACATATAAGTCCAGAGCTTGTGAAACTCAAGGCCCATGTTTTGATGCAATTCAAACGTGAGAAAGTTGCCGTCAAATAGCAGGAGGATAAAAAGAGTGGAACAATCAATTCCATTTCATCCCGTCAGGTTAAAATTGTGTAGGAAGGTTTGTCTACACTTCGTAACATTCAAGCCTCTCAAATTTCGAAGCCTGATTGCCAATAGTACCAAATCAGTGTTAGGAATTGGAATTACTGTGAAGTTTGATGAAATAATTAAATTGAGTTACCGCTATTTTTTTTGTTTCCATATTTTTTTTTTTAATTTGATTTTGTTCCAAGTAATTTGATTTCATCGTCACTAAGTCATGCTCTAACTAATGAATAACAAAAAAAAAATTGTTTAAAAGAAATAAATAAATCGTAACAAAATATCTATTTTAGTTGTTTATGTTTTATCTTATGAAAAATATTGCTTTTTTTCTTTTAAATAACATTTGCCATCAAATCAGACAATATCATTTTTTAAATCAATAAATTTTTCTATGGAACTAACTTAAATTTTCGGATGCTGTTTATAATATTATAATTTATTTATTTTTTAATTATTATAATTTTTATATAAAAGGAAACATTGATATATGTTTAAAATTTGTTTAAAAATTTCATTAGTATTACTACACCGATATTAAAATTTTATAAAATATCCACTACATCTAGGACTATAGTTTTGGTTTTGTTTGTTGTTTAAAAAAAATGCTACACATTTAATTAAATGTTATTCTTTTACTTTGTTTACATGTATTAAAATTTTAAATGGACCCAATGTGCATGTTATTATTAGTAATTTTTTTTTCAATATGTGAATACAATTAAATTTGTATAAATATTTTATTTAAATTTATTCTTACGATTTTTTTTCAAAATTTTCAATTAGCTACAAATTTTTCCATCTTCATTGATTCCGGATAATCATTGAAATTTATTTTATGTTTTCCATTTTATTAAAATGAGTTTATTATTTGCTTTTGAAACAGAAAATAAAAGCAATTAAAATTTCATTTTCACTCTAAAAGTAAATAAAAATGTTTATGAATGAAGAAAAAAAAGAAAATATTGCCAAATAGGAAGATTGTCGCTTCCTGTCATGATTCAATATTTGTATGTACTTTTGCTCTCCATATCCTTAACCGGATATTGATTTAACATTTGAGCCAGGCTGGGTTTATTTACTGAAACATGTTCCCTCCCGGAGGCTAATATACCAAAATATCCTTACACATTGAGTCTGTGTGTATTTTTTTTGACATTGCTTAGTGAGCCCCGAAAGATTGTTTTCTTACCCAGTTGAGAAGACAATCAAGGTAATTTTTTGCGACAGATGAACATATTTTAAAAGAATGGCCATTTCTAACAAATTTCATGTGAAGGAGGTTTCGGCGCGTTGGGTATCCATAGTACCCAGAGTATTAACCGCGGAGCAAAAATAGAAAATATTTATTTCAGGACAGATTTTTCAGTCGATTTATAATCACGGTTAAGGCGAGGATCCGAGTCGATGCGTTGTAAAAGTTCGGGGCAAAAGGTAATGTCGTCAAGTTTATTGGGCTGCCATAAGAATTGTGATTGAAGACGTTTTCTGAAAACTCAAAGTTCCCAACGTGATATGAATGATTGATTGGAAGCAGGAAAAGAATTTGTTATCCAGGTTTTTTTTAACTTTTCAACAGGAAATGGAAATTTCCAAAAATTTAAAAATTAATGAATCAGGATGTATTTCCTAAACTTTGAAAAACGTTTATTCTCCCTTTTTCGATAGATGCCCCAATATTTAATGGTGAAGCACTTGGATGTTAAAAACAAAACAAACATTTATTTGTAAGAAGAACACACCTTAAATGCGACCAGGTTAGAAATACCACATTTTTTATGCGATTCGGTTTATTTACTTCTAACTGACCTGCAAGTGGAAATAGTTAACTCATGCATCCTGGAAAGACACGTCTCATTTAACTGAGAAGAAGAATGTACGACAATTCAGAAAATGTATGCTGAGGTACCCGAAAGCAGTGTATTGGGACCAGTTCTGTTTATTTAGATACCAACAATTTACCCACTCCGTAAGAACCTTAAATTGCAAAGTTTACTTATGACAACGAATAACTTATGATTCAGGGTGGGCCAAAAGTCTCTTTCCTATATAAAAAATTAATTACTCTTTTATTTATATGTCGATATTTTTCTGTAACTTTTCTTTTGTTGAAGACATGAAACTTGTGAGATTTATCGTTAAGCGATCGCACAGCGAAGACAAATCTGTTTTTTTGAAAAACAGTCAATCAAAAATTTACATTTAACGTGCCTACCGGCAATTTTTTTTGGAGTTCGGATTGCTCCAACACCTCCCCTACTATTCGTGCACTATATGCCTAATTTGAGCAGTACGGGAACGTTGGCGATTTAAGTCGTACTGGTAGACCTCTTTTTTATGATCGACCGAAAACATTAAGTTCGTTTGTGAAAGTCTTGCAGCCAATCCTGAAGCATCAACACGACAACGTTCAATAAGGTAAGGCATATCGCATGGCACTTTTTTTTTCGGATTTTTAGGTGAGATCTGCAACGATACTCTTACAAAATTCAGTTGGTTCAACAACTCAATCCTGGTGACCCAGAAAAGCATTCGAAGTATTGCAGAACTGTCCTTAACATCGCCGAAAATGAACAAGAATTTTTATGAAAATTTATGATGAGTGATGAGGCATATTTTCTACTGAGTAGATTTGTAGTCAAGCAAAATTGCAGGTTTTGGGTCACACAGAATCCAAAAAATATCCATCAACGTCCCTTACACTCACTTCGTTTTACTGTTTGGTGTGGAATAATCTCCCCGTAAGAATTATGGGACATATTTCTTTAAAAATGATGCAGGTGCAAGCAGAACAATACTTCAGGAATTTCTTTTTCCACTCATGCAAGCAAACAATAATGTTGAAGTCATGTGGTTTCAGCAAGACGGAGCTGCCGCTCATACCGCTCATGAGACAATGAACTAATTGCTTGAAAAATTCTCAAATCGCATTATCTCAAAAATGCGATCGCCTGATCTGTCGGCTCTAGACTTTAGAGAAGAAACCCCACAATAAATTCCAGCGAAAACACTTCAAAAAGTCATGGAAATTTTGATAGCAAAAGAGCATGAGTGCCTGCGTTCTAATGGCGACCACTATATAGATGTACATAAGAAAAAAAATGTCCATGAATTACACTTTTATTTGTTATTCATTTCAGAAGTTTTTATCTTTTCGTTCAAAAGTTGTTGCAGAATTATGAAGGAAAAGGACTTTTGGCCCACCCTGTGCAAGAAATACATCATAAACAATGCAAAGAGCCTGTAAGCCAAAAGAGGCTGCAAGGTTTAACACCACGTCATCCACAACTGGTCTGGTGTTGTTGCTGCCTGACTCGTACTCTTGAATTTTCAGATTCAGAATACCTTCGCCGCTTAAAAAGATCCGTGTTCTGTACCTCTGTCCAACTTTGACCAACCCGTCTGGACCTGGATCTTTCAATTACAGTATAGTCTATCTTTTTGATGTGGTCGACACCTCTGAATTTTTTGAGTACAGATTAAGAAGGACAACTCATTCCATTTGGATCTCTTTTATGCACTGCTAAATATTTGTGAGATTAAGATAAGTTTTGAGACTTGCACCTATCTATCACCATCCTTAGAAAAAAATCTTTCCTTTTAGTTCCAAATCATTTAATATGCAAATGAATTCAAAAGAATGCAAATGAGTGCCTAAGAATTCATGAATTCATGAATGATTGCATTCAGTTTAACTGATGGAAAATTAATCTCAAATTCAATGCTCATATCTTTGAGAGCTTAAATGCGGTCAAAGAATTCAATTTTTCAACTTAAGAACTGAAAAAAAAACAAAAAGATTTTTAACATTTCGCATTCTTTAACAACTTTTTATGAACCATATGAGAGTTTAGGTCAGACTACCGTAGGATCCATTGTTCCAAACCTGGTGAGCGTTTGCCTTCTTAAATGCTTTGAATTTGGTACTATAATAGATCTGATATTTTCTGATATTTAGGTCCACTCGAGACGTTCACGAGAGGTAATGATTCAAATTCATACATATTCACAAATAATTTGAAGGATCCAAAATTGGCGGAGTCTCAACTAAGGATATGATAAAAAAAATCACGAAGGAACTTCTTGAATAAAAGTAAAATAAAAACAAAACAAAACATTTTAATAAAATCAAATAAAGTATATTTTTTTTTGTTTATACAAAATCTATTTAATACTTAAATAATAATATTAAAAATATATTATATTAAATAAAAAAATTTAAAAACACAATAATATGATCTTACAGTTTAGGAATTTACAATAATACTCGTAAATATTGAGCAGTTATAAAATGAAAATCATTAAATTATAAATGCTATAAAAACGTTTAAATGAAAGTTTTGGTACAGACTCTGATATCATGTGTTCCATATCCTTTTTTTGGAAAATGTTGACCGAAAATTAACCTAAATTTACACTTAGAGACATACATATATACATTTATAGAATAAGAATTTAACCAGTAAATACATAGATACAAGGATAACACATTAAGATGTTAAATACATGATGCACATGTATGCATGTTTTTTTTTCCAATTCACATTGCCAGAGGTTTGTGTAAAGTGTGCAAGGATACTCGTATTTTTTTGATTTTAACTCGCACCCATACTGGCAGCTGGGATGAAACCATAAGCATCGAGATTTAACAAAAAAGAAAGCTCTTAAAGGCGTGTCCTTTGGATTGTTTTGTTTTTTTTTTTTTTGCGAGTTTGCGTGATTTGCCATTTAAAGGACATGTAAATTTTCACAGCTCTTTGATTTGGAATCCCTTGCCCAGACACGTCCCAGAAGACCCTTTACTTTCAAACTAGCCGATGTGCGTGATCCACGATATTTTCGAGGACTAAACAAAAAGAAAATCATTTATTTAAAGGAATTGTGTATTTTTTGGATGTTTTTTTTTTGTAGCTTACCTGCTATGCGAGCTTCCAGGTGGAGTGCTGACATCTGTGATCACAGTATTTGCCGGCCCCAATGGGGTATTAGGATTAGTGCCACCATTTCCAGTCAGACATGCACCACCCAAAGGTGAGCAAGCTCTTCGCTTTGATTTCCTTGTGGAACGTTTTCTAAATAAATCCCTGCGAATAAAATAAAAAAAACAATCGATTAGTACCTACTATGTGCACACACAAGAGGCTTTTAATCATAATTCAAAAAGGACCTTCGGAGAATTTAATTTTTAAACAAGCTACTGAATTCAAAGGATGTCTGAGTGGATAACACCGGCCGACCAATTGAAAAGGTAAACTGCTGTGGAATATTTTCCTTGATTTTGAAGTGGGATCAAATTGGATAAAGGTATGCAAATTGCCATTAGTTGTCGGTGGCACGGCGGCACTAAGGTAGGCAACAGTAGTCCCCAAGATGAAGGATCATCTATTAATTATTAAAGGATAACTGTTGCCCGAGTTGAAGTGGATTAAGTTTTGGCTTTCGTGGTAGGCCTTTTTAACTTACCTCGACTTTTCTGGATTCTCGAGTTTGAGACGAATTTGTGATAGCAGTCCAACGAGCAATTCATCAACGTTATGATTTATCCCAACTGAGGTTTCAATAAATTTACAATCGTATGCTGTTGCCATGGCCTTGCCCTCTGAAATGGATAAATGGATGATAAAGTTGATTAACAATTATGGAAAACTATATTCGAAACATATTATTATTGTTGTTCATCTACGAGAGAATAACCAAACTGAGATTGGCTGTTTATTGGATTACGGACGTGTCGAAAGGATCCTTCAAACGTAATGCTTTCTTTACAAACATCAGAAATGGTATCCTTACTTTTGAAAATAACAAAAAAAAAACAAACAAACGGGTTTATTGTAATTTAAGATTTCGTTTGAATTGACGAAGTATGGTGTGGAATATTTAATGACGGAAAAAAGAAGGCTGTTCAGCAACATGTATTTAGGATGAAAAATCCGATCCCATTGGTTTAAATGAGCGTGGATATCCTAAAATAACAATTTGATATCCGATTCAATTCAAAAGAATGACGACGATTTGAGAAGAAAATGGTGTGAACTTTAGGCATGCTGCGTGCTTCAGAAAAAATGGGCTTCATTATAAGGGAAATTCGTAGCGAATGCTTTAGGAGGAGATGAGGGTGATTTGATTTCTCAGCTACAAATCTGTGATTGGATTTTCGATTGTTGTTCGGATTAATGGTGACCTTAAATGTGAATAGAGTGATTTCTTTCTGGTTTGGTAGGTTGTGCATGATGAAGAAAAAAAAAACCCTATTATTTGATCGGCTTTAATTCAAAAGAGCATGTTAATGTCATTGTATTAGTACAAGAGTCTACAGCAAAAAAAAAAGACGGAAGCATTTTTGAAGTGACTAGAGTCATCAAGGAATTTCATCTTTTATGAAGATTCTTCTTTTGATTTCATCCAGAATGATTTGAAGTCATTATTCTGCAAAAGACTGGAATTTAAGAACCTAAGTCACCATTCTTTTGAAGTCAGCTATTGGTGCAATCAATTTAAACCAGTCTTTGAATTGAGTCAAATCATTGCATTCTTTTTGATTATATAACTGAATTCGCATGATTTTAGCTGAAGTCCGCAGAGAATTCACATTTAATCAACTGAAGTCACTGAATTCAAAAGAAACAATTTGAGTTCTTTTGAACAATGGGGAAATATTGTCGGACAAACATTTTTAAGTGGTCTGATGATTTATTGATAAGCCAAGCTACGTTCGAGCCAAAAGAATGGATTTCTCGGCATGGCCAGCCAAATGAATTTGATGTGTTTCAAAATAAGATTTCGGTATGTTTGAAACTTTTGAACTATCGCTTAGAATAGACGCCTCGAATGCAATGACTGTTTGTTGTTTAACAAGTAATCGTGCTTACGATCTTTTTGTCTTTCCAGTTGTAGTTATTGCAAAGCCGGCAAGCCAGCGAACCTGTCATTCGGACCAGAACGGATGAGGAAGAGTGTGAAAATAATGATTCCTCTTGTTTCGATCACGACCTCGTTAATAAAATAAGAAAGTAAGTATCTACTTACAAATGTGCAGAATGATGAACTAAATTCACTAACCTTAAAATGAAATCAAACACTTTAATTTGAATTCACTTACTTCAACCGATTTAAAGTGAATTCATTAATTACAACATGGAAAAAATATGAATTCGCCACTGACTTCAACTTATCTTACGGGAACTAAATTGGGTTACGAAAATGATTTCAATTCTATGAGTGCTTAGAATTGAATGCACCAGTCGGAAGCTTCTTAAGAATAGTGATTTAAGTCTTTTCAATTCACAGTCTTTTTCGGATTCATTTGCATCAAGCATCAAGAAATTCTATTAAATGAGTTCTGTGAATGCATTCCGAAAAAAATGCATTCTTTTACAGCTCTGGTTGTGGCACATGCAATACTGTGTGTTTTTTGAACAGAGATGCGATGTCGGAATAGCGCATCTGATGCGACCGGTAGCAATTCATCGCATCCGATAATAACGAATTTGTCCCTCAATTCCAACAAGGATGCAAGTTCCCATGGTACATAAGCTGCCAAAATTACAACGGGTGGAATTGCATGGCGCCACAATAAGGTCCAAAGATTTACCTTAAGGTGGTGGGGTGTTGTGGGCATTGGGTAGGCACTGATTGACATCAACCTGGCGATGTCCAGTGTCGTAATTTTTCCTATACATCAATTGTGCTTATTTTACCTCCAAATGGTAGCCACCGGGTCCGGGTACCCGAACTTAACTTGTTAAACTAATAAGTGCGACCTATTGTCCTTGTGGTTAAAAAAGGAACTTGCCCTCCAGGTTGGACTTTGTGCCGTCGGGGTAACTGCCCGGCGACTCAAAAAAAAAAAAAACAGTTACGAACAGAACGGAATCGGACGGAACTACTGATGACGAACCACGCAAAAGAAATTTTGACAACGATCTTCGGTTATGTACGTGGAATGTAAGGTCCCTTTATTGGCCACGTGCAGTCGAACAATTAGCGGAAGGTATAGACTGCTACAAAGCAGATAATACCGCCATCCAAGAAGTGCGATGGGATGGACCGGGCAGAAAGGGGATGTAAAAGTATGATATACACTACGGTGACTGCTACAAGCAACAAAAACAGCGCTTGTTTTAATATGGCAGACTTAGGCAAGAAGCCTTATCGTTCAGGTCGGTGAACGAGCGCCTGACGATGATTCGCATCAAGGCCAAATTTGCCAACCATAGCCTTATATGACGACACCAAAGACAGCTTCTACGAACTCTTGGACAAAACTTACCAGCAGTAACCTAGCTATGAAATTAAAATTGTCTAGTCAATTTTAACGCAAAACTAGGAAGAGACATCGTCTTTGATGGAACAGTCGGGAGATACAGCCTACACAACACCACCTACGCTAACGGATTTAGGCTGATCGACTTTGCCGCGGGACGAAACGTTGTGGTAGCCAGTACACAGTTCCCACACCTCAATAATCACAAAGGAACATGGAGATCACCTGATCAATCAACCGTCAACCAGATTGATCACATTGCGATCGACGCAAAGCACTCCTCCAGTATAATGAATGTCCGAACTTTTCGAGGGGCCAACATTGACTCGGACCACCACTTTGTTGTAGTCAAGGTAAGGTTGCGGATATCCCGAACACCGCCAAAACAAGAAAGTACTGTGAGGAAGTTCGACGTCGGACGGCTACAATTGCAAGAGATCGCCAAATCCTTTTCCGATCGAGTCTACCTTAACCTGATAAGAAGTCCCCATGCCGCCAACACCAATCATTGAAGACCAGTGGGAGCTATCAGAGATGCCACCTCTGATGTGCTGGGATTCAGTCGACTACCACAACGAAACCCTTGGTTTGACCACGAGTGTCGGCAGCTAAAGACGTACCTGTAGCAAACAATGGGATCATGCTGAATGAAGACGACTGACTGCATCAAACGTCTAAAAGATTCACACAACTGTTATGGGTTAACTTTCGTTCTCAGGATTTTCAGGCTTGCAATTTCAATGCAACATACGGATCCCTACCATGATAGATTGGGAAGAAGGATCTTCAATTAAACCGACAATACATCTAGTGTTCTATGAATGGGAATCATCGGATTCATCATCGAAGAATTATCTAGAGTTATTCTAATCGTAAGTAGAAAACTGCCACAAAGGTATTTCGAAGTTTTTTTTGTAAACCAAATAAATCTTGTCAGGGTTAGATGACTCGGAAAGAAGCCGTTCTAGATTTAGAGCGATTACATTCCCAAAAGCGAAGGCGAAGAAACAATCGATCAGTATACTTTACAACTGTGGAATTCAACCTTAAAATACAATTGTTATAAATCCAGGAGCTTATGGCTTGAGATCAGTGATATTATGACAAAATCTCTCGCTATAAACAAGAGACAATTTCGCACCATGGTTATCCGAAAAAAAGAATACTGATTTAATCACGGAGAACAGAAATGGTAAATAGGTCCACCTTACCTGAAGGTTCTATTCAGCAATCGCCACAAAACTCGACATGGCCAGGCGATGATGCTTTCAAAGCCAGATGTGGTCAAACATTGACAGAAAAAAAATCTTAATAAATGGCTTATTCTCAGTTGGTATCCATGTTATATGACTGGGGATGCTCCAAGATGATTGGAATAGAGTTCATTGATAAGCCATGTCAAATGTAGGGCACACGTCATTCATTAGCCACCACAAGGAAGAGAAATCTAGGCAGTCGAGTGGACAAGAGGACCTTCAAAATGTTAAGCCTGCGCCAATATTATTTGCTATTAAATCTGTCTTCGTGGTTTAGATTCTCTATGCACCCGCTACAATATCTATTTGAGTCATAGCAGACAAATGACAGTGAATTGTTTTTATTATAAAACACCTTAATCACCGGTTTTCCAATGAAAATTAAAGAAAGAGCGGTTCGGATTCTTATGCTACAAAGATCTGGTCAAAATGCCCCGCAAGGAGAGATCTTCTCCACAACTGAAAATGAGTTCCATTTCAAGCAGCTAATGCAGTATCCATAAAAAGATGTAGCTATGGAAGAGCTTCATTGAGATTGAGGCTCAGCTCTACTTGAAGAAGTCCGTGTATAAGGAATCGCATTGTGAACCTACCACCAGGGCATTCGAGGTACACATTAGTTTAGTCTACCAAAGTCCTTAAAGCCTCCTGCATGTAGATTTTGTTTTCGTTAAAAATATCCAGATTGACAATTGACGTAAGACAAAACTGTCAGTTATAAATCTCGAGTTTTTTTTAGATTCCCTCAACTGTCATTCACATTCTTTCTAAATTTAAGCGTCATAGCTTGACAAACATAAGATCTACACAGTCGAGAGTACCCGTGACTCCGTGTGTGATTTTGACTTTAAAAATGGATAAACGACTATTTTGGTAAGGATATATAGAAACTCTATCAAAAACCAAACGTTTATTTGCGGCACAAATGCTTCAAAAGTGGTCGTAAGTCCATCGAGGAAGACAAACGCACTAGCAGACTGTCATCGACATCGACTAAATCGACTAAAATATTGAAAAAAAATCAATCAAATTTTATACGAAGACCGTAAATTGAGCTTTGGCAAGGAACTTGAAAATAACTTTTGAATCCGTTCAAGATTTCAGTTCTTGAGGTGTTGCTGCAAAGAAAAGGTCTGTTAAAAAGGGACCACATTCCGAAAGACATGACTTAAGCTGCTGAATACGATCCAGCATCCATCAAACGCATGATTTCTGGAGATGAGACTTGCCATCAGGCGTATGAGGTACACCAATGAAGCAAAACCGAAAATGAAAAACACGTCGTTTTCAGACGAAAAAGAAGACGAAGATCACGGTTTTAAAAAGATCAGATATTTAAAAGACTTTTTATTCGGGTATAATAAAACGATTGCGAGAATCAATTCGCTTAAAAAAAAGTTGTATTCGTGGACAAGGATCTCGTGTGTTTTGCACCACGATAATGAAAGTCGAGCGTTTCTCTTTGCTTAAATTTAAATTGGTTGAATTTCAAGTCTAAATGTCTCAAAATAATTATAAGTGAACATTTTAGAAACGGTTCTCAAAAAAGATACTTTCATAATAGGTTGCTACATCATTCGAATGTCCTTCTTTTATTAACTGCCTCAGACCGTATTTATTTCTCCAACAATATTGGTGAATATGGGATTCAATTCTCTCCTTTTTTGTTGTTTTTTTCTATGGCCCTTTAAAGAGTGTATCCTTGCAACGCGATGTGCTTCAATGCTTCTTTTTGCAAATATCAAAGACTCTTTTTTTGTTTCTACCTTTTGCCCTCAAAACTCAAATTACTTGTTCTGAAGATTCAAAACTATTTTAAAAAAAAAAGTCAATTATTGATCCATTGATTGACTGGTTAACAGAAGTGTTAGATTCTCTCAGGACTAAAGGATGCATCATTAAAAAAGTTTAAATAACAACTCTCCTCCTCCTTTTCGTGCTTGCTTTCTGAATTCAACTTTATCTCCTTTGTTGATTTCTCAGTAAGTACTTTCCGGATGTTTCTTGAAATCGATAAAGGTAACGATTTCCTCTTCAAATCAGTGTCAGAACCAGATAAATACAAACTAACTTCTGAAGTGAGATTTGTTTAACAAGTCTCGTCTATGCCATGTCCTTTCCCTTAATTTTTTTTCCCTTTAAAAAAAATTTAAAAAACAATTTAGAGAATATTTTCTTCGTTTTTTTGGTTTTCTTTGTTTCGTCCATTCAACTCGAATTGATGCGTCTTTGGTAAATCATCAAAGGCACAGGTCCAGATTGTGAATCTCAAAATTAGTCCTTGCCACATAGGAGATAGGTCCTTGGAAATAAGGTTCGATACAAATTGAATTAAATTGAAAAGTGTCATGTGATTGTTTCTGTCGGTGTTATCTCTCTCTCTCTCTACCTTCGCAGTGCTTAAATCAGCCAACTGGAAGGTGACGGAGAAAAATAAAAGTCGGTAGTATATTTGGGCGAGGATCTAATGTTATTGAATTGAAGGTGCCTTTTAAGGGGAGATTTGTTTTTCTCTCCAGTGATAGATGCTTGTCTATTTGGATTTCAGTTTGACTGAGGTTGATTTTGAAAATATACATGTACATATGTATTTTGAAGTACTCCACTGATTTGAGTTTACGAGAACACCTTTTGGGAGAAGTTTAAAGGAAATTCTTCCATTAATTCCATCCTCTTTAAAACGACGATGTTTTTTTTTAGTTCACAGAGGCAAACTGTCTTGGGTTATGTTGGCATTGGATAAGCCTTCTCAGCCGCAATGGGAAAAAGTGTGTCATGGAAAATGAAATCATTAAATTTACAACTTCAAACCAAAGGAAGATGTATATCTAAATGCAGGGATTTTTCTTTGGAACCGCCTTAAAAAAAAAAAAAACAGAAAGAAAAAAAAGATCTATGATCCTAATTTGATGCCTTGGCAGCACAAAGTTGATCAGGATACAACTTAGGACATGCTAACGTAAAGTTTAAGACGCCTTTCCCTAGACAGTGTTCCAGTGGAGCAGCCGCCTAAGATACATTTTAACCATTACACTAGACTCGCCTAGAATGTTCAACATAGTTCTTCACTCTCATGTCCAATTGAAAAGGTAAAGTGAAGCTTAGTATTCTTAAGCCGAACAACACGAAAGTCGAATTCATTCGCGATGTCAGGATTTCCTACTTCCTCATCGTACCATCGGTCCTGATAGATAACAGCCAGTCCTGGGAACGCTGATTTCGGTTGGTTATATCAAGCTTCCTAAAATCAGCGAACGCTCGATTCTTGAACTCCTTGTTCAACTTCTTGGTCCTTCGATTCTCATGAAACTTGTGGCTGAAGTTCTATCACCCTCTCGACTGGAAACTTGACAGAGAATTTACCTTCCGAAGATCCCTAAATTCTGCTCTATTTTCTAGCTTGTCATCAATTCTGCTCATCCATAAAGAAGAAAAAGCAAAATGAGTGAGTGAACACAGTTTGAATCCTTCGAGTAAGAATTTTTACTTTTTTCAAAGATGGATGAATTATTTTGTATGATTCTTCGTCGGCTCTCCAGGAAGGAAGTATATTTTTTGTTTGTATCTTCAAAGATACGAGTACGAGATTTTAACATTCTAAGACCACCTCTCGTAGTTTTGGTTCCAAAACAAAATTCCCTCGCAAGTGTTTCATTTTGCAAAATAATCTCACGTTTGGGATGAGATCCGCTGCATTAGAAAATTGCTTACGCAGACGGTTAATGCGGTTGTTACTTCTTTTTCAAGATGGAAAGCCTTCGTTCGTTTTCTTCGGTAGAATTAATGCAAAACTCATCAATATTACTACTAAACTCACGAGCACGTTAAAAATGTTACGACAGTGTTTCTCTTTGAATTTATTAACAAGAACAATGCGGGGCCAAGGATTCTCCCTTGTGGAATTTCGATGCAAAATCTTAAAAGGAGGAATCATCGTAAAATTTTTAAGAAGTAAGAGTGCCTCTAGCTTATTCCTATAGCCCCCTTGTTGCATCCTGTCAAAGACTTAACAAATCGTCAGGGATATGACTTTCATCTTCGATGAGCGCTTGTAGATCCTTCAAATTAAGTTTTTCAAACACTTTCGAAGTAATGAGCAAAGGTGATATACAAAGGGCGACTTTTTATGGTTCTCAGAGTTTCCCAGCTTAAAAAGCATAATCACTTTCGTGTCTGCATTTATAATACACAAGATTGTTACTTCAGTTATCTTTGACAACATTTTAAGGATTTTTCCAAAAATCACAAATATCCCGGTTACGAATTTAAACGTTACCGGGATATTTGTGATTTTTGTTGAAGTTGTAATGGCTTGGCGTCGCAGTTTTTATTCGAAAATTGTCATGAACTTAGACCAATTCACTAATATCGGCTGTTAGAGGTCTTAATTGATTCCTCAACATTTGAATACCTTTACCGATTTATCTCTGGCTGGTTAAACCAATCGCCACCGTCCTTTTTGTTAATTTTTGATATGAGACGGTAGAGATGGCGGTATTTTCCGCACCGCTTTCTAAACTGAAAAGTTGAACCAATTTTTCGTTCAACAGATTTTCAACGTTTGATGAATTTCACGGTCTTATTTGAATAGCATTTGTTAATATTTCGCTCCCAAGAAATTATGACAAAGCTTTGAATGCGTTTTCACAGTGCGAGCAGAAAGACTCAACTTATTTGCATTCACTTAGTTCGCAGTATTTTGTTTTAAATAAGCTCTGGTCGAGCACAACAGTAATAGCACCATTAATTTCATTCCAATGACAAATGGTGACTGAATCAGATTCAAAAAACTTGACAAAAGTTCAAAACTTAATCCAGGCTTGGAATCTGCGTGCCCTTTATTCATTAAATTGAGAGGCTGTTAATTATATGTTTGCATTATAAGGGTACACCCTATCCACTTGCAAGTGGGTGTATTACAAAAATGAAAATTAAAAAGGCTTAAATATTCTAGTTGCCATCTAATTAAAATTATTATAATCCTGCATTACAAAACAACAAAGAGTCCTCACCTTCCGATGTTATATGCCTGCTCCTGGCGAGATCCGCTTTGTTTCCAACTAAAATAACAGCCTTTTGCGCAATATTCTCATTCGTCCATAATACCTGCAATACCCTTTCGGCAACAGTGAAGCTACCACGGTCTGCAGATGAATAAATAACACAAAAGCCATGGGGATCATAGCTGGTCAAGCAGTCATCCGGCTGAAATAAATAGACACAAGGTTAGTTTCATTATCATGCAGTTTCATAAGACAACCCCCCTCCGATGCAAATCTAATACAAATAAAAGGCAACCACCCACTTCTGATTACTAGACTTACCGTCATTTCTGTGTATGGATGGTCGATAAAAATGAGCTCAGATTCCTCACCGCTTAGCAGGACCGATACGGATTTTTCACCAGAATCATCGTCTATAACAAAGGAAGAACCGGACATTGAATAAGATATTGAATCCTGATGTTAAAGGACATTCACAAAGAAAATAAAATAAAATAAAAGTGCTTTTGTGCGCTCCTTCGTCCTTTATAAAATATCACAAAAAAAAATAAACATACAAATTTATTTCCTTCTAGAAGAAAAGGAAGGATGCATTCAAAAAGGTGCAGAGCTAGTGCATAACTAAGTCCACCCTTTACAAAGGTGCTTGCAAGGAAATCGTTACTTAACATTTTTTTTTTTTGCATAACGAATACAATGGCAAGGATGCATAACTGAGCTACAAAGGAAAAAAAAAAGAAATTAAAAAAAAAACCATAACAAAGGATATAGGGAAACGGCTCGGCGTGGGAGTGGACGTGTTTTACAACGTTTCCATCCATAGCTCAGATTGAGTTGTTCTAAAGTGGGTGCACTTGGATGTGTGGTGTAGTGAGGTGTCTGTAAGCTAACAATAAAGTAGAAATACAGTAGAAGGACTTATGCAAAATAAGTAAGAAGGATAACTGCTTCGGGTGGGAGTAACGCAATTGGCGTTTCTTCTCGGATTTCGTAAGTGGGATTTTGGATGTGTAATTTACCCGAAGGATTCCATGGAGTTTCCTAGGAAGTGCATAAAACGTAAATATGTGGCGTACGAGTACATGGCATGGAAGGATAAAGTGGTAATTTTCCAGCCATTAGGATTCGAATGGATTTTGCATACTATATGTTTGAGCTTCTCGGGGATAATTTCGTAGATTGTTCCTTTATCATTGTTGCAAATAGGGGCAAGTACTGAAAATAAAGTGTGTATGCTACTTCACCTGGCTTGCCTTAGATATTTGTTTGGTAATGGATAGGTGTACAGAATTCGCATACTAATGTGTTAAAACGATTTAGGTTTGGATAAAGGTTGAGAAATCAATTATAGGATACGATTTCAGGATCGGAGATGCGGAGTGTGTGCTTTCGATATCTAACAATACTAGGATTAGGTACGCTTTTATTACCATTCAAAGGATATGTTAAATGCTTCAAATTAGATGCGTAAGAGTAAGATCGAGTTGTAAGTAATCTTGTTATAGTGTTAAAAGTCTCCACTCTTTTTTCAGCGAGTTCGTTTCTTTTAGTAAAAAGGTAAGAAACAGGCGTTTGCTACGGTTGTGTTCAATTAAACGTGGATACCCTTATCAGGTATAAAAACGCAACTACAAAGGAATGAAAGAATAATCAAGAAACTGGGATTGGTGAACTTCTTTTAGAGTGCAAGCTTGCTTATTTCGACTGTATGAACGAAATCGGTCTTAAGGACCAAGTAAAGGTTTTTTCAACAGGGATGCTATAAGAGAACGACAGGGACAGCAAACGACGCCATATTTCTTGCCGCTCTTTTGACATTTATCTTCAGTAAGGTTAGCCATTTCATGATGGAAAGATATATGAGCCAACAATGAGTCGAAATTATTAAAATTTACTACCGAAATTCGGAGTCAGTGGCCTCAACGTTAAGAGCGCTACGTCCAATTTATGGTCGTCATAATCGTCCTGGCAGATCAACAATTGTGCGTCTAGTGGAAAAATTTGAATCCACAGGCACAGTACAAAATGTTCCCGTGCCAGTGAGGCAATGAAATGCCGCTGAGGCTTCAGTTGCAGAAAACCCAAATGTTTCTCTCCCACGTTGTTCTCAAGCGTAGGGCATCTCTGTGACGTCGTTGTGGCGAATTTTGCGAAAAGATCTTGACCTACATCCTTTCAAGATTAAATTGACGCAAGAACTGAAGCCGCTTGACTACCAGAAGCGTCGTGAATTGGGCTGGAAACAACTTGAAAATGATTCGGATTTTCATTGAAAAATCATCTTCAGTGATTAGGCTCATTTCTGGCTCCGTCAATAAACAAAATATGCGGTTTTGATCAGACTCCATGAGTCATCATTGCATCTTGAAAAAATTACGGTTTGGTGTAGTTTATGGGCCGGCGGCGTCATTGGGCCGTACTTCTTCCGTGATGATAAAGACCAGCAAGTTACTGTGAATGGAGATCGCTACCGTTCAATGATAACCGAATTTGTTTGGCCCCAATTGGATGATATGGACTTGGAGGACGTGTGGTTCCAACAGGACGGCGCCACAAGTCACACAGCGAATGTCACAATCAATTTATTGGATACAAAGTTTGGAGAACGTGTTATCTCACGAAATGGTCCAGTCGCTTGGGCGCCTCGGTCGTGCGATTTTACGCCGTTTGACTATTTCCTGTGGGGCTACGTCGAGTCTTTGGTCTATGCCGACAAGCCAGCGGCGATTGATGAACTTCGTACGAATATCGAACGTGAAATTGCAGCAGTATCGGCCGATTTATGCTTGAAAACCGTCGAAAATTGAGTTCAGCGTCTGGACTTCTGCAAGCGAACGTACTTTCACAGGAATAAAGAATTTCATCGATATCCAAAACCGTTTTTGTTTTATTTGAAAAAACTTTTGCACCGCTTTTATTGAGAAACCCTTTATTACCTTTATTACTAGGGAGTAGAGTGTTACTGAGAAAATGTTGTAGGGAAAGAATGCAACTTGCTGATACACTGGATCACTGTTTATGACAAAAACGATTCGATACGCACATAGGATGGGTTTGACACCACCTTTCTAGATTTAGGAGTAAAATTCCAATTTAGGGCGAATGTACGCTTTGCAAGATCAGACGGATTGAATTGTTTCTTGTTACTTTTGAGGTAGCCGACAGTTGTCGTCAGCGATACAATAAATTGCAGAAGACAAGCGATCATGTATGAAAATTCAGAAGAACTCGCATTGCATAATTAAAATCCTACAACACCACTCGGCCCGACGTTGTAGTTTCGTCGATATCCAGTGCAGTTTCGACAAAAGAGCTAGATGTCTACCTTTATCGAGGACCTTTGAAGTATCTTAATTTTGCCTGAAAGATGCAAAGAGCATCTTATCGATGAGATGTGCCAACAGATCACTAGTAGACTTCTGTCATCAAGGAGTTTTCGTATTTCAAGATATTCTAAAAGGTGACATTTTATCAGCCTTCAAAAGAATAATGGGTCGATATTTGGAGAGAGAAGGTGATTCAACTTCTTTAAGACGGGCTGAAAAAGGACAGAGGTAGAAACAGAAAAGGAGGACTGATCAAAAAGCTCATGAAATGATTTTGATAGCAAAAAGAACACAATCTGGACCAGTGGATTTGTGAACGTCACTGTCTTTGAGCGCTATTGCTTCAGTAAGTGTGCAAAAAATAATTTGTCCCATGTTTTATGTTAGGCCAAAAATTTTCCTCAAAATTCGTTTTTGGAACGACAAAATGCGTGACTCTGTCAGTGGAGAAAATTATAAGCAAACACTTTTGATCGGGATCCCTTCCCATAGATCAAGTCTACAAAAAAGGTTAAATAGGCATGCTTCCCATTGAGTAAGGAGTCCTTGTTCAGGTAAGCAAATTTAACTACATAGTCTAAAAATTTCAGCTCCAAAATCCCTCCGATGGTGTATTGTTTGATTGCAAAATTTATGTTTAATGGGACTTCCATTAACTTTAACTGAATCGTTAAAAGCAGAAAAAGGCTGATTGAGAAGGATAAGGATGGAATTCCTTTTAAGCGAATTTTTTTTTCGAACTGTGATTTCCCCCCTTAACAATAAATGCTTAAAAAAATTGAGCATGGAATTTTTTAAAGTAATATTTTTAAAAAGAAACCATCAGTCAACTGATGACGTTGATTTTTTAATGGCGGTTTTCCAGTTTTGAAATTATTTTTTTATGTAATTTTCTAATATTTTGAAGTTTATGACTACCCTTAGAAATTTAACTCAAATACACTTGTTTGCAATCGCTTAAAATTCGTAGTATTTTATCTTTTTGCAAAATCTACTTGACTCTGAAAGTTACGTCATCCTTTTGCTGTCAGTGTAATATCGTCCCAAATTACGTACACCACTAGCGCACGACAATCCACTCAACCATTCCAGAGAATTTGATTTGAATGAATCAAAAAATAGTGGGGTGGGCCATCTGATGGTTTCTTTTTAAAAATATTACTTTAAAAAATTCCATGCTCAATTTTTTTAAGCATTTATTGTTAAGGGGGGAAATCACAGTTCGAAAAAAAAATTCGCTTAAAAGGTGCCTTAGTTTCTTAAAAATAATATACCAAATGATGGAATACGGCAAGAGTGTCCGAGTGACCAAATTTTCCACTCTGCGGTAGCGCCTCTCCGTCATGCTCATATATTTTCATATGGTTTCTCAGTACTTAAAACTTTAAACGCGTTTTTCTCGAAACCACTTTTTGTTGAGCTCGCCGAAGACATAATTCGAGCAAATCTTTACCGATCGACTTGAAATTTTCACAGTAGCTTCAAAATATCTTTCTCCAAGGAGCTACGTAAGATTTTTTATTTCATATGGCTTGATTTTTTTTATCGACGATTTTATGGCGTGTTTTTTTTGTTAAAAATTTAACTTTATTTTCAAACATGCACCAATTTGAAAAAAATCAATATATCGAAAAAATCCTACGTAGCTCGCTAGATGTTGTTATATGAAAACTAAAAAATTTTGGTGTTTGCTTCCAGGTCAAAAATTAAGGAGTTTACGTCTTCGGCCATAGACACGCTTTCAAAAATAGGCGCCTTGGGGCATATGCTGCGCAGCCGCCATTTTTAAATATTTTCTATTGAAAAAATTACATTTTGTACTTTTTTATTATTGCTATAAAACCTACTTTACAGATTTTCGATTCATACTTTTATTCAGCCAAAATTAATTCCCGAAAATATGCCTATTTTTTTGTGTTCTACTGTGATTTCCCTTCTTAATTTGAGTGAATCTGCCGATAAGTTGTGGAATATTGTTTGACCTTTGCGTGCCCAAGTCTAAATTGGTTGTCATATCTTGAAAGTACCCTTCCATCTCTCCATGATCTTTTTCGAAGAAAAATAAGCCAATAATGCCACCACTTCAAAACCAAAGTAATCAGTAACAAAGGCACATACGCCAGCCTCCCAGTTTAAGATACAACTTATCTGAGAAGATGATTTTGTGAGCTTTTTAAAGCCCGAACAGTCAATTACGATTCATTTGGACCTCGTTGATAAATAATCCGAGATGCACATACAAGGTGCTCAGTAATCACTTTTGAAATAAATTTTCAATATTTTACAACATTGATCAAAGGTAAATCGACTAATTTCATACCTCCACTATATGGTATGAGATCCTGTAAAATGCTTTCGAAATAACACAAGATTCAAAAATAAATCAATAGTTGGCCCACCCTATGTTTTGGTTCGATGGGCTTGATGGACAGCAACTTAACCTTAACTTCTGGAAGAGAAATCACAATCAAAGAGTGGACTTAAACTAATAAGATGGACTATTGGAGTGGCTTGAGCTAGTTAAAGGACAGGATTCTTTTAAAGACGATTCATACAAGGAAACATTCCTTGAAAGGATTTGTAATGGTTTGACATAGAATAAAATAAAACAAGAATTGTAAAATCTTCAAAATCAGTGTTAAAGTGTGATTAAGTGAAAAATTAGGATAGAAAAAAGCCAAAAAAATATTGATTACCATCTGACGGTTTTTCAATTTGAATTTTAATTTCAGTGTTGCCTACGAAATCGCATTATATCGCACATAGAAAGAAAAGAACATAACAAAACAATCAAACAAATACATAAGACCGACACAAAAAATGGGAGCATAGAAAAGCAATAAAAATAAAAAAAAAATATTTACATTGACCACAGAGACACATTGAAATGGAACTTTAAATTTATTATGTAAAAGCAAAAGTCTAATATTTCTTATTTTTAGAATAAACATTTTTATTTGTGTCCTTAATGTTGCAGAACATGTTTTTTTGAACTCAAATTGAACTGGGCCTGCTTGTCCTAAATTGTTATCCAAGTTTATACCTTTTACAGACATTAACGCAAAGTCCACTAAAAGTCTAGATTGTAATTACCCACGAGGAGGAAATCATTCAGTACTGCTATAAACGAGCAAAAGGGAGCCCTATGTCCTTGTGATGGTGTCCTTAGAATGATTAAGAAGGTGCAAATCAAAGCTGTGCGTGCTGGCAGTAAACACATAATTATAATTTGTTAATATACAATTTTCTGTTTTTGTTTCATTAGTCTTTTTACGACTTTTTTTTATTGCCCATCTTCAGAGACACTTAAGGATTTATAGGTTAAACAATGAACCGGAGGAATGAGTGTTATTGGAATTCCAGGTGGGTGAGATTAACACTGCCACCCCCAAAAAGAGGCTTTAGGGGATAATGAGAGATTTTGTAAGGATAACATTATTGGATTCTATTGACACAGTGTTTGCGCCATATTTTATGTATAAACAATGGTTTAAGCCAGATCACAAATTTGGGAGACTATTGACAGTTTACTTATAACAACAAAGTTAATTTAATGTCAACAATTCGAGGCATCGGTTTTCCGAGGGATATTCTTTTCAAACTTTGCAATTTATCTGATTCAACTCACTCATAAGCTCGCTAAAAACTTTTTCCAAAATGCAGTCGTCGAAAACTACAACTAGACTATAACTACTATACTTATGTGTTTTGTTTTTACTTTAATGAAGAATATATTTTTTTGTTGGTAAAGGATCTTTGCAGAGGGAGTACACGTACTTGTCCTCGTGGAACAATGGAAACTTTTGCCATACAATTCTTATTTCGCAAAACTTTTCCTGTTTGGGAATTGCTTTGATCCATTCGAGGGAAAGATAGTTTTCATTCGGTTTTATTCTTCGAAAAATGATTGTCTTTGTTTGTTGGAAGATAATTCACTTGCGAGCGAAATAAGAGTTACATGGAATAAATAAGTCGGGTTCTTAAAAATAGTTTTATGAATTAAAGCTTTTCCAAAGGAATATTGAAAAAGTCAATATTTTTCCGTAACCTCAAATAAAATAAAATTTAATATTTTTCCTCATCTAAACTATATTTTTTTAACAGTCTTCTAACATTTACATTTATTAATTTCTGTGAAATCTTACTTTCCTTTCTATTTTAAGGCAAATAAACAACAATTTTATAAACAGAATTCTAAATAAAGCATCTGATTTTCGAAAATATTTACAATAATAGACATGAAATTTTACTAATAATATATAAATACAAATAAAGATTTTTTGTGGTATTTTGGCTTTAAAATTTATATGCGATTTGTTAAAAGAAAATACAGAAAAACATTTACAATAAGGATTTGAATGAAAGGTTTATGAAGACTTACCAATGCTTGTATCGTATGCGTGTAAATATTCTGAGGTCATAAACTGTGAAACTAATGAACTCTTTCCAACAGCTGGTCCGCCTAGCATCAATACTCTGAAATAAAAATGAATAAGTTTATGTAAAAAAAATGTTATTAATATTTTTTTAAAAGTTTGAAGTAACTTGCAATAAACTGGATTAAAAATCTGCCAATTATTCCTGAATTGCATTGGATTTTGACAAAGATATTGACAAAATTGACATCAAAGCTTTCACCCAATGTGCTTTCATTGAACCTTTCACGTTGATTGTACAACCGCAAATTCTACGAGCTATACAAAGATGAGAAACTAGTCCTGAAGACAAAAATATGTCGACAACTTAAACGTAGCAACATTGAGCTTAGGGACAGCAACGCTTCAGCTTAAAAGCTTCAGCTGGAAAAGGAAAGACCGAATTACTTCCTTTTTTAAGAACTAAGCAATCGTGGACAGCAGGAAGCTTGAAGAAGGTACTTTAAAACAGTTTGCCGTTGACCATGAGGAATGAAAAGCAGCTTTATCACACGCACGTTCTAGGGCTTGTGCTTTCTGCTCTGTAATGCTTCACTAAATAGCACTCGTAAAATATGTAAACTCCATTGGGAAGATGTCAAGATTAACCCTTATGGATTGCTTTTAAACTTTTTAAAACTATTAACCTGCAAGTGATTTTTAAAGGTTCCGTACCTCAAAAGGGAAAACGGATCTTTCTTGGATCATTTCGTTTTCCATATGTTTGTCTGCTTGTTTGGCTATCAACATGCTTTATCTGAGGAAACGCGTGGACATATGACAGCGCGTTCTTAAAGCTGTAGAAAAATAAAACTGCTTCATAATCGTCTGTTTATGCCGATCGAAAATCCGAAAATCATAAATTTGTAGTAGTAGTACGTTGTAAGGTGATACGGAACCCTTCGTGTGCATGTTCCACTCGTATTGGGCCATTTTTTGTTTCTTTTTTTTTTTAAACAACCAGCCACTTGAATATAGGTTGTCTGGATTTGGCAGGTGTAGCTTCTCGTTTAATTTGATATATGAGAGACTCTGGTAAAGAATTTCTAAGCTTAGGAAATGTCTTTTCTTAGTTTTTCTGAAAAGTGTCTTAATTAGAAGACCTTCAATATGTTTTTGTTTTGAGATGCTCTAAACTTTACTCAATTATGGCCAAGTAAGCAATGGCTAAAGAGCCATGAAAATATAAAATATATGCTTATGCCGTCCTCCCTCGACCCCCATTCCAATTTTGTGTCAGCAAAATGTTCTTATTCTCACCTTGGGCAAATGCTACCCAATCATATACTTCTAGCGCAGCCTTTCAGATCATATTTACTATTCAACCGACCTAATTGTATTCCTTCAGTGTCTCTTGCAATAGTGCACTCGCCCACATAGATTCCATCGATCCAACTCCGAACCCGACTACGCTATGCAATGTTTCATTGGGTTCTTAAATAAATCTAGTGTCTGATTAAAGCATGGTTCAGAAGTCATACCTCTGATTTTTCCGTTGCCCACTATTTTTTAGAATTTCGTCGCTTTCAGTTGAATTTGATACTGATTTTTTACACTCACTCAATTCGCAGTACTTTTTTGCATGCTCTTTAATATACTAGAAAATGCAGTTTTTGTTGTTTGAAGGGAAGGATAACTTGATGTTAAACTTTGAAAAAATTTCACATTATTTTGCCAACAAAAGAACATGGAACTGGCCACCAACGTTGTCAGACTTCTATCGGTGTTCGACCATTTCAATGATAGCTCTAATAAATTCTGTTATTGAAACCTGAGTTTCATAAATTGCTCTAATTGAAAAACAGGTGCTTAACATTTGCAACCCATTTCATAATCAATTCGGTCTCAATGCACAACGCACCAGCTTTAGTTTCCCCAACCAATGTCCAAAATGTGTCCTTACGCCCCGACATTTTTAGTTTCCACTAAAGCCGATGCATTTTTAAAATTGTCCATACTTGCCACCTTATTTTTGGTTATTAATATTTATTACAATTTTAACCAACCTGTATGGTCCACTTCCAGGATTCGATGTGCTGCTCTCCCGGCTGGAGGCAAGACTGCAGGTGGCCGACGTCCGAGCCGAATTTGGTGCAGGAATTTGTGTCGCTGTTAGATGTTCAGTGCTACAAAATAATAAAAATTATTTCAAGTACAATCATCACATCAACAAACTAACCTTGAATTTGAACTGGCGACACTATTATTGGATCGACTGCGGCGACTCTTTAACGAATCACCACGATTAATGACACCCTTGCCAGTTATGGAAAAATGTCTCAGTCTATAGTACTCCTCCTCGACGCCGGTATTTGGCATTGACGCCACTCTAAAATGCAAATATAAAAAAAAATAAAAATTAAGCTTCCGGTCTAGAACATGGAAATCCTTTTTACTGGCCAAGCTCAAGTCCTAGAAATCAATCAACAACTCACCGAGATCTCTGTTGAGGCAGGCATAATTGGTTTGGTCTACCCGACGCTCTACTGCCGGGCGTTTTCACCGATTGTGATCGACTGTGATGTGGTGAACCGTATCTGCAAGGACAAATAAAGAACACGAATTGCCTCGTTTATTATTCAAATTCCATTATGCTAATCATTTGATATGATATGCATGCTGTTCACTAAACTGCTTGCGGCGGCCCGCATGTTCGAATACAAAAATTGTCTCAAAACAAAAGCAACAAAAAAATGTTACGTATACGCACTGCTATGCGATGCGGTGTTTGTTTCAATATGCTTCACAGGAATAAATTTTGTTTTGTTTTGTGTTTTTTTTTTACAAAGAGGAAACAGGGATACGAATAAAGTTCTCTGGATATAACCATTTCTTAGACAAACAACTTTATGGGACGACGTAGGGTATGTCGAAAACACCCCATTTTCGACTTGATTTTTTTTCAACATAGAATCGCCTGAAGGTCTTCCGTTTTCTGTTTGTTCATTTTTTTTCTGACAACAGACTAAAAATAGAGAAAAGAAGAAAAATGTAAACGTGTTCGAAAACACACCATCATCAACCTTGTTATCGCGACAGAAACAACAGAATTTACATCATACATGACCCACTCATTAAGGTTATCACTGACGTCATCATCGTTCGCATCTATTTGTACTCGTTTGATTTATTGGTGACGCTTACATCATGACGATTGGACGGTTTTCGAGATATAAAATCTTTTCGAGTAAGGTGTACAGAATGGGGGCCACCATTCACCGGAACTCGATGCGATGCTCGTCGATTTGCGCCAGAGTTGTACGTTTACTCGTATTTGTCGTCACTTGGTTTTTCTAAAAATATCTTCTTTCTACGTTATAAAATTTATATAAATACACAATGGCGGTGTTTTTTTTTTTAAATGTATGTCAAGAAAATTATTCTGTGCACACGTGACGGCATGGCTTAAAGAATAATAAAAAAACAAAATTCAACGTCGAACGAGTGGCAACGTTTTGAAATTGTAATTCCCGACAATGTGCGAGCATGTTTTCGTAATATTTCTTTTTATGAAGTGATTATTTGACGGATTGATCGCTGATGAAATGAGCTTCAAATAACATTTCGTTTAATTTGTGAAAAGATGAATAAAGCAGCAAACGAAAGGGACAAGTTCCGGGGATAAGAATATTTTTGAAATTACGGAATTTTGTTCTTTCGATTCTGTTCAGTTTTCAGAGAAAAATATGAGTCTTTTGAAGTAGCGAACGGAGTTTCCAATGGTTACGAATAAATTGATACCCTTACAGTTTTAGTTTTACAAATGGTAACATCTGTCAGTTTTATATTGAAATAATCTGAAATGAAAAATTTTTATTTTGGTGTTATTTGCTAGCTTTCAAGGGGTTATGACTACCCTTATAATGCATTTGGCATATAGCGCATTGAAGATGCATTTTGGTTTCGATTCGATTTTCGTCCGAAAAGTGACGGACAGTTAAATATCGACTTATTTGTATTCATTTAATTCGCAGTATTTTATTTGTTATTTGAAGAACAATTTTCTGTGCATAGGAAAACTAACACTAACTCTGCTGCTATTGTTATGCCTTCACCAGAGGGCAATTATATCTATATAAAAGATTGCTGCAATTTACCCTTTGGAGTCCAAAACGATGGATGCATTCATTTAATTCGCAGTATTTTATTTGCCATATAGACTACGTGCACTTTTCTGTTTTCTGTGCATTGGAAGACTCATTCCGTTGCTACTATTACACAGCCTTCACTAGAGGGCAATAAGGTTTATATTAACCATTATTTTGATGACACGAACTTGGAACTCTATCGTGCAGCTCGGACATTAATTCACCAGAGATCAGCGTCTGTCCCCGCATGCGGTTCTGGGGTCATTTATGCCGATGAAGGTGTCACATCGGACATAATATTTTGAGAGCGCTGTATGGTATTTTTACGCTGTGTGTAATGGTGACTGATGAGGGTTACCGAACCATGATGATCTTTCCAGATGAAGCAACTCTTTATTATTGATAAAGTAATTGCTCTCCTGTTTCGGGAATGGATTGGGCGCTCTGGCGCATATTTTATACTGTCGAGAGTACAACTTTGTAACAGTGAGTTTACATTAAATTTCATGTTTAAAAAGAATTCAAGTTTCAATATTGCGAAGGTTTTGGAAATATTGGAAAACTGTTTCGGTGGCGAAAATCTTTCGAAAAAAAAACGTTTTTTTTGGCTCAAATTCTTCCACAATGATCGGGAGTCCATCGAGGATGACGAGCTCTGTTCAAATCAAATGAGCATAAGAAAACTTGCATAGGATTTGAATATTGCTTCTCGATCTGTTTGAGTCAACAAAAAAGGACAACGTATGAAGAGTAATCTTGTAATTTCAATCTTCTGAATTAATTTCCTAATCCTTTCAAGTAACGTTGTCTGAAACAAAAACTTTAAAGTAACGTACATTCTTTATGTGCGATATTGTGTTTCAAAGTACTCAAAACATAAACTATCCATAGTTCTATAGAAAATAAATTCCATGTCAGCAAACAATTTGAATTAATCATTCCAGATTCTGTTGAGCTTGAATTGCTTAATCGTTTTGTGTAACCTGAACGTGAATAAATCGCCTTAACTCAACTTTGTTTCCCACAGCCATCTATTTCGTAAAGCACAACAATAGAACGACAATTATTCTATACAATCATCATCATCATCATCATCATTTGTTTTATCACTCACATTCCGTATTCAAAAAACTCTCAAGAAACAAATTTTTCATTCCTTTTAGTCCTTGTTTTGTGCGCTGAGGATTTAGATGTTTTTCACATCGGATTTTGCAATCGCAAGCGTTATGCTGATTTATTGTTAAAATGTTATTATTTTCGAAAACAGAATCTTGAAAGCTTTAATTAAGGAAGAGACACAATTCAAAGAACCCTGGTTAAGAGTTTTGAAGATTTTTAAGGGTGTTTTTTTTTTCTGGAACCATAGATGTTTTTTTTTTGTAAGAAAAAAGACTTAAATTTTGTTTTGAAAAATGTATTGAGTGTTAAAAAGAATCATTGGTTACTCGGCTATTTTGAGTTCAATTTTTAATATTTAATTTTGTTAGTTTCGTGAATAATTTTGTACTGCAAGATCTCGATGTAGATTTATGGAACTGAGCGCGAACTCTCGGTGCAAAGCAGGGTGTCGTTTTTTTTTATAGTTCATATACCAACTGGTTCTGAGGTTTTGATTTAGTCGAGAAAACTGAGGCTTAGCGGATGAACAAAGTCACACCTTAACTCACTATGGCTTCATTCACCTATTTGCATTCACAGTACTGTCATGTTATTGGCTTTACGTTTGGTCTTTAAGCCGTTGATTGTTAACCTGGAACACAGAATGGAGTGCGATTCGCAAACTGAAGAGATTTTCAAAAAAATTTTGAAAGAAACTTTGTGATAAATAGTTTCGTTAAAATAGCATCAAGAAAAAACGGCCAGCTGTGAGTTTGACTTTCACACTAAGGGTTCCGCACCACACTACAGAATGCAACACTAAATATTTCTTTGTAACATTAATACATACATAAACAAATCGACGTTTATGTATTGTGACACCTGGTGGTGATTTTCTGAAACCTATCCGACAAAAAATAAAAATTCGAAATCGGTTGACATGCAATTACAAACGATCTGACATGAATTAAAAGTTTCCGACATTTAATTGGTAATTTCATTCAAGAAATGTCTCTTAAAGTGACTGCAATTTCGTTCGGAATGACAATTCACATATTCTGTGTAAATTGCAAATTCTATGGCTAAGAAAATAAAGCCTTGTGACACACTGACAGGCGGACAGTGTAAGCTTAAATGTCGAATTCCATTGGTACATTTTGGGTACGGAACCCTTAATTGTACGATATTGAGTGCACTTTATGAATAAAGAGTTGGGCAATAAGAACGAAAACTCTCGTGTGTACGCCACATTATCCTTCAATGTGGTCTTTTAATTGAGCACCTTCTCAATAGATTCAAATGATATTGCTCTCTAGCCTATTCACCAGACCTTCATGATGAAGCCACAGGTATGCTGCAGATATGTTGGAACTATATTTTCTTCAGCAGACCGCCGAACCTGAACCCTTTTAAACTGTCCCAAAATTTCAAATTATGACTTATCAGATCATAGGACTTTCGACCAATTTGAATCCAGGTTTGAATTCAATCAAGGTGCTCTCTTCTTTAATTTTTTTCTTTGCGTTCGTTTGGGAGTTTTTCTGGTCTCTTTCGAATCCTGCATAAATTTCTGGAGCTGTAAGCTATCATATTAGTCTGATTCTCCTGTTTTGAGTCTAATTTGAACTTTCTGCTTCTCATCTGGATCTCAATGTCTAATATAGTTATGGTAACGTGCATTGTTAACTTCTTCATAACCTGGTTGTTCTTCTTCATAACCTGGTTATTATGTCTGCTCAACTTAACTATTTTTTCGTGTACCTTTCCATTTCAGGGTTTTGTTTTTTGCGCCTCTTTATGGACTGTCCTCGGGACTTACTGACGACAGAAAAATAACGCAGTCGTTATTTCCTCGAAACGAACCAGAACTGCAGTTTTGAGTTTTTTTTTTTTTTTTTGTTTCGATTAACTTTTTCTAACAATAGGATGTTTAAGATTTACCCTTTCATGCGTATCCTGCTCAGATCAATAAACGTGCATTTAATTGAGGAGGAAGTGGGTTCGTTCGAAAGCTTATCGGCAGCATTGTTTACCTGCATCAAAGAACTGTCCATAATTCAAACACGGCATGAAATAAGTGCCTCTCCAGACCTTAGCGAAATTGTAAGTGTTCAGTAGTTTACAAGGAAAAGGAGCTAAAACTGATGAAACCACCTGGTAGGACACTTTTTGACGGATTTGTCATCAGTAATTTCACTCTACTCAATACTTTTAAGCTAGCAAAAGTAAAGCTCTAATGAAACATTCACTATCCTTCGTTAAGTCCACAAGAATATACCTCTCCAAGGTAAAATTTGGAATTTCTCTCAATGTAAATGGAACAAAATATTTACATCTTCACGTTGTTTCTTCTGTTTAACTGCATTTGCGTTTGAAAGACTCTTGCAGACTCTTGTCAGAGCATCTGTAGAAAGCTGGCAAGCCCAAAGCTGACTCTAAACTACAAGATTATAAACATGATAGCAAAACCCATCTTGTCAACTTCGTCTACGGTTCCAGACTCTAAAATGAAAGCATTGAAAGAACATTTTAACATCATAGAGGAAAGGACGATGATTTGATTACCTCAAAGCCCGAAGAATTTTTTGTTCAAAAGATTGACGAAAATGCAACCAGAGGCCTCCTGATCTGAGGACAAGAAAAAATTCCGGTCACTAGTAAATATTCAAACCTCCATGCTATGCCATTAGGTGACAGGTAGCAAACTCAATAGAGAGCTACTTGGAACAAATATTGATTAAATAACAATCCTTTTGGTATCAAAGCAGAACTCCTTGCAAGCGGATGCACTCTCTGGACTATCGTTCACCAACAAAACAACACCTTTTAAGTAGCATCTTGAATCCTTTTCTTTTGGATTTCTGTTATTCTTCTTTTATCACCTCCCTCGGCAATAAACTACACCCGCTGATTTATTTTTATAGTCGCCTTCCATAGATGGCGTGCCAGAAAGTGATTACAAGAATCTTAAACACCACACAGCAGGAGTTGCTGTTCCCATCACGAAAATTTCAACCAATTACTTCGAAACAACTACAACCATTTACGTCCAATTTATAAAAGATTACTTCCGGCTTTCTGGCCTCACCCAATATTTAGAAAGATTCCCATCTCAATCCGCTTCCGATTGCTAAATTTGTTTATAATTTCAACAATTTCGACGAAAAGCAAAACAAAAACAACCAGCAATCATGCGAATTGCAACCAACCCTAAAGTATCCTACGAAAGCCTTAAAGCGTTTCTACAATGTTGTTTTTAGCACTGATATGCCATAAATGGGTACGGACTTGTTTAACACTTTTTCTGCATGCATGTAAGCCTGTTTGAGATCCATTAACCTAACCGCAGATTCATATTTTTTTTTGTGTTTACAAAAAACAAACACAGCTAATTGGTTTTAAAGGAGTGCTGGTCGCGTTTTCTGAACCCGCTCTTTTTTTTATATTTTTTTTTTTTTAAGACCTGTCATAGATTTTGAAAAGTTTTCACGGTCACCTCAAGTTCCGGGAGTGTACTCTTTCTTAGATACAATTCGGTCGTCCAATGTCTTCACCTTGACTTTGACAAACAAACTAATGAGTGTGGTACTCTCGTATTGATCTTGTTTTAACACAAAGATACACTCGCGATTTACTTTCCTCGAATTTTTCTTCTCATTTTCTTCGAAAATTTATTTGGAATGGGGTTCGGTTTTTTTTTGGTTCTTTTTGTTTAAAATTAGTTTTGAAAACATTTTCCAAATAAATTTACACGTATAGAACATTCACTTTGTTCGTTCTTTTTTCAAAAAGGAGCAAAAACAAATATAAACAAAATGGCTTTAAAGAAGAGAAAATAATGGGTGTATCTTTTGTGTAGTGTATCTTGTATCTGCTTGGATGTTTACCATTTACTGAACATCGTTTGAGGAGAAATTTATTACATTTAACTGGCAGACTTTGTGGGGGAATGAAATTTCTAAGAAATCGTTTCGCAGATACAGTGTGGATTTATGGGTTAATGAAAATATGACATTTGAAAATAATGTATAGGGAAAAAGTTTTGACTTTAAATTTGCTCTGTTTTCGAGTGATTTATCGATTTGATGTTGTCACTGTGTACCTACTCTGTTGATTCTTGCTTTCATTTCATTTCAAGCCTGTACGCATTGATTGTATTCAAAGCAGCGTATGACAAATCGCACTAAACTTAATAAAGCGATGGTAGATTTCGTGGTTCTTTGGAAAACTTAAGTGAGAAGATGCGGTGCCATGTGTCAGAACTTAGCAATCGATGCTACTTTGGTTTTATCGAATCAACTAGGATCAAAACGCACAGCTCCAAGTCTACAAACATTGTTCTGTTTACATGAAGTCGAATATAGAACGATGTTCAACAGAACAGAGAAAATAAAAGATAAAGCGGTCCTGTCTGCTAGGAGAGCCCCTCTGAACAATCATGCGGATCTATTCCTGACAGAAAAAACTCTCTTCTAGACTGGAAGAGTTTCTTCGAATCCTGGGGGCAAAAGGGAAAAAAGAATTATTTGTTTAAGGATCAAGCAATCAGAGATTCGAAGAAGTTTGATCGAACAAACGGGAAACATCGTGGCTTGGACTGTGAAGAATGGAAATCAGCTTTAGCTCGGGCACAGATGCTTCAAGATAGAACAACGAGGGGTGATTCGATTTATCTATTTTTCTTATAGTCTCCTCTTAAATCAATACAGTAAGCTCAACTCTTCTCGATTGCGTGAATTCCTTTTAACATTTGCCCTATCTTGACTCGCCCAAAATTTATTTGCAGTGCAGAGCTGCTCCTTTAGCTGGAAAAAGAAAAAAAATCGCAGGAGATCAAGTCTGGAGAAAATTCTTAGTTTTCGAGCAACAGACTGCGGTTTCGTCTCTGGATCAAAGTGAATTAATCATTTCTTCTTTCGTTCGGCGGTTAATATTCCACCATTAACGTTTACGATCCTCAGATTTCTTCAAAATGGGATCCCATAAACTAAATATCTGATGTTAACTCTTAGCAATAGGCTGGCTAATGACATTCTCTCAGCTATGGGACGAGGATGGCCGTCCTTTACAGTGTTCGTTTTCTGTGGACGTTCTTCCCAGTTTTAGCTGCTTGTATTAGCTTGTAACTATGGAATATGGTCGACCAGACATGTTTTTTTTAAATAGCGACACTTGATGACGGCTCCATCCATCTTCGTTTTTCTCAATTTTCGATTTATCGCTCTGACTTTTCGTATTCAAAAATCTACTTTAGAAGGTTGATTGAAGCTCTTTTTCCATGTTTTTGATTCAAAGCAAAGCCTCTTTTAACCTCAATCAGTGCGATTTCCACCGTCAAAAATGGCTGCTTAGGCGGATCATTGGTTAGTTCACTCAATTGACTAGGAACAGGGACGTCAATAGAAAGTCACCCATGCTCAACCATTGTCCTTGCTTCGTTTTCAACCGAATGATTTTGTGGTTCCGTACCCGACGGGACCCTACTTCTAAGCCTTCGCTGCCCGTCCGTCCGTCCGTTTATCACACACCATAATAGGTAGACACTTTCAATGTTCATAGAATGTGAACTACTGTGGCCGCTATAACAACAAATAATAAAAATGATATAAAGTTAAAAATTAAAGAGGTGCCCATACAAAAAACATATTCTTTGATGTCGCAACTCACTTTTTCATGGAGTAGTTGAAACCAAATATATGCGTCATAAGATTGAGTAGAATGACTACTATCTTTTGAGGCGAGCAATTATTAAAAATTAAATTAAATTAAAAATGAAGAAATCGGTACACAATGGAAAGTCGTACAGAATATGCGATGCTTTGAGATGTATTAAGCATTGTATACTGTAGAGTGCTGTAGAACCCTTCGTGTGAGAGTCAAACTTGCACTTGGCCGCTTTTTTCAATCTCTCTCCAGGTACTGGCCTCCTAACCAGTAAAACAGTGGCAAAATGAAATTAACCACCGCAATCATACAGCAAAACTCACACTGCTTTGGGTGTCATAGTGTAAGTAAGTCATAGCCTACTTCTTGGCGTAAAATTGAGTTGCGACTTAAAAATAAAAAAAGCTCTCCAATTGCGAGTTGGACTCGTGCAAAGAAGGTTCCGTTCAAACTTGTAGGTCTGTAAATAGTTTTTCCATTACGAAAATAGATTTTCGAAGAATTTACCCATTTATTTTTATATGTAGCGCTCTTAAGGTTTTCAAAACTATACGAGATAAATTGCCAAATCCTTTGAAGCTTTATTTTTTCCAGATTTAAGAGACCGCTTTCATATTGAACCCTTCATGAGTTCCTCAGAAAAAGTGTCTTGACAGACAGATGGCGAAGTGATCCTTTAATGGTTCAATTTTGCTTATGAGGTACGGAACCTTAAAAACACAATTAGAAAAAAAAAAATAGTTGGCTATACATTGCCCTTGACCGTCTCAACCTTGTGTATAAATGTTTTAGTTATTATTTACACGAATATGGATTGAAAGTCATGTCAGTGAAAACAGACGGAGGAGCAACATTTCTAAAAAATGAAGGACATTCATTTATTCACATACAAATATGTGAATCAGTCACTCTTATTCAAAACGAATTGAAAAGCTGAACCTTTTTTTTCGAGATCCAACAAAAGAGAAACTTCGACTTAAAAATATCCTATTGGAACCCTTAAAACCGAACAAAGCCGAATGATGACATATCTGACTCCCGTCAACAACCGAACTCTACCATTCGCATCTCTTCCCAAGGCATTTCAGGATACCCTTTTTGTTATTTCCATCCCTTATAAATAAAATGTACATTTTTCAACATGTTTTCTTTACAAGCATCTTCGTCCTTGAAAAACATCAAAAAAAAACAGAAGATAAATTAAATTGCGATTGCGAATGCGAATTGGACAAAGAAAATATGTTCCTTCTTGTCCCTCGCTGCATCAACGGCTGGAACAGAAACTAGTTCATCCTTCATAGCGGAAATCTCATGTTCATCTACCATCGGTGGATTGCTTTTCAAATCGGATTTCGATTGACATCTTGCAATGGACTAGATATTGAATTACTAGGCAAAGTGCCTGTGAGGACTTCAAAGTTGTCCTGCTTACTGTTCTGTGAACGTATAATTCAACAATAGATCTGCCAGGATAATGGCAGAAAACTTTGCTCTCGATGATGAATTCTATTATTTTCTTTTCTAATAAAAGGACATTCTCCAGAGACCTCAATAAATGCCTTCAGCATGTCAATAAAAAAGAATTTTTCCTTTTTTTATCCTAACGGAGATGAGCAATATTATTACAAAATAAAACCTTATTTCCTACACAGGATTATTGAATGCAAAATATTAAATACCGAAATACAGGCAAGAAATTAATTATTTTGTAATCGCAACTGAAAAGGACCCAACTTTACCTGTAGCCACTCAAAAAGGAGAGGACGGAGCTAAATTACATTGTCTGTGCTTTTAAAGTAGAAGTGTGTGTTTAAATTTTGCATAAATAACAAAAATTTAACGCAAAATGACATTTCGGATGGAAAATGCAAACAACCTGGCACCACTTGGCTGAATTGATACCCCCCACCCCCCCCCTTTTGTGTGTCAGGAAGTCCTTTAAAAAGGACTTCCTGACAATTTAAACAACAGCAAAATTTGTTTGGATACAATGTTTTAATTTTGCTTTGCACAGCGAAAGTGTAACTTTTTGAATGAGTAATTTTCCAAATATCCTTGCAAAAGGTTTCGTAGAACTTTTTAAGGAATTCCTGTGGTTGAATCTGGTCTGTTTACATTGTGGTCGCAATTAAAAGTTCGTATTTGGCTTGAGAGAACTTTTAAGGATCGGAAAAATACCTTATTGGATTTTGAACATTGTATCTTAATGTCTCGACTTGGATAACAAGTTGATTGGTTGTGATTGACCTTTTGCGGCAAATGGGACTTTGAGAATTTAAAAGAAACAATTATTCCTTCAAGTTTGAGTTTCTTTTCTGGTAGTCAAGGGATTTGTTGATTTTGAAATGTTTGGGAATTTTTTAAGAGAAGACTAGAAAAGGGACGAAGACAATAACCCGCAAATGAAACTTTAAAATTGATTGTATAAATCAAAGACAAGGAATGCTCGAAATGTTTTAGCCAATATAACGAGTTAGAAAGGAAGTGTCACTTGTTCAAGATCGAGTAGATCAAGGACATGTGACTTAGACAGATGGCAAGGTAGCAAATCTTAGGGAGTAGGGCTTTAAGTAAATGCCTACTTTTTTGAATGCGTTCACGCAAATAAAATGAAAGAATTCAAAAATTTTATTGATGCAATTGAATTCAAAAAAGACTCCAAATAAAAAAACTCAAATCATTTGAAGTCATTTTTGGAATTCAATGGAATTTTCTTAATAGTTCATTCAACTTAAATTGGCTTAAGTCAGTGAATTCATTTCGACATTACGTGGTTCGGTAATCAGTTCCATTGCTATAATTTACGTATCTTATACCTCAGCCGTACCTTATTTGAGTATGTGAGGACAGACGATTTCAAAATAGCTGTCTGAGGACAAATATTCATGATGATTACTATTTGCAAAGCACCGCCTTTCAAAATTGTCGTTCGATAAGACTTGCTAACAAGAAGTTAATTCAGTGTTCATTCAATTCATTCACCCATGATTGACTTCAAAAGAATGATGACTTAGAATTTTTTTAAATCCCAGCCTTTTTCTTGGAAAAAAAATTGAAATCATTCTGAATGAATTCAAAAGAACTATCATCCCAAAATTTTTAATTCTGATCGAGGGAAAGGAAGAGGTAATAGAAAGACAGAGGAAAAAATGAAGCAAAATAAGGACACTTTAAGATGTAGACATTCGACTCATCAGAAGGAACTGTGGAGAATTTTAAGCCAGTCGAGTCCCACTGTAGGGTTCCGCTTCTTAATGAGGTAAAGCTTAGGTAAGAACGGGGACAGCTCCAAAATTCGTCTGGTCAGGAATGTACATTTTTTCAGTACTTCTATCCTATCCCGCTTGTGATAATGTCTTACAAGATTGGCTCAATGTGTGCATAAGCTGCGATCATAGGCCTTTTATGACGGCCTTTCATCTTCCCTTTGGTAAAGATAGGGCTCTTGATATATTTTACCATTATGCTGTTTTCTTGGATCAATATGTCCTCAGACTTTTGTGATTTACTGACCATATAGATCAAAATACTTGTTGCCGCTGAGGGAGAGTATCATTAACGTCTCTGTGGAGTTGTTGCAGAGTAGTCCATAAATTGCCGTAAAAATTAACGCGAAGCAAGCATTAAGACTGAATAAAAATATTGGAAGACTCTATTCTAAAATGTATGAATAAAAATATTGGATGACTCTACTCTAAAAAATGTTGCTAATAAGTCAACACAGTTGTACTTTTTTTGAAAACAAAGAATATTAAAAAATTGTTTATGTACAAGTTTATGAATATATTTCATGTAGCAAATTAAATTAACAAAAAAATTAAATCGTCCCGAAATAATATGTACATCACAGCATATTATTAAAAGACTATTTTGGTATTTTCATAGAGTCTCGAAAACAGTCGGTAAAATTATATAAATTGCTAAACTTTCGAAGTATAATGAAAAGATACAGAGGTTAAATTACACTTGACCGAAATAGTTTTAAAAGTGTTGAGAATACTTGTTTTGTAGTGCCACAAGATAATTTACTCGGTGCTCTTCTGTTTAAGTATCTACATTTGCTAGCTTACTACATAGTTGCTAGTGTTGAAAACGATGAGTAACATAGTTTCGGAATACCTCAACTCGATTGTATAGATTTATTTATCTTAATTTGGAACTATAACTCAATCAATCATGGCCGTCAGTATTTACAAGTCTTCTTAACTGATCAATATGAATTTTCGCCATATAAGAATATGACAACAGATCGCAGGAATGAGTATATAGGTCTAAGAATGTGCTGCATTTTCGAATAGAAGGGATTTTCGTGCCAAATTTCTGATTCAATTTAATTTTCGTCGTTCAAATATGCCCCCCCTTGTCCAGGAAAACGTTTGACTTTTCGAACTATTTGAAAAGAATTTTCAAGTTGGTTTATTTAAATTAATTGTCGTTCATCAAAAAATTTGAACTATTTTTTTTTTATGCGGTGCAAAAGAACGCCTATGTCATTAAGAAAACTATGCACTCTTGTGAGGTCAGTAATTGTCCTTAAAGTAAAAGATTTAAGTAGTTTTCATGTTTACATTTGCCGTTTTCTTTTTCAGCTTCAATGAAACTAAAAAATGAATTAAAAAAAAACTGGACCTAGAAGTTCAATTTCGAACAAATTTGTCCTAGAACTTTATTTTATTTAATTGGCGCTACTTTGCTAAACAATTTATTTTACAAGTCCAAGAAAACTTTTAAGAGTTAAGCTCATTCAACTGGGTTCATAGACGCATTTTAATTAAAAATGTTTTGCGCAAATTAGACTTCCAAACTTTGTTGATAACATTAAATAATTAATTCTTTTGTCTGACCGTCTTCGAAATAAACGAACATTTGTCAAACACCGAACGCATAGACAAGGACGACACGCAGATATTCGTAATATCGATTGCCAGTGTCTGGGCCAAGCTCAACAACTCCACCCCCTGCATGATGGTTGTTTTTTTTTTTTTTTTAAATCGAAACAATTTATTACGACTCCGGCTTTAATGGCAATCATAATAATTCCTTTTCATGATTTATTTATATATTTGTCTGACGAATTGCATCAATCAAAGTCGGCAAGGACTTTCAGTGTTTCACAGTCAAATACACTTTTCATCTCCGTCTGATTGGTTTTTTCGCATAACCATTCCAAGTGTCATAAACAACGCCAGACACAAAGCAGACAAATACCATCTGCCAGTCTTTCACTTGCACTTCATCTGCGATTCCCGTCTTTCCATTTGTCGAAGGACATCTGCCAAGTAGCGATAATTTCTCTCCATCATTGAGCATGTGACGAGACTTCCACACGAATAAATTTTAAGGACGAATCGATTTTTATTGGTTCGAGAAACTTTCGATAATGTCAGAAAATGTTTTCTTGCAGAACGTCGTTTGGCGTTTCAAAAACTTTATCACTGTGCATTATGAATGCATGAAGTTTCCAGTTGAACTCAAAGTGGAAGCAAGTCGAACTGAAGTGTGAGTGGTGCAAGGAAGCACGATCCTTTACTGCCAAAGAGAAGGAAAATAACATCATGTAGCTGAATTTTGAATAAAGCATGCCATGGATAAGTTAAAAGTCAAATGCCAATCAACATTGAGTGTGTGAATTTTTGAAGAGTGTTGCGAATGTTGCATCCTCAATCTTGTCGGAAAGTTTTCATAAGTAGCCTTAGCATTAAAGTCTATTTGTCGGTGTCAGACTTCTACATGAGTGATCGAAGTTGAAGTAGACGACAAATTAATCGTAATCGGTATTTTTAAGGCATTAAGATCTGTACATTTGTAGGTCCAAACGATTACCTGAAAAAATTGCCGATGGTTGAAAATGAACTGAGGGAAGACCAGTCCATCAGTGTTTGCTAGCAAATCCGGCCTTTACAAAGAACATGAGAGTAGCAAAGACCTAATTAAGATTTAACTACCACCGACCGGAACTCTAGGACCACCACCATGATGCAACTCATCAGTGTGAAGACTAACTTCGTTAAATCCGACTTCACGTTTATTTTTGTCAGCCGAAACGTCTGCCTCGTTCGCCCATTTGAAGCAAGCATCAACCGAATCCATAGCTTCATAAAAATATTATATTTAGTTTTTGCAGTCCCTAGTGAAGTTTGGACCAGTATCATCAGGACCGAAACAGCAGATTTAATATGCTTTAAATCGTCCTTTGAGTTCACATAACCTTTGTCAATTTTTCTGGTAGTCCAACTCACATGTCCAGGACCTGCCTTCATACACGATTCGTGCACGGTTTCACGGTACGATTCAACAGAAGCAGATCTATTGTACAAGATATGATCGACGCAAGGTACTCTTAAATCTAGATGTTCAGACGTTTAGAGGATTCAGTATCAATGGACAAGCAAAGGACGCCAAGATACACGAAATCTATCATGAAAGGGAATTCAAGAGTTGCACTTGGAAAGCAATCACAGATGCCGCCTGTATTAAGCTAGGTTCCTGGCTACAAAAAGAATTCAAAGAGCATTCAAAGGCGCACGAGCAAACATCAGAATCGAGGCGGCTAAGATGGCATTCAAGGGGATTAGAGACAAAGCGAAGTCAAAAAAGGACACATATGAAGAAAAGGTCACAAAAGACTGTTAAAAACTGAAGTTTATAAATGACTTGGTCTTCCATGGAACCTAGGTATGTTTACGGTCTTCGTACGAGGCCAAGTTTGTTTTTATTATTTTTTTTGTATATTATTTTCTTAAAAGGAAAAGAATCTGATTTGTGCTGATATCCATGGACGCAGAAAGGAAATAAGAATGATTAAAATTGAATCCTATTTTACTACTCTCAAGCTTATCTTATACCTAGCTTTGTTATAAATGGTTCCTACAAATGTGGTGTCTCAGATGCTGTCATTCAGATCAACCAACTTGCTGCATCCTTATGCTTTATTCTTTCTTCAATTCCTCATTTTTTGTAGACCTGTGTTGCGTATGAGAGTATCCGCATGGAAATGTTGCACTTCTCCATAACCTAGGATTCTTAAGTTATCTAAAAGCCAATTTCATAATCCAGAGTATCCAACCAATTCGCACGAGGACAATGATGGACGTTTTGGCACTCATTTCAATTTAGAGCACTTCAAAAACAATGTGCATTTTACCTCCTTTAGTATTCGAATACTTTTCGACTTCTTGCATGCCATTGACAAGCTTTTTCTGGCTTGAGAAAGTCTGTACACCATTTGGATGTCAGAAGTAGACTGATGGTCAAAGCCTTACAATCAAAGCTGGACTTAATTTTGATTTTTTTTATTCTGTTGCTTGGCCACACTTTCGAAACAGTATAAGAAGTATTTAAGAATAGAAGACTCTATTATTTAGAGCAGTTAGATTTTTTTATAACCAAACTAATGTGCCGAAATATTTTTGACTTTTGGTCTCGAGACATCTTACTGAAGCGCGTGTCAATGTCTTGTTTGAAATAAATCCCATTGAAGGTACGAATCAGATTGTCCTTAATACTCTGAAATCATTTCAACCCACTCATGGTATTCAAGATGAAATCGCATTTCAATTGAATCCTCATCAGATACGCGAAATCCTTTCAGTTGTACCAAAATAATTTGAAAAGAAATCCACTCAAATGTAGTCCAATGGTATTCGGTTTCAGGATGCCTGATAACATTCGCGTGACAGCCCACGTCGAGAATGAATCCAGAGGCTATTCCCATTCGAGGGATCTGTGCGCAACAAATTTCCGTAGTACTCATATAAAATAAGGACAACATCATTATCCCCCCCCACCCCGACCCCACATCAATTCAACCCATCTTTATCGAACTGGAAAAGAATTGAAAATCTTCACCCTATTCCTGATTCCCTTTTTTATAAGATACTTAGCGAATATCCCGCTGGCATATTGATTGTACGAGTGCATTACTTTCTTTCTGGCTAAAAGGACTTACCTCATTTCAAAATCCCTTAACTCCTCGAAGGTTAATGTGTTTGTAACATCGAGCAATTGCCTCATATTTTCGTCTCGCTTCTGTTGCTGCTGCTGTTGCTGTGTCTGTGACTGCGACTGTTGTTGTTGCGGATGATGATGGTTCAATTGCTGTTGAATGTGTAGCTGCTGCGAGTTCCTCTTTCGGGTATCTTTACCCTGTTCGACGCTAACAAAATCACCCTCACTCTTGATAAGCAGGGTCTCCACGGTATTATCTAAGCTCAAGGACGGCTGTAAGTAGAGCAAAAAAATAAAAATCACGTTTAAAAATGCAAAATCCTCATAACAGTAGATAAAACGATAAGAAAGGATGAAAAAAAATAAAAAAAAGAAAATGGAAATTCCATCTTATGAAATGAAAAGGGTGAAAGTGAAAGGATAACCGCCCCGAAGAGGTTAAATATTCTTCTACTTTTTTTTTTACAATCTTTAAAGGCAATCACATCAATCATTAATTTATCTAGCAACAGTATCTGTTGTTGTATCCTTGGACCATGACTGCGAATAAATGGATCGCATAATATGATTATGGTTGTCTGGAAAAATTCTCCTCACGCAGGACGACGATGGACGCGAAAAAAATAAATTAATATTGTGTTTTGTATTTTTTCTTTTTTTTTTTTTGTTCATTTTCCACTTCACCACTGAAAACAATAAAAGGGATGAAAAAGGACACATCGGCAACAATAAAAATCAACTGAGAAGGAGTTACCTTAAACCACGACAACATAGTTACAATATTAAATCAATGGCTTCTGTAATTAAATTGTTGATTAAATAGGCAAAAAAAAAAAGGACACATCCTTTCGAAAAGGTTATTAAGCACTATGCTGCCGGTGGTCTTTGTTTTTTTTTCATTTCTGTTTTCAACAATATGACAAAAATCCTTGATTAAGTTTAAAACTCATTTGGAGTTTAATGAAAATATGCCACAGGATATTGCCTTTTATTTAAGGATTCTCATGAGAAATTGATTTGGGTTCGTTAATTTTTTTGTATGCATAAGTAGTGGCTGGAGAATTTACGTGGAAAGTTTTGATGAAAAGGTTGCGATGCTGAGTTGGGATTTGGGCATATCCCTGATATTTTGTAATTTTCTAATTAATCAAAACTGAACCCAACCCATTGGATATGTATGTATATTAAATGAGGTATTAGCGGTACTAATCTCGTAATCACAAGGGGGTTTTCTGTGAAGGCAAGTTCATGACTAAAGTTAAATGAATATGCATTCAAAATGACTAATGATGTTTAAGGCTTACGTTGACTGGAAAACTGAAAATGAGAAAAATGTTTGAAAATGAGAACCAGTAAATTAGTATTCATATGTTTGCCAAGTAATTTGCTGAATATCTAAGCATTTTCCTAATTAAATCGTTGCCTACATAAAAACCTAATCAGTGATATCAAAATATCAAAATTTTTCAAAGTCCATCGCTCAGAAACTTGGAAAACATTCGGAACGATCGAACAGGTACCGAAGCTCAAACCTTTGCTCAATGATTGCAATTTTTTTTCAAAGTAAGATCAATTGTCCGGTGATCCTCAAATTTTTAACCTCAGTTAGGCACCAATCAATGCTATCGATCTGAGTTCGTGAAGAAGAAATTCCCCAGTTTCTGAACATATCGATGTAGATGAATAGATGACCAACAATTTACTTGCTGTTGAACGTACGATAAATTAATCATGAATGTTGAAAACGTCAAACAGATGATTTTTGGATGAAAGTAAATTTGTGCAAAAGCGTAAGGTCGTTTCGTTTTTACCAAACTACTTTACTTAAAGGAATTTTTTCTTGATTGACCAGGATATCAGGTCTTCGAAATTTGTATGCTCTAATTTTTTTGGTTTTATGATATTGTGACTACTTTGATAATGCATTTCGAACAGATCGAGTAGAATTGGAAGATTGTATAGTGACTTTAAATTCAAACGCATTTAAATTTCGATCATTTCGATTGGTGCAACTTGACTTTTTTGCATTCGCTCAATTCACTGTATTTTATTCGCCATCAGTCGAAATGTTAAAGGGTATGTTTTTTCGAATAAACCGATAGAGTTATTTGTCAAACAAACTCAGTACCCGAGCGGTTTTGACATTTATGTAAAGTTTACTTTTCCAAAAGACACCGAACAACGTTAGTAAATTGTAGTAAATTGTAGTTTTTTTCAGTAAACAATAATGTACATTCCTTTGTGGCGGAAAGGTTTTACGGAGACCTGTAAAAGATCAAATTGTTGCCAACAGACTATATACCGTGAAATAATCTCCAGTGATGAGGCTCATTTATCGGTTCTAAAGGTATGCTCACAAGCTAAATTGGCGATTTTGGAGTTTCCAGATTCGTAAATGTCCCATTTTATTTTCGAATCTGAGGAAGGAGCCAACTTTGCCATCGAGAGCTTTAATTACCCACTATCAGTCCCCTGCAACTTCGTCTACGTAGATTTTTTTACAAAGAAAATTTGTAGAATTCAAAAGGATCTTTTTGGCCACACAATGCTTTGCAAAGGGAAATTCTAATGTGTATATTTAAATATTAAGTGGAACAGCAGTAATCGTTCGTTTTTCCCTTCTTAATTCTTCAGTCCTTTCTCTTCTCTCATTCTATTCCAGTCTTTCTTTTCTATATTTTCATTCTTTCTAATTATTATTATTATATTATAACTTTTAATTTTTATTTTTATTATTATTATTTGTAACCTTTATAGTCATAAAATTATTGATGTCTTTAAGAGATACAAACTCACTGTACTAAAAAATTAAAATTGAATTGACAAAAATATAAAATAAAAAATAATTTGATAAGAATTAACCATTGCATTGAAATTAATGTATTAACAATTTATGTATTTACCGTAACATATAGCGATGTATAATCGTGGACTTTTTTGTAGAACTTTTTGAGTTCTAAAACTATTCTATAGAAAGCAATTAAATATCTTTAGCCGTTAAAGCAGTATCCACAAAAACGCCATCCGCTCGACTATTGGTGATAACTGGTGGCGATGAAAGGGGCCTTTATTTAAATGGGATAACATTTGGCCTATGTTCATCCTGAGAGTCCATTGTAAAAGAGGTTTTGAATGCTGATGAGTAGTTTCGAAGATTACCTCGTTCATACAAACTTACAAACTTTACCTCTTTAAACAAATTTGAGTTAGTATGCCAATACCATTCGTCTGTAAAGAAACGCAAGTTAACTTGACTTGACGATAGGTTTACCAACTATGTGGCAGAATTTTGTACCTTCATGAGATGGGTTAGGTCTAAAAGGTATATGTTCTGGAACATCAAGCGAATAATTGAAACAGAATTCCGAGAGCGTGGAGTATAAGTCTGAACATAACCACCTTGCAAGTAGATAAATAAATTATAGTAAACAAGCATGCTAATCATTTCACAGGGGAATAGCTATTGATGTTTTCGAAGCACCTGGAATGAGTTTAGTTTAAAAAAATGAAACTTCATTGCAGCTGTCACCCTATCCGATTACTCGAGGGCAATGTTTCAGCAATTTTCTTAAGCATCGATCCTTTTGATGAGATCAAGCTCTTCGAATGTAATCTTTTGATAATTTTTAGTCGATATCCGTTCATTTGTTAATGCGTGTAAAAAGAATAAACAGATCAACAAGATGAATTGGATCACTACAAGACCGACTTAAAAGATCAATGATCACTACTTGAATAAGGCGCCACTTATGCTATCACATTTCTAGGCAAATTGCAGCGATTCTTCTTAGAAAACACTCTTAATCAAACTACATCAAATAACACATGTGTTGCGGCTAAGGTTATTTGTCGAGTACGTTCCACTCTTTCGCATCTGAATCACGATCAATAAAGACAAATATAAACAAGAATGAATCGCGCTTTAGCTACCAGACACTATCATTAAATTACTATTTCTAGTGCTAAGATCGTTTACATTTCAAATGTGAATTTGCTGGAAGCCATAAACAAGTCGAAGCAAACAAACATTCTCGTATAGGAACGCCGCCGACCAATTCCAGAGCTTGATCGAGAACAAGATCCACAGACACTACAGTGCTATACCCCTTTTGACAATGTGTTCGGAATCATTCTCTTGGCTTCTATTTTTTTTTTTGTTTTTGAAAATAGAAGCACCACAAACATTTCATTTGCAATTAACAAGTCATAAAAATCGACTTGACTGCGATTTGATGTTATTTTCTGGCACGTTTTCGAAAATCATTTGTCGATTGGTTTACATCTACACGAATCACGAACACGCATCCGATCGCAGATGCTTTTTATCGGATTGTTTGACATCTAGAGATGCGCTGCAATTCTATTTCTGTCAGTTGGCGGCAACTATTTTCGAAACAAAGTATCTTTGTTGTTGTTGGGTTTTTTTTTTCGCCCGCTTTTGGGTGGGTGTAGAGTTTTCGAATTTTCATATTTCGAGAGCGTTAAGAGGGACGTTGAGAGTGATCGAAAATTTATTTGAATTTTGATTTGAAAAATGAGATTGGCCTTTGCACTGTGAACGGATTGGAATGTGCGTTTTGAAAGCTGCATCATGTAAATCGAGATGACAGGGGCTGGTGTTTTAGGATAATGTTTATTTCAGTTTTATTTGGGTTAGAAAATGAGGTGGCCACTCGGCAGGGAAATGTGTGCAAGTGCATGGGGTATGTTCTTGAAGTATTGAGAACGCACAGTTTGACATTTTGTCTAATTAAAAGCATAGCGAATTGAATAGACTGTCAATTTTGCGACTTTAATGTTGACACTCAGCTGTTCGTAGATAACGTCTTGTTTTTCTCATGAATTTTAATCCCAATTCTCCAGGCATGTTCATGGACAGAACAGAACAGTGTACACATCATTACAAGAATTCCATTGTGCGTATGTACGCGCCTTTAAAAAAAACATCTCATTTGCATATTCCAAGTCCCGACTGGCCAAAAATACGACAACAGAAACAAAATGCATATATTTAGGGATTACAAGTTGAGTTCTTCAATCCGAGGATGGGGCAGGCTCTGTTGGAGACATGGATTAAGGCGAACCCATAAACTCTTGGGTATAAATTGATTTCTCAATGGGTAAACCCTGTGCGGATGTGGTTGGGAAAGTCATTAATGCCAAACGAGATGCGTGTACCTAAGGGGGTGCTCTTTCGGCTTAGAGATGTCACAATAGTTTTAAAGTATACACGATTTTATATGAGGATTGAAAGAGATGGAACAGAGAGGCTACAGAGGAAAACGAACTTTTCAAATTGAAAGAATACATTTAAATCAAATTTAAAAAGCTCACAAATTGAACTGAAATAGTCGTCAGTTTATGAAAATCCAAAAATTATACAGATGCATGTGTCGTTTATAAAATCACTCAGACAAAGAGATACTGTTGAAAAAATAATAAAACTGGGGTCCCACAGTAGAGTGTGCCAGGGCCCACACTTTTTCCACCGCAGAGTATTTTTGAATTCGTATGAATTAAAAGAAAATAATATTTCTATCTTGCTACAGAGTATCCGGGAATGGCGGATACTTGTTGTCGACGATGTTCAGTCAGTATATCGCAGTCGAAGATTTTAGAGAAGAGAGGACTGCGATTCTATGCTAGAGGGTATAGGATGTTGTTGTTTTGTTTCACAAAAGTTCAACTTGAAGTCAGAAGGCTATCCGAAATGCAACACTTTTTCAAAAGACAATTAAAATAGTAGGTTCTTTGACAATATTCACAAAATTCACAACATTGTCGATTCGAGTGATTTTTCTTTTTATGACTTTTAAAGCTCTAAACAAATCCGGCCTGCTTGATATGTACTTTCGTTATTTGTCTTCACCTCGGCTTTTTTTCAAGAATAGATAGAAGGCCAATCTTCTTCTCCTTCGAGCTAACGAGAAACAAATTGAATAACATCCTTTCTATGATAATCATGAAACTACTGAAGACGCGTAAGCTGGTGAAGGATCCAGAAACAAGAAAACTTCTTACTGAACAGAGGAACGACTTAAGAAGCAACATTGGTAACTGCTGATAAGGAGACTATCTCATTGATAAGTCAAATCAATCTTTACATATTTCTGGTGGCGAAAAAGACATTTTTAATTGACAGATTTTTTTAGGAACCATCGTTTTTCAAATATGCACATACATAGAATCAATGAGCCTCGTCTTCAGTGTATTAGAAACTGCCTTCCGGGCCGTTGGATGCAAGATTAAGATGGTTTCAAGTCTGCCTAAATGATGAGATGCCACAAGCTCTGTTTAGTCGCCGACTGTCTTTTAAAAATGAACGTGTGATTTCATGTCAGCTTTTTTAATCCTTTGCAGATCATAGTGTATGAATGCTCTTGGGCCATGAGTTCGAGAACTTAACTCACTATTTTCCGATATTAAGCGAAAAGTTTTCCGGTATGTTTTTAATGTTAATTCGCAAGAATGATGCGATACACCAATGTTTTCTCAAATGTTGCAAGAGGAACTTAATTCCGTCTGATTTAGCTTCAATTTATAAGACTTTTTCTTGGCCTTAGTCAAGTAAAAAGCACAAATCTGGCAAGTGCGCTAAAGATCATCTTGCACCTGCCAGATATAACTTCAGAGCATGTTTCAAGAATGACAAGTAAGGCCCAAATACCAATATCATAAAATCCGGAATCTCGAAGCCATGTTTCTGGATTAGTAGCACTCTGATTACCACATTTTCTGCACAATGTATGTTGAAATGTTCCTCGGTTAACTTTAAGCAGACTTTCTGTTTATTTCTATACTGACAACTGGCAACAATTCAAAACCAATGTATCCCCGTACCTCCTTATTTAAAAAACTACGGAAACGGTTTTTGTTTTTCAAAGTCATTTAAAATCGAACAATGTACACTCGAAACCATACCTCGAAAATACAATTTTTTATAGGTATTTTCTAATAATTCCAACCTTCAAGCAACCTCGACATACTGATCATAAGTCAAGGCAGATAGTGCCCTTGTCCTCAACCGCAATCTTTCTGGATTGTTTTTTTCAAAAAATATATTTTATTGCTCATGTTTTCATGCAGTTCTGCCTACGCACACTCAACTCAATTTGTCTTTCAAATTGAGTAATAAAACTTTGGAAAAGCGCCTTCAAAAACCCAACAGGAGTCGCCTCTATCACGTTTAATTAAGGTCAACACTGAATTTAAGTGTTCTGCAATCTAAATTAACCATAAAATCCACAGGTAGCAAACACTTTGAACGCCTTCGGCTATTCAGTCTTAATTGATTTAAATAAATCACTAATTCCATGGACTTGTGATTACGTGTACTCAAAAACAACTGCTAAAACGACTGACTATCCGCAGATGTTTATCGGAGGACCAACCCATGCATACATTCCATTAAAACATTTAAACTATGTAAATTCTGGGCGTAAATTGAATCGGGGTTTTCAATTATTTATGCATTTTGCAAACTGTCAGACGCAAGACGAGCGAGGCTACAAGTCCAGGCGCAATTCAGTACAGAATGTTTACATGTAAACTTTGATGCGAACACAATTGCGTGTGTTCAGTGGAAATTGTAAACTTGCAGGAGTTTCTATTGTGTCAAGGATTTGTGCAAATAGAGTTGTTATAGAGCTGCCTCCAGGATCTCGATCGAAAATGCTTGTCATTTTGGCTGTTAGTGGGTGGATGAGGTGGGCTGACTTGTTTGCAGGTGAATTATTGAGATGGAACTGGACGAAAGGACTTGCTTGGGGCCAATCAATAGGGTTGTTTAAACAGTAATCTTCGCATTGAAGTCATGACCAGAAGGCTTGATGTTGGTTCGAATGAAAACTAAAATTCCATTCGTCAATGTGAGAAAATGAAAACAATCATTTGCTTTATTTTTATTCGAAGAAAAGACTGAGCCTGGAAGTGAGATTGGTTGACAAGAAAACAGATTCCGAAGTGCAGTGAAGTATTTGGGATTAATTCTTGACTCCAAGTTCACCTGATGGAAACAGGCTAATTCTATAGACTAATGTTACGTTATCCACATCACGTAAGTGAGAGTTCTTAACTGATGAAGCGCCAAGCCGACAGGAAGGTGCATAGGCGCCGAGAGATTATCACAAAAAGGATGTCCGAAGAAGAGATAGAAAACGACACTTCTTTGAAGATAATTCGAAAACGGTCCCAGAAGAGAAAGGTTTAGTGGAACATTCTTAAAATTCTTGAAAAAGAGCAGGACTGTTTATCGATTATCGATTATCATCGAAACTAAGCAGATCGGGAGCAGTCAGCTTCGTTCCACCGGAGAAGTTTGTATTCTAGATCCCTAAGCCTGCGAGTACTCCTCTGTTGTCTGGAGAGGACGAGAGGTCATCCCTATTCAGACGAAGGCATGTTATTCATCAATGGCATTTTAAGCACCCACTTCGCAACAGTCTCAACGTTTAAGGAAACGAAGGCTGTGAAAAGTCGAGCTAAGGTTCAAGTCATGTAATGCTTAATTCATGAATTTACGTAGTTCTATTTGGTTTAGGTCCATTCAATAGACCCTTTTTAATATTGTAACGTTCAAGGTGCTGCTAATACAGTATCTGATTCACCTCATGATTCTGGATTAATGAGCAATCGTCTAGAGAAAGTTCTAGCTCAACACAGGTGCCTGTTTTTTCTAGCAATAGTTTCAGGTCAGCGGAACAAAGTTTTATCACCTAAGCTGACCATTATAATAGCTTGACGTATGGATCTTTGCATATCTGGTGTAGAACCCAAGGACTTTCTTTATTTAAGATAGTGTCCCCTGATTTAAGGTTGGTCTACAGCCCTTCTGTTTCATTCCGAGCGATCGAGAGAGCCTTGGAAACCGGTGCTCAGAGCGAAGTCCGAGCTCACAGAAACAGTTTGGACCGAGTTTGCAACGTAGGACCTCGCATTAGCATACACCAGAATCAACTTCCCAGGTCATTGCTCCGGGTGGTTCACTATATTTGATTTCCCAAATCAATTAATTATACGTTTTTCTTGATGGAGCAAGTGTAAACGACCGATGCGCTGCAACCACACCTTTATTTGCAAGAAAAATGTTGAAGATCTCGGCTTTAACTGCAATTCAATCTTACTTTACTTGAAGCCCATTCCATATACCCACTGATAAATACGTGAAAACAAAATAAAAAAAAAGAGTTATTATTTTTTCAATTTAAAATTAACAGCCTTAACAAGGCTTCTTGAGATATAATGGAGCATAAAAAGAATAAGCTGATGGCTTTAATACTACCACAATACACATTCATTCATGGGGGGTCATTGATATCATTTTAATATTGACATTTCACCCGGATTGATGGATTTCAGGAACCACTGAACTGAAAGATACTCGTATATTGACTAAAGGAAACGATTTCATTTTCATCTTGGAAATGAATCCTTGCATTTAACTGCACACTTGAATTTGAGTTACACGAGTGAGTACTCAAATGTTAAGCAGTGGTTTACTGACTTCAATTCTTCGATTAAAAGGTAAATAAGACCAGGCCATTCAGTGTGATTTTGATATTGACACAAAACGAAGATGGAAAGTCTACTGGCTAAAGATAATTGGATGGTTTCCTTTCACATGTACTGTCATCAGTCATAAATTCACAGAAGAATAGAATCATGGATCTCGTGGTTAAAGCCATAATACGCGTATGTCAGGTGAAATGAAAATACAAACTTAGTGAATCTGTATATGTGTGGCAATATCTATTCCATGGATAAGCTGAACTGCATGTCAAGGCAAGACATTACCTGTAAATGTTGAGCCATCATAAAAGTGCAACGTGGGAGCACAGCGAAATTTCAACCTGGTCGAGTATTGAGATGGGAGATGAGGGTTAGTTGTCATGAATTATTATTGGATTACCACCTCTTGATTAAGTTTTCATTCAGAGAGAAGTTTCGAAGCTTCAATGTTCCAACTTCGTGTCATTAGTTCTACTCTGAAGGCATAACTTCATCAATGTGATGAGGTAAACTTCCAAAACACCAAAAGTGCACTTGCTCAAACATCAACTAATGGCAAATAAATTACAGCGAATTAAACGAATTCAAAAAGTCTATATTATTACCAACAAGTAATCGGAGAATAAATATATCCTAGTTTCAAACCACTTTGCAATTCTTCTCATAGTTCTTCTGCTCGATATGAGCAGTTAGTAGTCATAGTCCCTTAAGGCCAAGAAAATTATAAAATATACAGCAATTTACATCTTCAATTTGTAAGTGATGAGAGTTTTTATGCCAAGGAATACAGTACTTCTTATCGTTTATTTTGCGACATCTACATCGCTAGTTTCGGTCTAAAGCGACCTTAGGAGATTTGTGATGCCACCTTTAATGACTTTCCTTAAATGTGGGGCTATGACGCCGAATTTGGGAAATTTATCTGGAGACCCTGTAAACCTGAGTGCGTTTGCAGAATAAAAAAGAACTCCATGAATCCACGTAGGCTTCTTCACGAGTTTGGCTAAAAGAAGAAATATATGAACATATGTTGAGGTATGGGTTCCTCAACATATGTACATTTATTTCTTCAACCAAACAATTTCGAAAATTCGAACACAATTGGCTGTTAAAGGATTTATTTACACAATGTATCGAAGCCCTTACTTATTTTCAGCTTGAAGCCTAACCAAAAAAAGCACTCCGAGAAAACTTTTTTTATAAAAAAATTTCCCTTCGAAAAGATGTAAATTTTGAAATCTTACCCTACAGATTTACGAACAAATTATTCCTTAAACAATACAATCCATTATCTCACTCATCCAAACATTGTTCTCCTCATTTCTTATTGTTTTACACTAATTACCCATCAAGCGGGAGAAGAACAAACAATTAAAGTCTCTTTATTAAATGCTCTGTTAAAATAATATAATTTATCTTATTGTTACCAACAAACAAAGATGCATGCAACTAACTCGTAAAAATTGGTCACACAACACACGGGGCAATGCATCATTCATTTACTACGAATTTTCAATTTCCTGCTACTTAACGAGTCACCTTTACTTCTCGGACAGTTCCTTTATTTATGATTTGAATTTTCGTTCAAAAGAAGCAACTGAATTTCTAGAGAAATCCGTATATCCTTTTGACGCTAATAAGTGAATCGTTCCATCAAAAGAATCTCTGACTTTAATTAGTATCTTTCCGATGAATAAAAACAAAAGCATCAATAAATCAATCGTGGACGCATTTTTAATTTAATAACGATGCGTAATTTTTATTAACAGAGAAATGAGTAAACAAAATCAGAAAATCCACCTCTCTGTCAAACAGAAACAGACAGAAAGTGGTCACGAACATTTTCTAAGAAAATAAAAATAAATAAATAGATACTCAGGTTGAGATAGATTTTTAAAGAAAATGTTTTTTTTTATTTTGTTGGAATTCGTTGGTGGCTGTGACTTGTGAAAGGCTTTAGTGACTTTGCTTGTCACTTGTAATTTTACATGTGGCTGCCTTCTAAACTGGATTGGGATTGTATCCTGTTGTGTACAGGATGCTGAGAGTCAAAGTGTCATGGGGTGATGATATTGAATTAAGGCTTTAAGGTGATTTTAAAATTGAAGTTTTTTTCGAAAATGAACTACAATGTAACAATTAAAGGCGCTTATATGTGAGGCTTTAGCAATAAGTTGTGCAGAGATAGCTTATAAGTTGGTCAAGTTAGCAATTCAAACATGATACATATGACGATGACGGGCTAATGAATGCAGGGAAGTCTAAGACTACTGCAGTTTCTAAGACTACTTTAAGTATATGTGTTTATGAGAAAGTATCTGCCTACAAAAGTAGTTTAAGCTCAGAATCAGATCTTTTAAGGATCGATAAGTTTGTTAGTCGAATTTTATTATGCTTCTCTTAAAATGCCATTATATTTGGACACTCGCAATTGTTTGCTTTATCCCTAAGAGACCTGTCTTTCTATTAGGAAATTTTGTCATGTCAACATGTTTTGAGACCCCTAGAAGAGGTATCAATATATAAATATATATTCTTCAAAGCGGTTTTTAAAACGTTTTTCAAAAAAAAAAAATAAAGAAAGCTATTAAAGATAAGTTCTATGGCAGCATGATTACACAATGTGCCCTTTTGAAAAAGCTTGACAAGAATGATCATAAAAAAAAAATGGCTTCAAATATTGAGTTATCTCCCTTTAATTGTGGATTCAAACATTTCAAAAGAAAACTAAGTTATTCAGATCAGAGGCTAATCTTTATCAACGATTGACAATTTAAGGGAATTTTATGAACACAAAAATGATCTAGGTCTGGACCTGGCTTCCAAACTGCATCTGTTTATCTGAACTCTACTATAGCTTGGAAGAACATTTATTGATTCTTGGCTGAGGCTTCTTTAATCGGAATTTAAAAGACATTGAAAAAAGTCGCAATTCTTGTGAACTAATAACAAATGTTGTACCTTGACAGAGCAAAGTTGAAAATGATGCGAATACACAATTGTGTTCGAAAAGTCATTTTCGAACCGCTTCCCTTGCACTATGGCAGTGTTCCGTTTAAGCATACATCACAGGGCACTGTGGCATTGGAATTATGTTCTTCAGTGGCAAACTATATACTATAAAACGATATCTGAAAAAGCGAAAGATGCGATGTGGTTGGCGCTGTTCCGCTCAACACGCATGATTCGGAGGCACAAGTTTTGAGGCATTCAAACAGCATAAAACAAAAAAGAAAGACAAGCAATTATGCTAGATATGAACTAATTGGTAAATGCCAATGCATTGTCAAATGAAATAAACCCAACTCCGAGAGGACATGAAATATTTACGCAAAGCCCAACCTATTCAAGCCTCAGTTAACCGACAGTAAACATTTATTTATGCTAATAATATTTTTTTTATTTATGTTGAATAATCTTTAACGAGGAAAGGTCACGTATTGTTTTGAAAGTGCTGGAAAACAAAAGTGAATGTTTTTTCGTGAATAAGAATCTAGTTGAAAATGAAAAAAAAGTTCAATTTAAGGTAAGACCAAAGGAAACAGATATCCAAAGTAGTTCAATGTTCCTTAAATTGTACCGACTTCTAAGTTTACTATAATATTCTAAAGTTTCTGCCGCTTGTGAAATCTCTGCTTATTTTGGATTTAAAAAAGGTCAAATTTTATAATTTAGATGAAAACTGACTTGAAATCACAACAACTCCTATCAAATTGACTCCGGTAAGGACCCCATTGAGATTAAATCAATTAAATGAAAGCAAAATGCCAAGCTGAATAAAATTATGAGTCATAAGGCAAAAATAAAAGGACGTAATCTAACAAATACTGGGTGATAATTCATACAGAACAAAATGGGACCTAGTATCGAAACTTGTGGTATGTCTGTAAAGTTCTTTCTTGGCTAATAGATTTTTCCATAGTGAATTGAGGATTTTTTGACTGACCTTAAGATTGAAATTTTTGGATTCTAGCTTGCTTTTAATATTGATTTATGATTACACAAGAAGTCATTAATTTCATGAGGACTTAAGGATTTTGCCTATAATTTGTTCCACGAATATTGAGGGACAACGAAACTTAAAGGCTCACTTAGAATTGAAGGACTCTATACTTTCAATTTAAGAGCAAAGTCATAGTTCCATTAAGATTCATCACCTTCTTCTCAAGACACTAAACCTGACTAAGTCTTCTCCTAAAAAATGCGAACGGAATTCAAAACAAAGTGTATTTTTAACAACATCAGATTTCCATTTTTGAAAATTGAACTCCCTCGAAACTACGTTTTTATGATTTTTTTTAAAAACCTCCAATTCTTAAGACAATATAATTCAATCCTCTGCAAAATTTTTTTCGACCAAGCTTTTAAATTTTAAGAACAAATAATATTTTGACATTCTGCCCTTCCATCTAAGCCGAACGAGACTTGATGTCGAAAAAGTATATTTTACAAAAGGGTTACTCAGTCTCCTGATATGACACAGTCGCAATTATTAACACATTAAATACAATCACAAAAAAAAGTGTATAGGATCCGTTTTAACCTTTCGAATTGTGATATTTATCCTTTTTCTTTTGCTGCCTAACAAAAATTATATATGATTTCGAAATGCTCATATCTCGGGCCCTTCATGTGAAAAAAGACTTCGACACAAGGACATGTCAAAGATTGAAGTTCCTTTTAGAATTTACGAATCATGTTAACGTTTGAGACTAAAAGGACTTTTGAAATGTTATCAGAAGGTCCGAACCATTTAATATCTCTCAAGGGATTTTTTGTATTTTTTACTACTTTCAATATAAACTAAATCCAAATATTTTTTAGGTAATTCGATTTGAATACCAGCAGGCTTCCACTCAAAGATGTTTTTCACATCAACTAAGCAGTGCACTCGTTTTACGAAGACCTTATACTTATTCCGCAGCTATTATTCAGACTAATTTATTTGTGTTTGAAAAAGCATACATTTGCTCTTCAATTTCATGCAAACGGCAAGCAAGGCTCATTAACTAACTCAATCTTCAAAACTTAAGTCCAATTCCTATTCATAACATACCTTGATGTAACGCTTGGAAAAGCTCCTACAGAGCCTTTTATAAAAAGGTGCCATTGCGCAGCAAATATATTTTACAATTTTTTTATATTTCAAAAATGCCGTTTTCGACGTTCGCAAAACACTCAAAACACTTCCAAAATATTTTTTTTTGGTTTGTATACTTTTCAAGATCAATAATCTAGTCACATAGTTTTCCAACAAGAAAAACAATCACAAAACCGATAACACTTTTGAAGCAGAAAATTATTAAAAAAATGCTTAAAAACGATCTTTTCGAAAATCACTAAAGACTCTTTGAAAATATGAAGATCGCGTTTTACTGTTGCGCCTGCTAAAGATACTGAAACGATCTGTGTTTTGATTTTGATATTTCCGAAATACTATACAATCGCGTGTGTGTGTTTTGAGAAATTATAGAAAAAAAAAATAAAATATTTCTATCTCGTTCTACGTACTTGCTGAACGACTATAGTTGCTCGCGGTTGCGTACAAACTGCCGCCTCCATGGGATTGGCAGTCACATTTATAGGACCTCCACCGCCGGCGTTCTGTGATAATCTTTGGCACTCGTCCAAATTGTCGTGCTGCTGGTGCTGCTGTTGTTGTTGTTGTTGTTGGTATAGATACTGTAACTGTTCCTTGTCAGGTAGTTGTTGGGGGCTGCAGCTGCTGTGATGATTATTGCTATGAGCCGAAGATGACTTGGAGTGCAATTTAGATGCCTCCAAAAAGAAGTCAACGCGTAAGTCAGGTGGTGGAGGTGTTCCGCGCATTGACCCCGTCGGACTATTGGCGGCGGCTATATTTTGGGGGGAAGAACATCGGTTGTTATTGTTGTTGTTGTTGATGATCATGTTGCTGGTACTTGTGTTGCCATAAAGATTGGCATTGGACCCATGGTACTGTTGCTGCTGCTGTTCATTGGCAGCAGGTGCTTTAGGAGGAATCTGATCGAATTTCGAGGCGATTTGGTCGAAGCGATTTAGCTCGGTGTGCGATTTCGGAGATATGCTGGCGATAGCTGTTGTCGGCTCACCACCATTGGCCGATGGTTTCGGGTAGAAGGCATCTGATTTGGACAAGTGATCGTGGTATTTTGAGTGCGGCAGATCGGAACGATTGCGTTTGGACGAGCTTCTATGGTCGTACGAATGGAAGGTTTCTTGTTGGGAGAGAAGCGTGTATTGTTGGAAGATGTCGTTGCCCTTCGCCGAGCAGGCATTGAGGATCGCCTTCGAGGGTGACACGTACATTGGCTTGCGTTCGTAGACAGACGGATTGTGATCGTCACTTTCTGTGGAACTTGCCGTGGAACTGGAGTCATTGGGATCCTCCTCGAAGCATTCCCTTTGAATTCGTTCGTAATCAAGGGCCTCTCGATCGAATGGGAACATTGTGATATCTTTCCGATCGCTGCTGGATGAGGATGACGAGGAATACTTGCGATTTGTGTGCTGCTGTGGTTGATGGAGATGATGTGTGCCGCTGGACGGTGATAGTTGTTGTTGCTTGCTGAAATACTTCTCCTTGGTTGTTACAGCTGGAGCGGAATTGATTTGGCGACGCTCTTTTTTGGGACTGGTTTTCATGTTGCCCGCGTAGCGACTGGCTGACTTTGTACGATATTTGGTATCGCGTTTCTGTTTCTTGATGTCATCTTCATTCGAGTAGTCGTAGTCGTATGTGATCTCGTCCTCAATGCAACGATTGTTATGATTTCGGGTTTCATTGTACATCTCCTCAGTTCGCTTGTACACTTTGTATTTGCTCGGCGAGGTCTCCCTAATGGAACGTCGCTTTTCTTTGTCATTTGTCGACGGCTCCCATCGTCTGTTGTTGTATCCTCGGGCAGAGTTCTCCCTTCGGCAACCATCGTCGTTTTTGTGCATATCGTGGGAGGATTTCCGCCGTTGCTGCTCCATGTAGACGTCGGATTCCTTGAACGTGAACAGTGTTTTGCTCTTCTCTGTTGTGCGAACGCTTTTCGGCGATGACGGTGGATCGAATGGGAAGTGAATGGAAGAGTTGCTCGAGATTGGAGCTGTTCGAGGGATCTTTTGCGACAGAAGTGGTGTGGTAGACGTAGGCTCCACCTGAATCGACAGCGATGACTCCTGACTCTGAAGAAAGACAAAAATAAAATTTATCATCATCTTTAAGTTCGATGGAATTGAAGTGGAAGACGTACCTCAGTGCTTTCCTGGGGATTGATGTCCGGACGGGAATACATAGAACTGGTTAGTTCAATCTCAGTGCCATCGTGCTCTGAGTCACAGGCATGGATCGCTGTCAGCAGGGGTTCCTCCAAAGAACTAAATATAGGTTCACTCTGTCCAGATGTATCACCTTTGGGAAGAAATAAGATTATGGAAATGGAAGGAATCTTAACCAATTTGACACAGTAGAATAAAGGCATGAGTATATCTGTTCTTATTGGACCAAGGTAACACCAAAGTCCTTAATCGTTATTTGCGCGGGTAAACACGGGAATAAACGTATTGTTTGCAAGCAAAATATATTCGGAAAGAGGAAATCTGCTACTGCTATGCTTCGGTAATTTATTGTGATAGGATTTTCTTTGGGGTTTTCCATGTGTGCGAAGGCAGGAGGATTCACCCATGGAATTACAATACCATTCTGATTGAGGTGGCAAACGCAGGGAAATATGATCCTACATAGACACGTTCTATGAATTGGAATACGATTTGGTAATTCAAAATAACAGATTGCCGAGTTATTGATGGGGAAAATCGATCCAGATGAAGTTGGCGCGTGGAGCTTTCTTAAAATTCAGTCGGGCATGCTGGTGGTAAATTCATTTATGAAAGTTGTTCGAGAATGTGAATCAATTTGCTGATTAAGGCTCTGACGAGCTCCATGAGGTATGAAACTATATTTACGACTCTGGGGCCAGAGAAAATTTGCATTGCAACATTGAATGGAAGATTTGTGATGTAAATTTGAATTTATGAGACCAAATTTTAGGGTGACGCAAATGAAAATATCTGCGTTTATTGAATAATATATTAAAGAAAAAGGTTTCCCCAAGTTATGAGCAAGAAAGGAAAATTATTTGGTTGAGCAGGCAATTAAGCTAAATTTTTTGAATTTCTATTTTTGCATATCTGCAAATAATGTAGGCGGGTGTTATTGGTTTCGAATTTAGGCGCAACGCAGCTGGAGTGTTTGTACGTTGTGACGTTAAGGTTACATTTTTATTTAAAAATTAAAATGTTTTCTTAATTTTGCAAAGATTTTACTTAAGATTGGGTGCAGTTTAAGAGCGTGGAGACCCGGGTTCAAGTTCGGCCAAGAACATCTGGTATTTTGCAAGAGTCCACCTCTCGCAATTGACTGACAATCAGTCCGGTAATAAACTTTAGGTCCAACTCCCGTCATTTCGGGAAAATGTCACACGCACATACGAATCTGGTGAAACTAGGTGATGACTCTCAAAGAAGATGTAGTGTCACGGATTTCACATGAGAATGGAGTGCCTACATTTATGTCTGTGGATTGACCTCAGAAGACATCTCGTAACGTTTTCAGGGAATAAGGAGAATTGTTTCATCTGACACGCTTCTTTTCACCCGAATTACTCAAAGCAACCTAATGTTTGATGAAGAGTGCAGACAAGCGATTGAAAAGAAGAGTCAAAACGAAAGCCACTCGCCAACTCTGTACTGCCGCAGGAACGAAGCTCGATTATTTCACCAATATTTTTTTAATTATTGATTATTTGCTCGCTCTTCGAGAGGATATAAAGACTTATAATGCGTGAAGCACAGAGCGAGCGGAAGAATTAGGAGAAGAATGAAAGATTTTGTAGTGGTTTGAGAAATTCAGGTTTGATTAGTTTCAACTCACTTCCGTGGGTGGAACCCGAAACGGGACGGAGGATTTTCATATCGACCTAATTCGCAGGATTTTATTCGACATTAGTTTTGTTCTATAAACTTTGAAAATTTGGAATATTTAGCTTAAACACCCCGCTGTCAGTGCTATGCCTTCACAGCAGAGCCATCTACACACAATCTATACAAACCGCTGTTTTGAAAACACGAATTAGGAACTAAGCCGATACAACAACCACTACAACAACGCCACCCATTAGTCAGACTATTATCACTGGTTGAGCAACCCATCAACTTGATCCCAATGGCAAATGGTGACTGGACCAGATTCGAAAAATTAGACCACTACTCTAGGAATCGAACCTGGGACCTATCAATTGAATCAATTGAAAGGCAGCCTCTACCAACTTCGCCACCCAGCTGTTTAAGCGGGCCAGGCACTGCATGTTAATAGAAACACATTTCTAAAACGACAATGATAAATAACTTACCACTGTCAGGTCAAGAAATAATACTGAATACCAAGTTCTTAAGAAGTGAAAACCTTGAGAGTCAATCGTAAGTCCAACAAGGGTGCTAAAGATGAAGAATAACTAGCGAAGAAGTTAAGTGATAAGGATCATAGACAATTATTTCCAAAATTTGTTATGATGTTAGGATCATCAGTATCATCTGCCCTATTCTGAATTAAGCCAACAACGATCTTCTCAACGTCTTAAAGATTTTTTCTTCCCTCTAGTCTTAATTCCATGTGAGTGCGAATATATGAAAAAAATCCGATACTAACCACATGGAAGCTTGTTACCTCTTCAATTCTTCAACTACACAGAAGCAGTCAAAGCTTTGGCTGTCAGTAATGAATCAATTTGAGACTTTGGAAGCTAGAAAAATATCAGACGACACGATACGCTCTCATGCGAGGACTCACTATCCAGAAACCTTTCTAGTTGTTTGCATGTGCCGACGATATTGTTAAAATGAGCCTAAGTGATATGAAGCACAAAGGTAGAACATGCTGTAGAAAAATCGAAATGCAATTGCACTTCTTATTGTTATTTCTCACAATAGATCGCTGACACCTTTCCAATCCGGTTTCCGTCCCCCAAGCCCAGCTGCACCACCGGGCTCTTAGAAACGTCGACAACGTTGGAATTCAAATCGACAAAGACAATATGGCCACACTAGTAATGCTAGTCTCTTAAAAGCCGACCTCACAGGAAGAAATCAATCAAAAAAACGTCGTCAAAGAAGTTCCGCAGGAAACCATCGTAAGTCGGCTGCTGTTTGCGAAATTTAATAATGACCCGTCATCGGTGTTGAAGCATTGTAAAATCCATATGTGTGCTTACGACTTACAATTATATTTCAGCTCGAGGACTAACAGCATGCATAATTGAAGAATTAGCAAATGTTGTCGAGTGGTGTAATAAGCTAGAATAGAGAAGCTATCATCAGAAACATCAGATCAGATCAGATCGACATCAGAAAAAGATCGTCATGCCCTCCCAGAATAGACATAAATGGTAAAAGACTCGAAAGTTAACATTTTAGGGATTATATTCAATCAAACCGTAACATGGTGTGACAATAAATTCCATGCCGTTGGTAAAGCATACGGGGCACTAATAATTATGCTAGTGAAATCAATCATTTTTCCAATGTTGCTCTATGGCAATATAAAAACCCGCGGTCTCGATTGTACAAGCCAAAGCATTCAATAATACGCTTAATTTGCAACTTACATGGACAGCTTCTTCGCTAAGAACGTATAGAACCACATACATTGGAACTTACTGCTCTTATTGCTTAAGTTAAAACAAAATAAGGCTCCCGAGAATCTCTTGGAAGAACTTCACTTTTCCATCTCACAAGGTAGTAGAGTTTTAATGCTACCCGAATGCAAATACAAACTTGCAAAGGCGCAATTCTTCACCTAACGAATTGAGGAGATTGAACAGCATCAAAAGTCTAAGCACGACACTCGTCTGTTTCGTTTTGTTTTAATTTACTTCTCACCCATGTCCAACCCAACCCTCCATTTTATTTTATCATTATCCTTTTTTCACTTAAATTAACCAAACTAAATTAATTTACTATGCGCATATATCTCTCCCATTGTCAGACCGCATTAGTAACAAATTGAAAAATGGTTTGACTGTAAATTTAATAGACATATTATATTGTCTTTGTATGCTTGACTTGTTTAATAAATTAATTTAAATCTACTTTGTCCAACTAGTTCTTTCCCGACCCACCTTCAAACCCGCACCTGAGAGCAGAGTTGTTAAAGAATTGGATTCACGGAATTTTAGTCAAAGAATTCGTACTTTTGATTGTTGCAATTGAATTCGAAAAAGACTGAGAATTGAAAAGACTTAAATCACCATTCTTTTGAAACTTGTGAATGATGCATTCAATTTTAAGCAATCACAGAATTTAAGTCATTCTCGGAAATCAATTGAGATCATGAATGATAAGTTGAAGTCATTAGCGAATTCACTCTTAATGGGTCGAAGTCAGTGAATTCAATTGAATGTATTTGCAGTCACTTAAAGTAAGTGGATTTACCTCAACATTCTTTGGCTTTACAAAGAGTATCTTCGTCTTCATTTTTTCGGTAAAGTCGTGATCGGGACAAGAGAGATCACAACCTCTTCTGCATCGCTGCTGGTCCGCATATTGGGTACGCTGGCTTGCCAGTTTTGTACTAAGTGTAACTGGTAAGATATAAAGATCGTCAGCGAGAAAGCTTGTTAAGCTATAAACAGTCACTAACTACGGGGCGTTTATCGGGAGCCATACATTTTCTCATTATATTTTGAACGCATTTAGTTGCAGCATTTTAAATATTTATATATTATAATATAATTCATCAAATTCATTTGGTTCGCACATAGTTCGGCTCTAAATATTATCAGCCTTCGGAAAAAAATAATTGACTCACATTGTTCTCCTGCTTTTCAAAAGAATTAAATTCTTTTTTCTATTGAATTCATTGAATTCAGTTGATTTACTGTGAATTCACTGCAGACTTCAGCATACATGAAGTGAATTCTGTTATCTAATTGAAAAAAATGCAATCATTCGAATTAATTCAATGATTTGATAATATTGAATGCTCCAATTTCTGACTTCAAAAGATTGGTGACTTAGGTTTTTTTAAATCTCAGTCCTTTTCAGCTAAATGACTTCAAATCAATTGCTTCCCAAAAGATATAACTCTTTCACAACTCTAACTACAAAAACCACATTGTCAAAGAAAACGTCACATTTTATGACAGTGGAAAGAAGCTTATGTCCATCTTATGTTAGGAATAGGGAATCGATCTGCCTGTAGAGGCTTGTTTTGATTGAGAACCAGGTTCACCCGAGGCTGCCAGTGAAGTAAATCAACTTCACATTTTCAAGATTAATTCATGCACGCTTTAACTATCTAACACTTTGACCTTCGCCCTTAGGTGAGTAAGAATCTTTACTGCTTTTCCCCAATGGCCAAAACCAAAGATGGATAAAAGTTAGAATTGATCACAAAAGAATTCTTCTTTCTTCAAACGACTTTCTTTTAGATGTTTCCTGATTATCCTTTCATATTCCTGCTTGGCATGAAAACAGAATGCATTGTTCGTTAACTTGGATTCCTTTATAACCAGCTATTGTCAGTAAATGTACCCGAAACGCCAAGAAGCTTTTGCCTATCATTCCTCACAGCATTTTCATATGTGTACCCAATTCACACGTATCGTGTTCAGTATCCCAATTAAGTCTTTAATTTCATTACGTGCCGCAAGACTAGCTCCTCCACTCCCGTGCAGTTATCTCAGTCATTTACTTGGTTTTATTACAATCCAACAATAATAAGGCTCTAACCCAACGACGAAGCATCCCCTTTCTTATGCCCAAGAATAATAAAAACCGACGTCATTTCTCCCCCCTTTGATGACTTCCTTCCAAACTTCCAAAAAAAAAACTATTAATAGTATGTCCAAACTTCGAGGCCGGTGGACACGCAATGCCATCTCACATTCACGCTCAAACCAAATGACGCACTCCATTTAAACTTTGGCGCCCCACTCTCCAGCAGCCATTAAATAGGCCTTATCGTTTACCCAGCACAAAGTCAATTACGGCCATGTCTTTGCTGGTAATTTGTTCACAAACAAGTTTAATGTCCCGAAGGAACTATGCACACACAATGTGGAGAGTCTCCCCAATAATTTCCTGCATAATTGAGGCTAACTCCAGGAATCAAAAGACCGGAGTTATAATGAAAGAATAAAAAAAGATACAGTATCGACCAGCACGTTGTTGTGGTAGAGATACTTTCCGATAGCTTCCGGCGTCGCTTATGAAAATGGACACTCGGCAGGGAAGCATGCAAAGGAAAAGGAATATTTTATATTTATGGTTGTGCTGGGTATTAAGTTGACAACTTCTATCGATATCCGGTTGCTTCTCTTTAATACCCAAAGGCTCAATTACCATGATGGAATTCTGTGTGTCTGGGCGGGTACAACTGATACACATATGCAAGCTCAAAGGGGGACCTTTTTGTTAAGATAGAAAAACCAAACTTACGTCTGTAGTCATCATTCGTCTTACCCATGTCCAGGGAATCGCAAGTCTCTGATGTGTCAGTGGCTGCAACGCTGGTCACCAAAGTGGAAGCAGAATCCGTGGATGTGTTGATATTTGTATCGGTCATCGATGCCGTTGATGATCCCATTATGACGACCTAAAAGGAAAGTAAGGCAGGAGATTAGTTTTTTTTGTTGCTGAAATGGAGATTGCGAAATTAAGAATTTAATAAAGCTCATTCACTTAAAATACTGTCAAATCGGAATTGCCAATGAGTTATTAACGAAAGCTTTCAAGGATCTACGAGGCCTCAGATCTCGCTTCAAACTTTTTTTTTTATTTTTGAATCACGAAACACGAAAGAAAAAAAAAATATTCATTGAAATTGTTAATCTTAAGCTTTTTACACTGCCAGTCAATCGAATAGGTTCACAGCTAAAAATATGGACAAAAATCTTTGCACAAAGCTTTTAAGTGACGGACTTACAAATCTTATTTTGTTGCCATTCTGTTTACAAGAACGAGTTAGGCTCATTGACGTCCTAACGGTAAATTAAAAGAAAATTATGAAATGCATTCAATAGAAGAGCTTTTTTCATTGGTCAATAAAATACGTTTGTCTTTTTTAAAGCTTATCCTGGTTGAATTCGAAACTTTCAAGGGGGAAAGTAGAGTCTTAATTTGGAAGAAGAAATAAAATTCCAATTGTAAGCTCAAGAAAGTTTTTGTACCCCTTTAATTGCGAAAAATCGGGAAGATGAAGAAGAATGTTGTAAGTAAACGCCTCAAATAAGGGCTGCATCTGGTTCCCATGTTCGACTCCTAGAGTGGTTTAGTTTTTCGAATCTGGGTCATTAACCATTTGCCATTGGGATAAAGTAAATAGCACTATCACTGGATTGATCGACCAGCTATAGTAGTCTGACTAATGGGTGGCGTTGTTGTGGTGGTTGTTGTATCTGCTTAATTCCTAATTCGTGTTGTCAAAATAGTGGTTTGTGTAGATGGTGTGTAGATGGCTCTTTTGTGAAGGCGGGGTGTACATGTATTGAACTAATGTCAAATAAAATAAAAAGAAAAATCAGCTTGAATTCTGCAAAAGCCTAATGATGTGGAAAAAAAATGAAAGCTTGTCATTTTCTCAGAAGAACAAAAAATTAGTCTCTACGGCCCGAAGTTTTTTTTTTATTACATATTTTTTAACGTAAACTGCGAAAAGATAATTTTTTTCATGCAGTGTCGTCATAACTATGGGGGTGGTGTTATGGTTTGGGCTTAAATATCGTTTTTCGGAACGATGGAGCTCGAGCTTCCATCATCACGAATGACGGCAATTGGGTTACATTTTCTTAAGAACTTTTCTAACATTCAGTGAAATGTACGGACCCCTTAAGTGGTGGACTTTTCAGTAAGATATCGCACCAAACCATGGATGTGAATGGTGAATGGATGGCTCTTTAGTGAAGACTGCAATTCATAACTATCAATGGTAATAAAACAAGCTTAATTTCCTTACATTATTTTACGAATAATAAAAGTTATATTCAAGGTTACTCTTAAGGGAGACTTTGTCCTTGGACGTCATATTTCAGGTTTTTATATTTTATTTTTTTTAAAGGAAACCAATAAAGCTGTTTGAGTGCGGATCTTTCTTGCTTTTGTTCATGATATACAGAACGCTAAAAAACCAAAATGACGGCCATTACAGCTCCGCGAAAACACGTCCTCAAATCGCGGGAGTTAAACGGCTGACATCACTGCCCCATCTTTGTTGATTTGAAATACGAATTTAAAGCGTATTATCGATCTGTGACTCTTTGATCATGGCAGACGGACGGGTTTCTCGTTTAGGACAAATTTCCGAAAATGTCGGCAATTAAAAAAAGTCTAATATTCGCGTTTTTTTTTTGCAAAAAAAGATAAAAACAGCGATCCGTCATTCCATGATTACATATTTTCTGAGTATGCTCTCAAAATTTCAGGTCAATATGTTAATTACAGCGATCAGGAGAATGTCAGCCGTTTTTGAAAACGTGTTTTCGAGAAAGACGCGTTTTACACAAATGTGTTAAATATTACCGTTAATCGGCAATGCCTGTCTAGAGGCATCACTCCTCTTCTTCTAGCTGCTCATGTTGAGCCGCTTACATCACTCGCAGCTCAATCCGGGCCTTTTTGCTGCGTCGGTCACCTGCCTCTCCGCGCACTCAATCCTTGCTTTGTCCCGTGAATAGTGAGAGCGCGCTGACGGTGTCAATTTCAAACGCGTTAAAAATATCGTAAACGTTCGAAATCCGGGAAAAGCTTCGCAGATTTATTTCTGCTTACATGTAGGTTAAGAATCCGTGTGGAAAAGAAATCAATTTTTTGAAAATTTTAAGGACAAAGTCCCCCTTAATAAATAAGTTCCGACTCATTGCAAGTTGAATAATAGAAAAGCCTAGCTTTAAAACGCATTGTGTCTGTTGTAATGTTTCCTTCATTTTCTCGCCAAAATATACAGGTGAACCTTTTTTGTTTATCGGAAATTTATATTGGTTTATGTTTATATGAAGTTGTGTAGCACTATAAGTATAGCTGCAGAGCCTTACCCTTTTTGGCAGCAGTTGTAAAACACCGCGTTTGGAAAAATTAAAACTTGAACAATTTTAAAAATCAGCCCTAAGCCTGGACAACCTTCTGCAATTACTGCGAAAGTTAAGCCACCAATCAGTTTCTGCACTTTAATACTATGGCGATGGAAAAACAATCATACATATTCAAGGTGGCCCCAAAGTACTGACTTAAAGTAAGTTTCCTAGCTTTTTTTAAAGCTAAAATAATTTATTTTTAAATATTTCGGTTTTTTTTCATCACTTTTTGAAGTGTTTCCATCTCAAGTTGAAGATTCCTCGCCAATTTTTTAATCGTTTGTTGGATATACTCTTTTAAAGCTTCTTAAGTCTGCAACGTTTTGATAGACTCGTGACTTCAAAAAACCTTGAAAAAAAGACGTCTGGAGCATTCAAGTCATGTCTGTCATCTTTTCCGGTGCGATTCGGCAAAATTTGATATAAGGCGACCCGGAAATCTCACCTGACAAATGCCTAACGCGGTACCTGTTATGTTCATATTCTCCAGGTCCAATGCTTTTTAATCACAGGAACCGCGTTTAGCAAGGTCTCCTCGAAAAAATTTGGCCGAATGACCCCTCCGACAAAAGACAAAAATGGCGGATCATAGAGTGGGTTTCAGTGCCACAGAATCAGCCTCATGTATGATTATGAATTTCGGAAACAATTCATCCACTGTTTCATTGACGTCTAAGACAACGTAATCGTAGCTTAAATGGATTGACGGGTTTTTAAGGGTCTAGCGGCTGGTCAAAGTTGTAGAACACTACCAGGACTTATGGTACCACTTCTGTCAGGCGTTCTTACAGTCAAGTATCCAAATGTATTTTTATTTGATTAGATGTCAAATGGGTTTGACGGGTGGTAAATTGGCGATGAAATTCGAGGTCCGTCAAGATCACTGACGAATTATTCCATTTAAAGTAGCCACGAGTGTACAGCGATCTCGAAAGTTAAGGGATTTCATGGCTTATCATCGCATATTCAGCATCCTTTGGCTTCGCTGAACTGACAATTGCCGCCATTTACAAAAGATATAGCAATCTCCAATAGGGTGATTTGCTTCGGGACAATTTACACGGGCGAAGCATTCTTTGGGTGATAAATTCACAGTGAGCCGTGTGAAGAGGCACGTTACAAGGTGAAGTCGTAGCGCCAATACAAGACGGCAATCTTGGCCGCAACACTGGAGGCCTTATCCTTCTTCAAAGAGAACAAGGTTCCTGTCGTATCCTTTACGAAATTTATCATTGAAGTCCATTTTTGTCAAGTGTCTTCTTCATTTTAGTAAAAAGCTGGAAGCTCTCATGGAAGCTCAAATCCTGACTGACTATGAGAATATACAAGCACATCTTGCGTGCCTAGAAAAAGTTTCCTTTGACCCTCGTTATCCATATGAAAAAATAGACTTAAGCAAACCAAACATATCAAAAGCCATTTGAAGAGTTCTCTGATTCTTTAAAAACATACTTCACAACATCTAAGGTGGTGAAGGACTTGACCATTTCAATGAAGAATCCTTTGAAAATAAACTTGCAAATAAATGAGATCCTTCCCAACCAACCCCTAAAAGAATTAAAATTAAAGTGCATCCCTCACACCGACACTTACCTTTGGCACATTCGACGATGTCCCCGATGTATTAGCGCTGACGGCTGCCGTTGTAGCTGCAACAGAATTCGAGTGGTGGGCGGTGGTGGTACGATTCGAGCCACTTGCCGGAGTAGCAGAAGCTGCAACAACATTGGCAGCACCACTACTACACGGCATGGTTGAGTTGAGTTTTGTCTTGGCACTTCGCCCGCTTTTGAAGTATAATCGTCTGAGTGCGGTGGCCGAGGCTGAGGAACTAGCGAAACCATCGGTATCTGATCCACTTGAGTTACCTGGACTTGGAGGTCGTCCCATGGCGAGGGCCATCATAGCTGCAGCCTTAGAACGTCCGCTTGTTGGATAATGTGCACTTGTTGCTGTTGCTGTTGTCGTGTTGTTGGCGGCGGCGGTTCTTGTTGTAACAACTGATACACCCTGCGTGGCATGCGTTACAGATACAGTCATTGCAGCTGGGGCTTGAATTCCTGGAAAACACAAGATAAAAGGACGAGAACATTAGTGCATTTATTATGGATGAATGAGCAGTGGTAAGTCAATCGTCATGTTAATTTGTGCCGTCAATTACAGCGACAAGTGCGTTGCAATCGCAACTGAAGTGCATTAAATTGTGGATGAACAAAGCACTCTGGTGGGGGAAGAGGAATGCAATGGCATTGTTTTCATTTTATAACCTCAAAAGGGTAATTATTTTACCAGAATTGTGGCCGCATTGATTGAAGTTAATTTCGAGTGCATTCGCTCGGAATTGATGTGCTTGTGGAAATAATGCTTGACTGGAGTTTTCATATTTGCGGCAAAGCAGATGGCACTGTCAATTGAAAAGGTTCTACTCTGACAATGTGTTGGAGACTATGATAGAATTGAGGTCTGTTTCTTTTATACGTGTGTGAATAAACATTATTCGAGACGAATAACGAAACTACCAAGCTGTCGAGTACAAGGAAAAATTTCTGCGGTTATTAGTTTAATGGAAAAGATTCGGCTTTTCGAGAAACTATATCTTAGGGCTTGTCTTCATAAATATATCCGAATGAGGTCCTGTACAACAGGGCTAAGCTAATCAGAATGAATAATATTTTGATAAAACTTATCTGGGCCCATTACCTTAACAACATTTTTGTATCACAGAATACTGCGCCTTTTCCCCACCAGTGGCATTCCTCTATTTTGATCGTAACAAACTTATTCAGGATAAACAGGCGGTATCGTTAATCTTCCACGATGTCCGGAAAAGTGTAGACAAACGGCTCACAGCCAGGTCTTCGCAAACTGATTCAACAACGATGGTTTCAACTCGCGATTAAAAAGACGTAATAAGGCCACACCGTCAATTCTGGTAGAAGGAAGAAGAGCTAATGTCGTTGTCGTCTTCTTCTTATTCGTGTCGGACCCATAAGGGATGCCTTCAAGTCTACAAGCTCACATATGTAGATAGAGGCAGTTTAAGTTGTAATAAACCGAAGGTAGTTTAAGGGGTAAGCCAAGTAAGACATTTTTTTGAATTTTCTAAAAGGAGAGTACTTCAAAAGTATTTTCCGAAAATTTTAGACAAATCGGACTATCATTTATTGGGATGAATTATTTTGAATCGAGACAAAAAACTAAAGTTTAACTTAAAATAAGTTATGAGGCAATAATTTTAGTAGAAATGATGAAATGTCAATTTTATCAGAAATTGAATTAAATAACGTTAAAGAGCGATTTAGAGGCTCATTTTGTGCATAATTAATCCCGAAAGAAGGAACATACAAAAATTAATTCCTGCGGCGGAAAGAACGCTCTGGAACATAAAAGGATAAGAAACAGAGCAAAATCACTACAATTTATATGGTTCATTAACCCATCTCTTTTAAACGGAATATATTTGGCATCTTTTCGACATTGAAAAGTTTTCAAGACACTTAAGACACATCTTGATCGGTAAGCCGGCAGTCCAGATGACCAATGCTCTCAATGCGTGAAATACTGTCAGCATAAAAAGGTGACCAAACTACGAAACAATACTCTAGAATCGGAAGTACAAGAGCTTTTCATGTGTAAACATCTTTGAAATTACCTGAATTTCGTTTCAGAAAGCCCAACATGGAGTTCTCTTTGGAAACTCCAGTTTGGTGTCGAAAAAAGTTCCAAATCTTTTACTAGAATTAAGCTAAGCAAAGCATGATCGACAAATTTATAATTGAAGCTTAAAGAACTACGTGCTCTTGTATCAGTAAAAATTTTGTATTTGCAGAAGTCAAGATCAAGATGTTTTTACACCAATTTAAAAACGATTCTAGATCACGGCAATCACGTGCAGATTCAACACTGACAGTACCTTAGTACGACAGGTAAATCGTTTATTAACAAGCTAAAAGAGATGAGCCCAAATGACATCCTTGAGGTAAACCGGAACATGCTTCTATGAAATCTGAAAAATATCCATCAATTTGCACAACCTGCTTTCTGAAGAAGAATCCCAATTATATGCTTTAACGAAATCAGTCTATAAGACATCAATCTATTTACCATTCTCTTAACTGCTTAAACAAAATTTGTGGAAGTAACTAGAAGGACCTTTGACAAATCCATGTTGGTAAGGAGATAAAATTTCTGTAAATGAGAAATACAATCTTTGTGTTTACAATTTTTGGAAAATCTAAAGTATTACTGACAATTTTGAAATTGGCCTAAAATTAGAAATCATATGTTTTGGACTACTTTTATAAATAGGGTTCACAAAGGATGCATTCCACTCATTTAAAACTTCACCTGTTTTGGGCGATTTATTAGAACAAAAGGAAGCTGAGCATTTATTGAGTCATAACTCGCTTTTTTAGCAAGATCAGCTCCATACATTTAGGGAAAATAAATCTTTTTCGTTTTGAATTGAGATTCAGTGGAGGAAATATATTGTTGATAGGGAAATTTGTTCAAAATTCCTAACTCGTTTCTTAGTTTTAGAAATTTGACCCTCTCTTTGTGCGCTGATCATGTTTAAACGCCTTGTCTTTAAAGTTGTTCAACTTTACAAGCCGTCTAGTTTACCAAGGTAATTTGAAATAAGATCTTTTAGTCTTGATTGACACAAACCGATCAATGCCGCCTGCGAGGTATTTTTTAAAAATATTATACATTTGCTGTAATGATTGTCAAAACAATTGTTTCAGCAAACAGGTGGACGAACCGAATTGCAGATCTTCGCAGGAAGTTTCTACTACGTCGACGTACAAAGTGGGATGACTACGCAACTCCTTTTGCTGAAACAAAGAATCGTAGAGCAAACAATCGAATAGAATGAAAATAGAGGACCATTACGCGGAATATGAATCAATATGCTTTCTCTTCTGCACGAATTTTACAAGCTGCATCTGAAGGCTGTCAAATTTTTCAAAATCATAAAAAAGACGAGGCTTCTGTTCATAAGCTACGCCTTCTGAACAAGTTTAGGTCTTGCCATATTTTCTGAATAGGTTGTTCTTCTATCGATATACTATAGTTCGCGAAACTGAAACAAAACGCCACATCATCAGACCGGTAAGTCTGCTTACCGCTTTGGATGTGAGAAACACTTTCAATTCAATCAAAAAACTTCAATCTCCCTCAGTCTTCTTGGTGACTGCCTCACGTACGAGACCAACGAAGAGACAATGAAACTGCGCAAATGTGACTTAAAAAACCTTTGTGTAGGATCATCTTTGGGATTCAGCGCTGGTACTGCGAAATACCAAAAGTATTTAATTGTGTTTTGGACAGTAAGTCGTTCTTCCGGAAACAGATACCGCGAGCACCCGCCAATGCAACAGCAGAGACGGCGTATCTCAGCAGGAGTTTGATCAATGGTCACAGCCTAAGGTTATGGCATGCGACGTCTGAATAAATGGGACTCGAAAATGTCGTAAAGTGCATGGCAACAGTGCATTGAACCGGCGCCGTTCGTATAGTGTGCTCTCTTGCTGGTTATAGCTGCGGCTATCCCTATTGACTTATTTCAGCAGGTGAGACGCATCGTCTGCCTCGAAAAACTCTGGCCTTTCAACAGCAAGGAGAAATCGTAAAACCGAGGAGAGCAGCCAGGAAAACGCTCATGGCTCACCTCATTCAGCTCCTGAAAATCTGGCTAAGCCGCGATTTCGAGTCTACATCAACAACGGTACATTTTTTAGTCAAACCATTTGGTCGACGAAAGAAATGCGGTGTAGTAGGACCTTGGAAACATAAGGTCCGAATCTATATAATCGTGGGAGACCAGAAAAATGGCAATTTCGTTGAGGACTCCTCCTCTGCAAAAAAGGAAGAAACGGAACCTCGAGCGAGCTCTCTTCTGTAGAGACTTAATAAAATCATGCTCCGCCCAATTTTTTATGAAGTTAAGAAGTTGCATCATTAAAAAGCGCTTTATATTTACTTTTATCTTCCGGTTTTCCCGAAATTGTGCATCCATTTTGAATTTAAATCTGTTAGCTTTATAGTGGATTCAATTTCACAACATTTTGCGGGACAGAGAATTCGACATAGAATTTTTTGCATTTGCCTAATTCGCAGTATTTTATTTATCATAAATTGATCTGCAAAGAAGTTATGTTTCAGAAGAGTTTTTGGTCGTCCTGCTGTCAGTGCCTTCACTGTAGAGTTAAAACAGATCATATACATTGACGACGCTTATAGTAAGGTGGTTTCCTAAGATTCTACGATTGGCTTTCTAAATAATTAATCTTTCAACGAATCTAAAAACCAATCAAATAGTTAATCTTCATGACCGAAAGACGATTATTACCCTTGAAGTTCACACTTGACTTGAACTTGTGATCTTCACGCCTTTACACTTCGAAAATTTGCAAAAATATTTACACGCGTCTCTTGAATCCTTGACTCGTCAATATGATAAACACATCTCCATCAGGCTATTTCATTAACCTCTCAAATTTCCAGGCGCCAAGAACCGATCTCCTATCCATCAATCGCACGCGCATTGCCTCCAAACTTCTGCCGATCGATGAATAATATCGACTGCGTTTAGGTATTTTAAAATAGCAATCCGAGTGTGTGATTTTCCAAATTGCGAACTTCACAGCTTCATCAACAACCACTCAAGCGATCAAACCAGTAATATTTATTATTAATCTGGTCGAATCCTTCATTGAAACAAAGTCCTTGAATAGTTTATTGCGCGTCAATATTCCCATTCCAAATATTGAATAATTATTCGCAGAACTGCCAGCGATCTCCGAAATGCCTTTCAACATGGCGATTTATTAACCCGCTAAATCGAAAATAATCCGGAATCCAAAAATAATACGCCATAAGAGCAGTTTTTCTTGAAATCACACTTTTGCCGAACTCGAAAATAAACACCCCCGAGAACTTCACATGCCCCGAGAGATACAGATACAGATGTAAAGATACAAAATTTATTTGTTTAGCGTTCATCTTTCGGTAATCACGATCACACTTCATACACATCATTCATGGTACGCGTTCCCATCGAAGGGGAACCCAGAGACTGGCTAGATTCGCACGAATCGGCCAGTTCTCCCGAATCAACTCAATTCACCGTGACCCACCATGAGTGTTCAGCGTCGTGCACCTTTGATGCCGGCAGTGGTCGGCCCCCCAAGGCATGCCTCACCCATCATCCATCCACCTTTAAAACTTGGAAAACGTTCGTGTAATATTTTTAGAGGAGCAAGCAAGCTTATTTTTGGAATTTTCGAATTATGCGTAAACAACATCATCATCGGATCATTGGGACTCACCGGAGCGAACCAACTTCTGGTTCTATGGAATGATGATTAGGATAATTTTATCTTGACCCCAAACGGGGTATTTTTAAGCGATAACGCAAATAGGTTCATGGAATCCATTCAAAAGTATCTAAGGGCGGCCTTATTGGGTGACAGTCATAAGAAAGGCTGTTGGTCCTTTGAGATTTAGTTTTGAAGCCTAAAAAGGTTACTATACTGATTTCTTTGTCTGACTACGTTCCAATATATCTCATGGGTGGATCGGAGTCGGAGGAGCTTCCATTCAATGCTTAAGGATGGAAAAGATATCCGGTGAAAAGCAATATCTACGTTGATATCGAAAACTCTAAGGGATTGCGAGATTTCGAGCTTTGCATTGAAATTGTGAATTCAAATTCACGCTCTTTTCTTTGCCATGAATTTTCTATGAATTATCTCGGTAATCGTTGCGGATGAGTGAATCAATTTAAATAGATTGAATAAAAAAGGACGTGATGTAAAAAAGATGACAAGTTCTTTTTGTATCTGTAGAGGCTGCGAGTGAATGTTGTGTTCACGCATATGACAGCTATACGGCTACAAGTGGGGTAGCGAGTTGTATCCAATGAAACACCGGATATCTCGAGTTGAGTTTCTAATAGAAAACCAGCCCGAGTTACGGAAATAAGCAAATTGCTGTCAATTTCAGTGGTCCTTGAGAAAAACCTATGAAAGGGAATGAATCAAACCGAGTTCTGACAAGTACAAAATTTAGACTCCCTAGAATCGTTTTTAAGTTTTATCACTTTAAGATGATGATTCTAAATCATTTGAGTTTATTTTAATACATTTTAATCGCAATATGACAAAAGGCACACGAAGGGTTCCGTACTTCTGCACATATTGTAATTTAATCATTGCCTTCGTGTGTGGTTTAAAAAAATAACTCTTTTTGTTAAGGGACCTCCCTTTATTTTTAACTTAACATTATTTTTATAATTTCCTATTAAAGCATCGATACTGATGACATTGATGATACCCTGTGACGGATGGTAGACGGAAGTATTGAATCCGTTTCTTTGTTTAAATTTATTTAACATTTTTGTTTATTCGTCTAAAATGCATTTCAACTAAAATGGTGTAATCGGATTTTCTTTTATTTAAATCTAAATGCGACTTGTCTCAAATCAGCTTAAAACGGAAGTGGTTACCCGCCAAGCAAAAGGATGTCCTCCACACTTTTGCTTGAAGTGAGTAACGTCTCCGTGCTGACTGAAGTTTGTTACAATACCATTAACAATATAGTTTAGTGCTTACAAACAGATGGCGTTGTTGGCGTCATTAGTTTAAATAAAGACATTACAATGGTAACAATATTTAGTAAGATGGGTAAAAATAAGCCGTCCACCTCATTTGAGAGAAAAAACATGTGAGAATTATTACGAACCCTAAAAACTAAATCAGATTTTTGGAATAATGGGTCGTAAAATCATGGACTATAGCCCAGGAAAATATTTCTAGAAACGGGAAAATGATGATTTTTGATTTTATATTTTTAATTCGATTGAGTACATTTGCACATAAAACTCGTTAAAAAGAGGTTTGATAAACATCAGCAAGTCATTTGAGGTCGAAATTAGATTATTGGAAAACATTGGCTCAAACGCGACGGTAGTTTGGTGGGTAAAAGTGGTGGTTTAGAAACCTAATTAGCTCTATGTGCCGTTTTAATGCCACAGCTCTGTTACCTTATTTTTGATGTGTATTTGAGAAATCTCAAAATTCCTCCTGAGGTATTTAAGAAGGGCATTAGTTGATTAATGTCCTTAGCAGAAATCTCGTTAATTGAATTGAGGACGGGTCTACCAAGCGCTCACTGTCGGGCTCTAGAAAGCGCCGGACATACGCAAAGGAAGTGTGAGGGTATCACTATCATGACGAGTTCGCCGAAAGAGATCTTTTGTTTTTGATTGATTGTATTCAGGCTTTATATTGATGTTGCACAGTTCGTTAGACAGGCCCATATAATGTTCGCTGGTTCAAGGAAGTATGAGGATATAATAGCCTTTACTGCATGTAGTAAGAAGAAAACATCCTCTACAGGCGAGCGCTGATGGGTAGATCCCTTATTAGTAAGTTCGTCGACCATCTCATTACCTGGGATGGCACTGTTGCCGGGAATACATATAAGGGAAATGAGCTGACCTTCTAACGACGCTATTTCAGCTCGGCATATCTGTACTTATTTTGAATGTGAGCTAAAGGAGGCAATAGCTTTGATAGATGCTTGGATATCAATGCATATGGCAACCTTCTGGCTTGGTAGGAAAGTCAACGAACATTTTTCGACGAACAACACGATTTTTGAGTTTGTATCTTTTCTTTTTTTGTGGATTGCTCACATTTAGATTTTAAACTATGATAGTTAAAAACCGTTTTGGTAAACATCAGGATGTCATTTGAAATCAAAATCAGGTTTTGGAAAGAAGACTCTGAAAGTCATGGACTGTTGTCCACGAAAGACTCGAGGTAAGGTGAAGGTTGAACTTCGTGTCTACTTGAAAACCTAAACGTAAAATCTCTTGTAAGGTAAGCAATTTACCGAGCTAAGCAAAGCCGATGATTTTTTTCATATCAAATGTGAGCGTAAATTGAAACGGACTACAAGATTAAAATATCGGCACAGACCAGACGAAGGTGACTTAAGGAAAATAGTTTGATTGACCGAATCGCGAAACGTAAGCCAAACGTGTTGAAAAAAAATATTACATAAAGACTACGGTTGGCAGATAACGTCTTGGTAAGAGCCAGTGTTTTTGGAATTTGATCGCCTGAAGCGATGAATTCAAAGTAAAATTACGACTGAATATCATACGTCAGGTGAGCTCCAATACAATAATTGGACCGAAAACACACAAAAAAGCTTAAACACGGCACTTTATCAAAGTTGGTTTGGGTTTAATTCACTATCTGGAGTTTGTCCTTTTATCCAGATTGACGGAGAAATGACAGGTCACATACATGAAGATATTTTGATGAGGCAATTTAACTGCGATTACACCAATAATTTGCCGCTAGCCTGGATATTTCGATTTATTTCGTCCAAGAGTGGCCCCGACTCAGAGCCCCGATATGAACTCCAAAGATAAACTAATGAATGAAGCCTCTCCTTGGGATATACTCCAACATGAGTAGAGTTGAATACAGGTAAAGATCAACGAATTTGAGTCGATACTCATCAGGTTTTCATCGGCTCAATGGTGGCAGATGACAGCTTTCACCGAACTAAACAAACCCAAGCCCAAAAAAGAAAATTCAGAAAAACTTCTCCGGTTGTGTCAGAATGCTCAGTGCCGCCTTAACGAAAGCCTCCGAACTGTTATTGACTTGCTCCGGATTCTTGTAAAGGAGAAACGAGGTTGGGTGAATTCCTCAAGCCAGTTCTTAAAGAGAGTTTGCAGCGCATACTTCTCACATGGAAGCCTGAAAGAAACGAAGAGGTCAGAGAAGTGTATCTTCAAATTAATGAGGATACAAAAATATATTCTTTGTACAAGAAATGGATCCTCATTGTAATAATAATCACCAAGTAAGCCAGGTTATCTATCTCGGAGTGAATATCTTCACAAATTTCACTTTGATGGAGATCCGACAAGGAATCATTTTTGGCAAATGATGCTGAATCAATCACAACTTTTTCGAAGTACAAAAATCAAGCAATTATTTTGCCAGTTCCTCTTTATGAAGCAGATAAGCAATTAATAAGTGAAAGACTGAACCTTCGATTCAAGTATCGGGAAATCCTTGTTGCCAAAAAGATTGGTCTTCATAACTGGGAGCACCGGGTATGCTGCCGGATGGTGAAGAATTGTTTGCAGCATTAGCTTGGATGAGATCTTCTAAGGCTCCTTGCTTGCCTAGGCTCCAATCCAATGTATGACGAATAAAATCACCTCGTAACGAGATATGGAAATTACTTTTACAGCTGGCTAAACATTGCCGGGACTTACAGGAACAAATTGCTTGATTTTCAGCACAATCGGTCGACTAATTTTTGGGTCTATAGGACACATACAAACGAATATTGATTTTGTAAAGATTGCGATTTGAGATGCCTTAAAATACTATTCGTTCTAATGAAAAAAAACTTATTTTACTCGAATTTGTCGTACGCATTTGATAGCAGCAAGGAGTCCTTTGAAGATTAAACGCCTTCTGTAAAGGACAACCGAGTTTATGATTTTCCTTGCACTCAAGTGATATTAAACTCAACTGAGATCCACACGTCAGTCCAAGACAAGGACATTCAATAACTCAAGTTTATGCCGCTAAGCTTTTGTTTCGGCTTCTGACAAGTTGCAAGTTGGACTTCCACGTCAGCTCGAAAACAATGCATATCCAAAGTTTTGCACAAGCTCCAGTGACCACAAATGCAAACGCAAACAAACAACAACAAATGTTTAAACTTCATTTCGCATGCACGTGTAAATAAATCGTGAGCGGTTGCAAAACATTCCCGGAATGTAACGTAAAAACTTGGAAGGCTAACTCTTCTTTACGCAAAATAATATGTTTACAATTCCACTGAATAGGACAAGGGCGACGGCGGGCAGTCCTTCTTGGAAGGACATGGGCGTGAGTCTCAATTCAATGGTCGATTCGGACAACTTTTATCTGCTAACCTTGATGTGAGCAATAAAAACCTTTACAATACACAAATGATGGAAATTGTTTTGTTGCTCGTTGAATAAATATTTTATGACGCAAAGAGCCATACCTGACACGACAGTATTATGTGTTCAACGTTAGTGCCTTCTCCTTGGGGAGCAACTTTACAAGTGAACCACGACTGGGACGGGGTTTTTATTTGCCCTCTTGGTCGTTTGACGTCAAGTTTAATTGCCTTTTACGGTGCGACAATGGCCAGGCCAATAATTTACGGGACCTGCCAGGAAGACCCGTAGAACCATCAAAATGTCTTAATTTTTTGGTGTTATGATGGAGCTTTGAAAAGCTCAAATGGCATTCCATTTATCATCAACATTTTGGTGTGTTTTGATGATAAATAATGATACTTTGTGGACTTTTTAAAAGGTGCCAAGCAACCCAGAGAGAATGTGTGTTAGGAGGTGTGTTTGTTTTTTTTTTTAACGCCGGTCAGGCTTTGATTGTAAAGATGAAAGGTCCAAGTATACTATTCAAAGTCTAACTGATATAATTATAAATTCTGTGGGCTATAAATGTTGAAAAAAGAAAACGCTTTAAAGTGTTTGTTTAAATATACTAAATCCTTTGTGGAAAAGCCTTGCAGCTTGATATATCCAGGGACTATCAGAAGTTGCTGGACGAAATTATAGGGGAGAAGAAGTTCCAATGACTCAAGAATATATTTTATTTGATATGTCATTTACATTGAAATGGGGAGCTCTCTTAGACCTTAACCTATGCATCCTTTTGGTTGCAAGTCGATTGTATAAATTTTATCGCACTTATCAACGTGGGAAAGCGGCTGAGAACGAAGTACATCGAAGCCGATCGAATGATTGAACCCATCAATAAAGTTCAGTCTAAGAAAATGAAATTCTACAAACTCTCGAACGGAGTCTGTCCGAAGCACGACTTGAAGATCGGTAACGAGAACATCTTTGACGTAGTGGTCGGAAGAAACTAAGTCCACGAAACGGCTAAAGCACACGGCGTTTAACAAACAGGCTCCATGGACGCTTATAGCACAAGATTTGCTCACAAATCACAAATAGATCGACGTAAGGTACAAGACAAAGGTCTTATAGTACCTATGTCGACTCTGACCACTTTTTTATAGCACTCTGATTTAAAGTCCGATTTTCCAATGCTAAACAGTTGCTCACGGTCCCGAGCTCAAATTCGGGTAGGAAGATCTAGCACTATTTCCCAGCCCTGATGAGTACAAGTGTCAAGGTAAACCTCCAGTCGATGATGTGGTTTTTCTACTCAAAAATTTGTGGCCAAAAATAAATTTAAAACAGAAAAGCTACTGGTTCGGATAGTGGACAAACTAAACTAATGTGTGTGCGGGAGTTCAGCTGTTAATTTTGGAAGAACGAAAGCTTGTCCGAGCATCCATCCCATCTAGAGCAAATCGATCCTTACTTTCACAAAAACTATCGCGGCATAAAACAGCTGCATTTTTTGTCTGAAGTTTCTTGCAAAAAATCGCATGTTTACGGCAAAACGGCCTCCACTCTGAAGGTTCAAAAAGTCCGTCTCGACCCCATCTTGTTCCGTATTTTTGTAAACTCTCGATATCGCATTTTATTGGATAGTATGAGTAATGATGCACACCCATTAAGGATCTGGTTAGAAAAAAACTTTTTTTTTTGTTTTTCCGGGGTAAAATCTTTCGATGGGAGATTCGTATACTCACAACGTACCGTCCATGTCTTCCCATGATCTCTTTATAATTCTTCTGTTTGATACGGTGCCGGGCTGGTTCCAATGGTCTTGTTTGTTTTAATCGGCGCATAGGGCTTGTATCGTCTCAAGTATTATTTCGTTTTGCAGTGATCGTGGAGGCGACTATGAACTTTGTGAGTAAAGTTAGTTATTTCGTCACTCAGGATAAGAGCACAAAAATCCCTGTCGTTATTACGTCCAAGAAGGCTTTAGCACTTGTTTGAATAAAAATAGTTATTATTAAAGCTTAATTTCGAATATAAATGTAATGATCTCCGAATGAGCTCTTTTCGCTTATTTTTAAGTGTGACTTCCACTTTAGTTTCCGAAATATTTCACCTCGTTTGCATATTTAACCTCGTTTGGATTTGAACCGAGTTGGAAATCCAATGCACTCATTTGCTGATTATAGCACTATCATGTCCCTCATCTTCGGTCTTGGAATAAGAGCGCAAGCGTATGATTAACTCATAAAATTCAGAATACAGAATACAAAATCGAGCGCTGAAAAAAGTCAATTGACTCTCTTCACCACGATCGTAACATCGCTTGACCAACCATATTTTATCGCTTTTATCACAAGCAGGGATATCGAATTATCCAGTTGCATTTTTTGCCCTTATCACTTTCTCACCGTTACACCCGCCTCGCCAAAAATTCTCATCAGTTCACCCTCAAGGCAACTTCGGTCGTGCGGTCAAGTATAGAGATTCGTTGCTCTCCCGCGCTCGGTATTTCCTACTCATTACAATTCGCAGTAATTAAAAAAAAAACTGCATCAGTACTACTTCCTCCCTGATTCCTTTCACCCCGCGTTATATGTTAACATAATTAGGGTTTTCATAACCCTTCGAACGCGTGTTGATCTGGTCTCTTTGAGAACGATTCGCACAGGTTTTCGTCCACTCGCTAGAAAACGATGCGTTGACAATTCGATTGCGAACTTAGATACGACCTCAACTCTCTCTTCGTCTTAGTGCTAGTCTTCCATACAAGAACAAGAATCGGACCCAAAACACTTCCTTGTGGAACACCGGCGTGACTGTTTTGAGTATTTATTTCATTATCTTTTACGAAGAAGTCTGTTTTTAAGGTAACTTTCTAATATTTCGAACAATTTCGCCGGTACAAAATTTAGCTTGAAAATAAAGGTACCTCTTTTTATGCTCAAAATTGTCTCCATAACAAAACGAAACATTGTAGCTGTATGTGCGATTGAGATGCGATCTTTACCTTCATTGCCATCTTTGTACGGCAAACATTTATGATGTGTAATGTACTATTCAAAATTGAGTATAGTCTTAATTGGTCTTATAACATCTCGCCACTAAACAGTGTCTGAGCTCATCAGCTCATTATCTTTCTGATCTTTGGAAGAGGAAAAAATCTTTAAGAATAGTCAACTTTCGGGTGGCGCCTTCCAAACTAAAGTCCTATAATTGACCAAGTCTGTTACTTCGACCGACAATTGGAAAACAAAACATTTCTACTATTAATAAATTTTAAAAATTTTACAAGGTGGCAACATGCATAATCAGCATTCTTATACAGCCAGCTTGAGAAGCATTTCGGAGAAAAAATTTAAAAAGTTTATGTCAATTTTCTGAGCGCTTCAAAAGGAAACCATCAAATGACCCACCCTATAAATCTACTCATACATTCCACATTTACAAATCTTGTGAGAACTGTAGTGCCAAAAATTGACTTCAAGGACTCATGTACAATCTTTTGCCGAAGCAAGTTATGTTTCAGAAAAAAAGACGCTTATCTGCCCACTGCTTTAAAAACCAACAAACTTGAACCCAAAATCTTATCGTCAACTGTTGCCCTTATGAATTGCAAAGGAAATCCTGAAATTAAAAAAACAGTACTCGTTCAAGCATAAAACATTTTCTATCCTCCACAAAAATTGAATAAAATCAGCCCGCCCCAAGTCTAAGGATATACCCGCTTTAAAACCTAAGGAAATATTTTCGATGTACTGTCCAAGCGGTCATCCCACTCGTATACTGATGACTTAAATATTAAAATGAGGAACTTGCATATTAAAACACAAAAGCAAAAACAAAAAAAAAAATGCCTCCTTCAGATCCTTGTACGCGTTTATATTCAAATTTATATTCATCTCCGAAGGAAATTGATTGAAAGGAAGAACAAAATCACCCAAAAGGTTTCGAATGGTTTTTAAGGGCGCGCTTCGTCGACGAACGACGACGCCTAGGACTGCTTATCCATGCAATAACCAACCAGTAAGGACACTGAAATATCTATCCACGAATAATGTATAAAGAAGCAAAGTCACAGGATTCGTAATTTATGGAAATCAGAATAAATTTTTTTTCCAGCCGTAAGAAATTTCCAGAATTGTAAAAAGGGCAAGGTGGAATAAATTTTAAGAGAAGCTTTAGCATTATACGAACCTTTAGTCTTACTGCGGGGAGTAGACGGTGGTGCTGGTGTTAGTGGTGGTGTTTTCCGTTCGTCGTGGAATAGAGGGGATCTTGGTTCAAATCGATCGTTCTGCAATGAAAAAGAAGATTCGTTTGGATAATGAATTTTCTTGCTAACGAGCCAATGATGATGTAATAAAAAAAGTTACGAACAAGAGGCGCTTGTTAGCCTGCAAAAGTCTACAATATTAAACGGTGTATTTAAAGTGAAAAATGTATGAAGAGAGTTAAGGATTTTCAGTAATCTCTAATTAGTTATGCAAAATTGGGTGAAACAATAAATTCAGCCGTGTTTTTTAGTGATGCTTAGAAAACCGTTTATTTTTTGGTGTTAATCCAGGATTAAGGTGACTTGATTTTCGTATTAACGAAACATTAATTTTTAAATGACCTTTAATGATATCGGCAAATGCTTTTGGAACAAAGCCTTTATCTATAACTAGTAGTCACCTGCGTCTTTGCTTGCGTGTACGTAGAAAAATTGTAGAGCTCAAAAATGTCTATTCGCCATCCGCTGGCATACATGTTAATAACAAACATAAAGATCCAGAACTTTTTCTGATCTGACATTTCTAAGTCATAAGAGATCGTTTGGAAAACGCCTTTTTTTAATTTCTTTTTTCGGAATTGCATGTAAATCGATTCAAAGCTTGGTGTCATATAGATTTTAGAAAATCACTGCCAGGTGACTCGTTCGAGCAGACCGAGCTGTCGCAGAAGCTGTCAATAAGGCTAAAGCCGACTGAGCATGCTCGAAAAAATTCTACCGATGTTCTTTTGCTGAGTCATGAAAGCAAAACGACATAAAATAAATTTTTTTTGTTAAAGTACTTTTATTTAGACCTTTCAATTTTTTTCCGTTCCGGGGCCGTCAGTGTTGGAACACTTCTTACGACATTTTCAGTCTTGTCCGATATTCTCAGTTTCTGTGACTTGTAACTTCAAAAAAGACGAATGATGGCCTTACGAATAGCTAAGTTAAGAAAATAGCCTTCAATATTTGTGACATTCTATGTTATATCTACAACTTAAGTGTTTCCCTTGGTGTATTCCCAGATGAACTAAAACATGCCGAAGTTATACCATTATTTAAAAAAGGTGATAAGACATCAGTTAATAGTTATAGACCTATTTCACTTTTTCCTGTCTTTTGTAAGATTTTTGAGAAAGCTGTTAAAAACAGAATGATAAAATTCTTAGAAAAAAAACAATTTTTTTAGCAAGTCCAATTCGGCTTTGGTTCTAGTTTTTCAACTGAAGGAGCACTGTTGAACTTCTGCACTGATGATTTTAATAGTTTTAACACTAAAAAATTAACTGCCGCTCTTTTCATTGATATAACTAAAGCGTTTGATACGGTAGATCATAATTTACTTTTGGATAAATTGTACAAATGTGGTTTCAGAGGTATGGTACATAAATGGTTTTCTTCTTATCTTTCCAATAGATGTCAAAGGGTAAAAGTAAATGGTCACATGAGTTCCAGCAGAAACATTACTATAGGAGTTCCCCAAGGCTCGGTACTCGGTCCTATACTTTTTTTGATTTTCATTAACTCGCTTTTGTTACAAAACTATCGAAGTAAGGTTAATGCTTTGGCTGATGATATGACATGTACTTTTCAAAGTAATTCAGCTCTAAATTTAACTGCCGATATAAATCATGACCTGGAAATTTTAAGCCACTGGTTTCAACAACATAAGTTGGTGATAAGTGATAAAACGAAAATCATGTTTTTCAATGTGTGCGGAAGAATGTTTGATTATGGATCCTATTGCTTTCATTGCGCAAATTAATTCAATAATTCAAATACAGTGATCATATTTGTAAATCTAGTACGAGTTCGCAAACATTTTTTGCAACGGGGTGTTGTTCTGTTAATGTTTCGCCATAGAGAGAGTCGATTCGTTTAAGTACCTTGGTGTAATACTTGACTGGAGAATGAACTGGTCTGTTCACACTAGTGCACTTAAAAAGTACCTTATAGCTGCCACAAGGCTCTCTCAAGATCTTCTTACATCTATCTACTATGGATTAGTTCATTCGAGGCTTGAATACGGTCTAGTATCCTGGGGCGGTACTCAATAAAATGAATCCACTTTTAATATCTCAGAAACATATTGTTCGTCTTATATGCAATAAAAATCGTCGTGTTAATAGTCTTCCACTTTTTAGATATCTGAAAATTCTCCCACTTAAACATTTATATTTTTATAAAGCATTAAAGGTCTTTTTCAATAGGTCGGGATATGAATTAAATCGAGGCTCTTCAAACTATAACCTCAGAATCAACAATTCTAATTTTGCTTAAGTTCCACATCACAATCTACAAATATTTTTTAATTTCTATACGGCATTTGCTCCTAGGCTCTTCAATAGGTTACCGATCAGCATTAGAATCATTAGATCGAAGTCTGCTTTTCTCAAGAAGATTAAACTATGGCTTTTAGATGAAAGCTATGAAGTGTTATCAAACCTTACCTCTGTTACCATCTGAATCTGAACTATTGTATTATTATTTGAATTTTGTTTTATTTTATTATTTCTATTTTTACTTATTTTCTTTTCTTTCTTGCAATATATTGTTAATTAAATAATGTTAAAAAAGTTTGCTTAATACACTGCAACCCCACAGCATTTGATTGTATTTAGTTTGTTAAATTTTACTTTGTTTATGCTATCGTCTCTAGTTCCCTCTGAACTATGGATAGCTTCTTATCTTTTTCTTTATTAATATTTTTTGTTTCCTCAACGATGTATGACTTTATCTTGAATTATTGTTAAAAAAAAAGATATGGCTATTTAGGACTTCACTTCGACTCGCCAGTGGATGTCCGTTCGGTCTCAAGATTGACAGCTTTCGCCAATTCTTAAGAGTATCCCTAGAGGCCCCAGACAACGGCGTCCTAAATAATATAGTTTCGCATTTCCGAAAGTTAATCTTTAATTTCCAGTCATCGCAATATAGATGAATCTCATCGAAGTCACGATGCAAGAGATTACTAATGCCCTCGATCTTCGGTCCTGATCTGTACGCAATTAAGTCGTTTGCTATGGCATGAGAAAGGGATCTTACAAGGTCACTGGTGCGCAAACGTTTTCTGATCTGGGAAATCTTCAGGCACAGCGGAACACTACCAGTGCCTCTTCTGTGCCCCTATAAAACAGTACTGCGCTATCTAGAGGAGTATAGCGTTTCACGGGTTATACTGCATCTGATTGCCACATAGGCATCGGCATAGTTGCCGATATTTGCAGGAGAAAAGGTGTTTTTCGATACGATGATACATTTTGGGCCGACTATTATTCTTATATGATTTTCAATATTTTATGTCAGTTATATTCTCTACCATCCTCATTTTCATTGACGTAACTGCTAAGCCCCACCAGCAAGGCTTTTAGTGTCAAAACAATGCACTTAATGTTCCATTAGGTAAACAACTAAAGTTCATTGTTGTCCTTAGTGCTATGTTAATGAACTAACCTACATTCCACTAGTCATTAGTAATTTATAGTCTGCCGACAATAAACTCTTATCACGACCATCGATAAAAGCGTTGAAATTTTATCAATTTGATTGGCAAACAAGCAGATAGCAGATACATTTTCTCACACCACCTGCTTTTTTTTAATGGGGTATCATCAGTTTGAGTTCATCATCATAATCACAGAGGCAATTAAAGAGCTCAAAGGTGTAAGGTGTTTTTATTACCGTGCGGATTAGCTACCCTCACAAATGTCACAACTAATCGGAGTCATATTTTTCCTGCTAATCGCAGCGACAATGATTCACCACGTTCGCTGTAAGTATTCAAGATAAAAGGAACCATTTGTATAATAAAAATTAAACTAACACTGATTAACATTATTAATCAGCACAAGTCGCGGTTTTCTGTTGAAACATTGATGAGGACGCGACACGCAAATATACATGCATGCGGGGGGCACCTCCACTAGGTGTGTCTCATTTATCCACACTAAAAGTGTCACAAAGGCTTACTTAAATCTTTGACACTTGAACACGTTCTAAAAATACACAGCTCATCTGTGCAAAGAAATATTTGTATCTCGATTTATAAATAGTTCTAATGAAGTCATCATAAAATCGGTTGTAAGTCGTGTCGTCGTTGTTGTAACGTTTTTAATCCTGCCACAGATAGTATCTAGATATTTGTATCTTTTGGTTAGATCGAGGTTACTCATGGTATTTCTGTTTGTTTTTGTTTTTGTTTTCAATTTGAACCACTGCCATTGACGTCATCAGTGCTTTTCATTCGAGTTCACTTGAATTGAAAAAAAAGAAAAAACATCCACCCAAGAACGCGTGTATCTTTGTATCTATGGTATATTTGCATTGGCTTCGAGGGATGACACAAAAAAAAAATACGAAAAAACTATTTCAATTCATGATTTTTGTTTTCTGTTTTTTTTTTAAACTTGTTGTTTATTTTTAAAAATATTTTGTTGTTTTATTTAAGGTATTCGTTGCTACACCTGTAGCTATGTGGATCCGTCTCCGGATAAGTCTTGCATCACAAATCCCGATTCGGAGGGACAACGAACGACCTTGTGCTCAAAGAAATACTGCACTATACAGCGGCAGGAGGCTTTGGTATGTAGTGTGTTGTTTTTTGTACTATTTTGTGATTTGTAAACTGCACAGTAACAAGCGTGATAAAATGAGAATTTATTGCTAACTTAATTGAATGTTTTTAAGTGGCAAGAAAAAGGTGTTTTTATGTCACTCTTATCTGTGCAATTGGTGGCCGTGTGTTGTAAACAACAATGTTAATACATTCTTTTCTGCCTCAACACAGATAATGAGCGGCTATGAGGCTTATCTTAATAATGCATCTGTTTGCCGATTATTTTTTCAGTCATATAGTAGAACGACAAACGATCATGTCTTTGTGTATTGCATGTTCTGAATGGGTTGACATTCAATGATTTTTTAAAAATGATATTCGAAGTTGGTCTGAGAAGAACATCTGATCTTGATTTTGGTCCTCAAATTCTAGGATTTTTTTGGCGGCCAATAAAATCGCAGCACCTTCAAAAAATAACTCTTCCCTTTCGCATTATTTCTGAGGGCTGTCGTTAGACTACAGCTTCCACGTGAAACTTCTTTCGAGCCAAAATTTTAAAGTAACAGTAAAAATTAAAAGGGAAAAAATATCGAAACGAAAAGTGCCGAAATGTCAAAATTGACGCCAGAACTAAAGTTGAGGGTTGTGGGACTTCTTGAAGGTGTATTATCGGCAAGAAAAAAAATTTGGAGAAAAACATGCCAGAGCACGACGGTGGACCGTGTTTTTTAAAGAAATTTGGAAAATCTTGGGCGGAAGCAAGGATCCGGCCAAAAAAAAAACGTCTGCCCCACAGGACCGGTATATTGTGAGAATAAATGTTCGTGAGCGTTTTAAAAAGCGAAAAAAATTCAAAGGGATCTCGAGGAAAGTGGAAATTTATGAATTAGTATTGAAGCTGTTCGAAGGCGTTTAAGAGAAGGAGCAGGAAAAAGGCATTGCTCATAAAAAAAATGAAAACTGTTTGGTTAAATGTGAAGAGCGTTATCGAAAAATGCACCAGAAAAACGGTTAAGCATCACGCTGGTAAAATGGTTTGGGATTGCTTTTCATTTTATGGTGTTGGACATTTGGAAGGGTACATTATGCTGACGTAATCGAAATGTCAAACACATTTTGTTATTTGATAGTTTGTACTTCAACTTGCTGTCGTAATCGAAATGTCAAACACATTTTGTTATTTGATAGTTGGTACTTCAACTGTCAATCAGTAAAAAAAAAATTTTGATCGGTTGTTTAGTTTTTGTTTGGCGTCTGTTGAAAAATGGAAAATCAAAACGAACATTTAAGTCATATTTTGCTTTTTTATTTCCGGAAAGGAAAAACGCATCGCACGATCACAAAAAGTTATGAGCTGTTTATGGTGCCGAAGTTTTAAAGGCAGTGTCAAAATTGGTTTGCCAAATTTCGTTCTGGTGATCTTTGACTCCAAGATGAAAAACGCTCTGGTTGTCCAGTTGTATTGGAGACGACCAAATCAAAGCAATAATTGATTCGGATCGACACAGTACAACACGCGACGAGTGAGTTCGTGCATTGAAAATCGCTTAAAACAACTTTGCTATTAACGAAAACTCGAAAACTCCTCATTAACTGAAAGAAAATCATTTAACACAACGCATTAACATCTGCGATTTATTAAAAAAACGTAATGAAGATCATCCATTTTTAAAACGATTGATAACTGTTGATGAAAAAATGGGTTGTATAACACAATGGCAATCGGAAAGCATCATAGAGCAAGCCTGGTGAACCAGTTCAAACAACATCAAAAGCTGATATTCATCAAAAGAAAGTTATGTTAACAGTTTGGTGGGATTACAAAGGAATTGTCTGCTTTGAACTTTCACCACCCAACCAAACGATTAATTCATATGTCTACAATGAACAACTTACAAAATTGAACAATGCAGTTGAAGAAAAGCGGCCCGAATCGACAAATCGAAAAAGTGTTGTATTCCATCATGACAATGCAACGCCACACTCATCTTTGGTCACTCGGCAAAAATTATTCGAGCTTGGTTGGGTTGTTTTGCCACATCTGTTTACTTTTCGATTTCGATCTTCGCAAAACTCCTTGAATGGTAAAAATTTTCAATAATAATAATGATGTCAAAGCGTACTTAGTTCAGTTTTTTGCTGATAAAAACTAGAAGTTTTATGAACGTAATCCCACGTTGATGCTGCCTGAAAGATGGCAAAAGGTCATTGCTCAAAATTGGCAATACATAACAGAATAAAGTTATTTCATTCCATGAAAAAATTGTCTTTTATTTTCTAAAAAATTCCGCAATTACTTAGTTGCTAACCTGATGTAAGAGCTAAATTTCGTACAATCATCATAAGAAAACCATCTCGCGGGCGCTGATAGCGGGTAGAGAATTTTTTTGAAAACGCACGGTTAATAGCACATGCTTTTAAATATCAAAAATAGGCCTTCCTCTCTCGAGTAGTTAGAAATGCAGTTGGAAAAAAATTGTTATGAAGAAATTTCGCAATCTGGTTGAGTCAATGCCAAGAATGATATCCGCGGTGATAGCAGCTAAAGTTAAGATGCTTTCATAAATTTGTTAATTAGTTAGTTTTTATATAATTTGTACTGGTACATATGTTTTAATGACCCATCTCGCTTTGACATAAAAGGTTTATTTTAATGATATCCCTGAAAAAAAAATTGCCAATCAAATGAGTTTTTACGCTTAACTAAAAAAAATTCTAAAAAGTTCCTTTTTGCATTTTTTTAATTTAATGCATAATATTTTTAGAATAATGTGTTGAAATTTCAAGTCGACTGGAAAAAAATTGACGAAGTAACGAGTATTTTTATATATGTCAGATGAATGCTTTATACTAGATTTTTTACTGTTTAAGACTTTAAAGCGTTTTTTACCCACAACTTATGTTTTCAAGGACGGTGTCCTTCATATCTTCAAAAACTACATCACCGATCTTTTGAAATTTTGAGCACTATTTCTGTACGTATTTTACGGAAAAATGTTGGACATTTTTTTTTAAATTCATTTATAATTTTTACTTATCATTAACAAATTAGCCGAATCGCATTTTTCCTTTCAAAGTATTCCAAAAAAAAAGAAAAAAAAAATGTCGAAAAAATCCTCCGAGCATTACCTGGGGAAAACTATAATCTTGCGAATGAACTTTGGTTTTTTGATTTCAAATGATCAAGCACCAAGTTATCAGGGTCACCGTAATTCTACTTTTTTCCGAGACACGATGCTGCCATTACCGGGTATTTAAAATTTCTTCTTTAATGATTATGAAAGATATTTTCACTGTGTCGTCAAAAAAAATTCATATAAGCATGCCTTTTTTCGTTCGAATTAACCTTACTTAACCTTTAAAAAAGCTTTATAAAATTTAAAAAAAAGATTCATTCTGTGAATTCGTTGAATAGCCCTTATACTCTCAGCTATGCTCGAAAGGCTACCTAATGGATCCTTGCAGCTGCTGACATCGAGCTGAATTGCAATAGCATGACGTAGAGGCCTTAGTAAGCAAGTTTTGATTCTTGAGTCGATGCTGCATCCATGTTAAAGTACATGAACTGCTTACCCAGTGCCTAAATACCTCTAACCTTTCTACATATAAAGTTTCGGAATCGTTTACGTTATCAATAAAAAATGAGTAGGATAAAAAATGAGTAGGATATATTTACCTTTAAGAAGACAAATATTCCATTTTCATGTTGAGATCATTTTGATATACTCGTAGAGCTTTTTTTGTTAAATAAGACAAAAAATCATCTTTGAATCGTGCCTTTGCTAGTGTATGCTGTTTTAACTCATTTTTAAATAGAAGCAACTATGAATGGTCTGTTTAAGGCATTGTTTCCGACAGTTGTTAAAGAAAGATTAATATCATCTGACCATCGTATGAAACTTCATTTAGGCAGCAGGTAGGCATTTTGTTAGTTTACGCAAATCCAGGGTCCAGCCTTTGTTGGAGCTTAGGCTTCATAGAGTAAGATAGTCAAATTTAGAAATCCCCTTTATTGACGATTTTGGAACCTTGAGACTACGAAGATGAAGTAGATAATGTTCGGTCATCCATTTTATATTTCCGTAAGCAAATTTAAAAACCATTTGCGAAGCGTCAAGAGTTTGTCGATTATACTTATGTATAAATACAGTGACAATGTCTCTTAGGCGGACATCCCAAAGCCCGGTATCGTGGTTTGACTGTAGATTGTCTACAGATCCAGACAAGGCAATTCTTACTTCAATCCGAAAGTTTACTTCTTCGTATATTAGTGGAGAAAAAAACAACTCCTCATTTTTTGTGGAAGACTTAAATTAACAAAACTCAAAATATTTCAAAGCAATTTAAGACATTTAAGAAAGACGGTGCTTAAATGTATAAATCGATACAGAGAGTAATAAAACAAGAACTTCCTGATGGGAATAAAATAAAAATGCAAACGGCATTAAGTGACCATTAAAACTTCCACAAAAACTACAATAAGATTAAGAATGACATGAACACCAATTCTATTAAAGGCTTTCTCGAAATCTATCATGAGAATTGAGGTGTGATTTTTCTAAGACAATGTTGTTGATATAAAATGGTCGAGTGTCTAGGGTGGATCTTCCTTTCCTTGCCGATCATCGATGAGTTTATTTTTATCGAGAAACCAAAAAAGACGCGCATGCAAGAAGTTAGATTGGTCGGTAACCCGTGGTAGCGGTTGGGCCCTTATTAAGTTTAGGTATTGGGATGATGTTTGCAATTTTCAAAGATTGTGGAATGACACCTGTGGACAATATTTAGTTGAATAAGCACTGTAAACAAATTTTCAATGCTGGAGGAGAATATTCTTAGCCTTTGACAGTATTAAGGCAGACTTCAAGCTCAGTCATGCTTACATTTGCCTCAACCGACAGTGCAGAAGAGCTGGGATTAAAGTGTATGTTTGAGTCATTTAGAAGTTTACGTTTATCATGTATAAATAAAGGGTTGAAATTTGAGTCATAAAATGGAAAAGAGGCCTCAAAATATTTAAACTTGTTCTATATTTCCTTACAAACCGGCGTTTAATTATCCGTTAACGCAAACAATTGTTCTGAAAATAATGTTAATTTTTCTTATATTTTTGGCATTGTTTTTGACTCTTAATTAAACTTCAAATCTCACTTTACATATCTTAAACAAAGTTTTTCTGCCATGGTAAACTTCATCAAATACTTATAATTCAAAAATAGCTGTTGTAATATCAATACTCTTAACAATTTCATTAAATCAATTATTCTATCCAAAATTGACTATGGCCTTTCAATATATGGTAAATGTTCCATCCAGTATAAGAGCTTTTCAAACAACTCCAATCAAAAACCTTCTTACGGATGCTGGGCTTCCCCACTTGGAAGAAAGAGTCAATTGTTTGAACTACAGCATTATCGAAAAAATCAACGGACCCCACAAGCTTCCTATCCACACCGATGCTAAAAATTCTCTCAGAAGGAAAAGATATCAAAGATTCCAATCTGCACTTAATTTAACACATCTCTCAACTAAGAAATTAGAGATTCCTATTTTGATCAAAAATCACAGAACACTTATGCAACCCTACCGGAAACGTAAAAATGTCGATGCCAACACAAATTTGGAACCTTTTTCAAAATCATCTACAAGTAACGATATCTACAAGGCTCTATTCTTTGAAATCGTAAGTAAGCGCAAGTCAATGGGCTGGAAACTCCTATTCAAACAGAAAATGGGACGTCATTTGCTGTCGTCGATGATCGAAATTCAATCGTTTCCAAGGGTCTTTTGCTGCCATTCACATTTATCTTCATTGTAGAAGCTTAAGCGTTATATCATCTATTATAGAAGGAAGCTTCACCATTTTGTCACCTTTGCGATCTTGGGGTAAATCTTACTGTGTCCCACCTCCTCAACTGTGAAAAAGTTACCACCACGATCTCTCACACCTTCTGATGGTAGTCAACGTCATACCAGCCGAAAGCCGTGACAGCTAGCGCTACACCTTAGTTATTAATATTGTAATTTACTTACTTGTTTATAAATTTAAAATTATAATAATAATAATACAATAAGATTATTTTATTTATTTATACTTATAAGATATTTTATTTTATTTATTTCTCCATGTTTAATATTAAAAAAAAAAAAAAACATCCAAGTACGAGTCGGGGCGCATACGAAGGGTTCCGTACCACCGTACAATATTTACACAGATTTTTTTTTTAAAAAGATTCTTTGCTCAAAAAAATAATTTTTGAAATAACATTTTTTGTTGTAATAGTGGCCAAGGTGTGATAGTTCATTGGAAAATACAAGTACGTCCTTGCGCAGACGGACGAACGGACAGCGGGTGCTCAATACTAGTCGCCGATGGCATTCTTTGGAAACGTTTTGTGGTACCTCAGTTCATCAAAAACAAATTGCTCTTTCTTTGAATAGTAAAATATTGGATGGAAAACTTTGATCGATGCCAAAACTTAATTCGGATGACCAAATAAGGTTACCATGCCAGAAATGGTGAAGCAAATTAATAAGTAGGGCTGACCTTTGAGTGCTCGAGCTTCCAGTGGCGTCCATCTTAATTGACTGAATATTAAGATATGAAAAATTAAATGAAAAAAATGGTTGGGATTTTGAAGGGAAAATTTAAAAAAACCGGTCCCTGTCGTTGTGTCGTTGCCAAAAAAAAATCAGCATCACGTTTCGCATTCGAATTTTCAAAAATGACTCGTTGGTTAAATATTTTAACTCCAACGATGAGATGGAGTCTTCGGTTTCTAACTTCTGTCAGGGGCTCAATTCTTATAATTTTAAAGAGGTCATCGAAGCTTTTGGTGATCGCTGGGAAAAGTTTTTAGAGTATAGAAATGAAGATATGTTTTTTTCCTCAACTTGAAGGGCTTTCCTCTTATCTTGGTAATCAATCAAGTTGGAAGCTTTAACGAAGCTAAAGTCGTGCAAGTTGAATTGTACTTTGTTATTTCGCACGATAAACTTCATATCGATGAAACTATCTCGAATAAATTTTGTTTATTGAAATGGAAAATTTAAGTAGTTTTATGTGAATTTCTTTGTCAGAATGTAATGCTGTCATTCTTATATCAAACTACGCCATAACCTTAATTATAAAAAGATCTAAGGCGATGCGAATACAGTAAAGATCATTTGGCAAAAGCGATAAAACTAATCACACAACATCAAAGTGTAAATAAGAGATTAAATGAGTTCCACAGTTCAGGTGAAGAGCCTCCCTGGAGCCTCTTTACTGTCCGTTTAGATATCTTTTTTACGGCTCACACGCAGCACTTCTTCGGCGATCGTAAACATAAAACACTTTTAAATAAACAAAATCAAAATAAGCTCCCTGTTTATAAGATCCTCCGAAGCGATGATGCTGATGCATATGGCGATGACAGGTCTCTATTCAAACGCTCAATAGATTATCACATCTCGAGAGAGGGACCTTAACCTAGCCAAAAAGAGGTGCAGTAACCACTTGGTCTAGAGTCGTCACCTCAACGTTACACGCTTTCTGGATTCCCATTAAATTATGGTAATTCCCATTGTTGCGGCAGCACAAACAGAGGCATTCACATGAGTCCTCCATCCCTTTATTGTTTGCCTGAGGGATGAGCCAGCAGAGTGCAATTTCGCTGTCCAATGTAATTAATTTCTTTACTTTTTTTCTCAGCAGCTATGAACTCGTGTGGTGTCCTTCATCAGTCCTGGGGATGATAATTGAATTTTCTCGCTGAACGTCAAATGTCAATTTAGTTGTTTTAACAGCACGAGTGATGCCAAGAGGCAATATTGCAGGACAGGACACTAAAATAGGATTGCGCTAGGATAATGACGAAACTTATATTGGATTTTTGTGCTTTATTATTATTATTTTTATTATACAGTTTCCTGTTTCGTCAATGCCGCTGGCTCCGCTGGTGTGGGTGTGTAGCTTTGAGCAACTGCGCGGCGATGAGGAAGGCGTGGTTTGTTAAATTATGCGAGCAGAACGCGCTATCAGAGATTTTTAATCTAAAGTGCTTGTAGGTTGTTGTGCGGGCGCAATAAAGCGGTTAATGGGAAAGTTTTTTTTTTTTTGGAATAAAATTCGAAGTGACTGCGGGTATTATCTTCATTAGGAGGAAGTAAAGTTTTATGGCCTTTATAGTGAGAAGCTGTTTTTTGGAGTGGCGTTGGCGGCGGCGAAATGCGGAAGCGTATTATTTCGGACCGAGAGGAGTGACTGAATGATGAATGATGTCAAGGGACGCGTTGATGGTTTTTGAAGTTGAACTGTTGTCCTTCGAAGGAGTTCGGAATTTTACAGTTGATCGATAGCGAACGTCTGGGTAGCGGAAGGAATTATCAGCAAAGCTTAGTTGGAGGAGAAAATACGTAGAAAAATTTTTTTAAAGACTTTCCATTTGTTGGCTTTAAATGGCTGAAGAAAGGGGATACCCGAAGAAGTTTTCACAATTTGATTTGTTGATAGACTTTTATTTAAGTCTTGAATTTTTGAAAATATCGTGAAATTAAATAAACTTTGTTTTTACTTTGTCACATTGCTACACTTGAGATAACTGGCGCCCGAGTGGGGACTAATCATATTTTTATTCTTTTTTACTTACTTACTCAACGAGCTCCCGGCCCGTGAAGAGTCTCTGTCAGAGACACGGCATCCTTCCACTCTTCTCGATCTCTGGCACTCTTTTTCACAGTTATCTAGATCAAGTGGAGTATTATTGTACAGTCTTTCGATGTGGCCGTGCTTGTGTAGTCGTCGTATTTTGGCTTTTTGGACTACATACAGCTCATAGAGTTCGGGGTAATATTTTCACCTCTATTCACCCTCCGCATGTGGGACCAAATACTCGACGTAGAATTTTTCTCTCGAAACTGCTCAAAATCTGCTCTGCTCGTCGTTCAGCACTTGGTCCCATATTGTAGAACTAGCACGGTCAAAGTTCTGTAGAGCATAAATTTCAACTTCTGATTGAGGTTTCCAAGGACGATTCTTCGGCGAATCTCCACTAAGATGCTATTCGTGGGATTGACATTTATTCCGATGTAGGTAAACTCCTTAACCACCTCGAAATTACTGTTGCCAATAGTGATGTTTTTTCCTATCCGGTGTTTCTTTGTTAAATGACAGTATATGTTGTACTTGGTTTTGTTCTCGTTTATTTCAAGGCCAACACGTTTCGACTGTTCTCTATGATCGCACGCTGAGAGTGACCAATGATGTCGATATCGCCCGCATATTCCAGCAGCTGGAATGATTTGTGCCTGCCGTGCTTACACCTGCACAATGCACTCTCTTTTCTAGCACGAGATTGCAGAAGTCTTATTACTGAAATACGGTGCATGCATGAAATAATTCGGATGAACTGTTTCCAAATTGAATATTGCGTCGTGTGTTTTCCAGCGTCACGTAGCACAGCTGTATCTATTTTGCCGGGATCTCAAACGAAGCTATTGCATCGGTGAGTTCAAGATGATGAATGCTATTATATGCCGCTTTGAAGTCGATGAAAAGATGTTGAGTCTCGACTTGTAATTCATTGGATTTGCCACACTGCGGTTGCAAAAGGCTTCAAACTTTCAAGTGCAACGATATGATTCGATAGATCTTTCGAGAAATAGGATCACCTCTCTCGAAGATGGGGCATACGAAGCTGATATTCCAGATATCGGGCATTGCTTCATCTACCCATACTTGGGTGATAATTTGGTGCATGCACCCTAACATCGCTACATGCATGAAAGGCTCCGCTGGTAGTCCGCCTGAGCCGGTTGCGTCGTTATTCTTCACTTCACTGAGAGGCGGGATGGGTTGTGTATTGACTGCATGCGGGTTCTCTTCTTCTTGCCCTATCACTCTCTCTATCTGATTCCCCTTACACAGCTACTGGAATTATTGCTTAAAAACATCTACTATTCCCTGCGCTTCGGAGACTAGGTTTTCTTCACTGTTTTGGAGATCATGCGTCCCGGGCTTGAAACCAGGTGGCAGCTGCTTGACTTTCCTGAAAGACATCCGGGTGTTGTTCTTATAGAGGGACTCTTCGATTTGCTTGAGTTGGAAGGCTGAATAGGCCATGTTCTTTATTCAATAGCGCCTGCAATTTATGTGTCCGTTTTCCGTCATACGCATTCATTTTCATGCTTTTTTTTGTGGGTGGTGGCTAGTAGCCTATGGTTGTCTCGGCTACGTTCTTGATGAAGTACTGGTACTGGTTCCACAAATTTTTGGCGTTTGTGGATTGAATGCACTAGGGAGAGTATCTCGTTGAGGCTGTGATAACTCAAGTTGTGCTTGGGCATCCAAAGTTGAATTTGTTTTTCTGGGCGGTTCGTAGCTTCTTCTAGTTAGATAGACGAGCTCTTCATTAGGCTGCAACAACAAAATGGTGATGTGGCGTGCCTCACATCTATTCCCACAAGGACGATTTGGTTGGAGGTTCGACCATCAGGAGAACGCCAGATTGCTGTCCGAATTGGTAGTCTTGAAAACCTGGTGCTACTTATCACCTTGTAACGAGCTGTCACGAAGTCAGTCGATTTATATTTATTCTTTTTAACCTATGAATAAATGTGTTCACTCCATTTTTCTATATTCCAGTAAGATTATTCTTATAGTTCGATTTGAGTCCTAAGCATTTAGAAAAAAAAAAAACAATGAAGCTATCCAGCATGAAAGTCCAACACGTTGGTTTCTGAACACTTTATTACTGAGGCCAATCTAATAGTGTTCTTACTGCATTTGTGTTTTTTATCTTATTTATTTATTTAAGTATTTGGAATACACATAAGAAGACAAATAAAGAAGAACCTCTTTTTGAAGATGGACGTTCAAACTGAGTCGGTAATGTTTTTTCAGATGGGTTTTGAAGTCTTCGACAAATCAGAACCAGCACTAAGAAAAGATCTAATTTGTTCACTGGACCTTAGGTCCATAATTTCCTGACAGGATTTTCATTTGTTTTTGTTCTTAAGGAATTACGACCACCCTTACAATTTTTTTTCTTTTACACAAAACGGAAGGATAAGGAGGACTACAGATGTAGTCTGGTTTTTATTGCCCAGTGGTTGGAGTTTGACTAGCGATGCAAAATTAAATATCGACTATTTGCATTCACTCAATTCGCAGTATTTTATTCGTCTTGAGTTTATAAGCCAGCTATAGTAATTTTTTTTAATTTTGGAATCTTGTGCCGCCATTCTGCTCTCAGTGTTATGCCCTTACAGCAGAGCCTTTGGAAAAATTTGTCTGCACTCAATTTTCAAATTTCCTGTAGACAGTTTCTTCTCAGAATTCACAGCACACAAATTCTTAAGACCTCCTCCAGAAACAGAAGCATCCTACTTTAAACATCCTTGAGTGTAAAAGTTCGTGACTCTCAATGTTCTTTTTAAGATGACTGATGCTTCTTAGAATTTTCATTTCATTATACCTTCAATTTTATCCCACATAAGTTTCGAATAAAAAATAAAAACTTTGTGTTTGTTGTTTGACCTGTATTTTAAGAGTTACTCATTTGACTTAAAATTGACAAAGCCTTCAAAGATCTTACAATTTTGCACACGATCGATATTTGTGCCATGAAATGTCACTATGCATAAATTCGCTTTGATCTTTACTTATTACCAAACCAGCTGTTCGAGGTTAAATTTTTCCCACTAACGAGGTCAAATGATCTGTGACTTTTTATAGGGAGGACGTCATCTGTTTTATTCGCATCATCAATTTGCTCGAGGGCGCTAGGAAAATATGTTACCTTGTAGAATTTCCATTATAAACTTCGCATATGACAAATCCAAAAGTCAATGTCCTAGTTAACATAAAAATAATAATTTTAATTTAATGTTAGACCAGCAAAAACAGACATTCCCGCGGGCTACTTGTTTCAAAATTAATCAATGTCCAGCAAAAGTTTTATAAATGATTGCTCCCCAAGCCAATTAGACAAATTAAAGCTCTAGCTTGGATTTTATTTCCCTCCTCAATCCTTTGCGTCATTTGTTTCATTCAACCCAAATTCTCTCGGGAGACACCTCAACATGTCACTGTTCCAGTTTCATAGTGGAAACTACTTCCATACGAACGCAGCGCGCGAACTTCACACATCATTTTTCATTTGGGATCACTCGTGACTCGTACTCTTTCAAACACTCAAAGGAGACCATTTGTCTGAAGCTCACAGGAATACCAGAACGGAAATATCAAACGCTGCCGCCGCGCCATCACACACCGATTTAATTAATTGCAATCCCATTCGGTTCTAGATACAAAAATATAACAAACTATAAAAAAATAAATATTTTTAATTAATCGTCTCGGACGCAATAAAAAAACGTAGCTATTTTTGAAATGTTGATTTTTTTTTGTAGTTGATAGAAATAAACAACAATCGCAGCTGTCCAGCGTCGCGTAAATCACAGGCAAATTTAAATGCGGACCAACAAGGTTCCCGCTTGCCTCAAATCAAGGATGGAATGGCTACGATAAAAATCGTACCACCAGACTTATTGCCCGGACTTATGTTACATCAACCAAATAGCGATACATTTTTCTTCTTTCAATCCTCAAGGCTTAAACGGTCGTTCGATAGAAAAAGAAATATGAATAAAACGGATGCGCCCTTCAGTGTTGCTGAAAATTTCGTAAACTATTCCTTTTTGGAATACTTGGATGAGCGTTGAGAGGCTCGTGTTCTTTGTGTTCTTTATTATTGAAATTTTATAGGAATGCAAATTTTCACCTCATTTCTGTTGGGTGGATGGATTTGAATTTAAATTGAAAGAGCATATTTTTATGATGAGTCATCGGTTTATTCCTTTTAGATGGAAATCACCGCAGGCTGCTCTAGGACTAATTTAGTCCTTGCAATACGCAATTCATTAATCGGATTTACCTCCAAGATGGAATGATTGATTAGGGTGATGTTGGAAGACATTCGTCCATATTAACAGCCTAAAAAAATATTTGAAATAAACCAATTAATCAAATCTTAATTTTATATTTTTAGGGTTCTGTACCCGTTCGTCTATTGGTCCGTTCGTCCGTTCATCTGTCTGTACTTCTGTACTTCCGTATCTTCTGAACCAAAATAAGTAAATACTTGCAATTTGCCTAAAAGTTGTGCTATGGCCGCTATTACAACAAATAATAAACAATTTAATATAGTAATACAAAGGATAATAACGCAAAGAAGTAGGCTATGAAAAATTTATATTGTACCGTTGTACGTAAAGCTTTGTGTACGTGTTCAAGTCGCTTTTCCCTACTTTTAAATTGTTATAATTCACACGCATTCGCGGGATTACAAATACTTTATTATTATCCAGAAGTCGGTAGAAAAGAAGAGGTAACAATACGTATTGTTCTTGAATTTGTTCAGATTTCAGTGAGTGGTGAGAGAGCTGTAAAAGCTAAAGAAAGAATCCCTGTACTAAGCATTACGCTCGATATTATCCTTAAGAGTCAACTGATGAGCATTTTTAGCGAGACGTGTACTACGATGAAGTGGTTGGAGTAATGGAATGAAGCTGGCCATTTCTTGGAAATAAGTGAAAGCAAGCAGACCTAGTTTAAGTCAGATGACTGCAGGATTTCTGTCGTCGCCTAACACTGAACGCTGTTGATCATGCAGGAGTTGATTTTTGGGACATGCTTCTAAACATGAGAGTTATATTCCTGCTCGGGACATTAACGGCTGCAAATGCCAAGCACGAAAAACGGAAGAAAGTCCAATACAGAAGCCAAGGGGCAATACAAATTTGTTGGCACAAATTGGGATCTGCATCATCAAACGACCACGACTTTTTTAATAAAACTATTTACAAAAAATCTAGAGGCACTGCAAACGATAAGAAGAAAAGAACGCGAAATCAATGAATGAGTGAAGAATTATTTGAATGCCATCTAGAGAGAGATAAACTTTATAAAACGTGGTTATTAAAACCCAAAGATAAGTTAAGGCATAGTCAATATAAAATATTAAGAAACTTTGCGAGTAAAAAACTTAAGCCATGCAAAAGATAATTATTATAAAGTTCTTAATATTATAAAAGTCTAAGATATTAAAAAAGGTTCGGAATATGATGAAAGACGCCAAAAAGACTTAAAAAATAATGCAAATAAAATACCATCCGTCATTACAAAAAACTCATTAATAGTATGACCTTAGATCAGCAGACAATACCCAAATTGCTGAAGATCTCTATAGTCCAACCAATTTAAAAGACGGGAATAAAGTCAGAGATCAAAAACTATCAGCCAAAAGCAATCTTGTTGGTTGCTGAAAAAAAATTTTGAAAAAATAGTGGTCATACGATTTTTTCCTGGTCCTTCGAGCCGGATCTCAACTGGCGATCTATGGAAAGTTGATTTATTTTGAGGCTGAAACGTGTCAATTATCTCTGATACAGTAGTAAGTCACATTGACCCACAATTACAACCAATCAATAACAGATTCCCAGAAAGTAGAAGCGCAGCTGCAAAAAGAAAATCTCACAGAAATCTATGAGAAAATGTTAGAAAATTCAAGCCAACGTTTTTAAGAAGCACTGGACAAACTGCCAAAGCTTGAATCAACGACAACAAAGCCAAATTAGAGGGCCAACTTTCGCAAAAATGGGTTACGATAAGGTCTCGAATGTTATTAGAGTTGGTAGCAACAGAAGTTCTCACCAATGGACCGATAACGCGGATAGACCGATAGCGTGGATAGACACAGTGTTCCAGGTCGTTGGTCGCACGTATTGAGAACTAACCCTTAGTCCAAATTGATAGTAGACGAAGCTTACTGTTTTGATGAACAAACTTTCGCAACCTGGTTTCACTGTTTTCGAAGTTTAACATAGGAAGCAAGGTTGCCAAAGCTTGTACAAAACAAATTATATAAAAAAAATATAAATATGCGAATTAACGATTAAATACATTTACTGGAAAATATAAAATAATTCATCCAAATCAGTGTGGCTTCAAGATGGGTAAGAACATCAACCTTCATCAACTTCAGAGGAATTTCGCAAACATACTAAACGAAAGCCTAAGTAAGAATCACCACAGTTTAGCCTTGTTCGTTGATTTTAGTAAAGCGTCTGATACTTTGTCACAAAAAACATTGCTAATCTCACTCGAAAACTATTTGAGATTTCGAGCATATTACGTAAAAATCAATGAGATATTGAGTGATTTAATTGAAAGCACACACGGTGTCCAACAGGGCTCAAAACTGGGACCTTTACTAAACATATGCGGCTTACTGAAAGCGCTGAAAAATAGCACAACCTTTGCGTACGCAGATGACCCTGCAATTGTTGTGTCGCATCGAACCATAAAAACTGCAACATCAATCATGCAAAGAGAACTGAACGCTGTTACACGATGGTGTCATGATATTGGATTGATAATCAATGTAAAGTAAACAAAAATCATACAAATGATAATCGGATAAAGCTTCATGACACCAATGCCTGCATAGTTGCAACAACGTCAGCATGAAATTAGACGACCAATGCGAAACCTTCGTTGAAGTCTTAACAGCCTGAAATACCTCGGTGAGGAAGTTGACCATAACCTCAAATGGCACTCACATATTAAGCAACTCCAGAACATCATATATGCTACATCATGTTAGCAGATACAGTAGTTATGAAGTAGTTAGCTTAGCATATTTCGCGCTTGGTGAGGCATATATTCGTCACGGAATAACCGCCTGGAGCACCTCGACGCTCTGAAAACAACTGCAAAATAGCCAAAACTATCTGCTTTTTAGTAAAAAAAGAAGGGAATATCATACGATAATAACGGCTATTGGAAGTTCTTAACATCTTTAAGTCCAGCCTGATCAACGATTTCTATGATGATAAACGCTACAAAACGGAACGCAGAAAGTAGGCTTAAAATTGATAAATTTTATAATAACTATGGCAAATTCAAATTTGCAACAATGTTGCCCATGATTTCTAATGAACTTCCTGTTTACTTGCTTAAAATTTTTCAGATCTCCAACAGAAAAAAACTTATCGGAAAATAATTTTTATTAAAAATTTAGTTAAAAATAATATCGACTAAAGTATATGTTAGAAATAAAAAACAATAGTTGAAACAGCAACAATTCTGGGCTGCGATCCTCACGCAATGGCTGTCCAGAAGTTAATGCTCCTCCCTCCTCTCAGCACTCAAAGATTTGTATTTTGCCAATTCACCGTAAAAGTAACGCACATCACTTCATTCAAATTTGAGGAAGAGCGGAACCCTTCTTCGCAGTATGTATAGCAGTTGCAGTCTGTTGTATCGGATATGATACATTCAAAAATAGTATATAAATAATACATTAAATTATTAGAAAACCTTAAAGAATTAGAACTGCTTTCTTAAATTAAAACATGAATAAGATCCGGGCAATTTACAATTCTTCCTAAAACTTTTGATTTTTTTTTTTTACATTTTAGTTCCTTTTAAAGTGTTGAAGAACTTTTATAAACTAGAAAAATTACATGAATTATAAAAAATTTAATGAACTAGAAAAAATATTTGTAAACTTAAACTGTCTCGCAGACTCGGGCTTCGCGGCCCAAGTAAAAATAAATGATGTCCTTACAGCGATCGACAAATTTTTGTGCGGCAGTTTGACGGTCATACGACGGCTTGAGAAACCAAAACTATGTCTGTACAATTTTGTACGGCTGTACGCACGGCCATAGACCGGCTAAATTAATTAAAAAAATACGATGGCCGTCAATACGGGCAGTGTTGCCAAGTTTTTTCTAAGCAAAAGCACCGTTCCTAATATTTTCAGCGTTAATTTTGATACTTTGGGCACCAACAAAATTATTTTTCCAGTTTCCCACAAAAAAAACGAAACATTTATTTAGTTCCAGTCATAAAAATGTGTTACTAAGCCTTTGTGCGTCCAGTTCTGACCTATGCCAGCCCGTGTGGTGGAACATAATACAGAGTTTTCGAAAGAAAGTGCTTGGGAGCTTGAACACGATTTACAAAAGCGCTTGTTCCGACTTTCGGCATGAGCAAAAAATAAAAGACTAGTGGATGCTGCCGGAGTGTCTAGGATTGACAACGTTATCGTGGGCCTTCTGAGGAATCATTTTGCGCGATCAGCAAATGTAATTGAGAACGAACTCATATCGGTATTGTTTTATCCTAACACATAGCACCTCAGGCATTTTTGTATTTAGACGCACATGGCTGCTTGTCAGACTCGAGCAATGTTCCCACTATATACCATGGTGCTAGAATAGTCCTGTAGAGCTCCTGGGTGGAATTAATGTATGAGAGTACCTGAAAGTAAGGCTAAATCCCAGCAAATACTGGTAACTCGATCGGGTAGAATGTTAGTAATTTGTAGGTAGTTGTAGTTGAAGGTAGTTTTAAGTTAAATGCTTAAGAATTATAAAAAAAATAAGACAAGTATTTTTTCCCACTTTTTAATTACTTGTAATATAATATTGCATAAAGTTAAATTTAAATTAAATCATGAGCACTGTCATTCATCGGTCATTAATTTTGTACAAAACATAAGTTTATAAGTATTGTAATACAAGTATTTTAAGTGGTAAAAAATTAGTCTTCAAAAAATAAATAAGTGCTTGTTAATTAATAGATTAATGCATTTTTTTAACTAACAATAATCCACTCTTACGATAGCACTAAATTAAAATTAATAATAAATTTATTCATGTATTTACAGCAAAAAAGATGTGCCATTAAATAATTTTCAGAGACATACGATTTTAAGGTTCCAATTTTGCAAATCACGCATTCAGGATAATTGTAACTATTAAAGCATTTCTGATTTCTTTGCAAACCAAAGCGAATTTGAAAAACATCTCTAAACTCATTTTGTTCCTAAGTTTGCTTTTGACTAGGTTTACTTGAGTAAAAACCCTTTCAACATCGCCATTGGAATGTGGCAAAGCAGTTTCAAGCCTAGTTCGCAAATATTTGCAAAAGGGTTTTCTCTTACTGAAGGCAATGGTAGGTTTCAGCGTTAAAAAACAGATTTCATGAAGCACTAAAAATAAAATGAAAGCACTAAAATAACGCCCGTGCCCTAAGATGACATTTTGGGCACTGAAATCATTTTTTGAGCACTGAAATTAACGGTGAAAGCACTAAATTGGCAACGCCGAATACGGGTGAGCCACATCCAAATTGTTTCAACGTTAACCGAAAAGGGAGAAGTCAGTTGTTGTTGAGCTGTCGTCGAAGGAGCATCTCCTCTCTCTTTTGTCGACAGCCGTCGTACTGCCGTGTTTTAGCCTCCAGTTGAATAACTGACGTCTTTCGTTCGGCTGCTGTACATCCGTACGAATAAAACTGAAATATTTTTACTCCCGGGGATAAAATATCTTTTTATTATACTGCATCACAAAAACTAAATAATGTGGCGTTTTTGGTGACATCTAGAATGTTGTATTTTAAATTTAGATTGGTAAATGGATAAAAACTGAAGCATCCATCAAAGATCCGGGATTATAGAAGATTTAGCGTTTTCTTTTGAGGACTATATCTTTGGCCAAAACTCAAATCATCCACTGAAAAATAGAAGATGAATTGCTGCAAGAATTTGAAGTATGACGTAGCAGCTTTTGAAGAGCGAAACCGCTGGCCATACTCTCTTTCCAACCGAAGTTTGATAAATTAAATTAAAACACGCCAAGGCAGTTTAATCCTTGTTTCTGCAGAGATCTTAGAATGCAGCAGACTGGTCACTCTGGTTGATCTACAAGGACGTTGTCATGATGTTGTTCATCAACTGGTTGCCTCTTGAATTATATTAGCTGCTGCTCTGATAGAGGCATAGGGGAAATACTTTTGAGCTAACGTATGACTTAGGCTTGTTCCTTAAATTCGTAGCTTCTATCTTGTCCTCAGAAACAGAAAAGTCCGAGCTCATTTGCTGATCCTGAACTCGCGATATTTATACAAGTTCTTTGATTTTCATGCTATGAAGTGCTGCGCTCAGCGGGTGCTTCTTTCTCTGTTGGATGATTCTGACGCAGACTGAAGTCTTACTAAGCTGGAAAGCTTAACCCATTGAGACCTTTGTCAGTCTGTTTCTTTTATTCAACGCCAAAAGAGTGCCTTTGAACGTCGTTGTCCGAGCGATTGCGTTCCTCTTCTAGGGGTATGTCTTCCCGGGCTCTCGGCTTTTACACGTTTCAAACAGTGCTTCTGATTCATAAAAAAAGACGTTCCACCGTGAGCGATTTAAGCAAATAATATGGTAATTTTTAATGTGGGGCCCTGCGATTTTGCCATTCGGTCAAACGGCAGCTCATAGATAAAATAAAAAATTAAATAAAGAATTGAAGGTCCGGCATTTTTCTTGTCGTGATAAACTTGAGAATCTATTATTTTTTAAGGGACTTTTAGTCGATGAGCTATTCAATTTTATTTGGCTTTCTAGCTTGTTAGAAAATACCACTTCATTAAGATTGTATTGAAGTCAACTTTCGTCATAAGAAAATTGTTATATTTTCTATTGTTCTTGTGTCTTGAAGTCTCATGTGTATGTTGTCATAATCTCGATACTCAAACTGTCTACCTGTTTCTGTATCACTTTTTTGCGATTCTCATAGAAATACCGACCCTCAGAGTTACCACTCCTTAAAGCTTTCGCTGTAAACCGAACAACATAGCCACCAATTGCAGGACTTTGTCTCCCTAAACAAACGAAAACTTTATGTAATTTATTTACTAATAACTTCTTGCCAAATGCCATGTGCCATTTTTTCTACAAAAACGAGTAGCCTGCATTCGATCATCCTGCAGGTATAAATTATTTCGGCAAGTCATTTTACGTATGCACGTATTTAATAACAGCTCACCTCCAGGCGAAAAGTAGAACGAATAAAATGACTTACGGGCTTGTCGGCTCCTTTTTGATTAATGGACTTCTCTCGGGCGCCCATTAACTAGACCAAGTCCAGTTCACCTTAAACCGGAAACACCAGGTTTCGTTCTCTCTCATTTTATTTGCATTCCAACGCCCTCGCACCGCCGAGCGCTGATATAACTTTCAACAAAAACAAAAAAAAAAACATATAAATCCAATTGTCCCAAATTGGAAAAATAAATTTCGGACACTCTCGTAATAATTATGTCAAAATGAAGATAAATTATTTCTGCGACTGAGTTTTTGTGTGTTTCCGTTTATTTTTTTTTGTTTTTGTTAAATCAAATTATGCGAAGTAAACGACTCTCGGACAGTATCGAATGTTTCCGCATTAAGTGCTTCCTTATTCCAAAAAAAAAAAAAAAAATATTCATAAAATTTGTTTATTTGATTTTTATTTTACAGAATCCACCTGGAAAGATCGTGTCATTCATCAGGGACTGTCAAGATAAACCTTTGGTAAGTGCTGCTGCATATTTTTCTAGAATGTACTCGTAAGTAGGTAATGTTGTTGTTTCGTGTTTTTAATGAGCGATTGTGATTGTTTGTTGAGCTGAGAGAAGACTGCGGAACAAGCTAATGGACGTTCTCTTACGAAACAAACATATGTTTCGAGAATAACATTTTCGAAATTGTTACGTTAATTTTTTAAGTGCAGTTTTTTAAACAACAAACTGTTCGGAGTTGCACAATGATGTACAAATTTAAGAACACGGCACTGTGGGGTATTTCATTTGACAGGTGGCAATAGCAATTGGACTTTTTGGAAATGGTACAAGCACTTGGACATCCTGAGCAGAATTGTTTCAGTTGCTTAAGGTGTTGCCATTTATATAAAAGATTGAACATAAGCCAACAAGTGACATAGTAAGGTATATTGTACTAGTTGAAATTTGTCCGAAGTGTTAATTAGTGTCTTGGACCCTGTTTTCGAACTTCTCTGAAAAGTACTTCTCAAAATAGCTTGATTGGTTTCAGGTCAGGTGTTTAAAGTATGCCAATATTTTATTTTTCGCATTCTGCTTAATCCACGTATTCTCACCACAGCTTTTGGGAATGATAAGGTTCATCGTCACGCATTATCCACGGTCTCTTAGTGGCAAACCTGATTGTAATTTACATTTTTCTTACACTGGTCTTCTGTTCCACAATCATGTATCATTGCTAGGGATGGAACTTCCAACACCATCCGGCATAAGAGAAACATCCTCAGACCATTCTGGAACCAATGGCATGCTTGGCTGCTTGCTTCTCCAATCTAGCCGTTTGAATTTACTTCGTACAGCTTCTGGAATAGAAAGCGATGATCAAACGTTTTTTCGTCGATGTAACTTGCGTCTACTTTGAATTCGAAAGGTTAAACTCTGTACGGATTTCTGGAGCTGCTCATAACATAGTCTATCAATCTTGCTTAGTACTCGTAATCTGGTGCTCATGTCTTAATTTTAATATGCTTTTTCTGTTTCTCTTTCGTGTCATTAGAGTTCATGATTCTCTATAGCACTATCGAAACTTAAAGGAGTAGAGCTTAACCTTTCGGGGGAAAAAATATACAAAACTATTTTTCTGTTAAGGAAAATTAAGGTTCATGAACCTGGATTAGGGCTCAGCATAACACGAGCTTCGTAAATACATTTTCGTGACTGAAAAACAACTGCTCACGAGTTTAAGTTTGGTGCACCATATAATTGAACAGAATCAATGGGACCTGTTCTTTTTTCTCTACTTCCAAAAGACAGACCCTTAATGTGACAACTTTTATTTTTTTTTACCAAGTATACGTACAAGTCCAAAATACTCTTCACACCAGAACAGTCCTTATGGACTTTTTTCTTTGCGTGTACATCTGGAGTAAAATCTGTGCAAATAGCTTGCTGTCTGTCTGTCTTTTTCTTCATTGAGGATGAGGCTATGATCCGAGCCTTTGGTGCGTCCTCTGATAAGGCTTCACGAATTTTCAATTTTCTTCTTCAATGTTCTATCCAGATATTCTTAGGCCCGTTTTGTAAATGATTGGATTCGAGCATGGATTCGCATTGGCCTTTTGACAGGGAATCGTTGCATGTGTACTTCGAAGATGACACTTCCATTTGAGTCGGAATGGATGACTTTTTTCGAGATGCGCTGTTTTATTTGAAAGTTTCTAAGACTCTTTGAACTTTATTTTTAATCATGGTCTGCCACTGCTGATGTCATAAAAAGCTTCTTCATCGGACATATGACAGCATAGTACTCACAGCTGCAGTATAGAGTCTGCCATTCAGCTCAGGTCACGTTTTTCGGATAAAGCGGGGAAGCTATCTCCCTGATTTCACCAATCAGATTTTCAAGACATTTGACGTCTTCGTCGCAAGCTATTCACTTCAATTTGCAGCCTACTATCAAGAGCAGGCCGTGCTAATGAATGATAAATGAATCTTCTGAAAAATGTTTCTTCAAAAAGCCGCTATTTTAAGGACAGTTTGTAGCACCTTCAGAACGACTTATCTTTGGTTCTAAGGCACTGCTTAAATCAAATCTATGCAGATAATATAGAAATCCATTTTAACTATAGTACATTATCGGATGATGAGGCGACAGCCCGTCTAAACGAAGATCTATCGCTTGTTGCCCAGTGGTCAAAGGAAAATGATGTATTTAAAACTGAACTGGAAAAACGAAAAAAAGGATCTCAGCTCCCTAAAATGAACATTAATGATGCCAAAATAAGTTATTTTAAATCCGTCAAAAACTTGGGAGTTTTTTTTAACCAAAAACTAAATTGTACCGATCAAGTGACTTATTCTTTTGGGGAAAAAACATGGTGATTTGCGTGTACTTTATTCCCTATGAATATGCGTTCCAGTTAAAACCAAAATGGTGTGAATTAAATCATTTCTGATGATCATTTTATTCTACCCAGAACATTAATTTTGTAACCTCGATAATATACACGTGCAAATGAAAATTTGAGGTTACGTTGTAGTTTGCAGACCCCAATACATTTTCTAAAGTCTGAAGTCATGCAACTCAAATCGTATTAAGGCTCTCGTTTTACCTTAATTTCAATACTCCATAAGTTTGTGGAATTCACTTATGTGAAGACGTAAGAGTCTTAAAATATTGTAGAGATGAACGAATAAAAAATTATCAAAATGACCAACAGCAGCTGGAGAAGATGTTTCCACCAAATTACTATACAAGCCCTCCAATGCCTGAATTTAAGGGTACTTCTTTTCTGCAAGGAAATGTTTGTATTCCACTTCGATGGCTGTTTTTTTTTTCTTAAATACTTTGAATGCCATTCTCTTTTCTCTTATTAAAGCTTTGACTTCATCTGGTGGCCATGGTGTAGTTCTTTTGATTCCACAAGTAGTGACTTAGCTCTTTTTTCCCAAGGCCGATAAAGGTAATCCCAAATCTCCATAGCTGAACATTCCTGCACAAAAATCGATGATGTTTCTTTGTCCAGTGCAACCCTTTTTTTTTAGCCACCTTCGTTTAGTTGTATTTCTTCCGCCATGGGAATCTCGGTCAGGAAAAAAAAAACAGTATTGCTGTGCGATTATCTCTACCGGGACCACTTTGCAGTCAGTCTCTTATTGGCCAAATGCGAAGTACATGAGACTGTGACTCCGTTATCATTCGATATCTTTAGTTACTGGTTCCGTATCCTAGTCCTGTATAGCTTCTTTATAATCTTGGTTTGACTTCTTCACATTCCAGTTGAAATCTTGCCAAAATGGATGTTTTTTCTTTGCGTTTATATCCGACTTCGGGAGCACATGCACTCACAAATTTCCTACATTTAAGACAACCCTCTTGTTGCGTTGAATTTGATGAGAGAAAGGAACATCCGCTGCAAATTTGTACTTGGTACTTGAATAGTACAAGACGTAACGTCGCATTATTTTGGCCTTCTCTGAGTCTTTCTGACTAATTTTGAACTCCGTCGAACAGACCAGGGATGGTCTCTGGTACACCTGTCTAGATCTTTGATTGATTCTCCTATTAGGGTCAAATTTAATCCAGATCAGGAACCCTAAACAGCTCGCAGCGTTCTTACCAGTATCATTATGTGATCATTTCCAACAGCGGTCCTATTCCGAAGACAGAGAGCCTTTTGGGCTTAAAGATGCAATTGCCATTTATTTTTACTACGCCTTAAATTCCACTTTGTCCTTGGAAGCTCAAGTTTCCTGCCGTCCATTGGATGATAATCTTTCATCACGTAACCAAGCTGGAGTGACTCTTCTTTCGCGATCTTTGTTCAAAAGTGTTCTCGAGTTTTAAAATGCGACTTAAACAGAATTCAATTATGTCCTTCGAAGTAATTGAAGATTATTTATATTTACCTTGGATCTTTATTTTTTCTCTTCCAGTACCTCAACGACATTCAAACGGATTCAACTTTCAAGGTTTACTACCGCTCCTGTACATCGGACCTATGTAACAATGGCGACGGCCTGCAGATAAGCTCTTCCGCAGATCCGGACTTTGGAGCTGGCGAAAATCTCATTGTTGAGGGTAAAAGTGCATCAACATCACTTCAATCATCCGCATTGTGTATCCTTCCGGCACCGATACTGCTGATGTGGAAAACATCCTGAATAACCAAACGATGCATCTTAATAAAAATGTTCGTGTTGAATTTGTAAACATCATCCGGATGGCTATACTCTTTATGCTTTTCATATTTCATTATTTTCATTAGCCAACCTCCTGCGAGGGTGGAAATACATATTATCCTGCGTATGGCAAGTGGAATAAAAAAAAAAAAACTTCACATATTGTCGTGGGCGTAATGAACTTAATTAATTCTGTTGTCCTTTTCAGGAGGAAATAAAGTCGTTTGGATCTGCAAGAGTTGTGCTATTTTCCCATCTTGTTTGTTCAACATGTAATACGGTTTTTTTCCATCCGGTTAATTGAGTTAAGGCAGCACATTGATTGCTTTTCACCAGCCTTACACGTGGCACAATTCGGAAATCAGTTTGAGAGCCTTTTGGAAATGAACAACGTAATACACTGGCGGTATTACTAACGCGACGGGACAACGTCCTTGATGCAGCCTTGTACAATCGGGACGGCCTCGTAAACTTTTAATTACTTTCATCGAACAAAGTCAAAGAGGTAAACAGTCGGGATTAGAGTGGCAAACAAAGCGTTAACCCTCATAGGTAGCCTGACTGTCGATAAGATATATGAAAAGTTGACGTGCCAATCTTCCAATAGGAAGACTTGCAAATTTAATGAAATTTTCAATTCGAGTTGAATGGTGGACGTGCACATATGTTTGCCCCACCAATGTACGCTGATTGCAAAGATGAAGCAACGCCTTCGACCCGATCGATGTAATGACGGATAAATTGAAATTTCAAAAGCAGAGAATTTAGATTAGTTTTCAATTCAATCCCATTCGAAAAGGTTGCATTTTGATAATAATCGAAAAAGTTTTTCGAATTGTTTGAATCCTTACGGATACTCGCATTATTGTTTTAATTGGAAGGAGAAGAAAGGCTTTCATTGGTGAAACCTTTTAGAGCCTTATTGAGGTAGATTATAAATTTTGCAATATTTGGTTTTCCTTCGTAAATGTTAGAAAAAATTTTTAAAGTTGACCTTTTATTTGTTTTCGAATAGTTCCATCAAAGATTTGCGGATATTGAGCGTTATACAACGTTTATGAGAAGCGCAAAGAAATTCCTCTAAAAATACAATTACAGGTTGACCAAATGTGCGAGTATCTGCTATAAAAAAACACTTCTTATTGTTGAAAAATCATCGCTTAAATAAAAGGAATAAACATTTCGATTAGCTTTGGGATATGATTTCATTCAAATCAACAACAGGTTACGCAGTCGACACCAAAAGGCTGTATTTTTCTACAGATAATAATAGTCTACTAACTTATTCACCACACCAGACCTCAGACGCATTATTCTGGAATTCCCATAGCCCCCATCTTGTGTGTGATCTTCTGACCCTCAATATCATCTAGAACCAGAGTCCTTAGCCAGGCGAAACAAATTAAATTTGTACACAAAGTTTTGTGTCTGTGGTATCTTCTCTTGAGGAGATGAAAATGGTTGAGAAGAAAAAGTAATTTGTACTCTCTGGCACTCGTTTTATAGTTTCCTACTCTTCAAGCACTTTCATTTGATACCCATATTAACAGGGTTGAGAAAATATACATCAACCGCCATCTTGTGTCGGCGGACATTTTGAAAGTATTACGGTACTAAATTTTTCATCAAAACCAATCGGTTGGGAGGAAATGGTTCAAAATTCAGTTGCAAATATGTTTATTGACAGACATCGGGACAGATGAAACTATGTAAGTAAAAGCTTGTTAAAATTATGGGCCCTTAGACCTAAGCCTAGATTTATACTTTGTCTATAGAACCCATTTTTCTACGTCGAGAGACCTAAAGGAAAATTTTGTCATGTTTGGAAAGTGACTTAAATTCCTAACCCGAAAAAAAAGGTCCCAAACTCTTTTTCATTTCCAACCTTTAGAACAGGATTCCTACCCGGGAGCAGTGGATTCTGACCTTCAGATGTTTGTGTATCTCATGCAATTAAGTCGTGACAAGCTCCTAATGTATCAAATGTCGACTTTCACATTGAACCATGGTGAACCGTTCAAGGCTGTGGACTTAAAGTGGCTTGCGTAAAGAGGTTTACTTCACTTGCGAATATTCTTCCAGTCTTAAGGATTTGATGGCTCATTAAAAGCCTTAGATTACAGCTTGACAGTTCTTCAAGATTATCCTTCCAAGTCCTCCATTCTACTACTTACTACTTAGTTCAATCAATAGTTTCAAATAAATGTTTTTGAACATTTAAACATTTTCACGCAACTCCGGGGCTCTAGATTCGTGAAGATTTTGTTGAGGTTGGTTGTGGGGACTGTGTACCCCGCTATTTAGTGAGTTTTCTGATTTTCAGAATTCATTCCTTTTCAGAGAGTTACAAACATCCTTTTACCTTTTATGGTTCCCTTCCATTACTAAGCTTCCGCTGTCCGTCCGCCTGTCACAGAGATGTATGCCTCTCCCACACCGTTTTAGGGAGATACTTGCAATTTTCACAGAATGATATAAAGTTAAAATTTTATGAAATCGCAACTCAATTTGATTCATAGAACCTTTCAAAGTTCGAATTCTAATAAGCAAAAAAAAAACATTTTGCTGCTTGTGCAACGAATGAACGAATGCATGTTTTGAAACGCATCTCAAAATGTTTCTATCCAGCCAAACTTTCTTTCGTGGAAGCATTTTGTTCAATCAGAAAGAATTAATTGTATTTCAGAGAAGTATTTCATGTGCTTTTGATGTCTGTTTGAGTTATGCTATTCACAGAATTTCAATAAATCACTTCAAACAAAATGAAGAAAAATGTTAGCATTGAATGACGTTTTGTTTGTTGACTACGCATTTAAAGCACACAAGGATATTGTCACACCACTACATTTTTAATTTTCGATCGGTTTCAGATGAATTTCTCGCATGAATTTGCCAAAAAAATCATAGATTCACACATTTCTACACTAAGCCTGCAAGAAACAATCTTAAAATTTTGTGATCGTTTTTAGTCCTTTTGTTTTTTAAATTTTTTAGTTTCACATTTGGAAGTTCTTGTTCTTTTTGAAATAAGTAGTAAACCGACTCGAGTCTGGCTTACTTGAACATATTTATGCGCGATGCTATGGAAAATCTTAAATTTAAAAATTACAGTGTTGCATACTCTAAGTACGAGCGGAACCCTTCGTATGAGAGTCAACTCTCACTTGGCTACTTTTTTAGAGAATTTTTCATGCAAAGATACACTACTAGTTACAAGGATGAACTCGTAAACATTGAGACCACATTTTGCGATGTATACCTGCGAGGTAATACGTATTTAAACGAAAGGAAGGCATAAATAAGTAGTAATGCTGATTTAGAAAGTCGATTTGAATTTTGTAAAATCAAAAAATTTACCTCTGAAAAAGTGCATGAAATGAAACTGTTTTAGGATGCTGCAACGCAAAAGCAAAAACTTATAAAATCGAAAACTGAAAGGTTTTAAAATATTTATTTACTATGATATGTCCATAAAGAAAGAAAGAATATGCCTACATTTTCGACATTACCGGTACTAGGCGGTTTTGAACAAAATCATTAAGTTGTGATTTATAGTCAATTGATTAAGCTTTGATTAAGATGCGGGCCAAGCAAAAGTTCGACTATGTCAGAGTTAAAGCAGTGTTTGGCCTTCCTGCAGGTGGGTGGTTAAAAAAATCAAGCAGCTGGAGCCGATAAAGTTGGGAGATATACGGAATTTTGCGAAGCTAGTCAAGCAGTCCTAGGATAGCACTTGAAGCGCTTACCCAGACGTGGAAGCGAATAAAAACTTTAAAGATGGCATATAGATCAAAAGCGCTGAAAGTTATATCAATATTTTAAAGCATATTTGGCAGCATTTGTCAATAACCGAATTTAATGCTTCAAAAACAAGCTACCATCCTGTGTCGTCCACGATTTTTGTGGTGAATTTAAAATTTTAAACCGCTCAGTAAAACTTAAATTGAACTTATGGAAAGGTTATGTTAAATCCTTTTTAGAGGACGCAATTTTGCCAAAAAAAATGGTTGCCAAACTCTGTTTAAGGCTTTCCAAGTCAGAAGTATATGGAAACTGGTTCCAAGTTGAAGTAACCATTTCTTACAATGGTTGTTTTGCAAACGCAGTGCTTTGTTTTTTTTTGTTTTTAAGGTTCCGTACCGTAAAGGAAAATCGAAGCCATTATAGATCAATTCGCTGTCCGTCTGTCTGTCAGGCCCTTTCTCTCAAGTATCAAAGAGGTATTAGGTTTAAATTAATACCAAAGTCTTCTAATTGCAGTCCCTTAAAGCTGTAAAAAAAATCTAGCCTCTAAATTGTCGCAGTCAAAAGATACGGCTGCTTCTGCCGCATATTTTGATACTCATAAAGGAATCAAAACCAAAAGGGCTCTACAAGCAAAAAGCGGGAAAATTCTCAAGACTCGATTCCCGTAAAGGCCGAACTATTTGAATACCTACAAATCTGTACGGAGCCGTCTTTGTGCGAGTCCTACACTCGCAGTTGGCTGATTTTTAACGTACCTCAAAAGGAAAATCAGAACCATCAAAGCATCACTTCGTTTTCTGTCTGTCCGTCAAAACCATTTTTCTCATAAAAATATTTTAATTCGTAAGACTTCTTACTGAGGTCCCTTAAATCTGTAAAAAAACAAGCTTCTAAAATGACGCAGCTAAAAGATACGGCTGTTTATATCGCATGCTTTTAAAACACTTTTCGTTGATCTGGAATCAAAAAATTTGGCAAGAAGCACAAGTAAAAGGAAAGCCAAAAAAGGAACAAGACAATGAGAAATATAAAATTAGAAAAAAAAATAGTACACTGAACAGTGGTATGGAACCCTTCGTATGCATGGAGGAATAGTGTGAATATCTAATCGGCCATTTTCGGAGAGCTAGTCATAGACGTGTAGTCTTTTAGTTCTTTTTATGAAGAATACCATGAGACAACTATTTCAGGTCTAAGTTGGACTTACTTTACACAGGTTCCCCCCAATGGGACTTTGAACTTCTTCCTTCGAAATCACAGTCTTGTAAAGCCACGAAAATTATTCAAAGTTTCTTATCATGACAGCTGCGAACAAAAAGTGTGTATCTCATTTAATCTTCCTTAATCCGTCAATAGTTCGATTCTATTCTAATCTTCCTTTAAAGTCCTTAGGAATTTATATTTATTATTTTCATGCTCGTCTTTATTGTGTCATAAGGATAAGGATATCATGATCCCTCTTCCATTTGAATACAATTATTTCTTCCATTCAAAGACAACAGTGTTTCTGTTATAAGTTCCTCGGCTTACAACCAATTCAACTGACGATTATCTTCACCAATTAATTTAACGGTAAGCGAATAAGAGATTCCCTTCCACAAGAGCAAAACGAAAACCACACTTTCACTCAATGGTAATTGTTTCACCGGAAAATCAAAAACAAAAAAAAAAATTCAAGAAAGGAAAACAATCATCATCATCATCATCATCATCACTTTACTCCATTTCCCAAAATAACATCGACCGCGTCGAGCAAAAACACCCGCACTGCGACCGGGAGGGATGAAGCCAAGCCAACTTAATTAAGTATCTTTCGCGTGAGGAAACACCTTCTTGAACAGCACCCCAGACCCTGCATTGCCACCACACTGCCGGGCCTGTCAAATGGGGCTCGTCGTAATTACACGAAAGGCGAGGGTGGTGGATTTCACATCCCATCCATTTAAAGTGCCATAAAATCTCATCCAAAAACAATAAAGCCGGCAGGCAGTGAATTAAATAAAATATGTCGGCCCGCCGACAGTTTTTCATCGCACTTCAGCCAATGCGCGTCCGCTGGCCTGTTTACACCGCACCGGTGCTGGTGAGCTGGTGAGGAAGACCCAGTTCGGAGAGTGCATTGCACTCTTTGGAGACTGTCCCAAATTTGAGGGATATTTCTGCTGGTTTTACGACGAACATGAAGTTCAAGAATGCCCCCCATGGGTTAAGGCAAATATTTGGACGCATAACACTTAATGGGCCGCTGGTTCTGGGTCGCATAATTAATCATTGGCAACTGGACTGGACTGTTTATGTCTCAATGGACTGAAATTATTAGCCCAATTCTTGGGATATCATGCAACGCTGTTTGGCAAGTAATTTGTTTCGTTTTATTGCGCGGCCAGTTATCTGCTTATATTGGATAAATATTCGCCCAGTAAAAATGGGTATGTGGGTCGAATTGGGAAAGACATAAAGGTCAAGTTGACGTCATTGCAAATGGCTGGAAACACAGTTGAAATGGATATTTTTTGTTGAAAATAATTCCTCTTGCTTTTGAGGCTATCGTTTTTTTTTTAAATCTTCATTCGAATTGAATTGTTGCTCAGTCAAACCGTTGAGTGGATGTGGTTGAATTTCGTTTTTGAGCCTTTCGAAATATGTTTTGACTGGTCTCAGTCTTAGGCATCGAACTCTGTACTAACTTAAATCTTTCCATTTGATCGGCACTTGATTTTGTCTCACTGGCAGATTCATCTAGCCTGGAGGTTTGCTTTATTATTGCCCTTTAATCGAGAGTTAAAAATATAGTCGATCCCCATAAAAAAACCGAATGCCTCTAGGAAACTTAGGCTGCCAGATGTGCTATTCCGGCATAAGATTGATTATGCTTTTCTTTAAAAAACTAAAGAAATAGATTCACTTCTTTGAGAAAGAACTTTGAGAAATTCCTCTTATCCTTAATTTTCTTCTTCGTATTTCGCTCCTCATGAATATCTTGTTGACGGCAATTGCACGTTTATCTCTGCAGGACATTCAGGTTTGAAGATATTCCACTAAGAAGAGCATACGCGGCTGCATGTAGTTCACAACTGAGTTATGGCCATGATCTTCTGAACCTCAAAATTTTAGTTGATGATTTTCGTCGAAGTTCACCATGAGCCACGACACCCATTTCGATCTGAACGGATCCGTACATAGTTTGGCTTCTGGAGCACTGAGATTCTACGTATAGTTCACGAAGAGCTTTAACATATTCTCCTGGCCACAGCTTAAATCGTAGGTTTTATCGGGCCATATTTTTTCGAATACGCAGATGTGTTTAGGTCTGTTGAGCAAGACAGAACCATGACTGACGAGCAAATAAATGCTTTGGGATGGATATTTTGGGATATTTTGAGGGATGCAATACTATTCTGGGTCACCTCTCACTTTCGTGACTTTCACTGGCAGGCAAGTTCACTCAATGTAACCGCGCCAGTCTATTGGTCTAAGAGAGCAATACACAGATTCTAAAAATACTCAAAGAGAATATCCGGTAAGAGTGCGTGAATATGAAGGGTCTAACATGACTACAGACTACGACATCAGCGAAAGGCATTGGTAACAACAATTTCTGACGCTTCAACGGCCTGCAAACCTGCATTCACAACACAAGGGGTTCTGGAAATTTTGAAGCTACGTCTGAACTGAGTTTACCCTTCGAACACATCCTCTTTAGCGACATTTTTGATCACATAATATATTTCGAATAACATCTTTGCCTGTGACCAATTCCTGTCTCTCAGAGGTTCTATAATTGGGGGGTAATCTTGAAATCGATCCCCTAGGAACTCTGAAAGTATCGGGTTTTCATATGGGGACGTGACAACTTTGATTTTACTTTGTGAACGCACCCATTCACTAATCATCGAACTGTCATTGTAAATTTATTCAGTTAACTCAACATTTTCATTATAGTAAAGTACACGAACGAGCAACGTCTGCAAGTTTTTAAAATTTTCTACCGAAATTCGGAGTCGGTGACGGTAACTTTAAAAGCAATTTTCGGTCGTTATTCTCACTCTAGTAGATAGGCAACAACAAGTTTCGTTGTGTAGTGTTGCCGTTTCAGTGAGACAATGGGTAAGTCGAAGTGCCGAAAATATCGCTGTCGTTCAGGCGTCCATAGTTAACGTTCCAAATCAGTCAATTCCACGGCATTCTCAAGAATTTCGTAAGGATCTTAGTTAACACCCATACAAGATCAAGCTGACTCAAGAAATGAAGCCCGTGGACAATTTGAAGCGACATACGTTCTCCAATTAGGCTCTGGAGAAGATGCGCCAAGATGATGAATTTCATCGCAAAATCATCTTCAGTGACAAAGCTCATTTTTGGCTCAATGGGTTCATCAATAAGCGAAATATGCGTTATTGGTCGGGTGAAAATCCATGTTTGCTTCATGAATCACCACTCCATCAACACAAAAAAAACTGTTTGATACGGCGGCGTTATTGGGCCATATTTTTTCTTCGACGATAATGATCGTCACGTTACTGTGAATGGCTAGCATCATCGCGCCATGATTACTGATTTTTATGGCCCGAATCGGAAGATATGAACTTGGACCAGATGAGGTTTCAACAGGATGGTGCCACAAGACATACAGCACACCTTTCAATCGATTTATTTTATTTAAGAAAAAAATTGTCAAGTCCTTATTGGAAAACCCTGCTTTCAAACAGAATTTTTAAGAGGTCCTAAAATATTTTGATCAAGAGTGAATCGATACAATAGCTCTCTCACCCATTAAAGAAGAAGCAAAGAAAGTGCTATAAAAGAAAGTTTACAAGCTGAACTTCTTAAATTGAAAGGAGATATCATAGCAGCAAGCACGCACCAAATCATCTCAGGCTTGTGAGGACGAAAGCTTGCTTATCTCCACCTCCAAAAGGGTAGATGCCTAGTCTGGCAAGGCTTTCGATGCAGCAGAACATCGCCTACAAGAACCTTTCCAGTGTAATATGTGATCAGTTCAGGTAGTTCTTCTACAAACAATTCTACCAATACGAGTGTGGATTCCTGCCTAGCAGATGGACATAAGTCCAACATTTCCCACTGCGTTTGATCTACGAAAAGGCCAATCAATTTCAGATCAATAATTATCATCTATTTCACTACAGGATCCCGAGATAACTGATCCGGAAAGCACTCGATGTACTCGTTATGTGAAGTTCGAACCAAGAACTTCCAGATTAGTTTAGTCTTCCAGCGGGTTCCGACGTAGATGTGTTACCATGTTATTTCTTCAACCTAACTCTTGAACAGTTTTTACGATGACCAAGTGTCTTCGTAAAATGAAAAATCGTTTTCAAGCCTGTCCAGATGTTAAAAAAACGTATAAAAGCTTTCAAAGGAGGGATGAGTTAGTTTTCCAATGTACAGAGAACAAACAGAAATAACTACTGTCAAGAGATAACTTGAACAGCAGTTAGGACATAGCAACATTTATAGAGCTCCGAAGGATGGAGAATTCGTACATACGTCCCTGTCAAGGGAATGAACGCAATAGCTCGAATTCTGTGAGATATTTAATGTTTTCGATCCCATTAGCGAGGAAAAAATCCGTTGACTAAAAAGACTCCAACGAAGAGTACCTTCTAGTCCCAACCAACCAAGAGGCAGCTGGGTGGCGAAAATGGTAGAGCGCCTGCCTTGATTGATAGGTTCCTGGTTCTATTCCTAGTCTAATTTTTCGGAACTGGTCCAGTCACCATTTGCCATTGGGATAAAGTAAATGGCACTATCACTGGATTGGTTGACCAGCGATAGTAGTCTGACTAATGAGTGTCGTTGTAGTAGTGGTTGTTGTATCGGCTTAGTTCCTTGTTCGTGTTGTCAAAATAGCAGTTTGTGTAGATGGTTCTGCTATAAAGGCATAACACTAACAGTGGGGTGTTTAGCTAAATCTTCTTAACTTTCAAAGTACATTTTATCAAAATAATGTCGAATAAAATCCCGCAAATAAGGCGAAAGCAAATAGGTCGATATAAAAATTCTCCGTCCCGTTTCGGGCTCCACCCACTGAAGTGCATTAAATTCAAATACATCTGAGTTTCTCAAAGCACTACATAATCTTTCATTATTCTCCTAATTCGTCCGCTCGCTCTGTGCTTTACGCATTATAAGAATATTCATATCCTCTTGGAGAGCGAGCCAATTATATATATATAAATAGCAGGTTCAAGATATATAACGATCAAGTGTGAGTCGAAAATGCACACGAAGGGTTCCGTTGCACTGGCCAGAAAATTGCACACGAAGGGTTCCGTTCCACTGGCCATGGGTTATTTCTTGGTTTAAAGTTGAGTTGCTTTTTATATCAATTTTGAAATTTAAATTCCCTGCCTTTTGACATAAAATTTAGCTTTTATGTCAGTTCTATTTTTTGTTAATGCAAGAAAAGTACTAGTCTCTTCCAATTTTTATTCAAAAGATACAGCGTGACAGACGCAGTTACGCACGAATAAACGAAAGGAAAAACGGATGTAAAGCCAAATAGACGAACGAATCAGCGGACAACCCAACGACAGTTGACGCTTAGCATAACGATTCCATTGGCACCCTTTGGGTTCAGCATCCTAAAAATGTAAACGGCAATCAAGCAATCACAAAAGTTGAAAAGCAGCTATCAATGGCTTGATTATCTTCTAGCTCTTTTTCCACATTTAAATTCGTACTGCATTTACTTTTTTTTATCGCAAGCTTTAAGACCTCAGGGCCTCTTAAAGATGTGGCTTCTTCTTCGATTGCATTTCATAGTTTTTAATTGAATTCGGATTAAAATACTCGGCATGCACATTTGCAACTCAATTAATCGACTTCTCATCAAAACTACTCTCAAAATATCGTAAACTTTTCCCCGGACGATATAATTTATTACCCCCGTATCTACGTTCATAACTCAAAGTTTCCGATGAACAAATTATTGATTGACTTCATCAATTCCCCACTTTGGGGATGGGTGTTCTTCACGGGCCATCGAACATGAACACAGAACCTGCTATCGATGGATATCATATAAAAGTGCCAGCGGTTATGGGACGAAATCCGCTTCACAGGCCACAGAGCGACGATAATTGTAAATAAATGAAAAGCTGTGGAATACAATTTGTCTCCCTTACCAACCCGCCTGGTGATGGTTTTATGAATCAAGGTCTTTTCGGGCATAAAAAAAAAGAAAAACAAAAAAAATAAATATGAAAGAAAAAGTAATCCAATTTTCCGTACTCAAAAGTTCCACCGTCATTGCTTAAAATATCGCATTCGTTCGGGGAAAATTTAATTTTGCTGCCCTGACTTTCCCTTGCCCCCTTCCCAACGCTACTGTTCCTCCTGCTTCTCTCTTTTGTGTGAATTTATTTCCTTTATCTTATTACGCCTCGTATCTGTCTGTCTGTCTTCAACACTCGCATTTATTGTCGCCTTAAACGCTTTGATTTTCCGCTCAAATCATTTTTATTCGTAAAAAAAAAAATATAAACAAAACAAAAATAATAAATGTGTTAGAGTGCGTGTAAACAATTTAAGCGTGAGACTGACAAGAGGAACTTTCGTACGTTTTTCACACTAAATATTGATGAGATCCTCAGATACTTTCGCACAATAATTGTATCAGATTTTCATTGGAAAATGCTTTCTGTCTGTCTGCTGGGGGATTTTGCGGAACTGACCCATAAAGCCGGCGACATGGACGCAGCGCCGCGCCGATGGAGATGATCAAGCAAGTGTGCCAATTAGTGACGCGAGTCCAACGTGACTCGCATATTTTTTTTTTTTTTTAACGATTGCGAACGACATTGTTGTGGTCTGGTTGATTTGTCACTTGATCCTTTCTGCGTAGGCGGATGGCTTTTCTGTCAAATCAATGGTATTTAAATAAACGTTTTGATTATTCCGTGAAATCTAAGCGTTTGTGCTAAATATTGGCATCTTATGTGTGACTTTTTTTTTTGTTTGTTTGTTTCTTTGAAGGTGGCCTAGAATGGGTTCCAAGAATTATGGATTCAGATGAACTTGGAGTTAAATGTTTTGTTCTGAATTTTTTATAAATAAATCTAAATTGTTTCTCATGAAACAATTGGTTTTCTTCAAATTGAATATTTACAATATGTGCTATTTTTAGGGTTCCGTTCCTTGAAAGGAAAAACTGAACCCTTATTGGATCACTTTGTCGTCCGTCCGTCCGTCTGTCTGTCTGTCAAGACCCCTTTACCACGTAAAGGTATTTAATTGAAATTCATATCACATACTCAGGTTTATAATACCTTCAAGCTGTATCAAAACGTCAACGCAATCAAAAGAAACAGCAATTTAAGGCGCATATTTTTAAAGTCGCAACTACTTGCAAAGGAATCAAAACCTAAGGAGTACTTCCAGTCGACATAGAATCTTGAAATTTGGCATGAAGCAATGTTTTTTGCTTTTTTTTATAGATTGTCGTGATGGTTGAACTTTTACTTATATACCTACAGGCTTGTACGGAGCCCTCGGTGCGCGAGTCCGTATAGTAATTTTAAGTCTAGCCACAAAAATCTTTAAGAATTACTAGTTTTTTTTCGTATTTGGACCTAAATCGCTCAACCCTTATCGCATCTTGACAATTCGGAGCGGTCTTGACATTCTGCATAGAAACTCACGAAGAACGGTTTGTCGAAATCTTCGTTGCGGTAAACGCTTAATCCGGCTTATAAACGAGCTCAATATGCATTCCTATGATTTCACTAAATTTTTGTCCTTCATATGGTAGAGGTAAATTTTTAGGACTACTCGTAGGGTAAAGAAGCTACCCGACCGTTTGATGTTTGAGTTTTTGAACTTTTATTCGCAAAGCCTCGGAGGATAATGGAAAAGAAAGTGGGATTTTTTATAGTTTGTCTGCTCTCAGGGGATTTTAATTACCCTTATTATGCATGAAGTTCTTAAAATCTTTAGTTTCAATAAGTCTATGGGTTGAACCCGAAAATGAATAGAGAATTAATTTTGGAAGATTGCGAGAACTCTGCTGACTATGATGCAACGCTGTTCCTCGTCGAAAAGAACACGACTTGAGGCACACTTAAGCTGTCAGCTTAGGGGTCTAATTAAATTCGTTGCTTACTTTGCCAGTGGCTCAATACTTCTACATGACGTTTTGGTTCCATTAGTTTGATACTATCCGCTCCTACAGTATCATTCAAAAATCCACTCTTCCAAATGGTATTTTCGAAAGGTGTTCTTCCTCGAAGGGAAAACCATTCCGGAAGCTATCTCATCTGCCGCGCTCTTCTGGACAAATTTTGACATCGATTTTATTGTCGGATCGAGTGTTATTTTCTGGTCAATTTTAGCGAACTTTGGGACAAATTTCGTTGAACGCTAATATTTACTTTGACAGCAGGTCCTTTGACCCGTTTTTTGGCTATCGTGGATATAAGGGGCCCTTACGTAGCCCTATTTTAGGGTGTTGAACGTGCTCTTCACTACCATTCTATCTAGTCAACAAGCCCGTATTCTAAGCTTTGTTTTGTTTATGCTACGAAAGGACACCAGATATCCTCAGAGCGCCTTAAAATAAAGAAACTTCTACAGTTAAAAACTTTTCCGTCAACCTTAGAACCGGCATCTTCTCATATAATGACATATAAAGAATCAGTATTAAAAGAAGCTTCTTCTATAATAAAGCCCCTACTCGAAGGACCAAACCAATATTGTAAAAAAACCCCTATCGCCCCAGATATCGTTTAATGACGCAGAAGCATAAGACTTATCGAAGGCGGATAAAAACGCTCTTGATTGAAGGTTCATGGAATATGAATCTAGGTAGATTGAGGAACGCTTCTGCCCTATGCCGATGAGCATCTATTACGATGAGCATCAACTGAATGTATTCTCCAGTTGACTTAGTGTTTAGTTTGAGATATTCAGATAAGAATCAAACTAGGTTTTAAGGTTTGTTTCTTCAGGCCTAATTCTTCTTCTTTCTCTTATGTGAAAATTGACACTACAAATCAGAGGACAAATAGTGGAAAGTTTTGACCTGGTATTCCTCGTAGTTATTCAATATTAACCATACTTCTTGAAGGTAAACACGAAAAATGAAATTCTCATCAACAGGAAACAGACATCAGTGTTGTACCTGAGTGCGAATTACCCTTACTTTTGAAGTCTTATTTATTTTAAAAAAATTACCCGTTTGTGACCTTTTTATATATATTCACGGTGTAACGTTTAAAGTGTCTAACAATTTTTTTCAATGCTACAATTTTTTGCCAAAGAAAAAAAAAGGAATACGTCTGTTTTCTTTAAAGGATTTATGACATTGCATTACTCTTTAAGAAAATACATATATCGAAATTGCATTAATGTTAACACGAATGCACATGCTGGACACATGAGTTTCCTTTAGTGATAGTAATTTTGAAGCAGAGAGAACTCATCAAGTTTACCAAGCTCTGACGCAGTCACCAGCGGACGGTGAAAATTTGAAAATGGGCGACTTGGAAAATCATGTAGCCTTTCTTTTTAAAACAATTAAATGATCGAAGTCTAGAGTGATTGTTAAACTCAGCGACAATTTATACGAAAATGAAAATGAAGTGGTCGTCCTTTTATCTTCTCAGTGCATGTCTTAAAAGTCATCGATTATTGATCTAGCTTCAACCAGTGTGCAGTAGCAAGAGGTCGAAAAGTTGAATCTTATCCGATTTAGCAAAATAAGATAACTTCGGTGTAACTGCTGTATTTAGCAATTCCAACCAATCGAACGCATCTCCTGAAGAATCAGCACTATTTTTACTTTTAATAAATGATTTTAAACTAACAAAGTGCCAATAAATGTTGCTTAAGAAGTTTTTTACATTCAAAATAACCGAATTTTTTGCAGTCTCATCACAAAGCCATGGAACCTAAGAAATGGTGTTATCTATCAGAAAAATACGTTACGGAATCGTCTGCCGAAGTTAATTGGCAGTCTTTGTTGGGTCACATAACCTCAGGATTGCTGGTTCCCCAAAAAGGACGGTTAGATAAGTGTTTACCTGTTTCATATAACGAATAAGTTTTAATAGACAAGTGGGGTTTTGAGGCTAGTACGGGCCATATCGAATACGAAAATAAAAATCAATTTCGAGAATCGAAGATCGAAGAAGTATATCGGTCACGTCTTATGTCTTATGTTATGTTATGTTAATCTATCTCCTCTGATCCAGACCGAAATATATAGAAAAATCCCCGTCCATCTTCCACTAAATTTTGTAGAGTAGTAGTAGTAAATGTTTTGTTTGTGGTGCAACAGAAGAGATGAAAGACACTGAAAAGTGTTTAAAAAAGCTGGAAGACAACACTCAATTTCAGTTTGGCTTAACCATTTCTTTCTTGCATTCGATTTTTCGAATTTTTCATTCTTGTTTCAAATGGATTTGAATTTAAGAAATGGCAGTCTCGTTCAATCGAGGAAAATCAGTAGCCAAGTGAGAGTTGACTTTCGCACAAATGGTTCCGCGTCTCGCCTCCTTAAAATTTGCAAAATTATGTTTCCTTAATATTCGATTTTTATAGCTCGACATCGATTTACTTGTAGTTTGAATAAGAATAATAACTTCCAGACGGGAAATTAAAAAGATTTAAAGCTTTTTTGATGCAGACTTGTTGTAGAAATATGTGAGTCTATCATTGTGTCATTTTCTGGGTAAAAAAATTGAAAAACAAGAAATCCGCTTTAAATGCGTATTTTGATATCTAAATGAGGATTTTGATATCGACCTATTAACTTTAACCTAATTCACAGGAATTTGTTCGACATTCAACAACTTTGAAAGTTTGGAAGATTTAGCTTAGACACCCCCGCTGTCAGTGTTATGCCTTCACAGCAGAGCCATCTATACACAATCTACACAAACAGAGCTATTTTGAAAACACGAATTAGGAACTAAGCCGATACATCAACCACAACAACAAAGCCACCCATTAGTCAGACCTCTATCACTGGTCGACCAATCCAGTGATAGTGCCATTAACTTGATCCCAATGGCAAATGGTGACTGGACCAGATTCGAAAAACTAGACCACTACTCTAGGAATCGAACCTGGGACCTATCAATTGAATCAATTGAAAGGCAGGCGCTCTACCAACTCCGCCACCCAGCTGTTAACAACACACCCAACGTCATTCAATGATTTAATTTTTCTCTGTTTTAAGTTATTTGTTCAAATGCTGCGACAATCATATCTCAAAAACACATCAAAATCACATGAAAAACTTCTTTTGAAAATTTATTTTTAAAAAAATTACATTGTAATTAGTTTCTTCGGATTGAAAAAAATACCGCCACGAGAGCAGAGCACGTAAACATTTGTGCCACAAGTTGCATTCGTTCATTAGTTCCACAAGTTCCAAAATGTTTTTCTTTTTTCTTATTAGAATTCGAACTTTTACATTGCTTTCGATGGACGAAATTATTGCATACTTTGAAAGGTTGTTGAGTTGCTACATTAAACTAATTGTCTCTGTTAGGCGCTAAGTTGAAGTTGCCATTTCATCAAATGTTTTTGTTTTTAACTTAATATTATTTTTATTATTTGCTGTTGGAGCGACAATAGCAGTAAACTATCTGTCTCCCTATTACGGTTTAGGAGATACAGCTCTGTGACATACGCACGACAGACGGACGGATTAGTTATAAGTTTTTTGGACTTTTAATGAACGGAACCCTAAAAAGCTCTTTTTCCTCAAAAAGCACGATTAGGTTTGATCATTGATAAACTACGAAGTGGAGGAGGTGACACATCCAACGACAGAAACACTGCTTGTAATTTTTTTAATATATTATTATTATACTTCTTCATATATAATATTAAATCTATGTTCTTCAGTCCTAGTACCACCATTATTATCACTTAAGTGGAATCACTTGGAGGCAAGCTAATCTGACAATAGGACTTTCATTATTTCTTCAAACGGGGAAACGTTTCCCTTTCAATTGAAATTATTTCCTTGAAATTTAACAATAGCTTTCTAGCTTCATGTCTTCAGCGCCGTCGTCCGCCAAACACAATGGCATTCTGTATGATTCACAAACTTTACTGCCGCTGAACAAAGGGTTTGAGATCTCTTCCCGTAAAAGACTATACCTAGAGTACATTGAAAACCAAAATACAGATATAGTAACCGCCCACTTAAATCGGACACTTAAAATAGACAAAAGCACTTGTTGATTCCCGCCGCGACCATTTATTATTGTCCGCCTTAAGACTGCCCCTTTTTCTTTTTTTTTAAATAATTTGTTCAAAATTTATATTATTGCCAGGAAGCAATCTCAACGCAAATGCCTGTGTGCTCCAATTTATTTCCTTAGGAATTTCTCATCTTCTCAAGAAAAGAATTTCACGTAACTTTCACTTGGGCATTCTGGAACAATCACCACACTGTGAAGGATCATAAGAAGATTACGTCCTCACATCGGCATACAAAGAAATCCTCGCGTTCAATGCACTCCGTACAACGAACCGTAAATGACATCATACGTATTCCCTTTTACAAATTGAATCAGCATGTGCTCCAGGACACCGAACTCGATGCTATTCCCTTGGGTAGGACTATGTAGGCTGCATCCTCTCCGAAGAAGAATAGCACGTCAATTTATTTGCTGCCAGTGGAGAGTTGCTATCTTCAAAGTGCTCAACTTGCATGTTCTTTTTCCTGGTAACAATACATTACGTTTCCTCGTCATTATTGGGATGCATGGCATGTGAATGAACTGGCAGGAGCACATGCCAACATCCGGCGCGGCGGCAACATCTATGATTTATAATGCACCCAGGATGAGAGAAATAAACATTTTTAAAATTCCAGATGCAAATTAATTGGAAACCATGGCAATGAGCTGTTCGTTCTGGAGACCAGTGATGGTTAAGTATTTTTTAAACGGACATCAATCAATGTGTTTGGAGAAGTCAGAAACATTACCGCGGTCATTAAACTTAAAATCAAGCGTTAAATGAAGAGATAGATAACTACACTCAATGTCAAAAACGTATATCCTTTTCTAGACTCCAAATCGTAACTCATGCAGGAGGAACCATCTCTTCAGGAAAAATTGATTCCTAATACGAAATTAGTTGAAAGTTTAAGATCTTCGAAAACAGGTATCCATAGTTTTTCAAGTGTCGTGTACTTTCAAAAGATGTTAGAAAACATACCTTTTATAATGGAATGAATTCCATGCATTTTCTTTGGGGAAGAGTTTGAAACTCTCACACAATTGAGGACCTTAAGGATTCCACTAGACTTAGACATAACCAAGCTAAGAACAGAAATATAAAATGGTAGAAAAGTCAATTCAACGGCGCAATCGAAGTGCTTTCAAACAATCACTACCCGATATGCTCGAATCGAAGTTCTTCCAAGACGTAACATCCATTATGTCCGTCATCACTGAGGATTAGATCTACTGGGGAGGAAGCTTCGAGTGGTCTTTAATCCGAAAACAGGCAGACACATAAGCCCTTCAGTCCCGGAACGGATTTGGAATGCCCGTATTCCAAGCTTTTTAGTGCGAACACTTTTCCAAATCAAACAGAGCAGGCCCACAGGTAAGGCCCTGAGAGCAATTCGGACTCGCTACCTTCTTAGATAGAGAATAAGCCTACAAAAACTTAAGCCTTAAGAGTCAGGGATTCAGAAGAGGATACTTTAAAATAGGCTCCATAAAAGAAGAAGTAAGAACCTTTCAGGAAACCCATGACAGCAGCTTCGAGTAAATTCATCGTTCTAGCAATTCAAGACGTAAGAATTGCTTTCAACTTTGCGATATGCTGAATTCCGTTGAAAACACCTTCGACGCTTTAAAATATCGTTTATGAATGATGAAAACGTACCTCAGAGATAGAGAGCTAATATAAGAAACCACAGAGAACCGCGCAAGAAGTAAATTACACCGGCATTCCATAAGGCTCGATTCTTAGACCCGACTTGTGGAATATCTTCTACGACGACATCCTCCGCAAGGAGATGCCGCGATAGCGATTACAGCAGAAGAAAGAGAAGACACTCAAAAACAGCTCAATCAACTGCCTTATTGGAAACTAGGTCAGAAAACTCGGAGCGCGCTTAAATGATTTCTGTAGAAGCTGTAGGGATGAGGAGGAGGAGGAAACTGTTTTACACTTCCTCGGAACCTGCCAGGCCTTCGCAGAGACAAGAAGAAATCTAATAGTTGCCTATTTCTTCAACATCCTTGAAGAACCAAGGACATCCTTAAATTTCCCTTAAACACCAACTGCTTGTAGAATTTATAAAACAAAGCAGGCGAACGAGATAAGTGGGTCAACGAGAGCCGAGTGTGACAGCACGATAGAATAAGTGAGACAATGGCCCCGTTCAGAATTTTAGGCACTAGCTAGTCAACCTGCTCTGATTGGTCGAGAGCCCGTGAATTTGACGGCAAAGCTAATTGACATTTGGTGAGGAGGTGGACTTGATTTGCAGTTAAAATTCTTTTACTAATTTTTGCAGTTGATTTATGAAAAGTCAAAAATCAGCTGTTCATTTTGAAAACGTTTACTAAACGGAAAAGGTTAAAATTAATAATTTTCAAAAAAAAAAATATGCAGGTGCAAAGAGTTTATGAGGGAGGGACCTATTGCATGGACGAATCTAAGCAATTAGTAAACCGTATGATGAGTGGTAAGATATTATTATGTTAACCAAAAGGGAATTAAAAAATCTGGAATTTCAATTTACTTTCAGATCATGATTTTGCCACAAGCTACATGGAGAGTTTGTTGGCACAAGCCCGACACAATACTGTTGCGACAGAAGCATTGCAGACAGCAGAAAATTCAGCTTCAGAAGAATGTGTCGCGGGGTGCTCTGCTATAGTCGTCGAAAGTGGTAATATTTTATTTCAAAATTAATTAATAACCTAGAATAAGGATTTCAGGAGATAAGTCTAAATGGGATCAAAAGGCAGTTCTGCTGTTTTTAGACGAATGTCTGAAAAAAAAACTGACTTGAGGAACCCCAAAGTGAAGCGGCAGTCAGTGTTTGTGCAAATTCGGCAGCGAATGGAGGAAAATGGATTTTTTTTTGTAGAGGACATATTGGACAAAAAGCTCCAAAACCTAAAAACACACTTTAATAAAATTCTAGACAACAATAAAAAACATCCACAGGAAGGGGCTCTATGACCTGGCCGTACTTCGATATTATGTGTAGTATATACGAAGAAGAAGTGCGTGTCCATGAATGTCCGACATTTGACTCCTTTGCTGCCGAATCACCGGAAACATCTGCCGCTGCGCTTCTCAAAAACACACCTCATTCCGGATGTTCTTCAAGTCAGTTGGCAGCCGCTAAAACAGCGAGAAAAAGAAAATGTGTGAGTCCCATTTCGGCAAAAGGAGAAAGCAACAAAGCGGACAAGGCACGGAGGGAGGCACTAAATATAGAAGCGAGTAAGCTGAAGGTCGCGGAGGATATCCTCGAGGAGATCCGCAACATAAAGCGATTCAAATAGAGGCAAATTGAGGTGCACGAATGAGAGCTAGAATTAAAAGAAAAAGGGTAAATAGAAACAAAATAATTTTTTTCCAATTATTTTTATTTGAGTATTCTTGTTTTCATTACTAAGCCTTTTGCCACACTGACGAATCAATGAATGAATGAAATGAATGAAATGAATGAAATGAATGAAATGAATGAAATGAATGAAATGAATGAAATGAATGAAATGAATGAAATGAATGAAATGAATGAAATGAATGAAATGAATGAAATGAATGAAATGAATGAAATGAATGAAATGAATGAAATGAATGAAATGAATGAAATGAATGAAATGAATGAAATGAATGAAATGAATGAAATGAATGAAATGAATCAAATGAATGAAATGAATGAAATGAATGAAATGAATGAAATGAATGAAATGAATGAAATGAATGAAATGAATGAAATGAATAAAATGAATGAAATGAATGAAATGAATGAAATGAATGAAATGAATGAAATGAATGAAATGAATGAAATGAATGAAATGAATGAAATGAATGAAATGAATGAAATGAATGAAATGAATGAAATGAATGAAATGAATGAAATGAATGAAATGAATGAAATGAATGAAATGAATGAAATGAATGAAATGAATGAAATGAATGAAATGAATGAAATGAACGAAATGTATGAATGTCTATGTTTAAACTTATGTTTTTCTGTTGTGTGTTGATTGTTTAAGAGTTTAAAAAACCTAAATAAAATAAAAAAATAAAATGATTAAGAAACAAATTTTTTATTTTAAAATAAAGAAACTAAAAAAATTCCTTTTCTGGAACCGCGCTGTCTGTCCCGATTTCCACTTTCAATTTCGTTTATATCATCTGAATTGATTTCTTCTTCCCCGAAAAACTCTTTATCATTTCCATCGCCAAACAATTGAACATGATTATGTAGTACTGGATACAACAATCTTGTTGGCCATAATGGGGTTAACTGCGTCAATATATTTTAATCGGCGAAACCTTCCTTTCAGTAGCCCAAATGTTCTTTCGATTGTTGTTCTTGCACTGCTGAGCTGTATGTTGAAATGTGTTTGCTGTTCAGTTAGATGTCCATTGTCCCTGAAAGGAGTCACCACATTTTCCAAAAGTGGGTATGCAGCATCACCCAAAAGATGAAACTGAGATGATATCAGTTGGTCTATCTTCCGATACAGCAAACTAGTTAATAACGTTTTTTTCCCATAAACAAAGAATCAATAATTACTCGTGCAATCTCCAGGTATTGTGTTCGCGACGGCCACTTCACATAGACTTTAAGTATACCGCACAGAACATCAAGGACTTCGCAAAAACTCCAATGCGCTGCACTTTTTGAAAAATTAAACCGATCTCCAGCTGACAAAAAGCTCTCCTGTTTACTAAGCATCCATATTGTAAACAAGAGCTTCTTTTCCAAATTTTCAATACGCGCAGTATTTCCAACCGTTTGCATAAAATTCTGTAAGGTTTATTCTAAATTATTGTTAAAAGAACGGAATGCACATGAGACTAACCGAAAAGCAAGCCCGACTCATCCTGAAGTGGGCCCGAAATTCTTCGAGCGAGTACGCAGAAATTACTTCCTCAAAGTAGCTGGGATTTCTGGTTGGCCGTTCACTCGATCCAAACATTGCAGAATTTCGCAAAATCAACGATGGGCTCTGCAACTCGTTTGCACCGATAAGCGAAACTTGACCTACAGATGTTTAAATAAGTTCACTTTTTTGGCACATTTGCACCCAACTAACTCACATAAAAGATCTTCTTCTGTATCGCTCATTTTAATTGTTTAATTCAAATTTAAATTGAAAGAAATCACACAATCACAAAACAAATTTATTCAAATAATAGGTTTGACATGTGAAACTGTCAACTGCATTTTCAGTCAGTTTACCCGTTTAATATTCTAGGTTTTGACTGAAATTTTAGTCCCTAGAATTCTGAACGCGGCCATTACCTTCCTAACGAAAGCTAGTCACTCCTTCCTACGTACCTCTTCGGTAATTCAACGTTTCTCGTTGTGGCTTACTGCATTGAAGGCCCTTGTTTTTGAGCAATCAATACTTTTTCCAAATTCTGAAAACGAAAATTTATCGATAATTCTCAGCTTCTGCGACGCGCAGCTTTTACTTTCACCCATTTTTTGTTCAATCAATATCAAAATTATCAAAAACTGAAATTATTAAATTTTTGAAACAGATTCTTTAGTTTATCAATTTTTTCACAAAAAAACTATTGTTTCTTGTGTCGTTCGTTCGCCAAAAAATCCTTACCCTCCAAAAACTCATGTGCAAATAAATAAATTTAGCAGAATGTAATTCCATTTCGAAAAGCAGTTAAAAAACACAGCAAACAAAACCAACAAAAATACGGATGCATTTTATGGGTTGCCACTTTCATCTTACTCATTTTAATCGTTCCAAATTACTTCGCCACGATTGGTTAGTTTTTAGGTTTAGTTGAGTCCTTTTACGCTCGATAACTTCTAATTTATTCATTAAATTAATTGATACGCGAGTGGTGAAGCGTAAAACCATCAAAGCATATATTTAAACCACCGAAGTCGCCTATTACCAACCGTCGCCTTGTGAGCAGAAACCACATCAAGGTCGGTCAGTTATGCGCATAATTTTGCAATTCGGTGGTCGGTGGCCATCAACAGTGACACTAAAAAGCTTTTAACGAGACCACACCGAAAAACCATCCAAACACCCATTTCAACCACAAAAAAGGTGCCCCATTGTGAAGCGTCCCAGTTCGATTCAATCCATCGGCATTGTCCGGAAAACAGCTCAACCCATTTTTCGTCGTCATCTTAACACCATTGCAGGTCATTCAACTCGCTGTCAGCACAGATAGTTTCGCACATTACCATAATTATCCAGTGACAAGTGACAGGCAATGGGCCGCTGAAAAAACACAGGACGACAGACATCGTCGCACAACAAGAAGCGCAACAAAAAACTATTTAAACACACTTTTAATTTATTCGCGCCATTATCCGCGAATAACAAGGAGCCGCCGTGCCACGCCGCACCGCCACGACATTCTGACACAAAAGACTAAAAGTCCAAAGTATCTGCGGCAAACAACATTACCATCTCGAGCCTGTCAACACTGTGGACGTCGATGGTGACACCATTCGGCGGCCCTGCTACCACAAAACAAGGTGTTGCACCCTACCGAGTGACAACAACGAACGTCTTCGTTCTTCCGCATCCAAACAACAAGACCAGTTCATAAAATGTATCTAGCACTCGTTCGTGCATTTAAATATTTTCCAGAAATCATGACTAGCTGATGGATTGGATAACATCAATTTTGGCGTCCATCCAGGGGACGTCTGTCATCGTCGTTGTCCCAGATGAGTAATTCCCAATCTTGACTGTTTCTGATGACAGATGCGGAAGCATCTCAAGACTCACAACTTTGACACACTCAACGAAAATATTGGGAACACTTCGATTTGGGAGTGGAGAAGGACTCATCCAGGAGGAAAGTGTGATTGCATAAAACACACGAGGCAAAAGGATATGTGGTTGGATCAACAACAACAAGGGTTGAACTTGCTTTCGTTGTTCATTTGGCGTATGAGGTGAAGCGTTCTATTCTACATAAGGATACGGGTGCTTGTATGTAAATTTGATTCAGTTGGGACTTAATTTGCTGATGTTTGCTTATTTACATTTGATGTTTGTTGGATGTTGATGAAAAGGAAACTTTATGACAACCTTAGGTATGTGGAAAGGTCAGATTGGAGTGAGTTGTCGCATAAAGTCGTTATAGCCTCATGACAAAGGGAGAAACTCTTCCCATCGAAAGATGCTACTTGAATTTGTTGAAACAAATGAATGTCATTTGTTGTAGAGCCGAATTGTGTCTGTAATTCACCGTAAGATACGAAAAGTCTCTTGATAGTCTTTTGCATAAATTCTTGAAGCTTATTTCACTAAAATGTTGGTCGCGTGTGCGCCTAAGGTGGTCTGTTCTTGATGTTGAATTTTGAAGCGCTTGTTCAAAAATTGCGACTGGAATTTGGCCAATAACTCGTGTAATGTTTGCTTTTAAGTTGCGATCGAAGATGCTCCCGCGAGTCCTCGAAGAAAATGTACGTAGGCTGCTAGATATATTTCTCGCCTAGGCAACGCTAAGTGTTGCCAGGTGCAATCTGACATTTTCATTGGAAAGTTTGACATTTTTTAGCATAACAGTACTCAGAACGTGTTGTCATTTAATCGTGAATTGTTTTATAAACAGAGAGTTGAAAAATTCATCTCGGCAAAAAATGGAACTAACTTGTGAACACTTTTGTGCGATCATTTTTCACAACTTTCGACGTGGATTATCACGACAAGAGTGCATTGATGAACTTAAATCTTTGCATGGCTATGAACCACCATCTCATGGCATTGTGAAAAACTGGTTTAATGAATTCAGTCATGGCCGATTCTCGCTCAAAGCCGAATTCCGTGAAGGTCGTCCAAAAACGGCCGTTGTGCCAGAGAACATTGATGCCGTGCGTGAACTAATTTTGCAAGACCGTCATGTGACATACCGTGACATAGAGGCATCCCTGGGCATTTCTCCAACCAGCATACATTCGATATTGCATGAACACCTAGCCGTAAAAAAGGTTTGTTCTCGTTGGATCCCTCACAGTTTGACAATCGGTCAAAAAAAGGCTCGTGTCAATTGGTGCAAAGAAATGTCAAAAAAATGCAGTGCTTCAAAAGACGTTTATAAGATTGTCACAGGTGAAGAATCATGGATCTTTGCGTATGAGCCCGAAACAAAACAACAATCGAAGACGAGCCAAATCCAACAAAAGTTGTCCGTGGAAGAAGCAATTCGAAGCAAATGGTCGCCTGTTTCTTCGGCAAAACTGGTCATGTGGCGACTGTTCCGCTTGAGCAACGTAGGACGGTCAATTCTGACCGATACACCACAATTTGTTTGCCTGGAGTCTTCGGAGAAATTCGAAAAACGAACAAGAGAAGACGAATCATTGTTCACCATGACAAGGCGAGCTCTCACACATCCGCTCAAACAAGCGCCTTTTTGACCGTCCAAAACGTTGAATTAATGAGTCATCCGCCATACAGCACTAACTTGGCACCCAATGACTTCTTTTTATTCCCGTACATAAAAAAAAATGCGTGGCCGACGATTTTCGTCGCCAGAACATGCTGTTGAAGCGTTCAAAAACCATGTTTTGGAGGTGTCTCAATCGGAGTGGAAAAAATGTTTCGACAATTGGTTTGAGCGCATGCAAAACTGTATAAATTATGCTGGAGAATACTTTGAAGAACAATAAAACCACTTTTGATAATAAATATTCGCATTTTCATTATTAGGCCAGAATTATATCTAGCAGCCTACGTATCAAATACAGTGAATCAATAAAGAATCCGGACAATGAAGCTTCTCACGTTTTTTATAACATTCAAGTGGCTAATAAAATCATTGAAAAATATAAAAAAATATGTCCTTGCAGCTTTATTATAGTTTGACACAAAAAGAAAATGGAACTAAATCGCTTGTATTTTAAATTTCTTGTGTGTGTGTAAGTACGTACGTTTGTGCGGATTCTTTCGTACAGCCTAACTCGAGAATAAATCAAGCTGTCGAAGCCAAATTGGTTTCAATCGAAGCGTGTGTGCATATAGATCACCTGAAAATCTTTTAGTTAGATTCCACAGGGTGGTTTTTATTAATATGACGAACAAAATGTCGAAAAAAGAGACAATTTTACTTCTCCAATTAAAATCAATTTAGTTTTCCAATAAAAAAAATGGGTTTGGGTGCGAGTAGACCTGCCCATACCATGAGCTTCCCATCTCATGATAAAAAAAAACGTTAAGGTGCTATTTAATTTGCTCCCAACATCAACTTTAAGATACTCATTTTTTTAGCTCCCCGTAAGTTTATATTTGTTTTCGCATCTTTGAATCATATAAAATACGAGTTGCGTCGAAAGTATAGATTAAAGGGTATACTTATTATGAACATGCTAACACAGTAAGAAATACTTATAAATCCGTGAAAGATTCGCGATATAAAGAACACATTGGTCAAATTGAATTAAAAAATATCAGACTAATAAATTAAAAATATAAATATAAAGATTAAATCTAAATCAAAACAAATTCATGTTGAAATATCAGGTAGGAGATTATAATGATTGAGGTGAATTATTAGCAAATTTATCTAGTTCAATTAAAATTCTTTAAAATTAAAATCACATTTATTACTTGAAATGGGGATAAGTAAGGGAATGGCAAGCTGCTATGAAGGTAAAGTTGAGTATTCAACGTTCATTTTAAATTCAACATTTCGGTAATTACTTACTTACGAAAGTATTCTTTTAAGTGATCAGGACAATAATTTGGAAATAACCGTTTTTGATTTAGTTACATTTATCTAATGTTGTGCACAACATTGAAAAGTTTGATAGATTAACATATTTCAATTTGGAGATACTTTTTATCTGATTGAGTTGCCTTTCTATGATACTAAAAGAAAATTAGATTTTTAGTTTGACTGCAGACATAATTTAATTTTTACCGTTTTTTTAAACATGTTAGCTGGTTGGACTTTTTTTGCCATTAATCATTTAATTATTAACTTGAGGTGGCGTTACAGTCCACGTAGGATTGGTATTGTATCCTTTTGGCTAAGTCAATTGGTTGTTGAATCTTCTCCTCCACTCACCGTCAATGCAGATGGGACAAAAGATCACACTTTTCTCTCGAAACAACGGGGCCTTCATCCGCTTTTGAAAGTATCCATGCTTCTACACCATATAGTAGGACGGGGATGATATTGGTTTCATAGAGCCACACTTCAGTTCTTCGAAAGAGGGCTTAGCTTTAATAGCTACAGGTACTCTTCGTTTGATCTCAGCGCTGATGTTATTATCTGTATTTATAGCGGAGCCAAGATAGACAAAGCCCCAACTACCTCAAAGTTATAGCTGTTATAGCTGATCAGGGTTTGGTCTTTCTTTATGACAGCATATGCCTCTTTTTGCCTTCTGGCGTTGACAAGGTTCTTTTGCACTATTGTCCCAATTATGATGTTGAAGAAATCGCATGACAGTGCATTACCTTGTCTCAAATGTTGTTTGACATCAAGCGGGTCTCTGACGTCTTTGCCGACCTCAATGGAGCAGCTTGATTTCTCCATCGCCATCCTGCACAAAAGTACGAGCTTGGCAGGGATGCCAAACCTAGACATGACTACATAAATCTCGTCTCTGTGGACGAAACAGACACCAAAACCTTGAAATTGATGAAAAGGTGGTGCGTACTGTCTTGGCGCCCCTGGGTTTTTTCCAAGATCTGCCGTTATGTTTATATTTGGTTTATGGTGGACTTTTCTAGTCGAAAATCACATTAATACGGACCTATCAGGATGTTGACGAACTGCTTCAGACGTTCACATCATAGGCGAAAAAGATGTTAAAGGCAATTTTGAGGAGATTGATACCTCTATAATTGGCTTTCTTCCTTCAGGATTGGGCAACCAATACTGAGATTCCATTCATCTCGCATGCTTTCTTCTGACCATGTATTTCAGATGAGTTGTTGCATACTCCCAACTAAGTCATCGACGCCGCTTTAAGGAGTTCTGTCTTGCTATCTGTACTTCGTCTAGGTCAGGAAGATGGCATTGTTGGTTCTTCCAAGTCCACAGCATTGACTGCAATTTTACTATAATATTTCCATTTCGAATTTTGCAGGCTTCGGTTTGGGGTTGTTAACCTTGAGATAATTGTTTTTGCTGGCTGGCTGTCCATGGCTTGCATTAAACGACTCAATGGAAGCATTTTCGATTGCAATATAGGACCAACGACCAAAAATCTTAGCCAGTCATCCCTCTAAGAGTATCCAACTCAAAGTGAAGATAAGATATAGTATTTTAAATTTAAAGTCGCGAAAGTCGATTTCATAACAACAACTTTAACATTGGAAGTTTATTTGTATTTGCTTTTTGCAGTTGTTTTTCAACTTCTTCAATAAAGTGTTATAAATCAGACAGCCAGAATTATCAAATATTATATAGCTTAGTTTCAAAAGTATTACATTTTGTAAGAATTCTGTTTTAAGGGATTCATATTTTAAAAGTTTGAGGACCAACTACTTTTCTCAACTTCATGTATTTTTGGAATTATTTTTAATCAATCAAATTTGTTTGATTGCTTTTCGAGCTGGTAACTGCTCAGCAAAGGATCTTTTTCTGTCTGGTAAATATATGACTTAAAGTGGATCACATTCAGTCCAGCTTTCTTTGCAGATTTTGATAGGCTTTTCCACGCCGATTCCGAGAGATTTTTTTTATCTCTGTGTCATTTTCTGGAAAGACCTCTAGGATTCGGTTCATGATTTAAAACCACAACAGTGGAAAATAAACTAAATCGGATGTTATGCTCTTCCTTGCAATATACGAGTAATGCAGTTTTATCCATGTATTTTAACTTTCTCATTTAGGTTTCTCTCGATGCTTTCGCTTTAAATTCAATTGCCTCATGTAATTTGCGCCATGAGCTTGTTTTTGCTAATATATTCTACCGATAAAAAAGCGTCAAGCTACAGCCGAGCAGGTTTTGAACAAAAAAACTGGTGGCCACATAATTTTTTAAGTATGCTTTCATGTGTCAGTGTTGCAGCCGTCACTCTGAGTCTTGAAAAATGGGAAAGACCAACAGGATTCACATTTCTGAAACAATTTTCAAAGAACTTCCGTGGAAATTTGGATCAGGAAATAGAGAAAGGGGCATATCAATGTATGAAATGGCCTCAACTAAAAACTTTTTTAGTCTTTTTGGTAGTCTCTATAGTTAGTAACTTACTTAGTTTAGTCAATTGGCTAAATAAACATAATATTGATGAAACTTTTGGCATTGAAATTGAAAAAAAAAAAAATATATATGAATTTGTCCGGAAACTTTTGAACGGCAGTGTATATATTTATGCATATTTTTTTATCTGATAAGGTAGCTATAAACTATAAATTTAATTAATTTTGAACTTTTTTTATTGGAAAACTAAATTGATTTTAATTGAAGAAGTCAAATTGTCCCTTTTTTTGACAGTTTTTTCGTTATAAAATTCAAACCACCCTGTGAAATTTAACCAAAAGCTTTTCAGGTGATCTTTATGCACACACGCTTCGAATGAAACCAATTTGGCTTTGATAGCTTGATTTGTTCTCGAGTTAGGCTGTGCGAAAGAATCCGCACAAACGTACGTACGTACGTACGTACGTACACACACACACACAGACATCTTTCTAAAAATCATGGAATCCGACTACTGGGACCGCCAAACGTGGAGAAATGTAAAAATTTTGAATTTCGAAAATCGGACCGATTACAAGAACTTCCTGATGGGAAGTTAAAAATTCAAAAATAATTAAATTTACAGTTAACAGATACAAAAAGTTTCATCAATATTTTGTTTATTTAGCCAATTGACTAAACTAAGTTAGTTACTAACAATAGAGACTACCAAAAAGACTTAACAGTATTTAGTTGAGGTAATTTTTTTATTTCCTGATCCAAATTTCCACGGAAGTTCTTGGAAAATTGTTTCAGAAATGTGAATCCTGTGAGACTTTCTCATTTTTCATAACTCAGAATGACGTCTGCAACACCGACACATAAAAACATCCTTAGAAAACCTGCTCGGCTGTTGCTGGGCGCTGTTTTTATAGTTATAATATATAAGAAAAAAGAAGCTCATGGCGCAACGTACATGAAGCAATTGATTTAAAAGAAAAAGCATCGAGAGAAAGCTAAATGACAAAGTTAAAGCACATTTCTAAAACAGCATTACTCGTATATTGCAAGGAAGATCATAAAATCCGATTTAGTTTGTTTTCGCCTGTTGCGGTCTCTTATCTTGAACCCAATCCTAGATGTCTTTCCAGAAAATGACACGTGGATAAAAAATCTCTCGAAATCGGCCTGGAAACAACTATCAAAATCTGCAAAAAAAACTGGACTGAATGTGATCCTCTTGAAGCAATATAATTTCCAGAAAGAAAAAGATCCTATGCCGAGCAGTTCCCAGCTCGGAAGGAAAAGACGATCGAAATCTGGTAACTGGTGCTCAAACTTTTAAGATATGAATCCCTATAAAAAGAGTTCTCACAAAATGTAATATCTTTGAAACTAAGCTTTATAATATTTGATAATTCTGACTGTCTGATTTATGACACTTTATTAAAGAAGTTGAAAAACAACTGCCAAAAGCTTATACAAATTCAACTTCCAATATTAAAGTTGTTGAAATGAAATCGATTTCGCAAACCAAATAGATCTGGGTTTTTCAAACCAATACAAAAAAATCGTTCGTTCTTCTCCTAATTCTTTCACTCGCTCCTTGCATTAAAAGAGTATTCATAACCTCTTGAGAGCGAGCAAATTATAAAAAAAATATCTTCACGTCGAGTTGGATACTCTTAGAGGGTTGGCCGTGTGCTACTATGTGCCTACAAAAGACTGGCTAAGATTTTGGATCGTTGGTCCTATATTTTTGTTTTATACAGTAAGAGATGCTTTCCTTGAGTCGTGTCTTTTAAGCCATGGACAAATAGCCAGCTTCAACATCAAGCTCGACAAAATAGTACTCGTACTTTCTCCAAAACGCTTTTACAAGCCATAGTAATTTTTAACAACCAAGACGAAATTTCTTACAACGAGCTCACAAACTTTTCAATCTTGTGCACAACATGTAGATTGTTTTTCTGATCACTTGAAATAGTACATTCGCAAATAAGTAATTACCGAAATGTTGAATTAAAATTAATTTTTAATACGCAACTTTACCTTCATAGCAGCTAACCATTCCCCAACCTATCCCCATTTCAAGTCGTAATTGTGATTTTAATTTTTTAGAATTTTAACTGAACTTGATAAATTTCCTAATGATTCAACTTAATTATTATTATCTCAGTCTCATACCTAATATCTCATCAGGAATTTGTTTTAATTAAGTTGTAATCTTTATATTTACATTTTAAATTAATTAGTTTGATATGTTTTAATTCAATTTACAATGTATTCCTTATAATCATAATCATATCCACGATTTCAACCCTCCTAGCAATCTGAAACCACAAAAAAAACAGGTTATTAATCTAGAATAATGTCGCAATGTCTGGAACTACGAAAAAGTTGGAATTTTTTTTTTTTTTTCAAAAATGGCGACTGCCTGAAAAATAAACAATTTTTGTACGACTTTTTTTGACTGTTTCGAATTTAAAAAAAAAAAAGGAATGGAAATTTGGGGATGGGGATAGTTACAGACATAGACAATTCTATAAAGAAGACTCTCTAAAAATTTCAAGTAAATCCGGCCAATAGAACCTGAGAAATCGTGGGTATTGTTTTGAACAAGACAGTTTTGAGAAAAACGCGTTTAAAGTTTCGCATAAAGTTTTTCGCAGTCTAAGTCATGAAATGATATTGTAGACTTGCATTTATTCAATTCGGGTGTTGTCTCGGTTCACAGCATATGAATGAGCTACCGGGCCAATTTTCATTCTCAAATGCTCCATCATTTTTAAAAGAGGAATGAAGCCTCCAAATACACGTCCATGTGGTTTGAAGGTTAGAATTCAACTCCTAGCAGCTGGACGTAAGTGAACACTAAATAAAAAAGAAATAAGTCTCCTTGGGTTCTTGTAATACAAAATATATAAAGGACAAAAGGCTTTACTGAGAAATATGGATTCAGGTAGACGGAGAATCCCTAATTTCTTTTGTTCGATTAGTTGCGGCCGAACCAGTTTGGATGCTGGGTCAGCAAAATACCGATATCTCCGAAAATAATTCGAATTTTGAAAAATCCTCTTGTAGATATATTCTTATATCCCCTTAATTTTGATGTTAAATAGCACCTTAATGTTTTTTTTTAATCATGAAATGGGAAGTTCATGGTATGGGCAGTTCTACTCGCACCCAAACCAATTTTTTTCAAATTTTTCAAAAGCTTTGGATATAGACGACAACAAAGTAACAAGTTTATAATTTCTTTAACTGACCTGCTACCCCTTTTTAAATAATGTAATCACTTCAGCGCATTTCAATTTAGTTAGAAATGTTCCAGACATAATGCTGAAATTAAGAAGTAAGTTGAACCATCTACTTAATTGGGCGCAATGTGCTTACGAAGCGGATTCGAAATATAATCATTTCCATTCGAATAAGAATTTAGAAGAGCATTGAGACTTTTAAGCCCAAAAACTAAACTGTCCAGAGAGCCAGGCTTTGTGCAACATTTGCAAGAGTTCTGTGAACTGCCTAAAAAATAAGATTTACCAATTGATAATTTTTTGAATACATTGGCTATTTCCAAAGGATTCAAAATGTTAGAACTACCATTTTTAAGTGGGGTGGCATTTGTGTCAGTACAAACTTTTCGGTTAATAATACTGTTCTCGACTTGCCTCTCTTTCTTCAGATTTCTACTAGCCGTAGTTTGGAATGAAAGTAGCTATTATGAGCATTTTTAACTTTCTTATTCAATAACTTACAAAACTTTTCAAGCTGACTTTTTAAGTTGTTATTCACTGTCTGTTTCCAACAATTGTTTTTTAAATTTATGTTTAAGATTTATTTTTTTTACAAGGCTACGAGTAATCCAAGGTTTAAGACGATACTTATTTATAATTTTTTGGTGTTATAGTGGTTGCATAAAAAGCGAAGCCAAATTGAAGTTTGAGCTTGAAATCATCTTGGCTTCCTGTCCACGAGCAGAGACGAATGTATTGTCCCAAATGATCTTAAAAAGTGTATCCTCATATCTCTTTGTTTGAGCACACTTCTGGCGCTATCCCCGCACAATTCGTCATCATCATAAATGTTCTATTCTCATGATTCAAAAAATAATAAAATTCGCGTCATGTGACGTCAAACGTGCGTCGTTCCATTATTATATCGCCAATTAGTCGATTTACGATGTCAACAGTCTAAGTATTCATTGTTAATGTTTGTTTATATTATCCTTTTATTTTGACCCAGTTTAAACTTTAAGCTAATCGTCGAGTTTATTAGCTCATTAAAAAAAATATATAAAGAACCACCTAATTGCCTTTGATCTTTCTTTCAAGTTTCCGTGTAATTAAAATATAAGGTCTCCTTTTTTGCTGTCATTGGTTCGATAGATGTTTTGATATTTTCAATGAAACATAAAATTAGGCATCAGTCAGATGTCAGCAACGAGTGCTGCGGCTGAGGTTGTGTCGCGTAAAATTTAAAATAGTTTCACTGAGCCAAATATATCTCCTTTATTTGTATGACGAGATTTTTCCAAGGGCAGAAGTGGAAAAATATCCAGTACGAGTAGATTGCACACACTTTTCAAGGGCACTAAAAATGTTAAACAGATGCTCTCATTTGTGTATTATTCTAATCGACGTTGTTATTCAAATTATTTACTGATTGGAATGTTATCCTCGTAAATCTGAGTGATTCACACATCTTACATTTCTAAGGACGATCTTCAATCACATAAATCAAAAAATTAATAGTAATCGATGGTATGTTAAACTTTGTTCTAAGACATGTGCTGCTAGAATCGGTAGCGAACAATGGTACCAAGCCTCAAGTTTTTCTCAAATATCCAATCCGTTTGACTACGAGACTTCCGAACTTTGACAGTTGAAAGCGGCCATATTATTGAAGCTACATCTGTCAAATTGACTGTCAATTATTCAATCTGTTTTGCCAAATCACCATGGATGGATATAAATTTCAACAGCACGGGAAAATAATAAAATTGTTAAATCAAAATGGGTGTTCTGTACGGGCAACGTTTTGCGCTTTACGTCCATTTTACGGTTGCCACTACCGTCCTTCCGAGAGGACTATTCGCAGTGTGATGGATAAATTATGAATAACACACGTGCGTCGACGAAACGAAAGACATGCCGTAAGCTGTCCACGAGAGTGTGCAGGAGAATCTGAAGCAGTCGATTTCGCGCCGCTCACAAGAACTCGGGCACAACTTGGCGAATTTTAAGTCGTGATTTGGGCCAGCACCAGTACAAAATTCAGCTAAAGGTAAATGACCATGGACAATGATGTGTGTTCACTGAATGGGCTCTGGAACAATTGAAACTGACCCTAATTTTCATCATCTTCAGCGTTGCGGCCCATTTCCGGATGCACGGGTACGTCAACAAACAACACTGTAGAATTTGGGACGATAACAATCCACATGATATCCAAGAACGCCCAATGTATCTCGAAAAAGTCACTGTATAGTGTGGATTTTTGGCTGGCGGCATCATCGGTCCATGTTTCTTTGAGAACGACTTTGGCCAGGCTATCACCGTCAACGGCGAGCGCTATAGATTGGTGACAACCAACTTCTTTTGGATTGAATTGGATCATATGGACACCAACGACATGTGGTTTCAACAGGATAGCGCTAGGTGCCACACAGCTCACGTCACATTGGAAATTCTGCACGAGCGATACGAGGGCATGTTCATCTCACGTGGAGGTGATGTGAACCAGCCACCAAGATCGTATGATTCGACCCCTTTAGACTTTTTCTTGTTGGGTTTTCTGAAGTCGCAGATCTACGTGAATAAGCCCTAAATCAGGAAGGAAGCGCTCAATGAGACCCTTAATTTGTCCGCAGAATGATTTCTGTCGAGTGGGCTTTGTTATAATCAGGAAATTTTGGAAGCAACTGTAGGGTATGTGCTTAGGGCTTAACGTGAGAACGAATTGTGTCAGGAAGTGCTAATGGACTGCAACCCAACAATATTTATTTTTGAACAAACTCAAGTTGGAAATTGGCCCTTAACCTAAATGGAAAGATGTTGGTGCCAGCAAATGAGGGATGCATGTGAACGTGGTTCCACTTAAGTCATATCACCGATTCTGGTCCTAAAGACCCAGATAGGAGTTGAATTACTCTCGGAACCCTCAGAGTACCTTTGGTATTTTCAAATTTCAAGTGTTCTATGGCTTAGTGAAAAAAACCCCTTGAATCATCTTAAAGGAACTGGTCGTCCAAGTTGGGCCTTTTGAGCCTTTAGTCAGTGTAAAAAATTCAAAGTCAAAAGAGGGTTTGGGTTAGATTCTAAGCCGGATCCCTGCAACAACAAATCGAGAGAATGCTTTTGGAAAATTAGCCTCCAGCTCAAAAAACTTGACTATGTCCTGGTCCAACATAAGGCAGATATTGCTTTTTAAAAGAATAAGGATGGAGACGATCAGAATTGTACTGAAAGCTTATTTCAACATACATATTTTCAACTGAAACAAAAGGGTGAAGTGATAAGGATCCGCATTTGACATTGGATATGAACTGAGACCAAGAAAGAGAGCTTCAGACTCAAACACCTGTGATCTGCATAGTTGTAAATTTTAAGGATCATGAACCAGATATGTGGCTACGTTTCTAACGATGTTGCCGAGGTCACTTTAAAGGGAGTATACTATATGTAATCAATCAAGATGCTGAGTGACTTCGAATAGCGAGCAGAACATTTGCGAATCATTTGGAAAATACAGCTCCACAAAAAAAAAAATGGAGATACGAGTTACTTCTCAGCGGCTCAATATGCAAGAAGACGAAATATCGAACGCTTTGTAGACGCCAAAAAGTGCCAAAGTCTATGGACATCAACTAAGCATACTCAGCGACTATCAGCCAAACTTCGTTTTTCCCCAATCGATTTTATAATGCACCAAATATTTCACTCACTAAATAAATATTTTCGTTCATTATAATTCGCATTATTTTTTTTCCGATTGGCAACAAAGCAAGTGCGGAAGATTCAGAAGTCACACAAGTTTCTCCCAACGATATTCAAGTGCGTTACTCAGTCAAAAAATGTCAAATGTTACATCAGTTAAAATAAAAAAAAAAATCTTCTTTCATCCTTAAATTGATCTTCTTTGGATCGCCAACAATTTCACTTTCAAAAAAGATTTGATCCGCAGTGAATCAACATTCTACTATGAAACATAAAATTGACAGACATACAGCAGCCTTGAGAGCCGGAATCGTATATTTTCAAAAACATAAACTCTTTTTTTTAGTGATCGCTTTTGTTACGAGATCACAATAAAAAATATCATCTCAAGAGGCGTTAAATCTTCTGTAAACCATAAATCAAACCATTAGTCAAAAATGTTCAAAAAAGATTAGTGTCTTTCTGAAAAAGCTCCCACGTAAATCTGTCTACAAACAGATTTTTCCATCATAAACAAAACACAAAGCCAAACCAATGATTTATTCCTGCCTGTCTCTTCATTAAATTCCCTCAAGGTCCTTACATCAAGTTCAACATGAAATACGCACAACATGAGCACATTGATTACATTTTTGACCACAAGTTCAAGGCCATTTTTGATTAATTTAAAAATACTTACACAGACAGCAGCAGAAAGCAGCTTTTTGCATCCCTTTATCCATAAAGCCGTTTATAAGTCGTCAAGTACTCTTTTTAACGCCTCAATAAATTTATAACATTGAACTTAAAACGTAAGCCACTTGGCATTGTGGATCCTTTAAGCGGATTATATTTACATTTGGTCGTTTGATTGTTCAAACCGGGCGCAGCTATGCGACAAGGCCAGAGTACAAAAAAAAAATGAGGACAATCCAAATAGCTCACCCTTCAGCACCCAAGTTAATGCACTCGGCTGGCATAGATACGATTATCACGCGCTCATACATTAAAAACAAAATACGCTCAGCATCTGCAGATACTTTTGGTTGGATCCTAAGAGCAGACATATCTGGCATAAGGCCGTTCGATGCTACCGCAATTTGGTCGACCGCCGAAAATAGACTTCAATTGACATCTGTCCACTAGTCATAAGCACCCTCATTACAGAGAAGAACCGATTCAATGTCGAAATTACCCCGCAAAATTTCAACACAAACATTAGTCAAACATCCGTTCAGAGAGTTGAGTTCTAAAGAGCTATGGAAGCGTAAGTAGGTTGCGATGGCAGGTGGGGTTTAGCCCCACAATAGGTGCGAACTATTGTTTTGACCGATGCCAAAGACAAGTGTCCAATTTGATTGAGCCGCCTTGAATCTTTGCCACAGTTTTTTCGCGAGTACATTGTTTTACTGAACTGTATTCAATTTGGCAAGAAGTATGTCAGAGGTATTGTTTATTTTTTTTATGATTGGCAAGGTTACAGGAAGACTGCGAACATCGTTTGCGGGAAATTTGAGGTGTTGTACGAGAGAGTGTTTTTAGGAATTTAGTCACCGGGCTCGTGTTAGTCATCTTAAGGTTGAATTTTGAATTTGCATTCATTGATGAGGAAAGATTTTGAGTCACGTAAGGAAGAAGTTTCTACCTCGTCAGATATCTAATTTTGTTATTCATTGCGAGGAATTTGAGTAAAAAATGATTTTGTGTCAGGACGGGACGCTGTGGCAGACACTGCGATGTCTGAAGAGAAATCTTAGGGAGTTTGTTTATTCTAACAGACATTCCATATCTCTTTGGAGGAAGATACGCCTTCGTAACCAAATAAGAGCTGCACATTCACAAAGAATGTGTACAGCCGTTTCGTCGTCTTCCAAACAGAGTCGGCATTCGGTGGTTGTACTGAGCCCTAGTTTGGTTAGATGTGATGTCAAACGGCAATGACATGAGACGAAGCTCACGAGCTTTCTTATGTTCTCCTTGTTGACATTAAGAATTTTCTGTAAGAGTAGGGATTGATTTGTTATTTTTTATTGTCTGAGTCCCGGTACATTTCTCCGTAGCTTGTTTTCCCACTTATTGGTCAGACCTGTGGCCGTAGTCTAGCTTATGCCACAGAAAGGTTCCGGATCAGTGAACGCGGTCTTAGAACCAACCCTGGCTTGTTCAACCACAATTTCATTGCCTTCGATTCCCTGATGAGCTGAAACTCATCCTTACCTAACTTTGTTACGTCGGGCCAGGAATTGTAAGGCGTCGTAGCAGCTTTTGACACATTTGGATTCACACTAGATTGGATGACAGTGCCTTGAGCGCTGCTTGGCTGTCATAATATAGTATATTAGAATTCTTGCCCCTTTATGGCCTTTTGGAAGGTTTTCTATGGCACAGGTTTCAATGGCTTGTTGTTCAGCCTGGAAAATACTTGGATGTTTTCCCATGGGTATAGAGATTTTAGAGTTGGGTCTATAGACACCTGCACCTACTTCATTTGCCATTTTTGAGCCATCAGTACAGCATACTAAGTTTCTGGGGTCGGACGCAAGTGTATTGCTCTACCATTGATCACGGTTAGAAATGTCTACCTCAAAGAGACACCAAAAGCAGTATGTTGCCTTCATCCAATCTGGAATCGAGCAGAACTTGTCTTTATCTGTGATGAAATTGATTATTTTCAAGTGTCGCGTTTGGTCACCTGATTTGTATTTCATTGCCAGTTGCATCTTAAGGGCATTCCTGGCGGCTGGAGGAGACAGCCCAATGACGGGACTTGATAAGACCGAGATACTTGACTTCACTGGAGTATACCAGTGGGGTTCCCCCCAGATCATCAGCATAGCCTATTGTGATATAGGCTATCTCATTGAGGATCACTAAGACGTTGTCTATGACCAATGACCAGAGGAGAGGTGACAGAACATCTGCCTGGGGACAACCTCTCGTTGCACAAGATGTTGATTTCCAAAGAACAGCCAAAAGAAGACGGTAGAACTTTTCTGCTTAAGTCTGTGGATAGGAAGAAGACAGTTGGCGAACTTATATAAAAGAACGTTGCACCGAAATTCCAAGTTGGGGTGTAGAAATGGGTAGTGTTTAGCGTTTAGCTTCGGCATGTTGCTCTTTAAGACCATAGAAAACTTCGGGACCCAATGACATCTTTCCTTAAATGCTATTAGAGATTCTCTAAAGAGTCTTAAGTCAATCTTTAAAGTATTTATTTAACAAAACAACTGTTCAAAAGTATGTTTAAATAACTGCTAAATGGAGGGCTAGTTTGATCCACAAAATTTTCAACTCGAGGTCGAACTATTCCAAAACAGAAAATTTTTGTTGACTATGAGTGAACTCATCGAACGTTCACTAACCCCAATCAGTAATTGGCATATAAGAGAGGATTACTTATCAACTCTACTCAAATGTAATTTATTTTGTTTTCAAGAATGGAAGAGACTTAAATTTCAGAGAAATAAGAAACCGCACAGGATTTTTCCCATTATTTTTGCCCCTGGTGATTTTGATTCGATAACTCTCTTAGCTGGAGCATTATTGTCCATTCTCGCGAGTGTAGTCTGGCCGAGCCAGTGTAGTCGACGGAGTTTTGCCTCCCGGATTATATCCACATCTAAGTAAAGCAGCGTCTTCCATGCCGAGGTTACAGTCATACTATAAGCCACGGACATAATCATTCGGAATAATTTAGTCCCCAAGGTGATAACCATATGCGTTAAAAGTCAGGCGGCTATTACGGCTTTGAACTCGACACATATAAGATCCAATCTTGTTAAGATGTGCAAACAGCAACTAAACATTAGAGGTAAATCCGTTGTTGCTAAACAGGGATCAGGCTTGGAAACTTATTAAATTCTACCCTTTGTCAATACGCCAATTGGCGCTTACCACAAAACTATTGACTCGGAAACAATAGCCAGGGCTAACAGACGCTGGAACCAAACTGGCCAGTTATCGGCGCTCAAAGATCCATAGATCTCAATAAGTTTAATTGAAAGGATGTCTGTCTCATCTCAAGCAGGCCATTACTCCATAGACACTTATGCGGAGTGACTCGACTTTTGCAGAAGCTTCAGAGACGTCGAATAATAAGAATCTTTTTGTCAACTGCTCTGCGAATGTCCCGCACTAGCTACGATAAGATTGAGAACTCTTGGAATGTTATATTTTTTATGGGCTGGCCTGACCTAGATAATGTTGAGATTCGTTCTTTTTTCCAGATGGTAAGTCATTCATTTTTTATTCTTCCATAGATACATCTCAACTATGGGCACAATGGACCCAATGTGGTCTAAGTGAGTCGAAGGAGACTCATACTAAACAAACCCTGCTTAGAACGACTCGAAGGTTGGTGGGAATGCCTGCTCCTCAATTTGCCCAAATACAGTGTCTTTTAGAGCAGTTTCTTTGTTTGGAAGTTTGGATTCTTGTTGCTTTGATTAACCCAAGCAGCAGCGGTTGTCTAAAATAAGTCTTCTTCGGATCTCCTTTATGATGTTGCTTGTAGGGGATATATTAGTTCCGAGGTAAATGAACTCCTTTACTGCCACGAAATTGTAACTTTCTATCGTCACGTTTTAGCTAAAGTGATGCTGCACGGATCTATTTCTGATTGAGAGCATTTATTTTGTTTATTCCCAATTGATTCTAAGACCAATGCGGTTCGCCTGTTCTTCACTCGCTATCGTCGATCTGCTTATCCCAGAAGTTGGGTGCCGACACCTGCACCGTGGTACAATCCGTTCCAGGACAAGATTGAAGAAGTCACATGACAACGGATCTATTTGTCGAAGTCCGTTGCATGCTTTGAATCCAAACTGCACGACACAATTGGACCAGATTTTCTGGGATCCTTAATTAAGCTATCGCGTTGCTGAGACCAGAGCGATTTTTACTAGCGTATGCGGCTTTGAAGTCGATCAATAAGTGATGAATATCGACTTGAACCGAGTTGGCCTCTTCCATGATTTGGCGTAGTGTGAAAGTTTGGTTTAGCGTTGATTTTTTGGGGATGGGCGTCATACAGGTACTTTCGGGTTTGTATGCAACAAAAAGGTTTTTGACGTTTTCACAATATGCTGGATAGGATCTTTTAGGACTAGTTATTGCAAGAAATATGATCGCTTTTTTCGTAGATGGGGTAGATAGGATGATATTCCAGTCGTCGGGCATGCTTTCATTCTCTCAAACTTGGCAGATAACCTGGTGCATGATTTCAACCATCATCGCCAAGGCCACCACATTTAAAAAGTTCAGCCAGCAATGTGTCCGCACTCGCGTCCTTGTTGTTCTTCAACTTTTATCGACCACATTTGGGTTCTCTTCTGGCCATATCACTACCCGTTTAACAGCTGCTTGAAATGCTGCTAAATACATCTACAATTCCTGTAGATCGGTTACAAGATTACTAGAACAAGACCATTGAGTGCCGATGCTATGGCTTGTGGCTACTTTTTTGGCTTTTGTATAAAAGCCAACCGCAAGATGTCGAATTCTAGACTATTTTATGTCGTTGAGTTGCGAGACTGAGAGGGCTCTTCTCTTTTTTTCGCAGTACTTTTTTCTCAATAATTCAAAAACATTGCGGCTTCAATCATGGCGTATTAGAGGCAGCTCGAAAACATCAAGACAGAACATAATGTCATTAACAAAATACAAAAAACCGCCCAAGTGCGAGTCGGCATCGCGCACGTAGGGTTCCGTACAAACTTGTAAGTATATAAGTAAAAATTCACCCATCACGACAATGTTTCAAAAACAAAAAAACATTTCTTCGTACCAGATTTCAAGATTCTAAGTTCACTGGAGGTACCCTGTAGTTTTGATTCTTTTGCGAGTGTCTAAAATTTGCGGCATAAACGGCTGTATATTTTGATTGCCTTGGCTTAGAAATTCGATTCACAGCTCCAAGGGATAGCATACCTGAACATTTGATATCAATTTCAGCTTGATACCTCCACGCGTTCCTGAGAGAAACGGTCTTGACAGACAGACGGACAACAAAGTGATCCTATAGGGGATCCGTTTTTTTTCTTTCGAGGAACGGAACCCTAAAAATGGTCGGAAATATAAACAAGTTACCTCATTCAAAATAAAGGGTCCGCCAAATAACTTTTTTTTTGAAAATGCTATAAACAAAAAAACTGCTGAATATTTTCTCAAATTTCTTTTTTTATTTGAAAGCACAATCCTTCCGGCTAATAATGGAAAATAATTTCATTCAAATGGCTGCCTCGTCTGGCCATGCAGTATCCTACACGATCGGTCCAATTTTTAAGCACATTATCGATTGTGTGCAGCTGTATTTCACCAATGGTTTCACGAATATTGTCCTTTAAAGCGTCAATTGTCTCTGGCTTGTCGGCGTAACACTTATCTTTGAGGGCACCCCACAAATAATAGTCCAACGGTGTCAAATCGCAGCTCCGAGGTGGCCAAACGACATCAGCTCTGCGGCTGATAATGCGATCTTCAAAAACAGGGCGCAAAACATCGCGTGTAGCTTCGGCTGTGTGGCCGTCCTGTTGAAACCAAATGTTGCCAATATCCTCCTCTTCAATTTTCGTGAACAAAAATTCGTTCAACATGGCCCGATAACGATCGCCATTGACTGTAACGGCCACTCCTTGCTCATTTTCGAAGAAAAATGGCCCAATTATGCCTCTGGACCAAAATCCGCACCAACCAGTGACTCGTTTTGGGTGCATCGGCTTTTCAATGTATGCGTGCGGGTTTTTTGTGCCCCAAAGCGACAATTTTGCTTGTTTATATACCCGCCAAGATCAAAATGAGCTTCATCTGAAAATCGGAATCTAATTATCTGTCAAATCAGACATGAGCTAAGTGTTACCATTCACGAAATAAGCACAACGTTAGATGGCGGACCCGTTATAAGAGTGGAATTTTGTAAGGAGGAGAAGATTTCCGTGTCTTTTAGAAATTGGAAAAGGTTTTGATAGCATTTTGAAAAAGGAACTTGCTTCCGAATCATTCAGACTTTATTGTTAATGTTACCACAAAAAATTTTGCGTACAGGGAATGGCTTTTTTTTACGTTCTCAAGCACACAAATGTATTCATTTCTCAGTGTCATTACTTGGATTATCTGACCATAAGTTTGCATTTTCCGGGGAAATAATATTAGAATCATCAATGAAAACAAGTTTTCGAAAAATATATGTTCGAGTATGCGTCGGTCTTCAAGTTCAATTAATTGAAAATGATCCTTTTTTCCAACCTAATCTAGTGACCAGTTTTCCAAAAAAAAAAACCAACTCACAGACTGTTTTATTTTAACAAACTTCGAAGTCAATCGTTGTCGTTTATTTAACCCACATCGATTACAGCAAAATTTGTTATGCTTTCCCTCTCATTGAAAAACAATCAAACTTTGGTTTGAGGATATTTTTAAAGTTCGCGATGTGTAGCCAGCCTCAAGAAATCAATTTTGCCAAAGATCAACATTCAATCAGACGAGTTCTAGAATTTCCTCATCTCTATTTTGGATTTATTTTTATTTAGCCGTTTAGCGGGCACCGGAAACAAACATATGCGTGAATATGAGGGTCAAACTACAGTACGACTATCTGCGAATCTTTTATCTTTTTCTGTTGTTTTCAATTCAATCGGAGGACACTTGAAGAACTTAAAGAACTTGTTTGCAGCAAGTTTTAATTAATTTATTATTTTCATCTTCATTATTGCAGCGGACCTGTTTGTGATGGATGTCCTTGCAGAAAAAAAAGGATTAACAATTTTTCACCGCATTGTGGCGGTTCTTGGGGTAATCTACATGCGTCTGGGATGCAGAATGAGATTTATAACTCAGTTTCATAAAAGTAAGTTTCATACTTTGTGTGTGTCCGCTGGAGTGAAAGGTACCGCAGCAGATATGAGCAGGATATCCTTGGAGGGAATTCAAAAACACGAAAGATACATTGTCGAGATGTGTTTTTAGTGTGTGTGTGTACCTTTTTTCCATGTGATTATTAAAAATGCAAGTGGTTGTCGGGCAAAGCCATCTACCTCTAGTTGTATGCTAAATAATGAAAATTACTTATGCAAGTGACACGTGTGTACATCAGAGGAGCCTTGTTGGAACAGCAGAACATAATTATATCAGTGATGTTGAGTATAATAATGGAATTGTGTTTTTTTTGTTGCCTCAGATTAATAAGCTTAAGGACTTTGTATGCAGATGTTCTTTGTACTGGTTTATGTCCGTCAAAATAAGCATTTGGGACATAAAAAAATCATACTTCAGGCTTTGGAGAATTGAAAGTCGCCTGAGTTTCATTGTGACATCCAAGTTGCAGGTAAGAAGCTTAGGAAATGAATAACAATTAAAAGATGAGGTAAGCTTCTCTGCTCATTCAATACCATATAAGGCTAATATGCATCCGACGAATTGTTTTGTGCCACGAGGGAGTAGTGCCATGTTGGTAATTTTTTTTAAGTTTTTGCATTTTGGCTAAGAAGCTGTGCAAACCAACATTTGAGGCTCAGCTCTTGACCCACCCCATACATGATGAGAGGGATTTGCTCCGACATTGGAGCGACATTTTAAAATAACGCTTTGAAGTTTTTCGCCGGAAGACAATTGATTGCCGTTTTCCTCTGCTTTTTTTCCAGAATTCGGTTCAGAACGCGTGTGTGTGTTTCCAGAACTCTTGTGGGAGCCATCGTGCGGCGGCATAAAAAATGGTTAACGAATGGAGTCATGGTTGATAATGCGGAGAAACCAGGTGAGGTTTTAGATTTAAATATTGAACTAAATATTGGCTTGAAATATCTCTAGTTGTTGGTTGTAAGAATTAACCTGTTAAACTTTCTTGTTTGCCATAGACCATAGACCGCAGGAGCACAGCAGGCAATGAGCCAAGATTTGAAAAGACATAAGAGAGTTGCTTTATGTTGCTATTTTAGAACTTGGTTACCTATTCAAAGATCCGGAACAATTTGATGTTCCCCAAGCTGTTGGTGCAAGGCGAAATGTTAAATTTTGCCAGTTAAGATCTATTCGGCACAATTTTCACTGCTTCACCAAGAACAATGGAAGAGCGTTGGTAAATCAAATGAAGACCATGAAAACTATCATGGAGGGCTAAGGTACGCAAACGGAGGGCTGCTCATGAAAACATCCTGAGCATGTACAAGTCATATTGTTTTATCCTACTACATAAAAAATTGTTTTATCAAAATGGATGTTCATTCTGTTTACGGTCGCCATAATCGTCCTTCCGAGAGGACTTTTCTCAGTGTGATTGATAACTTGGTCCACTAGTTCAGTTAACGCATATCTCGCCGAAACGCAAGATCTGCCGAAAACATTGCCGCTGTCCGTGAGAGTGGGCAGGTGAATCCAAGACAGTTGAGCTCGCGTCGTTCACAAGAACTCGGCCACAACTTGGCGAATTTTGCGTCATGATTTGGGCCTGCACCCATTCAAAATTCTACTGACCCAGGAGCTGAAGATAAACGATCAATGACAACGACGTGTGTTCACTGAATGGGCTCTGGAGCAGTTGGAAACTGACCCTTATTTACATCGAAAAATCATCTTCAGCGATGCGGCCAATTTTTGGAAGCATGGGTTGTAGAATTTGAAACGATAACAATCCACATGAGGTCCAAGAGCTTCCAATGAATATCGAAAAAGTCTCTGTTTGGTGTAGATTTTTGGCTGGCGGCGTCATTGGTTCATATTTCTTTGAGAACGACTTTGGCTACGCAATCACCGCCAACGGCGAGCGCTGAAGATAGGTAATCACCAACTTCTTTTGGCCTAAATTGGATCATATGGACACGAACAACATGTTGTTACAACAGGATGGTAATACGTGCCACACAACTCACACCACATTGGAAATTCTGCACGAGCAGAATTCTGTGAACTGAGCACCGAGATCGTATGATTCGACCACTTTAGACTTTTTCTCGTGGGGTCTTTTAAAGTCGCAGATCTACGTGAATAGGCCACAAATCAGCCTAAATTTATGCTGCATAGTAATAGAAAATTTGACATTTCGGATGTTCACCACCCAGAGAAGCCACGGTGGACATTTGAACGATGTTATATTCCATACATAATGGCATCGATAGGCCCTTCAAACGAAACAAAAAAAACAAATCGATGATATCTCAGACACACTTTGTTTTATTTAAATTAAATAAAGCACTTTTATAAACAAATAAATGTGGTAAGAAATAGATGAAGAGTGTAGAACACAAGGAATGTCGGATTTTTTTTATAGTGGACTTTGTTTTAATGGTAGAACATTGCTTGGAGAATCAAAAGGACACTACCAAGTGTTAAGGAAACTTACGAGCAAAGAAAGTGTCATTAAACGCTTAGTCAAAATATCCATCTCATAAAAGAGAAGAAAAGATCACCTTGTAGTGCCCATCAGTCCAAAAAATAAAACAAAATATAAAAGTAAATTGACGATAGCTGAACACTTCACGTCAAATAAGCAATTCCGATGTAAGTGGAGCCCTATAGCTAGACCAACAAATATGCATAGGAATGAGGATGTAAAATTGCCTCAAGCTCGAATCTTGACATCGCCTCAAACGAAAGGGCCAACACATGACTTAAAAAGTCCTCTTTTCAAATGAATTCCAGCAAATGAATGTGCATGGAAACAGATGTGGAAGAAACTGTTCTTCAACTTCTCTGCAGTGACACATAACTTCTCCATGGATGAACTTCGGTAATCTATACCGAGTTACAAAAAAATTGGCGTGCCTCAAACTTTTGCAATTATTTTAAATAATTTAAAAAAATATTAGTTTTTTTATTACTGTGTTATTTATTTATATAAGCGTTAATGATTCATTTAAAAAATTGTGAAAAAACAGATGAACTTAGTAGTAGACCAAATATTCCTCCAAAATGTTGCTGAGGCATTGGCTGCAGATACTCGTACCTTCTAGAAATCACAGCTCGGTTTTTTCATTTTGCAGCTGTTCCCGAAAACTTTACCTCACCTAGTCGTTTTCACACTCGTCGGAATCGGTTCGACTCTTTAGGAAACTCCATTCGGCGTTGCTTATACTGTTGAGTAAATCTCGATACATGAGCAGGTCACCGTTTGAGCATTCTCAAACGTCTTCCTTACGTTCCGAAGTCTGGGAGTCAATTGCTATTTCGTGACGATTTCGTAGGCTTCCAAGTATCAAATATTGGCCATCCCTTGCAGAAGCTATTCCGGGATTTCATGAGCCTGAACCTTTCAGCTTACCAAGGGAGAAATTATTTGATCGAATAAATAAGTATCAGTTGGTTGATTGAGAAAAAGTAATTTTTTTATTTAGATACGCAGGATTTGAATTTAAGTATAAGGAAACATATTTTTAATGACTAAGAAACAAACACAAAGCAAGGCGTTAAGTTAATTGAAACTTTAAGTTCTCGAAATGAGTTGCCAACAAGATCAGCGAAAAATTCAAGGCCAAAACTTTTAACTAGCACGATTATAGCCTTAAACAGTTCAAGTTCTACACCAACAAGTTCTACAATTCGAAAAGGAATCAAATTTTGCTATGGAAGCTAGGTCCACATTTTTTTAGAGGAAGCGGTTAGTAAGGAATTTGTCGATAGCCTCTAGTACCATTGAATATCATGAGCACAGATGTGGTAACTGCAGTATTACGTTAGGCAGTTCATTTATGAACAGGAAAAACAAGAGCGGACCGAGGATAGATTCCTGAGGAACACCTTACAGAATTCGAAAGAAGGACGACAGTTTAGAGTACACAGATGCGGCTTGAACATGATTACATAAATAATATGGTATTATTTAGCAGGACGAGAAAGAAAAATTGAATCGAATAGCTTTGAGAATTCAAATTTTAAGCAAAGTCATTTTGTCGAATGCCATTGGACATTTTTAATAATACTGTCACACAGCTATGGCCAGATCTAAAAGCCGATTGCAAAGGTCTGAATACCATATTTTGTTCTAATTCGGATAACTTCGAAAGAAAAGAGATTTGTGCGATCGGTCCGAAGTTATTACACATTCCTTTTTTCTTCCACTTGTTTGGAAACCTAAGAGTGGTTAGCATTTTTGTGAGCTTTGTGTCTTATAATGAGTGGCAATAGAATTTTGTTGAAACCCAGGCCAACACATTTTTAAACATTTTTTAAAGAGACAGTATTTTAAGAACTATTATTAAACTAAAGCTGTGAGGAACTGTTCTGTGATGATAAATGTGCGTTAGTGAACTTGCGATTTATTTCGTCAATGTTAACGCTGCTGTTACTAGATTGAATCTTATTACAAAACCCTTTTTTCTTGACTGTTTTCCAGAGAAACTTTGAAGATTTGTTGATGTTGAAACGATGAGTGTAGTGACTTAATTTGACTCGCTATTCTAAGGCTTAAACGCTCTTAAAAATTCTGCCAACATTTTCAAAAACCAAATATTCTTCAACGACGATGCAGTGTGCCTTCTTTATTTATTGCTCTGGAAATCACCTCACATGAAAAAGTCAATGTACCACTTATTTTCGTAACTCAGTGTAAATTGAATAACATCTTAATTTAGATCTTAACACAACTTAAAGCTATGAAAATTAAGTAAACACCGTCAAGATAAATCATATAAAAATAAAATAATATTTCGCAGACATTTCGGCCATCGCAACATACCTGCCCGTTAACAAAAGAGCATGACCCCAATTCAGGTCACTTGTCATAATTCGTTAAACTTTTTTTACAAACCACATGTCGTCTCACCCACGTCGCGTCGGTCGTTGGTCGAATGCAACTGCATTTCTCTCATGCAGCACGCATTCTAATTTCACATCCCCCAGATACTTTCACACGCCCAGTCAAAGGCGCTACCCCACACCCCAAAAATAACACCGCCAGTAGCTAAATAAAGTTTTTTTCTAGCCACACAAACCTAAACTTAGAATTATTTTCTGTGTGTTTATTTAAAATAAAATAAATTTAAATTTAAATTTAACGCGTGTAAACTTAGAAAAAACAGCCACGGATGTACGAGTACACATACAAAACTTTCGGTTTCGTTTTTTTTTGTTTTTTGGATTGCAGGCAGCGTGGCGTATGAGATATGAAGTTCTCCTTTTTGGATTCGGTGTCAGTTTAAAAATACACACGCGTTTGCATATTTTTGCGTGCATGCATGCAAGCGTCAATAATTGCGGCCGTAAAATGCATATTTTTAAAGGTGGGCGCATTGGCAATAGCGGTGGCGTTGCGTTCCGTTGCGGTGGGCGTTCAAATATTTCACTAATATGTCATAACAAATTTATGAATGTTCTTACGTGAAATTATAATATTTATGCAAATGATGGCGGAATTTGATGGTTGTTTGGTTTCAAAGGATTGCCAATGGCGATAACAAACACTGTTGCAAGGCATGATTTAGAGGAGTTAGCAGAAGGTAGGGAAATGTGCTAAAGTAAATATGATGTGCTATCATTCGAGTACGAGCGGTGATTCAAAAGAACTGAAAGAACTGACACAACGTTTATCATTCATTCATTTTTTTCTACTTTCAAACGAACTCTTTTTTTTAGCTCTCTTAACTATTGTCTTAAAATTACCTACCATTGGGCGTATCCTCAGGCTGAGGGAATATAAAGACGTCGCTGGAAAAAAGAGTGATTGGTGGCTGGTGCGTCTTCTTAGTGAGATAGCAACCCCGCCTTTAATACTTAATAGCTTGCCGAAAAGTGCCTGATTTAGTCTTAATTATAGCTCCCTGAAGAGAGTCTTTTTGCGATAGGTGGCAGTTGTATCATCCCAAGACGTGCTAAAAATTCTCTGAACGCTATTAAATAAAATCCTTGTGGTATGAACTTAATGTCTGAAGGTCGGTCTTTGGCCGTCTTACCCAAAATGTTCTGCTCTTTTCATGCTGTGAGGCGTAGATGCCGGCGTGCATTTCTTCGAGAGATATTTTAAAGGTTCCGTACCTAAAAAGCAAAAACGCAACTTTATAGCATCGCTTCGTTGTCCGTCATTCTGCCTGTCCAAATTAAATTCAAACTCAAAGCTATAAAAAAATCCTGTAAATCGACGCAGGAAATAGATAAGATTAGCGTAAGTATGCGAAAGCCTTAGGAATTTTTTTAAATCGTAACGCAGTCTTACGCAAAAAGGTAGGCTTTGAGAAATTTAAAATAAAAAATGTTTAGTGCATTGTAGGATGGTACAGAACCCTTTATGCACGTGACTCGCACTTGGCCACTTTTTTTTCCAGAAGATACACTTGACCATGGCTCTGACTTTATTTTTTTCAATGATGTCCTTATGTGACTGTCTTACACAAATTCTTCCAAGTCGAAACTGAAGTAAGATTCATTTCCATCTTGCTCAAAAGCTGACATTATTATATCCAAATAAATGATAACCATGCATTGCCGTCAAAACAGGCTCAAAATCAACTCATCCCAAACGATTTTGGCAGCATTTTTCAAATCAAAATCAAGAATGATGAGTTTGAGTGTTCAAGTGAGGTTAAGTATTTAGAAATAATTCAAGACGAAAAACTCGAAACGTGGAGACGTGTCAATACTTTGAATTTGGAAAATCCAAACCATTTTAAGAGCTTCGAAAGGAAGTTTCCTCCTTCATAAGAGTACTGTGCCTACCAAAAAGGGTGCCAACGCCATCTTTTTTACCAAAGCTGCTCGTCCGTCCGTTTTTTCTTCCGTACACTCGTCCGTTCGTCCATTAGTCAAAGTGCTGTATCTCCTGTAACAAAATAGGTAACCTCTTGCAGTGCACTACTACGGCCACTATAATAACAAATAAAATTATCACATCTTCATTCTCCCAGATTTGGAAGAAATTGAATATTGTTCCAATTTTAAAGACTGAAAGATCAAATTTTAATTAAAAATGCTCGAGAAACTCATGAATTGGCAAATTTCTGATAACTGGAATAGAAGTAAACTTTCCACTCATGGGTTCAGAGCACACTACAGCTGTACGGCCGCATCTCTAAACTTAGATGAGGATCTTCGCAATGAATTACAAAAAGGAAACACAACATCTTTGGTTTTGCTTGCCTAACATAAGCTGCTTTTACAGAAGTTAAACAATAATTTTAAATTTAAGCCATCAGCACGTAAGTTAATTGTAAGTTAGTTGAGCGGTAGAAGTCGGGTTGTTTATACAGGAAGGAGTTGGACAGATTTTCTATCAACAAATGAAGGCGTTCCACAAGGATTTTTTCTCGGGCTTCTGATTTTTACTATGTTTAATAACGATCTCCCTCGTGTCCTTAAGCACTGCAAAACACAAATGTACGCAGACGATATTCAAATATTTCTCAGCTATCATGTTAGTAAAGCTGATGATGCGACAAACTGAATAAATGCTGATCTATCGCTAGTTACTCAAGGCTCGAAGTATAACCACCCTTAAATTGAATTCCAAGAGTCAAGCGATAGAAATTTCTCGCGAAACTACCGACACAACACTGTTTTCCAAAATTTTGTGCGCAACGAGTCTATCGTGATCTAGATAGCTTTTTTGAACGAAGGATTGAAGTAGCGTTTTACAACACCCTAAATTTTGTATATAATTTACGAAAGTTCGATCATGTCTCTGAGTACATACATACCGTTTTTAAAATGACATTTAAGAAATATCGGGATCTGAGAACTATTACGTTCTTGTTCGATCTCAAGTCTAGTAAAAAATCTCGATAACTTTTCCATAGACTGGTAAAAGTGGATTCCACCCGCACCAATGTTTTTATATTACCCAAGTTTAAAAATAGAGTCACTCAAAAACAATTTTCCGTGTACTCTGTTAAGCTATGTAACAAGCGTCTCAGAACCGAAGATCAGCCGAAGAATTTTCTTCTCGAAGCAGCCAAGAGCAGCTTCGTCCACTTTTGACAAAGTCCATGCCTCCGCGCCGTATAGCAGGACTGGGACGATTAAGATCTTATATAGTTTTAATTCAGTTTTTCGAGAGAGGGCTTTGTTTATCAATTGCTTTTTCAACCCATAGAAGCAACGATTGGAAACAGTAATTCTTCGTTTAATTTCAGCGCTGGTGTCTTTATGTGAATTGATAGCGGTACCTAGGTAGACAAAGTCTTTGACTACCTCAAAGTTAAAGCTGTCTACTTTGACGTTCTGTCCGAGACGTTGGTGTTGGGAGTCCTTTCTCATTGACAGCATATACTTGGTCTTGCCCTCATTTAACGTCAAACCCATTTTCGCTGCCTCCATCGCTATACTCACTAAGGAAAAGGAACTACGTCGGTATTTCAAATTAATTTTCATATTTTGATCATATATAATTTTTAAATTTTACATATTTCTTATTACTTACTTAAATTTACTTTTTGATTTTACGTACGTTAAATTCTTTGCGAAATTTTATTTTTTGTAAAAAAGAGACAAAAAGACAAAATTTTAAAATGTTATACAGTCGAATTACAATAAATACAAAATACAAATTGTACGAAAAAGTACGGAAGGAAAATATTACAAATTTTGTAGACGAAAAAAAACATCTACCCTGAACTCCAATTCGACTTCAGATCGGACCAAAGAACTTCCCACCAAGTACTCCGTATTTGCAACTTAGTAAAAGGGAATCGGGCACAAGGTAAATCTTCAGGGATGATACTCCTTGACATTGAGGAGGCTTTCGATACCGTCTGGCATAATGGTCTTCTTAACAAAATGATTGATTTTTACTTTCCCCCTTATCTTTGTAAGTTTTTTGTCCGGTCGTTCCTTTAAAGTATTTGTCAATAGTGTAGCTTCTGACCTTATTTATTTTGCGTTAGGAGTCCCACAAGGCTCTGTCCTAGGACCCCCCCCCCCTATACAACTTATTTGTGCAGCAGCTACTTTTTCCGATGACACTGCTATACTTCCATCCCATGAGTTTGCTCTCGACAACGAGGCTAACCTAAATAATGCGATGGAGGTATTATCTAAATATAATAACAAATGGAAAATTAAGCTCAACGCGGGAAAAACACAAGCCATCTTTTTAACGAGAAAAAGGGGACATTGCTGCATTCCGAACGCCCTCATCAAAATCCACGGAGCTGCCGTTAAATGGATCAGTTGCGTCAAAAAACGGGTCCGCCATCTAACGTTCTTTTTTTCAACAAGTGCTTATTTCGTGTATGGTAACACTTAGCTCATGTCTGATTTGACAGATAATTAGTTTTATTCTTCCGCTGAACGAATATGGTTGTGTATACGCTTGAACAATGCTGGGAAATATTGCGACCCTACTTTGAAAATCATGGTAATGTGGCAGAATGTGTGCGGAAATTGCGTACGGATTTCGGAAGAAGAGAAGCACCATCAGCTCTGTATGTTCGTTATCTTGTGAAAAAAGTGAAAGAAACTGGCATCCTCATCGATAAACCAAAGCGTGAAAAGCCAAAAACAATGCGTATACCCGAGAATATTGCTGCTGTTTGAGAAAGTGTACGTGAAGCGCCATCAACATCAATTCACCGTCGTTCACCATACAAAGTCCAATTGGTTCAGGAGTTGAAGCCAACTGACCATCCAATGCGTTTTCGCTTCGCTAAGTGGGCCTGCGATCGACTTACAGAAGATGCCGATTTTGCCAAAAAAAATCATCTTTTCAGATGAAGCTCATTTTGATCTTGGCGGGTATGTAAACAAGCAAAATTGTCGCATTTGGGGCACAGAAAATCCGCACGCATACATTGAAAAGCCGATGCACCCAAAACGAGTCACTGTTTGGTGCGGATTTTGATCCAGAGGCATAATTGGGCCATTTTTCTTCGAAAATAAGCAAGGAGTGGCCGTTGAAGAGGAGGATATTGGCAACATTTGGTTTCAACAGGACGGCGGCGCTACGAGTCACACAGCCGGAGCTACACTCGATGTTTTGCGACCTGTTTTTGAAGATCGCATTATCAGCCGCAGAGCTGATGTCGTTTGGCCAACTCGGAGCTGCGATTTGACACCGTTGGACTATTATTTGTGGGGTGCCCTCAAAGATAAGTGTTACGCCGACAAGCCAGAGACAATTGACGCTTGAAAGGACAATATTCGTGAAGCCATTGGTGAAATACAGCTGCACACAATCGATAATGTGCTTAAAAATTGGACCGATCATGTAGGCTACTGCATGGCCAGCCGAGGCAGCCATTTGAATGAAATTATTTTCTATTATTAACCGGAAGGATTTTACTTTCAAATAAAAAAAGAAATTTGAGAAAATATTCAGCAGTTTTTTTTATAGCATTTTCAAAAAAAAAGTTATTTGGCGGACGCTTTATTTAGGTTTATATCTTGACTCTAAAATAACATTTAGTGAGCATACGAGAGGAACCCTTCAGAAAGTCAGTAGAGCAATAAAAATGCTATACCCATTCATAAACATAAAATCTGAGCTCTCTAACGAAAACAAACTCATCGTATACAAAGTCGTTTTCAATACTTTTGTATGGATGTCAGGTATGGGGAAATTGTGCACAGTGTCATATTAAAAAGTTGCAAGTTTCACAGAACAAAATTCTCAAAATGATGCTTAATATTTGCTGGCATCACTCAACACTGAATCGCTCCACAATAGAGCGAATGTTGAATTGATATCCGAGAGAATTAAAAACTAATTGACAAATTTATTATTAAATGTGCTACTGTGGATAATGCTTTAGTAAATAATTCCTACACATAAATTCGCTTCCTTAAACTGTTTTAAAATATACTTTATTTATATATTATTATATACTTATTTAGTCATATATACTTATATACATATTTATTAATTTATTTATATATATAATTAATTATATATTTATTTATTTATTTATTTATTTATATTTCTTGTTTTATTTATTGTTCAGTCATATTTACTTATTTATTTATTCATTTATTTTTTCTTTGTTAATTTATTTGCTTAAACCCTTAGTGCTTGCGTTTATTTCTTTAAGTGCATATTGTTTTATTGGTATACATATTTATTTGTTGACTTAAAGTTAATTAAATGAATATATTTTGTTAACCATAAATAAACCTACACATTTCCATTCTAGTCATTAATATATTTTAAGAGATTACTGTATCTATTATTATATTATATATTTATTCATTTATTAAACTTTTTTTTTTGTTCCTTATGTGAAGGTTTTTGCTCGAATTTTTCTTCGTAATGTGCTATTTTTTTCAAGTTGATTATGTTTAAATTATTAAATATATCGATTCTCTGTACTTTAAAATAAATAAGAATCGAAATAAAAAATATCTATCTATAAATACAAGGAGTCCAGATTAATAAGCGTGTTTTTTTTAAATCGTACCTCACTTTTTAAGCCTGACTCTAATTCAAATTAAAAAAAAAATGATAGTTTCGCATATTTAACGGCGTTACGGAACCCTTCGCGAGCGTAATGGCCGCTTTTCTAAACCTTTTGCCTTTAAGGTTTCTCATCTTGCCAAAGTTTTCGTTCGTTCATCATCCTCTTTAGAATTCATCCTTTCTTCATAATAAGCTCTTCACTCGATTCCATTATATTCAGCTCACGTTCGACACGTATAATAATTTGCAGGGTGCTTCATAACATGTTTAAAAATAAGCCGAATCACGCATAAAATCTATCTAATTCCAGGAATAATAAAAACGAAAATCAGTAAAACAAAAGCGCCACCACAAATCAATCAATTATTATCGGATCACAGCAACAATCAATTATCTCTTGCCCATCACGTACGTGGGCCGTCCGCCATAATTAACTAATAGTTCAGATCAAATTATAAGAATCACTTTCATTACTTATTCCACGTTCGATTCCATGCTGAAATCCCTACCAATCAGCAGCTAGCTGCACAAACACCCACGTGAGTTTATTTCGAAACAAATAAAGGCTTAATACCCGGCTCCCGCCGCACGCCATTCAATATCATTCCATAACAACAATGGCAACAGAAATTGACCTAATTAAACGTTCTGCAATAAAAACTGCCATGCACGATATGACCAGGCTGTACGACTCCCGTACAGATATACAGAAATGCGCACCAATCGAACTTTTACTAAATACGATTCAATTTGAATCTTGTGCTTGGGCATCCGTGGGCCAGGAATAATTTATTCCATTCGAATGTCCTTGGAAGTGCTACAAGAGGCTCTTTGGACGCATTCTATGCAGAATCATATCGAGTCAACGAGAACGAGAGGTGGCAGGAAAATCAATTCAAGAGTATCTATGGCATTATTTTTCGATTAAACTAGATTCAATTAAACTTTCGTCTGAGGATGAAGCTAACGAGGATACCATACCCAAGCATTGAGTACGTTTTCTACTTTCTTTTTTTTTCTGCACTCGTAGCATCCTTTTTGTTCATCTTTTAAATCATCATTTTCAACGGGAACATAATGATTTTTTGAGTGCTTAGAAAAAGATAATAGTTTCAGAAAAAAAAACGAGTTGTTCAAGTGGTTTCAGGATAGTGGCTGGACCGAAGTGTACATTTTGGAAGCCTCTACTCGTATTGATCCAATATTTTATTAAGCGGCCTCAATATTTACGTTCGTTAAGAAGATTTTTACGTACAAGCATCTCATTTCAACGAGGATACCTCAAATGGTTCACTTTTACGAACTAGTTTGTGAGTCGGTCGGCGATCTTTGCTTGTTTTAACTTTGCTGCCAAGTGCATGAAAGCTTCGTTCCTTGCGGGGAACAAAGAATATGTCGAGTGGACTGTTGTGCATGTTTGTGATTTGATTGATTGATTGACTTTTGTGTTCTTGGGGAGTAAACATATATAGTATAAGCTTTTTCGAAGAACTCAGACGCCACTGGTCCATTGAAATTCGATCACTTATGTCCTCGAAGTCAAATTCGCTTGAATGCAGAATATTGACCAAGGATAAAGAGTGGATCATTTTCATGTTTATACCAAGTCTCATTCTTGCAAAAGCTGCACAAAGACACAGCGAATATTCATGAGTATCCTTGCCTTCGAGACAGGACTCACACGTTGGGTCTTTAATGGTTCGTATGTTGGTCATGTTATGGTCACGTGTGCTATGCCCTTCATTTACCCTGAACATAGTTGTAGAAGTTCTTACAGGTTCTTTAGCTAAGAACGTTGATCTTACAAAAAAAAAACAATAAAAATGAGGGATCGAAAGAATTTTTCAAATAGAAAAATTAAAGTTTTCGGAAAAAAATATTTTCGTCAGATTCAATTTTTGAAATTACACTTCAATGAGGTTAAAAAACAATATCTTAGCCTTAAGTCAGTCTTGTCTATAGTGGAGTGAGACATATGTGGTTTATCCTGAACTAATTTTCGATAATTTTCGATATAATAATAATTTTCGATATACTAAATGTTAATCAATTGGAACTCTGGTTTGTGCCTACCTTCCATCTAGCTCAGTTCCTTGTTTTTCCTTCCTAACTTCATCCACATCTCTTTCGCCGTGAAAGACGATGATACACACATTTAAACATCGTCTGATAATAAAAACAGTTGGACGGATTTGAAAGGATTAGAATAAGGCTCAAGAATTCATATGACAGCGAAAATCTTTTCTGAAATCCGGTGCAAGTCTTCTTAGTTAAAGCTTACTTTGGATATAACCGTATCAGTTTTAAGTTCGCGAATCTGGTCATCGCTTATCTTTAATTCAGTTCAATATGTGTCAGGCTATTGGACCTCCCTTAAAAATCACTTTATTATTTTCGACACAACCAGTATTCAACAGAAAGAATTTAGTCAAAAAAAGGAGAAGTAGTAAAATTTCAGGAACCATTCGTATGGCATAATTATGAGTTCAAAGCTGAACCATTTCTACTTATGCTTAAAACTTAAAGCTCACAATAAAATGAGCCTCTTTATTAAATAGTCTGGTATGGGGTTTGGCAGCTTATTTAACATTCCAACCGATCGACCGCAGATCATATAATTTTGATCATGGAGGTGTGTTGCCATGCGATCGAGAGGTGTCAACAATGATACACAAAAAAAAAAAACAATTCAAAGCTTAAATCACCACCTTCTATTGATGACCCTCATATTCGAATCGATTCATAATTTGTTTCCTATTTAGAAGTCGAACAGAAATTGGCACTCACATAAGAAATAATTGTCGTGAAATTGAAAAGAAATTTAGTGGTACTATCGCCATACTTACACCGATTATTGATTCCAGATTCAAAGGAATAGACTCAAAGCCCTCTTTCGCTAAAGCGTCACAGATTTTCTTGCCAGCAATTCCTCTGTGGCACGGAAACCATGGACAGATTTTGCTTAGAAAGCATATTCAGCTTTGCCTTACATTCTAGAACAGTTTTCGATACTTAATTTTTGATAGCCCGATACTTTACTTTGACTAGAAGTATAGGATATTTCAAATGTTCGCATGCAACTGTAATTAAGAACATTTGACCGCATAGTTGTTAAGTACTGAAGTACTGTAACGAACCCAATACATTGAACTTGTACTTTAAAAAAAAGAACAATGTACTTGGTGCCAAGTACATCACCAAGTATAATTACTTTCTTCTAAGTACATATAATGAGTGCTGGAATACTGGCTGGTACATTTTTAAGTACTTCTCAAGTAGAAGTTCATTTTAAGTATTCTTTTTTGAAGCTGACAATTTTTAATTCGATGACGTTTTATTGCAGTATGCAGTAAATGTACTTAGAAAAAAGTACTTGAAAAAGTACTTGTGCTCAGTATTTTACTAATACTGGTACTTGAAAGTTTATAGGTCCGGTTGACTGTGATTTAAAAATGAGAAGGAGAAATATGTTAATGCTTCAATTGTTGCCAGCCGAAAGATTGTTTTCCAAGGCTGATGCTACAGCTTCACAAGCGAGAAATCGTCTCAAACTGAAAGTTTTAAATCAGTGACATTTTCGGTTAGCAGGTCGTTCTCGGAAAGAAAGGTTTTAAATACGTACCTAGCTAAAGTTTTGATTTTTCTTTAACAAGAATTATTTGATTTTAGTGAGCAAAATATTATGGTAATGTTTGTTAAAAATGCAAGTCTCAAGCAATGTTTTTAAAAACTATTCGAAACTTTCTTGGTATCGATACTTATCGTTTAAAAAACTTTTACTAGTTTCCTTGGTTTCATCATTCAAATACCAACAAGCCTCAGTTCCATTAGCTTAACCAGAGCTGTCTGTGTAGAGGACATGAGTATAATCTATGTTTCTGATTAAATTTATGGTTATGATAATGTCCAGAATCTCAAAAAAGACAGTTGTTATGTTTAGCCTTGTAAGGGCATTTCGGCATTTTCACATTTTACCACAGCGTTTAATTTAATAAAAAAATTAAAATTTCAAGTGCCAGGTAATAGGAAGAGCTTAGACCCTTATTTTCCCAAATAGAAAAGGGTGTTTTTTTAACCTTGCCTCTAAATCAAAGATGCTAAATTGAGAGTCGTGATCCAAAGCACTTCCTTGAGCGGGATTCTAAGTCGCAGTTTTGGACTATACCAGCGAATAGTAAGTTTAAGCGAACAGTTGTCATTGAGCTTTTGTTGTAGAGTGAAGCAGCAGAAGCTGCTGTTGATTAATATTTTCCTTACATTCTTGGACTGGTATCCTCTAATTTTAGTATCGTTTTTGATGCCTTGATTAGGGATTAGGGATAATGATAATGATGACACCATCTTACTTCCTCGTTTATATCATATTACATGCTTTCTGTAGCCGTGATCAAAATCTGATGTTCCGATATCGTCCACAAGCGCAAGGGCTGTGAACTTTTTAAAAATTCACAGAAGCTAATTCGTGAAAAGAATGTAAAGTCGCGGACTCAATTTTAATCCCTGTGGTATTCAATTATATTAATTTGTTTCTTCTTCGCTATTTTTACATATATACAATAATATACCACTATCTCGTGTCATGATGTTTGTCCTGTCACTGTTGGGTCACTGTGTTTAAATTGGCCCAACTTAAAGGATGTGATAGTTTTTATTTCGATTATTGACCGCAATATTTTGTATGGTAAATTAAATTTTTATTGTACGACAATAATTTTAAATTCTTAATATTTTCCATAAGTTTCTTAGTTTGCGCTGCGATGCAAGTTTATTAATTGACACGTACGTTGGGTAAGCATTCAGAAGATGGGGTCATGCTTGAATTTCTTGATGCTACAATCTATGATATAAAGCATATGTTCTATTTGTTTTTGTTAACAACATAACCATACTTTTTAAATTATTTTTTTTATTTAGAGCGTCTTTCCATATACATTGAGTAATTACTTGGTAAATATTTGGCTCAGTAAGCATGCAATTTTGGTATTAAAAATGTTGATTTCGGTTTCGAAAATCAATCAAAACTACTGTAGTTGAAAACGAAGCCGTAAATTTTCCAACAAAGTTTTTAAATTCTCTGGATATGCCACTATACAATATTTGGTTGATGATTGGTTCACCGATTCTACCTCGTAATTTGAGTGCACCTGCACGTTTAGGATGACCTGTTGCCACGTGTTTCAATTATACAGTCAGAGCCTGCAGTGCCGTTCGAAAAGCTTCAATTTTCGATTCGTTTGACTTTTGCGTTGATCATAAATTGGCCTCAAGGCTCAAGGCTTGGAAAATATTCCAACAGGCGACATAGTCTTATCATCTATAGGGAAACCATAAAAAAACAGGTTAACCAAAAATATTTTGCACCAATAAGCGCTTAAATAAATTAAAGTAATAAATTGTTATAGTTTTGTTGTCAAATTAGCCGGAATAGTGAAGACATTTGGATGAATGACTTTCCGTGCGTTTTAAGGTTTTTAACAAGAATCATAATTGCCCGTGTGTTCTTATGTATGTGCTGACAGAATTCTTTCTTCTTGTCCTACTGAAGAAGCTACTGTTTATAAAAGGCAGAGGAGATTTCCTTTTCGCCCTCCAATTTCTATGAGGATTTGATTTCTATGGTGTCATTTACCTCCTTTTCCCATCTACTATACGAACTTGTATAGGCAAGCCTAAAAGAGCTGATACAGCGGATAATGAAGAAATTAGTCTTTCACCTCCGCCAGTGGTGAACAGCAGCTACTTCAACATAATCTTAGCCAAACTTGCACCGAGGTTCGATGCTATTTCTAAGAAAGGGTTATTTAAATCATACCCAGTTACAGAAGATATCTACCCTCAATTTTGACTCCAGCCATGAGTTTGACTCCAGCATTTTGAGTAAACGTTACTACTTTCCTTTATAAATCTTATAAAAAAGGACATCTCTACAGGACTACAGCCAAACACGGATTCAGTAGAAACTTCTGTAAAATTTGATTTGTATTTTGTGTTGGATCTGTTGTTGGCACAAGAATTGAATTAGGCTCCATTCAAAGCTCTTCGCACGACAGGACTTGATTACATTTGCGCTCGTAATTTGCATGCGAATAAAATCTACACGCCACTTGAGGTACCTTTTTAAGGGGCACCCTTAAAACACTCGTCAGAATCAAAGTCAGAAACTTAAGAGATTTAAATCGCCAAGTGAGCTTCTGAGCATTCGTCAGAGGATGATTTTTTTTTTCTTTTTCTCTAAAATGCTTTGCTTTGGAATTTTTCAATTTCCTTTCATAGCGGCAACCTGGCAACACAAAAGCCAAAGAAAAAGAAAACCAGCACCACAGAGAGCATGCGAGCGATGAGATAATGAAAATGAGATTTTCATAAAGTTTTTTTTTTGGGAAAAACTTTTATATCGCGTGGTCGCGCCGCCCGGCGATGAGCTTTGATGTTCCTCGTAGGAAACTGTAGAGAGCTATGGTGATGGCATACTTTCAGGCCCAGGAAGATTTTCTCCCACCATCGGTGTAAGGTTTCCCAATCCTATTTCGAAAAAAGGCTATAAATGATTTGTTTAGAAAAAAAAAATTATAAAGAAGTTCGTATAAGAAAAACCCAATTAAAAAAAAAAAGGGAAAGTGAGAAAACAATAAACTGTTTTCGAGTTAATTGGTTTTTGGAAAGTTTCCATCAGGTTTTAAAATTCGACCCACTCATTTAAGGTAATAAACTTTTTAGAATTAGCTGATATTCTTTCATTAAGGAATGATGAGGGGTTTATTAAGGATTTTTTTTAATGATGCAATTGGAAAAGTATTTATTATAAAAAGTTTCTTTTTTTCCTGATGAAGATAAAATATTTCTTATGACGCTGTGGAATAATCAAATCTTGTGGAATTTAATTCAAAAAATTTAGTTGCTCTTTTATGAATAAACAATTTATTTTTCAGCCTCCTAATATAGCGAACAGTTATTTTATGCAGAAAGCTGTGAATGTCAAGTTTCCATGTCAAAAAAATTGTGTTGAAGTGTTTTCGGTTAAATCCTTAGCAGTGGTGAAAAAAAAAATTAATAAACATTTTATTTGTACAAAAATTCATAATTTATAGAAATGTTTATTACATAATTTTATTGTCTTCTGAATTTTTGTAATACTTCTTTGTTGCATTTACCTCCAGTTTAATGAAAGAAAGAAAGGCGCACACTTTCATGATACAGGTCATTTGGGTAGAAAGCCCCGGAGATCGGATTGTTGACCGAGTTCATTGCTCTTGCAACGTGATTTCGTGTCAGCTTTATAATAAAATTATACACTCTTATAATTTCTGGCTTATTGTATAGGACCTCGTTGGGATAAAATTTTCTGTACTCAGACTCTGGAGTTCTGTATAAGCGTAAGCAAGTCCCAAGACATTGCCTTTCAAAGCAACCGAATCTTTTCCATTAAGCTTGCTCCCACGTTGAACTAGACGGGGCGTCCATAGACGAGCATAGGCCGGATAGGGGCCATGTAGCAGATTATTTTTACCCTAGTATCGATCTGGTTATAAAACAGTTTCTTCGTTAGGTCAAATGCAACTTTGGCTCTGGCAAGGGCTGCATCTATATTCTTGCTGAAATACAGATACTTGTCCAGCGAAATCCCAAGATATCGGACTACACTGCGGCTCGTCAATTGCTGCCCGTACGGTCCCATTATTGAGAGCTTTCGCCAATTCTTGATGGTATCCCTAGAGGTCTCAGAGAACGGCGATCTAAGCAATACAGTTTCGCATTTCCGAAAATTAATCTTTAATTTCCAGTCGTCGCAAGATTGTTGGATCTCATCGAAGTCACGCTGCAAGAGATTTCTAATGCCTTCGATCTTCGGACCTGATCTGCACGCAATTAAGTCGCCTATGTACGCTTTGCAAGTCAAAAACCCTTAACAGACTTCTCGTTGCATCTGATGCACAGATTAAGATTAAATTCGGTTTTTCACTAAGGAACAAACACAGCCAGTCACTACCTGCGACTTTTGTCAACTTATAAAGTGATCTGATAGTGGTTAATGTTCTTTCTTAGCAAATCAATAATTACTACATGAGCTTATGGTTTTTGAAACCATACTTATATGTAAAAAATAATATAAGTTACCACAATTATATTAATTATTTTTTCACAAGAATAGTAAAATGCAAACTTGTATTAATTTAACGAAAAAAACGTATTTTTTAATACAAGAGATGCAGTTAGTAAGATTTGGAATAAGATTCCGCTGGAATGCGAAAACTTCACTTTGTGCGCTTATTAGAAACCTGAGGACTAAAATTTAAGTCAAAGCCTTACAATTTGATCAAAAAAACTCATTGCAATTGCATTTGAGGTTGGGTTAAGGAAAGCAGAAAAAAAACTACAGCTTAAGGATGATATCGAAGAGTCAATTTAGGACATTGGTACAATGTGTGCTCGCGAAAATTGTCTGCGTGCACTAAAATTCGGTCTCAGGCACATACAGAGTAAGGATAATCGATTTTGGAAATTATCACTTGGCGTTGGCTTTCAGATAGAGGTTATATACCTAACCTAAGCCAAACTCCACATGAAAAGCGTATGTTGGAGTTGTTGAAGGAAACTTGAAAATACGCTTACAGAAAGGCAAGTTCGAGCTAATGTCATCTCCTTTGTTGCCAAAATAATTTTTTCCACATGAGATTTAAAGCCATCTTAGCGGCTATCAACTTCTCGTGAAAATTGGACGAAGATCAAGATTTTATAAAAAATGTAGCACCAAATATTTGAATTGTTTAAAAACTTCAATTGGCCTATTTTAATAATCCATTCTATACCTCAAAACTTGCATGTTATTTCATTCAAATGTTTTGATGCTTTCATATATGTATTTATATTTGTCTTGAACGTGTTGCAAGACCAAGACCAAGCTTGCTCTTCATGTCATCACAAATTTATGAGTCGAACAATTTAAATTAAATAAAAAATCAGCAGGACATCATGGGCTAAATAAGCTTGCATTTATGGCATTAAGTCTTTCAAAAATAGTTCGCACCAGTCAATCTTGAAGCCAGTGCAATGGTCGAATTTTGCACTACTTCATCAAGGATTTCTGGCTTTATTTTGGCAATAACGAGTCGAATATATACATACATGCAAGAGGGTCAGAATCCAAAGATCGGCGTGTATATGCATCACGGGGGCAGTGCTTCCACACCTTAAACCGCCATGGAAATTATGCTACAACTACTTACCATGGACATATGTATACGGGAAACTGATAGCTACCAAGGCAGCGATAAGGTTGACTGAGTGCAACCACCCAAGCAGAATACATAGCCAGGTCATAAGGAAATAATAAAGAATGCGAGAATTCCGAGACATGAAGACTATATCACACCTATACTAGACTTCGAATCGGGATACAAAATACTGATACCAGATTGGGATGACTGGACGAAAGATGTAGTCAGAAAATCTGCTTATTCTGCAGTTTACACGGACGGTTCCAAAACGAACGAAGGCACCGGACTCGGAGTATCCGCGATCTCGCCGGAGATCTCCTTCTCTCTATCCCTTCGATTGCCCAACCACTGCAGTGTATTCCAGGCAGAAGATAAATCTATCCAGGAGGCTGCCCGCTTACTGCCAATGAATCCGATAGACGGGTTGTCTTTCGTCATATACATAGACAGCCAGGCGGCCATCATGGCTCTGGACACACCATCAATCAAATCCAAGATGGTAAGGCAGGACTTCAGGGCAAATTTGGCCTCTCATTAATCCAAAAAAGACAAGTATACTCCTTAGCCTTAACAGGTATATGATAAGTAAGGTCGTAGGAATTATCACAGGTCACTGTATCATGGGTTAACATGCATTAAGAATGGGAGCCCCCATAATGACTTTTGCAGGAGCTGCAGGGATGAGGAAGAAGAAAAAGCGTACTACACTACCTAGGCACCTATCCTAGGAAAAGCACGCTAGGAAGCTATTCATTCGGCAACCTAGAAGATATGTCAGACATAAAGATTCAGAACATAGCAAAATTCATTGTGAAAGCAAACTGGTTATAATCGGTAATAAAGTGGAGAATTTCTACAGAGACCACTTGGATTCCAATCAAGTATTTCTAGCGTATCAGTGGCCAATCGGTGTATCAATCACCGGTAAGTGATAACACAAAGGATCTGACTTACACTCACCTACCTACCTACCTACCTACCTATCTTTTGACATTAAATTGAATTGAGGTTTTAAAAAAAGGCTTTTTGTTATGAGACCCCCCTTTATTTTATAATTTTATTTAACTATATTTTTAATTATAAACGTATCTATGATACACGCACATATATTACTGTGAATATTTAAAATGTCTACCTAGTACGTACGGTTCAGCAGATACTGCCCTGTGACGGACAAATGGACGGTCGGACAACATAGACGCAATAATAGTGATCCGATGGCACCCTTTGGGTAAAGATCCTACGAAATTGCAGAACCATTTGTAGTTGACGGTAATGTTGGCTTTTCCTTCAAATTTGAAAAATAGGCCAATTATACTTCTGACGGGCATTCCGTCGCAAATAGTGGCTTCTTCGGGATAGAATTGGATCTCAAGGTTTACTCTCAAAAATTTTGTTCAAACCGAAAATGGGGGTTACCATAACTATTAAGCCACAAACACACTAAAAAACGGAATTCCGAGATAAGTGCTCTTGAATTTTACCTTTTCGAGTTAGAGTTAATTTTGCATGACAATCAAAAGCTTTGCTGCAGGTTTAATAAAAGGCAAGGCCCAACCACTAACTGTTGAAGTAGAAGTGACCATATAGACAGCAAAGCAGGATCATTTTAAACGTATTTTGTGGCCGCCAGAATCCATTTTGCACCATATTGTAGACTCCTGAGAAAGACCAAAGAATTTAAACAGTTTTAATGGACTTCAAAGCTGCAAAAGACAGTATTCATCGTTTGATTTCTTAAGCCTGATGTTTGAACGGATATTGCGATCCCGGGACCGTCACCGATGAAGAACAGCTTGAGATGTAATCTTTCTTACTGAGCTTTTTGCAAAGGACAACAAAACGATAAATAATTTGGCATTTATTCCATCAAATTAAGGAACATCGGGGTGTTTTTCGTCTTTGAGTGATTTCTTTATTACAATAACGTTTAGCTTGTTAAATGCCACTTTCTATTGAGGAAAGCTTATTGGAACTGACTAGTATTCCAAGTTTCAGGTAGTTTTCTGTCTAAGCCTTCTTATCTTGGTTCCTTTTTGTCTTAAATCCGCTTTTCAGCGTGACTTTTTCTACACTGATATCGGCACCGATAAATGTTTATGGACGGTACACGGCGGTACAGAACCACCTTTGGTTGCTTAGCAGGCTTAACTGCCTAAAGCAGGTCTTGTTTTTGATCCAGAAAAAGACGATCCAAATGCAACTTTAAGCAATAATGAGTACGCTGGAGAAGGGATCCTCCAAGACCGTAGTAAATTGAAGTTCAATGATCGAAAAACAAGGAGAAATTTTAAGAATCGCCCAAGCCACTTACCACACATTCGGTGTTGCAATTTTTATAAGAATAGGTTGCGGATGTCCAATCCTTAATAAGTAACCTTGGTTTCATGCCTCGAACTTGCGTTTGCATAATTTTGACCGAAATTTCATTTCAAAATTCATGCTTTGTCGTTCGTCAATGTTCAAGTCGTTGCTGTAAATTTTTCTAAAATCATAAGAGCTGTCAGTGTCAAAATAATATACAACTCAAAATAAACTCGACAGATGAGCCACCCTATAAACTTCGGGTACATTTTCATGCATCGAATCAAAATTTATCCATTGAGCTATAAACCCAAGAAATTCCCTGACGTATGGTATCCTTGAAATTCAACTGAATACAAAGTATGTTACTACCTGGATTTTAGCATCTGCTCTTCCTCCGTCAAGGATTTACTTGTAAATATTAAGGACACCACAACACAAGCTTGTTGCTAGTTTAGGACCATCACTTCCTCAATTCATATTGCACTCAGTTTTATTACTTTGGCCTGCAACCGGACTAAAACTCACGTCGGTCGTTTGAAATATGGCCAAGCCTTACATATCGATTACACATCCTTGTTCCTCTGTACACACTCATACTTTGTGGTTTGCAATGTTTGCAGATTTATTACAAAACTGTTAAGCTCTGTCCGTTTGGGTTTTGTTGAACATTGTGGGGAGTGTGTAATTAAAAATGCGATAAATTAAAACCAAAGAAGGTCTCGTGTTAAGGAAAACCAACAAAGTTGGCCCCAAGGCCTAACGAGGTCAAATCAATTTATTGAGTGAGTTTCCTTGGAAATGGAATTCCATATACTCGAGAAATGTTTTTTATGGCATGCTTACTGAACTAGGCCTGCAAGGATATGGGGCTTATGTAGGTTTGTCCAGAATTATGAACTTTGCGGGGATTAAGTAGATATATGGATACATATTCTGATTAGGATGTATGAACAAGTATATCGTGTAGAGTATCCTTGTCGTTGGCCAATAGGATTGTCCTTGTTGATATGGTTTTGTAGAATAAATGAATTGATGGCAGAGGATTGCTTAGTGAAATATGAGGGATTTATGAACTACGGAATTTGTTTTTTGTATCCCTAGCAAAGGATTTAAATATCAAACGGGAAACAAAAAAATACTTGGCAACATCAATGAGGAATATGAACGCCTCTTTAGTTAAGCTGCTTACGGCGACTGTGTCCGTAGATCATTGAATTGAAACCATGCACAGTGGGGGTACCTTTAATTTGTCCTCATAAAAAGGTTTAACTCGTGACAATTTTTTTTTTTAGATAAAGACAAAATGTAAATCGTCCTTTTGTGCTGCTTTTTGTATTTAAGGTTCAAGTGTTTTTGGAATGAATAACAGTATAATGACGCTAAGCCTTATGGATGGATTATGATGTCGGTCAAGTGGCATGCAAAGACGATCTCTTTTGAGGATATTTTCATAATAATTTGTCTGGCTTTCGGTGGTATTTCAGATATTCCGTTCCGAATTTTCTCAAGTTTGTTCTTAAGGGGTTATGAATATCCGAAAAAGCGAGCAAAAGGATAAGGAGATGAATTGAAAGATTGACAATTTATGTATTTTGGTTTCGATTCGCTCATCGGGTGAATTCCAAACGGGGGCGGAGAATTTGATTCCTACTTATTTGCATTCACAAAATTCTCAGTATTTTTTTAGTTGACACTTGTTTTTATATTGGAGCGTTATGGAATGAAAGCGTTATATAAATTTGAAATCACCTACACAAATCACTTTTGGAGCCACGAAACAAGAATTCTTTAACGTTATTCCAATGGTAAATGGTGGCTGGACCAGTTTCAAAAACAAGATGATTGTTCAGGACTTGGATCCAATTGTAAGGCAGATGCTTGTCCAACTAAAACTTGAAGAATTTGTGCCGCAACATGAGCTGCGAGTGATTTGACACTGTCTTGTAAGAACCAAATGCTCTGAAGTTTAAATTGATTTAATTGGCGTACAGTTATGTTTTCGCACATGTCCGGATAGCACTCACTGCCACTAAGGTACCTCTAGTATCATAAAAGCAAAGAAATATAACCCAGAGGTGAAGCCGGCCATTATAGCTCACCAACTAGTAACTCTATGAAAATGTTTTGACTTTTGGCATATCAGTTGAAGGTTTTCCAATACCCCAATTGAGGTTGTTCTTTTTATTTATAGGGCTAGCCTTATATTCTCCCCGCGTATTCACATTTGATCAATTATTTACTAAGGGCCATTATTCCTAGAACTAGTTTATTCTTGCAACGAGAAATAGAATGGATCGGACCATCGGACTGGAGATTGTTGGCACTTGTGTCACATTTGCCATGAAATTTAATGAAAAAAAAATCAGTTTCCCAGAAACTGTTGAATATTTATTTTGAAAACTATTCAAATTAAAGTGAGTGCTGAAAAAATCAGAATCAGGATGGTTGGTTTTCTTCTACGCGGCATTACTTTCAATTCATCTTCCTCTGCCTGGTCAATTCAGAATTAAGGGAATAATAAAAATCACTTGAAACTGAAATTTCTTAAAATTGAACCTTTCATGTGAGAATGACATTTTTTTAAATGTCGCTTTGTCTCAATCTCGTTGTGAGATTCGAACTCGTAGGAACGAAACCTCAAAACTCGCACACCGAGTTGCCTTTGGAACGATTGGAACGATTTTGTTTCTTGCAAATAGTTCTAGGACTAAGAAGGTTTTGAAAATTGAAAGAATTCAAGAACTGAATATGAAATTCATGTCGAGCTGTATTTTTGCTGATACTAAACTCGTAAGCCAAATAAAAAGTTTAATTAAATAAACAAAAAAAAAAAAAAAACTCGTTTGTAGGAGTTGCCTTTAGATATTTATTTATCTTATTCTTTTTCATTTATTTATTAATTTATTTATTTTTTTATGTATTTATTTTATTAATTATTAATTATTCTGAATATTCATTTAATTAAAATTAATTTAAATAGTTTTTTTATAGATTTATTTATAAATATATTAAATTAATTATTTCGTTTGCTCGTTATTGATATATTCGATTACTTATTTATTTGTTTGTTGTTTTTTCCATAAAATATCTTAATTTACTAACTTTTTCTTGTATTCGCGGAGGTTTTTCACGAATTTTCCATCCTAAGTTAATAATAATATTTTGAAGTAAAACTTTCCTATAACATTAAGATAATTAATTCAGTAGTACAAAATTGTATTGTAACTTTGAATTGTAAAATGTGTGGTAACATCAACTTTTACAATACTTATTTCGAATAAAATTAACTCTATCTATCTAGGAAAAAAAGTTTAGTTATTATTTAGATAGCCTTGTGTTCGCTATTTTATAATCTGGGTGAAGTCCTCTTTAGGGTAAAACTTCAAGACCATGACAGCATTAAGGTCTGGTTGGCGCAGTTCGTAGAGCGTCTGGCTTTCAATTAATTCAATTGCTACCATTTGCCATTGGGATAAAATTTATGGCACTATCACTGGATTAGTCGAACAGCGATATTAGTTTGACTGATAGGTGGTGTTGTTCTACTGGTATCGTATCGGCTTGAGTTCTTAGATCGTGTAATCTTCTCTATAGATTTATGTGGAGAAATGGCACTGTTGTGAAGTCATAACTTTAAAAAAGTCGAAATCAAATCATCCGTTCCATTACGGGCTCCACACACGGAATTGAATTGAATCCAAATACATCTGAGTTTTTGAAAACCTCTTCATAATCTCTCGGTCTTCTTATAGTTCTGCCATCGCGAGATTTTAAGCCTTAAGAAGTACTCCCGACTTCAACAAAATCATATCTTTTGATTCAAGTTTAAGGGCGCGCGTTAGAGCATATTTAGAGCTGAGCTGAACTTTGCAGAGTGACTTTTGGAGAAGCCGAGAAACCAGCATAAAAATTAAAAAAGAATCGCTCCTTCCGGTCACTATTTTTAATAAATAGACGATTGAGAACTAAAGCTTTATGGATCTTGTCTTTGAGCTCTGGATACAATAATTTAAGTGCATGAAAAGCAGATGCACATTGTATGCAAGTTAACGGCGAATCTTCAAAGTACAGCAGTCTGCCATCGTCCTTACTGAAGGCCTCTTCTTCGATTCCGCACATAAGAATAAAGTGAATGCAATTGAAGACAGCTAGATAATTTTCGAGCTTCATAGAAAACTAATTGATTGAGGCACAAGTCAGCTCTGGACTGTAGCGCCATCAGTGTTGTGAAAATTGCAAAACATTGGCAAATGAAAAAAACGGCCAAGTGCGAGTCGGACTCGCGAACCGAGGGTTCCATACATATAAGTAAAAGTTCACCCATCACGATAATCGAGTCTCCGTCTCGTTTCAGTAGTCCTTTATTTAACATCAACACAAATCAATTATTTTATAATATAACTGAAATTATTACACTAGCCTTGCAAAATAATATATTGTAGGAATAATACACGAAAGCTTTCTGATAATATTTTTTTAATTTTTTGAAAAATTTGAAGAATTAAGGTTGCGAGTTTTAAAATATTCTTTTTCTTTTGACTGCGTTGATATAGAAGTTTGTTACAAACAGGCGGACGGACGGACAACATAGTGATCTTATAAGGGTTCCGTTTTTTCCTTTCAAGGTACGGAACCCTAAAAAAACTTTTGCGAAAAGTCAGCATGGGCAGTGCTTCCTGACCAATTTGAAAAAAGTAAAATGACACAGTCATTTGCAAGCGTCCTTAAGGACCTTCTGGCTCACTCCAACATGAAAAACAATTCAAGTCACTCTTCTCTTCCAAGAGAGAATATGCCCCCAATTGAACCGCAAATATATCTCCAGCTTTCAGCACATCAAGTAGAAACAATTTATCAAAGCAACAATGACATCCAATAAATCAGCAAGACATTTAGAATTAAGTTGCCCCACTGCAAGCTCTAAAGCAACACAAAAAACCATTTTGCAACAATTTACGAACAGCATCTGGAACCTCACTTTATGACTACCTTCGATAAATTGCAGCTTGCTGCCATCGACCAAAGCTAACATGACAGAGTGATTTAGTGTCGGTTGCTTGTTCATCCCGGCTCCAGTTGTAGTTTATAGTTTCTCATATAAAACACAACACTAAACGTCCTTCGCTCCGTAATCCAATAGTCACATGTGTCCTTATGGTGGAGGCATCGTTAAAAACGCGTAACTCATTTGTTAGAATTTTCGAAAACTTATTGACAACAGCAGTGAGGGACGTACATATTAAAATTCCAACAGTTTACACTAGCCCCCCATCCATCTAAGTCGTCCTTTGGAGTTTTGTGTGTGCATCTTCTAACCGACCTGATTACATAAACAAAACACAAAACACATAATCCCTCCCGGTGACATTAAGGAAAACTTGCAAATTTTCTCCACACAGTCTTCTCCCAGGAAGCTTAGTGGTTCAAGCAATTAATTAAGTTGCTCTTTGTGGGCTTCCTAAATTTAAGGATAATACTGGGAATAAACTTTTGTCTCTTTTGGTATAGTTTTTCTGTCTTTTTTTTTTGTGTATGGGTATATCTTCGGGAGGGGACGTCGTCATGGTTGGGTGCAATGAGAAAAGTTTGAACAGTCACCAGAAAAGACAGATTCGAGGATTAAGTGTGTTTGACAAGTTACATGTGTCCGAAGTGAAAGTTACAGCAACTGATCTTTCGCATACATTCGAAGATGTCTCGGGTGTTTTAACTAACGTTTGTGCCTTTCATTGTAGTTTTTTGTGGAGTATTTCCAAGTTGAGAGTTCATCTTGAGCAAAGTTTCGTATTGACTTTAACATTCTCAACAGTTTCGATTCGCTTTTTGCTATTCAGTTTTTATTGTAGGCTTTGAATAAAAATTTTAACGTTGATATTGACCTCCTGTGGGGAAACTTACATACAACTTGAGGTCTGTTTTTACTTACGTTCGAAAAAAACATATGGATGGACTTACCTGAAAATAGAAGAAAAGAGAGTCGTTAATCATTTCGTACAATTTTAGAAAAATAATATAAAAGCTCTTTTAAATAACATAAATTGTAATTTTGCTAGCTTCCTATTCGGAAGCTAATATCGGATTTTTCAATAAGAGCGCTACAAATACAAATTTGAATAAAACAAAAACGGTTTTGGATATCAATGAAATTCTTTACTAATGTGAAAGTACGTTCGATGCCATTATATATGAAACTCGATTTCTTTTGCATGGCCACCACGGGCACGCTTGCAGAAGTCCAGACGCTGAACCCAATTTTCGACGGTTTTCAAGCATATCGGTTTTTCGGCCGATACTGCTGCAATTTCACGTTCGATATTCGTACGAAGTTCATCAATCGTCGCTGGCTTGTTGGCATAGACCATAGACTTGACGTTGCCCCACAGGAAATAGTCTAACGGCGTCAAATCGCAAGACCGAGGCGGTCAAGCGACTGTACCATTTCGTGAGATAACACGTTCTCCAAACTTGGTTTCCAATAAATTGATTGTGACATTCGTTGTGTGGCTTGGAGCGACGTCCTGTTGGAGCAACATATCCTCCAAGTCCATATCATCCAATTGGGGCCAAAAATATTCGGTTGTCGTTGAACGGTAGCGATCCCCATTCACAGTAACGTGCTGGTCTTGATCATCACGGAAGCAGTACGGCCCAATGAGGCCGCCGGCCCATAAACCACACCAAAGCGTTATATTTTCGGGATGCAATGATGACTCCTGGAGAACGTGTGGATTGCTGCCTGACCAATACCGAATATTTTGTTTATTGACGGAGCCATTCAGCCAGAAATGAGCCTCATCGCTGAAAATCTGCATCATTTTCAAGTTGTTTCTCAGCCCAATTCACGAACATACGACGCTTCTGGTGATCAAGCGGCTTCAGTTCTTGCGTCAATTTAATCTTATAAGGATATAGGCCAAGATCTTTTCGCAAAATTCGCCACAACGACGTCACAGAGATGCCCAACGCTTGAGAACGACGTGGGAGAGACACATTTGGGCTTTCTGCAACTGAAGCCTCAGCTGCAGCAATATTCTCGACACTACGGGCACTTCTTTGTCTCACTGACACGGGAACATTTTGTACTGTGCCTGTGGATTCAAATTTTTCCACTAGACGCTCAATTGTTGATCTGCCAGGACGATTATGACGACCATAAATTGTACGTAGCACTCTTAACGTTGAGGCCACTGACTCCGAATTTCGGTAGTAAATTTTAATAATTTTGACTCGTTGTTGGTTACTGAAGAGAAATGTCAAAAGAGCGGCAAGAAATATGGCGTCGTTTTCTGTCCCTGTCGCCTCTACTTTTGTAGCGTCCCTGTTGAAAAACCCGTTATATTGAAATTTTGAAATACATTCATCCAGAGAAGAACTACCTTCTGTTGGTTTAAAGGGTTCAACTTTCCCAATGGCATGGAAGATAAACTGTTGATTTCATACAATCAGAAGAAATCCAGTCACCATCCATGCCCCTTGGAATCAATCCGTTCAGATGACGGTCGTGTTACTTTACTTGAATAATGCTGCTGAATACTGCTGTTCCCAGGAGCAACCAATAAATTGAAACTGTCCTCATGGCGATATAATTGTGGTGTAAGAAGTCTGCTGAACAGGATCAAAAGCACTAAAAGAACGGGTCGTATAATGTTGCATAGAGTCAGATGCGAATTCATCATCGGAAGACAGCTGTGAACAAAGGGCATCGACTTCAATCCAATGAGCGGATCGCCTTACTATGATCCGCATTCACGCACAATTTTGGTTTGTCATTTTCAAATGTGACAATTGGCACAACCAATAAAGCTGAAGAGCCTTTAAAAAAGGAATTCCGTGAAATCTTGGACGGAGAAGTAAAGGGTGATTTTTTAGCTATTATGTTTTTGGCAACACTGGTTTAAACAGCTGACGCACGTTTCGTGTTTTGTTTCACTGTGAAACATCTTCAGTTGGTCTATAATTTAACCATGAATCGTCCTACAAACGAACAACGCTTGCAAATTATTAAATTTTATTATCAAAATGCGTGCTCTGTTAAGAAAGTTCATCGCGCGCTTCTTCCATTTTATGGTCAGTTTAATCGACCCACTGAAGCTGCTATTCGGGCTTCTGTGACTAAATTTCGCACCAAATTTACATTGTTAAACATTAAACCACCAACACGCTTACGTAGAGTGCGAACTGAAGAAAATATCGCAGCTGTATCGGCCAGAAGGATTTAGGTGTGATGCCTTTCAAAATAGAGCTGGTGCAAGAATTGAAGCCGAACGACCTACCGCAACGTAATATTTTTGGTGAATGAGCTCTTGGAAAGTTGGCCGAAGATCCACTTTTTTACCCTAAAATTGTGTTCAGCGACGAAGCTCATTTTTGGCTCAATGGGTACGTAAATAAGCAGAATTGTCGATTACCAATGCATTCAGAAAAAATCACAGTTTGGTGCGGTTTATGCGCTGGTGGCATCATTGGACCGTACTTCTTCAAAGATGATGCGAATCGTGACGTAACTGTGAATGGTGAGCGCTACCGTGAGCGCAACAATGGACTTATTGAGAGGCGAGTTCGGTGAACATCTTATTTCACGTTCGGGACCGGTCAATTGGCCGCCTAGATCGTGCGATTTAACGCCTTTAGACTATTCTTTGTGGGGCTATGTTAAAGCTCATGTCTATACAGACAAGCCCGCTTCAATTGACACATTGGAAGACAACATTGAAGCATTTATTCGTGAGATACCGGCCGAAATGTTGGAAAGAGTATGCCAAAATTGGACTAAGCGGATGGACCATTTGAGGCGCAGTCATGGTCAACATTTGCATGAAATAATCTTCAAACATTAAATTTTATGGACCGTACTATCGATTCAAATAAAGATTTCATGCATTTTTCTGAATTTTATGTGTTTTCCTGTGAAAAACTTTCCTATAGCTTTTAAAAAATCACCCTTTACAAGTACATCAAGGTGAACATTTGGAGCTTCGATGCCAGAATCGACAGAGAAAACGTATTTCCACTAAATGGCAACAGAAAGCGCCTCTCGAATTAAATTTTGTCACCGTTTCGCAGCTATTTGTAGGTATGTTTAAGTAGCATTTCCAACACCTGTGATTATTAAAACACGACTTCAGTTTATCACATAGTTCTCCGGAATATGCCTTAATTAATCTGTCAGTTTTGGGAAGATGAAAGCATCCGAATGACTGAAATGTTAGCTCTTTCCATCGCATCTACAAAAACGGCGATCAACGAGCATGTCCGCAACAACTATGGAGGTGAAGCCATGCTAACCTTAGCTTTCAAAATCCTATCCAACCTTTTTTTTTTTTGCGAATTTCTAAGGCCTTCTTGGACCACGCAACTCGACCAATATCAGTGTGGCTTTCGGCCACGCTAATGGGCAATAGACCAAATGTTCACACTGCTTGAAGATACAAACGATTTTTAAGGCGCTTGTAGCTCGCAAAACGAGTTGATCTTCAAATAAATGAAGATTCGATAAGATTCATATCGTCGACAGAAAATCATCGTCAGAGCTGTGACATTGAAAAAGCAGAGGAATATATCGATCGACGACACCTTGAAAGAGATCTGATGAATACTCAGCCTAAGCGATCAATTCTAAACACATATCCTGCCAGTTCTTTTATTACCGGCTTATCTGGTTTGAGGAAGCTTCAAAACAAAAATGTTTCCTCGTTTACAAAGTCTTTTCTGTGAGGACCGTGAGTGGAGGAGAAAGTTAATCCGCAAACAGTTCGAGTCGTACAATATTGTGAATCCAGTGCGGATGGGGAAAGTCGATCATCGACTGCAACAAGCAAGCTCCAGTTACGAAAAATCCTAAACCGAAACATCAATTCATAGACCACACAATCACGGATGCCAGATCGCTTGGTCTATTTGGGGAGGAAAGAAGCATTAGCTCAGGCTTAGATCTTTCTGATAAGAGGGACTTAATAAGAAAGTTAATGTAGATACTGAAAATTTGGAGAATAGAAGAAAGCAAAAGGGCTATATTCAAAATTCCGTGCTTCTACAGAACAATGAGAGCTCAAACATTGTACGGCTTTTTCTCAAAAGTTGAAAAAATAGTGCAGTTTTCCCAATAAATAAAAATATACGAAAACGTGAAGATGAAGAGGGAATATATTTTAAATTTTTTTTGACACCACAGACTTAAAAACTACTGAAATGTTTCGGTATCCTGACAGGATATAACACTATTGGCTGAAAGAAGACGCATCGCCTCTAAACAAATTGCTTTTAGAATTAAATTGGGTATAAGAAATTTGCTGATATGATGCAATGGTCCGAAGAACCTAGAGGCGCCAATTCATCAATGGAGTTTTTGTCGGGCTGAGAAGTGAGGAACAAGTCCAATGTGTTGGCTTTGAGACGGGCAATGTTAGGGATACGTGTTTGCTAATCTACAAGCTGGGTTAAATAATTTAATTCAGCAAAGAGCTCAACATACCTTCCCTTGGGTGTTGTTTGACAAGAATGTCGAAGCCAATTAAACTTGTGTATATTGAAATCGCTCGCAACGGCACTTTCAGTATGTGGATATATGGATACAATTCTTAAAATGGAATTTGAAAGCTCCACAAATTCGTTAAAAGTATACGAGCTGTTCAGGTTTGGTTATGGACGAAGAATTTAATCCATATGAAATTGAATTCCAGATTGGAGTATTGGCCGTAATGTGGTTGAAGGTGATAAGTAATATCGTTATAATAATATATATGGTGATACCACGATGTGAAAATTAAATTTTGTCATCATCATTAATTTTAATGATGGCCGAATTGGGAGGGAGCGGGATGCATGTATTAATATAAGGCTAACAAACTGCCACTCCGAAAATATGGGGCATTGTCGTCCACCAACAGCGCGAAAACACCTATAAGCACCAAGATACTTGGCGACAATGCATATAAGACAGGTTGAATGACACCTCAGAAAAACAGCTGTTAATTACATAACAAACCGCAGCTTCAAGGAAAGAAAGGGTTGATATAAAAAAACACTCTGATAGCATCAGCTAGCAAATAAAGTTTAATTTCTGAAATCAGCTCAAGACTTTTCTTGTTCTGCAATAATTTTTTCTGGTTCAACATAACTAGAATTAACGTTCCCAGTTCATCTAGCTGCGAACTCAACAGTTTTAATTCCCACTTACCTCAGTGCGGAACAATATCCACATCTCCTTTGGAATGGCCAAACTAAACATTAAAAATTTATACATCCACCTTGCCAACACAATATGGCTGAATGAATCAACTAGCAATATCACCAGAAAAACCTGGTCCAGAAAGCTACTAAACTTGAGTCACAATTGGCAGACAAGCAGAAAGATTAGGCGTACAATTAAATGACTTCTGCAGTAGCTGCCGCCGATGAATATGAACCGTTTTTCATCTCCTCTGCGAAATAGGATTTCAATTTTTTCACATCTTTAAAAAAAAACCCAAAAGAAAAAGATTGGTTCTCTTCACGTACCCCTTGTCTCACTCCCCAACTAGAAACAAAGAGTTTGGTTTACTATGTCTTGAAATGGAAATAGAAAAAAGGCTGTGTTGATGGCATGGACTCGAACTAGGAGTCAACCAGTTAATACCGACAAACGCTTGAATAAAGTGGCAAAATCAAAGGTTGGTGTTCCATGTCCAGCAAGTGTTTCATCATACAATTCTAGTATGGAAGGAGTTGATTATTGTGATCAACTTATTGAGTGCTATCGTATGTGGTTGAGAACCAGAAAATGGACGGTTAAATTAATTTTCCACTTATTTGATTTGAGTATTGTAAACAGCTAGCAGGAATATATTCATGACTGCAAACTTAACCAGCTGCAAGGAAAAGAAAAGAAGGATTTGTTACTATTAAATCTGGAACTCGGAGAATATTTTTGGGTGGGGTCACCCAGCCAAGAGATGAACCAGAAATTTCTGAGACAGACGACGAACTTTTGGAAAAGAAGAGAAAAAAAAATCCCAGCCATTACCAGGACAAGACAGTTATGGAAACTTTAAAAGCACCTCATAAGTGACGTCTGGCCAATTGCCCCAGTCGTTCTCGTACAAAGTATGAGAAATGTGAAGTTTACCTTCGCCTGACCAAAGATACAAATTTCTTCAAGCAATAAAAAAATAATATCTTAGAAAATACTTTTTTGAAATGTTGGTTTCTTTTTTTTTTTGTTTACGGCCTTTTTTGGTAATGATAGACTCCTCAAGCTCCCAAATGTGACTGTCCTTTTATTAGGACATCGTTGAAAATCGAAAATCAAATTTTATATATTTTTGTGTTCCTGAATTACTCAAGATACTCAAAAATATTTGGAACAACTCAGGAGGGAAAGGGCTAAAAGGAATCCCTCTCAAAGTCTTTCCTCATCTCCTCCACAAAATTGACAGATAGGTAATCAACGCAACCCTCGTGGCATCACAATGGGCCAAACCATGGCCTTACATAAGTGCGCCTTATGGCAACCGCTATAACCTAATCATAAGCAGTTGAGCTTGTGTTTTTTTTTTTTTTATTTAGAGCCACGTAAAAAAACTTGGGAATAAAAACGCAACCCAAAATAGAATTTCAAGCCAATCATCTAACCCCGATTCCGTATCTGTTTATCCAAATGAAAAAAAAAAATACGCACAAAAAACGGCAAATTTAAGCCACGGTTTTAAGCAAGTCTTACAATACACAAAACCTTTTCTAAACATTCCAATAAAACATTCAAGCCATAAGTATGCTTTCTAATAAAATACCACTTGCACTGTGGAAAATTTTTTAAAAAGTTTTCTAGTCAGCCTTGCGAATGTTTTCAGTGAATTTTCTGAGGGAAAAACGAAAATCTCTTCACTTGAAAATCACCTCAGTTGCAGTCAACAACAATAGATTCCTGTCCGAAATTAATAAATACAGATTCAGTCCACCGTCCTGTTTTTAAACCTTTTATCCCCTAAATTCTTCAATAATGGAAACGACAGAAGCTGCTACATCTAGTTCCATACCCACAACCGGAGAGCAAATTGAGCCAATTACATCGGCTCCGATTGCTGCCCAGGATGCCAACGATAGTTTTCTGAGTCGTTGCAATTGGAACAATGAAAAAATCACAAATATCCTTCGTTCTCCGCCGGGCGTTCGTCAACGGTCTGTCTTCACAGCAAATCCACCATCCACGGTAAAAGACCTGCTCTTCTTCATTCGTATTTTGTTCTCCTTTTAATCCAAAAGTCCTTTTTTTTTGTTGTAGACAAAGTTTAACGTGAGTGCAGCACCGTTTGTCGCATCGTCCTCCACCCTGCAACAGCAACAAAGACCACAAACCGCAATCAAGGAGATACCAATGACAACACAATTCCACCTAAGACAACCACACATCAATGTGCCAACACATCTTGGATCCCCTCATGCAGGATATGATCACACAGCGGCCAGGATAGTGAGAAGTCTATCGGCTCGTTATAACCCATCGCCGTTATATGGTTCAGCGGCTGGCATGAAGAGTGCCGGCAGCGATATGCGTCCCATCGTAATAATGGTAAGTGTCAATTGGTTGGTCATTTATGATAAACACGTTCTCATGTTATGGTGTCTAGCCTGGAAGCCTATCACCGTCTGTACCCCCGTACTCGAGCCGCCTCAGCAGTCGAGATTATGAGACCTCATACTCGGCTGGACCTATAACGCTGCCAAATGGGACCATTCAAATTCGTTTACGCGAAGGAGTATGGTAGGCTATGAGCACCCCTCAGCTGATTGTCCCCATTTTGCTAATCCTCCCTTCGTCTGCAGCATTGATATGACACTGGACAAGGCTGTGCGTGTGTTCAATACTCGAAGCATGGTTGCTGTATCATTGTCCAGCAATGGCAGTTCCTCGGCCATGATCCATCCAAACGGCCGGGTCTACCAGAATGGATCCCGGGTGGAAATCGTTACCTACGATGGCATGAAGAGCAACAACTACGTGTGAGATACTTGCGTGGGGCGGGTGGTTTGGGGCCAGCAGTGGAAATAAAACCAAATGTGTTTGTCTAATTTTAGGCGTTATGCAAAAATGTGGTACAAGGGAGTGAGCTTCACGAGCGAGAATTGCGCCCTCACCTATCTCGTGGACACGGCTGGTACTCGAACGACAACGGATAGCTTTATTGACATGGGTCGGGACTACACCATTTTTGTGTTCTACAAGTAAGTGGGTGGGGTTGGTTGTATAAATTGTTTCACATGTTTTGAAAGCTTTGATCATGGGTGGAAGGGTTAAAGTGCGTTCATTTAGGTAGCTTATATGAGGCTATTTTTGAAATGTATTATAAACGAAGGTTTGGAAATTTTGTGATTAGCTTACGTGTGGTTGGCTCGGGTGTCAAATTTCGAGGAAAAAGTTTAATTTAAAAAATAATTCGAAAAAAATGTATTCCGGTAGAGGCATCTGCTTTTGCCAAGGTGTTCCTTAAAGTTGGTGCACAAGGTTTGTCCTGTCCAAAAAGATTGTAAAATAGTATAGTTACAATATCGAAAGTTGTTTAATTCACCTGACGTGGTAGGAATGTCCTAGCACGCTGATCCACACTTGTTTGAAAAAAAATAATTTCTAAAGCCTCAAGTAGGTATGTAAAAGTTCGATCTTAGAGCCCCAAAATTCATAAAGGTTTGAAGACTTCTACCATAGAAGCAGTACGATATCCAAGAGGTCAGAATTTATTCAAGCTCATCGCGTTTGGTTAGCTGTTTAAATCTGAAAAATGTACATGCGTTAACTTCGACATATTTAAAACGATTCGCCAAGTTGTGTATCTTTAACCTGCTGACTCGACTATTTATCGGAAGCTGAAAATACCGTGTCATGCGCAAGAGATACTTTGGCGGAAGAGGTTTTTGGTTTCTAAACATGATGCTAGTAGTCAACGCAAAATGGCACCGGAAAAACCTGTTCGTACCTTATACAACATAAATCTAACCTTCATTTCAGACTTTGTCCAAGGCTTAAGAAACTTCTGGTCTTCGGATGTTTTTTGGTGTAAACCTTTCCAGTGCCGAACTTTTTATTATTAGACTAGTTTATTAGCATGTAATTAAAATAAAATGATAATATAAAAATAAATAAAGGAGCCTAGCTGCGGAGACTATTGGTTGTAGGTATTTAAACATGAGTTTTTCAAAAACTCTGATTTAGTTGGCAAGTCTGTAGAAATTTAAAGAGTTTCCACTGTTCTGAAACGTGCTAAAACCATTTGTTATATTCAAATTCGTTTATACTGTAGCTACATTTCTCATTGACAATTGCTAAAGGATTTGTCCAGTAAGGAAATCTTAATCAGAAGCTTGACAAAGTCAGTTCAGTGTCATAGTTTTAATTCGAAAATATCGTTCGTTTTTTTTTAATAACTTTCTAAACGAGAAACAAGATAAACGCAAAAACAATGAATTAACAATTTCGATAATGGCCAACTTGAAATTGACTCTCATTATAAGTATTTTTAAAAAAATAACTTAGACTAACTTACTAGAACACACCGCTCGTCATAAGGCTCAAATGTTTTCTCAAGGTAGTCGCCAAATAAGTCGGCTTTATTTTACAATATTTACAGCAATCATAATTGCCATTTTTATTTATAGCTAGTTACAGTTTGATGTTTTCGTTGGTAGCAGGATTAGTTGCAAATGGCTTCATTATCCAGATTGTCGGCGTATGAAGAAAGTTCGCGGTTCAGTGCCATGCTCTCTTATCACAGACACTGAATAAAGCATTCCAAATGGAAGCACCTTTTGAACTCGACACGTAAATTTTGCAATCTTTTCTAAACTTACTAGAACACACCGCTCGTCATAAGGCTCAAATGTTTTCTCAAGGTAGTCGCCAAATAAGTCGGCTTTATTTTACAATATTTACAGCAATCATAATTGCCATTTTTATTTATAGCTAGTTACAGTTTGATGTTTTCGTTGGTAGCAGGATTAGTTGCAAATGGCTTCATTATCCAGATTGTCGGCGTATGAAGAAAGTTCGCGGTTCAGTGCCATGCTCTCTTATCACAGACACTGAATAAAGCATTCCAAATGGAAGCACCTTTTGAACTCGACACGTAAATTTTGCAATCTTTTCTAAAGTCTTCCCAATTAACTGCGATATTTAACCTTCGTTTTTATCCGCGCCTTTTGGTATAAAAAAAGTAAAACGATGAGGCTCTCTGTTAAGACGAGGTTATGCCATGAAACACAAGCAGAAACCTCCTGCTGTACTATATGTCTACTTATGTCTTCTGGCGACAAGCCTTGGTCACAGATGCCATCTCAACTTGCTCCCGTACTTTTTGTACATTGTCGTCAACCATACGTGGGCTTAGAACGTTTATTTGCAATAAAGAGATCCTGTTTTTCAGCTAAGAGTTTTTTTTTTCTATTTTTGAAGCAAACAAAGACTTTCCCACATTTTTTTATGCTACTAGTTCTGATTTCCAAAAACAATTTCTTTTGAAGGAAAATTGATAGCGAAATTCGGTCTTAAATAAATCCTACAGAACAACTTTATTGGTAACGTTGAAGTTATTAGCCATCCCCATGATTTAGCTATGTAGTAGGTTGCACCAATTTGAAGTGTTAAGGAACCTTCACGCGGCTGTATAACCGAAAAGTTGTTTTTAAAAGCTTTCGGGGTAAACAAAGTGATAATGACACTTCTACCTCTGATTGCATTGCTAATAATATATTTAAATTTCTACAATAATTCATCCCACAATCAGTTTAACAAGAAATTGATTTGAAGTGAACTGAAGTAAATGATTTTTTTCTGTTTTTCCAAAGATTTTTCGAAAAGCAATTTAAAATAAAATGACTTCTTTAAAAACCACAATTTTTGTACTCAGCATCAATAAAGCTTTTGTTAGGGTTTTCGTCTAAAGAACTTGTTCTTCAAAATATTGAAGGGTTTGACTAATCGTGGCTCTTTTTGCTGAATAAATTTTAAAACTCCAGGTGCAAAAACTCAAGTCTCAAAAGGCTCTATGAGAATGTAGAGAATTATCAGTTCTATCAGTACTTTCATTTTATGGGTTGCCCAATGTTCTGTAGTGGAATTGAACCATCCTTGAAAAATTTCGAAATTTCCTTCACCGATCACATTTTTACAGTAAAAAGTGGCTATCTAGCAAACTGATCACATCACCAACAGTGATAAAATTTTACACAAGTGGATCATTAGAACAGAACCTTTGCGAACGAATCTCGTAAACAATTCGTCTTGAATTGAATTGAATATTGCTGAAATGATTGTACTTCTTCCCAAGCTGCCTTGTCGGAGGTCTTAAATTGTCTAGTTGCTAATTTCAATCGAATCTTTTTTGTCTTTTATAAATAAAGCGATATCTTTTCGAATGAATAAATTTTTAAGATTTTTAGTAACCTGAAAGAATGTCACTGGATACACTTTGGCACGGGTTTTAATTCAAACCGCCAAGTATGCCGCAAAGGTTTGCCTGTAGTAGGATTAGTTTGGCCTCAAGAAAGTGTTCCGAACCGTGTAGCATTTTTGGCTGAGGAGCCAACTCTTGTTTACTATTTGGCATAGCTTACTGAAAACTGAAAAGTACAGCTCCTTATTTAGTTGAAAGTAAGACTGCTCGATATTTCCAGTCCAGTTTAAGGCAGTTATACGGTGTTGAGGAATCTTTTCCCAATTGGATAAAAAACTATGAAGCTATTACCGTATAGGCTTCAAGTTTGTTGTTCACCATATTCAGGCTGGTGTAACGCAGGGCTCCGATTTCTCCCCGACTCTATTTAACCATTTTATCTGATCTGTTGTCTGCTACATGTTATTCAATTAGCTTTTTCGCTGATGATAATAGCCTCAGTTGTTTTATATTCATTTTAATTCATCTTCCTCACTTGGTCACGTAGTGAAAAATAAACCCTTAACCACAATCCTGGAATGACACTTGAAGCGAGTCGAGAACGTTGACTAAACTTTTTCGAAATAAGTGTACATGTTCGTTTAAAACCATGTTGCAAAATGAATGCCTGACAATACCAATGGCACTTTTTGAGGGCTATTTTATTTTTGGCTATGTTTTTTTTTTTTAATGAAAAAGCTTTACTCGTCAAGTTCAGAAGCCCGTCGAAAAACTTTCTTTCGTACTTTCACCATGCATCAAAAAACCTCATGAAAAAGTGATTAATATTGTTTTTTTTGGAAATGTTATTTCTCAGTGACTCGCGGCATGGACCAGCCTGCGTGCAAGAAGCAACTTCCATAGTGCAAAATTCGACATTCGCCTGTTCAGAGGATGGCACCGAAACCTACGAAATAAATGGTTTTCGTATTTCCCAAGCCGCCGATGGTTTGGTCAAGTATGTCGCTGACACACATACTTCCAGTAAAAATCGATTAATTTTATTTTTTTTTCTACCCCAAAACACACTCTTCAGATTGACAAGAACTCACAACAAGTGCCTGATACGAACGAGCCCAACTAATGGATCGGCAACTCTGACCACACCGGCAATTCACTGTACAGCGTCGTTGGGGAAGACTTCCCATCTGTTTGTTAGGTAAGTTTCGAGTCACTAACTCCCTTCATTTTCCACATTGTGCATCATTCGCCCTTTCATTTATAGACGTGGCGAAAAGCGAATGCATTTCGATGGCTCATGTTTCATTGTACGCAACGCAGGACACTCTGCCGGATTCAATGAGGATAATTTGCTAATTGTTTATTAATTCGATTGCCAGTGGCATGGTTCACTTACAATTCATCATCATCATCATCATCATTAGTGCTCGTGATTTTCAAGACAAATTTTAAGCGTTTCATGATTATTTTTTTTTATTTTTAATTTTCCTTAAACAAAAAAACAAACAGGGCTTTAATTTTTTTTTTTATCTATCGTTATTGAAACTAACAAGATATGAAACACCCTATTTTAGCTTTAGAAACACTTGTGATCGATCATACATTTGAAAAGTAGAAGCACATGTATTAAATGGATAACACCAGTTTTCCAGTTGCATTTTATTCTGCCAAAAGTTAGTGATCCAGGGCAGATGTTGAATAATGTAAAAAAAAGAAAGAAAGAAAAGAAAAAAAAAACGTGTAAAAATCATAGAAACAGTTTTTTAAAAGTTTAATGTACGAGTTTACCGATAGGCAGTGATGGACGTATGAGACACTTTAACTCTTCTTTTTGTTTTTATTTTTTTTTTAAATATCCTTATAGTTTTGAAAAACAAAAAATTATTTGTGAAAATGTCAAAAAAAAAAAGTTTCCAAATTATGTGCGAACTTATTGTTATGGAATGATTTGAAAAAACAAAACACCTTGTAGTTTGGTTTCCAAAATACAATACACAAAAAAAAAATATGTTTTATGCGCTGTTAATGAATAAATAATACAAATATTTGTTTTCTTACGTAAAATTCGTTCACAAAATATTTTATGTTCGTGCTTACGAAGATTTTTCGAAATTGACGCTTCAAATGGGTGCGATATTCGATTCGGTCTACGGATACAGATTCCATACTTACGTACGTTAATCGAAAAACCAAATCAAATCAAACTGAGATTTGAATTCGTCGTCATTTTCGTCGAAAATCCACCTCAAACTTGCACCGATTTCGTTGTCCATCTACCCATTGAGTAGATCAAATTTTCATATGCTGTTGAAGACCAGTGGAAAGATATTTGTCAAAATTTTGCTGTAAATTTACCGCGGCAAATCTCGGATACCTCTTTTGCAGCATTCATGTCGCAACCATGCAGCTGTATTCTGACCTGTCAATACTTGCGAACATTTTGTGGATGAGGATTGACAAGAAAATTTGAAAATATGTCTAATAAATTAATCCTGACAATTCTGTGTGATTTTTTAAATTGCCCGAATTGAGTTCAAAAACAAAGTGCACTTTACAAAAGTAAAATGGCAAAAAAAAAAAAAACAAAGAAGAACGATGTTACTTAACACACGCTATAAAAGAAGACCAAGGAAGGTTCCCAAATACAAAAACTTTTTGAAGATAATGAGTATCCCGACGAAATCTTTGCAAATCATTTTCGCATGTCGAGAACAACGTTTCAGGTTGGGTACTATGCCGAGTGCCAAGTACTTCATCAAAGTCTTCGAAATACTCCCAGGAAATATTCTCTTCTATATTCTCTTGATCGTTATCATTAAATTTGTAAATTTTTTTGCAAATATCCGATCTATCGTCTCATCCAAAACTTTGCCCCAAAGGACCGACATCATGCTCCTGCTAGTCGAGAAGTCACTTTCCATTGACAAGCGAACAAAAATTAATTATTTTATTACTGCAGGTTCCTAATTCTTCAAGTCTGGATACTCCCTAAAATAACGAATATTTTTGTCCGTCCCAAAAAATTCTTCTGAGTTGAGGTTATTTCATATTTTGAAGTGCACCTTGGAGATACACTATATTTCGGAAATGTGAGTCCTAACAATATAATTTTTCTTATTTATCTTTTCGAATGAGGGCCTAAACCCAGTATCGAGTCACCGCCATCTGCAATGCTTAACCGTTTGGAGAGCGCAGCTATGTCTTTACTTCGGTAGGATGCCAGTTGGCAACTCAGTTTTTTTTGTCCAAAAATTTCAAAAGAATTCCTTTTCATCTACATCTTAGCCCGTTTATCGTTCAACAAAATCTGAATCTATTGTATTCATAAACAAAGCTTCGAGAGGGATGCAATGATTGCAAATAACCCCGTTCAGTCAGAAAACTATGGAATTTTTTTATTAAGAGATATCAGTTCAAGTATCGGTGAATTGGTAAACGCAAGATAAGAAAAGCGTACTTGTGAAAAGCGTGTGCAAAAGAGCAGTTGAAACGTCAAAACCAAATGATTGCTTTGCAAGCTTAAGAACAGCTCATTGTGCAGGTATATTTTCTTTCGTTTTACTATTTTCAAACACCATGGAGGTTCAACAAAAGTTCGTGTGATTTAAATAGCAAGAAGGAAGTGAAGCCCGAAAAGATGTACTCTCGGTGGATCGATGAAATGCTTTGTTTATAAATTTCATGAAACATCAAAATATTCCCATCGTAGGCGTTTTTCTTTTTTAGTTCAGAGTGTAGCTCTGAACAGAGCTCGAGCACATCGAGCGCACTCTGAACCGACCGTGATTTGTTTTTGAAACACAGTTGAACGCTTAGTTGTCATTCGATTAACAATCATATGTTAGTTTGTCAAAATGATTAAGTTTAATTGTGTAAAATTGCTTATAGTTAGTTATATTTTATATTTTTATTACATTCTACGACAGAATAACAAATCGCGTGCTGCGTTTTAATTGTTTTAAATTTATTTTTGTTTGTTTTCCTTCCTGTCATATTAAAAAATTGCCGTGCTCTGAATACTCGGTCAATTTATTCCGAGCTCATAGAATGCACTCTGAGTATGCTCTGAACGAAAAAAGAAAACCGCCACGCGTTGCGTCTCGACCAGATTGGGAGTTTCTTTGCTTTATCCTTCTGTACGTGAGAACATGATTATTCTTTTTTCGTAGAATTTCATCCTTCAATAAAATTCCTTCCAAAATATAATTTCTATTCCAAAAATACATTTTACACAAAAACTTAATGAAAGTGGGCAATATCTTTTTGACAACTACACAGATGCGCCTGCTTTTGCGCAAGAAAACTAACTCAATTGCGATAAAGAATTTTTTGTTTTGTTTGTGTTTTACACGTCCACACGTGAGTCTAGACTCACACAAGTGAAAGAGAGAAGACAGATCAAATGAGATGAGATAGAAAACAAGCCTCCCGTTTAATCGTGGGTTGTATTTTCGTTTAATCATTTTGAAGTTAATCTTTCTCATTTTCGTTGTATTTCTATCAGGTTGGCAACTAATTTATTGCGGATTTTTTTTAGAAAATAAAAGACAATTTTTTCATGGAACGAATTAACTTTATTCTGTAATGTATTGTCCATTTTGAGGAATGACCTTTTGCCAACTTTCAGGCAGCATCATAATTCAACGCTCATAAAACTTCTAGTTTTTATCAGCAAAAAACTGAACCAGGTACGACTTGACATCATCATTATTAGTGAACTTCTAACCATTCAAGGAGTTTTGCGCAGATCGAAATCGAAAGTAAACAGATGGTGCAAGGTCCTGGCTATACGGTGGATGTGGCAAAACAACCCAACCAAGCTCAAATAATTTTTGCCGAGTGACCAAAAATGTGTGTGGCCTTGCATTGTCATGATGAATACAACACCTTTTCGATTTGTCAATTTGGGGCGCTTTTCTTCAGCTGCATTATTCAATTTTATTAGTTTTTCAGACATCTGAACAGTTGGGTGGTCAAAGTTAAAGTAGACAATTCCTTTTCAACAAACTGATAACATTACTTTCTTTTGATGATGATCAGCTTTTGAAGTTGTTTGAGCTGGTTCACCTGGCTTGCTCCACGATCTTTTTCAATTGACATTGTTGTCAACAAACCATTTTTCATCAGCAGTTATTAAACGTTTTAAAAATTGATCATTTTCATTACGTTTCTTTAACCAATCGCAGATGTTAATGGGTTGTGTTAAATGGTTTTCTTTCAGTTCATGATGAACCCACATATCGAGTTTTCGAACATAGCAAAGTTGTTTGAAACGATTTTCAATGAATGTTTGTGATACATGAAGCTTCTCTGCAATCTCACGTGTTTTACTGTGACGATCCGCATCGATTATTGCTTTGATTTGGTCGTCATAAACTTCAACTGGATGACCAGAGCGTTTTTCATCTTTGAGTGAAAAATCACCAGAACGAAATTTGGCAAACCAATTTCGACACTGCCGTTTTTTTAGAGCTTCGTCACCATAAACAGCACATAACTTTTTATAAGCTTACGATGTGTTTTTTCCTTTCCGGAAATAAATAAAGCAAATGTTCATTTTGATTTTCTATTTTTCAACAGACGCCAAACAAAAACTACACAACCGATCAAAAAATTTGTTTACTGATTGACAGCTGAAGTACCAACTCTCAAATAACAAAATGTGTTTAACATTTCGATTACATCAGCAAACCTAAAAATTCAACTTAAGCCATCTATGAGTGAAATCCGCAATTACTTAGTTGCCAGCCCAATATTTACTAGTACTTTGTAAAACTTTATTAAAAATCAAAAACATAATATTTTCAATAATGGTGAAACTTGTTTGTCCTGATCTCAGCTTCGCAGCATCAGCAGATGATTGATATTCCTCCATAATATGTGGCAAGACCATCGCTGCCTTCTAGGTAGCTATGAAAGTAAGGTTCGAGTTTTCTTTTTTGTTCAATGCTTATATTATGAACAGTATAGAACAACAATAAATTGGAAACGTAAAAACGTAGATCACATCCAAGGGAAAACCCGAATCGGCCAAAAATTTTCATCTTGAATGAATTACTCGATTTGAGTCAGACTTCACAGTCCCTAATGGAAACATTATACAACTACCGGTATCCTTAATAAAATAAAGCGCCATGTATTTAGGAATGTAAATGTGTCACACATACACCGAAAGCCAAGGAACATTTTTTTTTTTTCAATTTATTGGGTTCGTTCGCGTAATGGGTTAATGCGTTTCACATATTTTTTGCAGTTTGCAGGTCGGGGTTCAAATCTGGCTGGAATTTTTTAGTTTTATTTTTTATACGCAAAACCCTTTTTTATTTTGTTTTGTATCAAGTATTCTTTTTTCTTTTTTTTAACTCATTTATTTTTTCAATTGATCAATTTAAATTATTAAGATAAAGGAGTAAAAAATCTTAAACATCACTTAATTTAAAGGGCACAAAAAACTGTGACAGATCCAGTATGCAGTACTTAACATCTTATATATCTTATTTATAATTCTATTATATTCTAAATTATTCTTATAATTATTATTATTAATTATAATAATTATAAGAATAATTTGGAAAACAAAAATGTGGTAAAATTTTTTCCTATTTATCATGTTTTAACTTACAAGCTAACTTAAGTAACTTAGCCTAACTTAACCTAATTTAACCTAACTTTAACTGAGCGCTAGCTTCAACCCAGTGTAGTGTGATTCAATGCAAGATCACTGAATAAAGACATTGCATAACATTGTATCGCCCCACATATTTGATAGTGTCAAATGGCATTCGATCAGTATGGGCAGTGATTCATGCTATGTTTTGGTCAAGTTTTGGTTGGAGTTCAAGTGGTCATCATTGTTTACATTTGCATTCATTGAACTTGGGACAAAGCGAAAAGAAATATTGTATACAGAATGTTGCAAAGGGGTCAGGTTGCTTATACATACTGACCTAATTTTGGATTAGAACAAAAGGATCATAGGGTTAAAATTTGTAAAAATATAAATGTTTTGGAAGAATAAAGACAGTCTTGAAACTCTACTTGACTCAATTATTATTGTGGCAATAATTTGCCTTACTTACAGCGAGCTGAGCTTTGTACAGCAAGGAAGAGCATGCTACGCTTTAGCTTAGGGGGTAGGCTACGGAGAAGATATTAGTTCTTCTAGTGAGAATGGCGATCCTAAAACATTACACCAGTCAAGCCACCAATATTTTTCTTTAAGCGTACTGCAATCAAGCCTACCTCTTTCAGGTACGCTCATACAATACCTCTATTCAACAGACTCAAGCTCCAAGTTTTCTGGCGCATAAAGGACCCTTTTATCTGTTGCCCTTCTAGCAACATGGTATATAGAAGGAACATTTCTCGAGTCCGACAAGTAGTCATGCGCATCCAAATAGAAGAATGCCTCAGGTGGTTTATGTCCAGTTGCTAAAGTGTTTCTAAAATACTCAGGGTTAGGATAAGAAGTATTCTTTGTGCAGTGAATACAATGAAATTTGTCGTTAAAACAAAATAAACATTATGAAGAGCGAAAATAAATCACTTCAGACCTTCGTCGAGGGTAAATCGTTGCCTCTTAAAGGGTTGCAAGAGTGTTAATTTTTTCCCGTGATTTTTTCCTACGGATTATAAAATTCGATCGTGTAATTTTCTTCGAATGCAATGGATGGTGACAAGAAAGAAACCAAAGGATCGTTCGGCCATAAGAAATATTACTTTTTTTGGGACCATAAAGTAAAAAAAAAACGATCGAGGTAGCAAAAAATACACAGGAGAACGTCTGCCTTTACGAAATTACCCCAAGTCAAGTGTCAAGAAATTGTAATTTATTTTCAATAACATTGTTTGGTTCCACGAACATTCACATGTGCAATCGAATATATGCAAATGTTTGTCATTTTGCCAAACAATCCAATCGAATCGTAGCTGAAGCAAGTTAAATTTTACTGGGTAAAAATATCCTGCTATGAATTTCCAATGTTTCGGTTTCAGTGTCAATTGGACAATATTTTGTCAGAATTTCTAACTGGATGCGGTGAATATGTAAAATGTGTGCACGAAGAGTTACCACATTTGTTGAATGTGTGTTCTCATGTACGAAGTGTTTTTCTCTTATTTATGTTTCAACTCACAGATCAGAGGACTAATATTGTAAAAAAAAAATACATCGAAATAAGGTGCAGCGCTACGGCTGCATATTTAAAATTAAACCACATTTTTTTTTTGAAAATAGGCAAGTCGAAAAACTGTCATCAACCATCAGACGCAGCCTACTATGGGATGGTAAAATTTTTATGAATAATTAAGGAAGAAACCGCAGAAAGCTTTTTTTACTACAGGAAAGTTGAAAATTAAATTTGGCACAAATAACATTTAAAGGGTCCCATGGAAAACTCGAATCCAAACAGCAAACCTAGAAGAAGGTTTTTAAAACTCCTATGTTAGTGTTTTTTTTTAGGGGTCCGTACCTCTAGGGGAAAAAACGGAACCCTTGTAGGATCACTTTGTTGTCCGTCCAGCTTTCTGTCAAGACCCTTTTTCTCAGAAACGCGTGGAAAAATCAAGTTGGAATTTATATCAAATACTCAAGTCACTTGCAGCACTGATCAAACTTCTAAGCCAACGCTGGAATCAAAATCTACAGGGTACTTCCTGTGAACTCAGAATCTTGAAATTTGGTACGAAGCAATGTGAACTTTTACTGATATACCTACAGGTTCGTACGGAACCCTCCGTGCGCGAGTCCAACTCGCACTTGGCCGCTTTTTTAGTAGAGATTTACTTTTTTTTATTATATTAAATTCATGGGATGGAAGATTGTAATGCAGGCAGTAAGTCAAAAAGCGTTGTTGCAGAAATAGAGAGTTCTTGAAAATATTTTAAGAATCAGTTTCTGAAAGTGACTGAGATGAATGGATGCGACCTAAAACCTTTATATGGAAGAATTGCAAATGTGGGAGAACAGCGTTCGACAAAAACAGATTTTTCAAGATCGAAAAAGGGGTTAAGAACAAGTTGCAGAGCTATGAGCTGTCCGAACTTAATTTTTCATCAGATTTTAAGGTTTTTGAGAAAAAAATATACTTTTTCGAATATAACAATTTACTTCTTTGAATGACGAATGAGAATACAACCGTGAACCGCAAACTTTACGAGGTGTACAATGATGTAAATCTCGTTCGGAAGGCAAAACTCCGTGGACTACATCGATCAAATGGACAAAACTGTTTCAGCTAAGAATTACTTCGGACTCAATAGTTCCAAGAAAAAGAAGAAGACTGAACCTTTAGTTCATGAGCCAACTAATCGCGGATGCCATGAAGCTTAGTTTTTCCAAAAGTAAGTGCTGGTGTCCGTGTAATATGGAAAGCAGCTTAAGTAAGCTCACGCTCAGATTCTCCAATGATCAATGGCCTGCCAAAAAATGTACATTGATTTAAACACCCTTAGACAAAAGCTTTTAATTGCTCAGCTTTAGTTTTACAACTAATCGTATACCATCTGCTCTTTATTTGACTCCTCAACACTCGCCACCAATTGATAAGAATTGATAGCCCACCTGTGTGCTGTTTGCCAAATAAACTTCCAAGGAAGCGACCTACCAGCTTACTTAGTCTTCTTTTAATTTGACATTAGACATATTATCAATACAGAAAAAAAAATATATCTCCACTCGTACCACCTGCAGAAGATTCAATTCCCATTGCCGCCTCTCGTCCAAGGCGCAATTCTTTATGGGGACGCAATTAACCAAATTAAAGGCGAAAAGTAAACAGTAGGACGCAGCAATCAGAGTTGACCTTTTCTCATGCTTAATTGACCAATCTTCGCATTCAATTTACGAATCAGCTTATCCAAGGTTTCTTTTCTTATTTCTAATTACAGGCAACGTAGGCGACGCGCACGAGTCCCTACACACGATCGGTCGACGACCGATACCATAAATTCGACGAAACTTGACTTCAAATATTTGACCACGTTTCTCGTGTCCTTGTTGTTGTTGCTGATGCCACTGGGATGACAGAAATTACTAGAAGTCGCCTTATGTTCGTTAACTGATTTGTCAATATCCCGAGGGGCTTCCTTGTAAAACTCGTACATTTGACAACGGACGACGCATTTCGGTCGTATTTACTCGTAACTCTTTTCGGATTGGTCCTTGCCAAGGTGGGGGGCGTAAACATGGCCAAAGAAACCTGAGGGGGCAATTCAATAAGAGCGAAGAAAAAGAAGAGGAAATGTAGGGGATCTTGGGGAGTTTACTTTTTAGTTTGAATCCCTTGCAGCCAATATCCTTCAATAAAATAACTCACCAGGAGTACTAAATTAGGATTTTATTGGATGTATGAAAGGATACGGATGCGGAGCGAGTTTATTGTTATCATAAATCACTGCCTGCTGTGCCCTGAGGTGAGCGGGTACTTATGAGAGCAGCCATCACCAGCAGGAATGCTCCATTTAGATTGTTGATTGTGTTTTATGAATTCGATTTGCTGGAGCGTAGTATGACTTTATAGTTAAGGGATCTTGGCTTTAGGACCACACGAGGAAATATCTTTATTTTCAATCATCATAAACTGAGTTTGTGTTTTTTTTTTTTTTTTGTTTTGTTCATCCAAAAAGTGAGTGCCACTGCAGTTTGTTATTGTTTCTGTTGTGGGCGGTTTAGAGTGCGGTTTCAATGGGCAGTCATAAAATTTCAACTTTCGATTGGGTTTCAAGGGTTCCCCGTCAGCATTTAAGAGGTTTATTGGTTACATTACTTTATTGTTTATAGCCTTGAGGAGGAAAGACAAATGCGTGAAATTCAGTTGCTAATGGAGGAACGAACGAACGGAAGAACGGACAAGCGGACAGAAGAACGAACGGACTACTACGAATGGAAGGACGGCTTTTGGTTGTGGAAACATTGATACGAACACGTTTTTCTATCGAATGGGGACTTCTTTGAAATATGACACGAGCTGGATGAAGGCAGGTCGGATACTTTCTGACGGTCCTCGTAAACAGTATGGGACAAAAGTATATGTAGCTATAGCCTCCTGCCTTTGGGACATTTTGAGCAAACCACAAGCATTGAAATTTACAAAATTTGACATTACCTTTGCCGCAAAAGCGAATGCAATCTGCTGGGTCGATTTTTAAAATTATGAACTCGAGTACGAGTCGAAGGTAATATTTTTCATTCTACAGCTTAGAAACCTGCTTGTCTCGAAAACTATTACTTGTATTTTTTTAAGAATAGACTCCATAGTTACAAGTGGCAGATGTAATTTAAAACACGCTTAAGCCCTTCACGTAGGTCTTCTATCTTCCACCACATGCGCAGTGAGCTTTAACTACTTCCCTCAATATGGACTGAAATGAATCGAGAAGGAGAATCTTCGTTCTGAGAGGTGTTCCCACTTGACTGCCATCCTCACATCATTATGATTGACATGAACCTCACCTCGTACTAATTTGTCTCGCAGTGGTCTGCAAAACTTTCAACAACTAGCTCTTTATGCATATTTTAATCTGGAGTGCCGATGTTGATCTACGATTCCTTATTCATCTCCGCTTTCGAAGATTTATCAACGCTGAATTTTAAAATATCACACGCGAGACATTATTTTACACAAAATTTGAGTGTCCCATTAAATGATCTCTGGATTAATAGGTTTTGCTATACCCTTTTGCGAACGTAGCTCACCATTATTAAAAGCTCGAGAAAATTTGTCCCTTTTGCTGATGTACCCATTATTATTTTGGAGCAAGCTGAATAAGCCTTCTCAAATATTTGACTTTCGTTTTACAAGCAGCCCAATCGAGGCATATCCAGTACTAAAGTGGCTAAGGAAAACATCTTTTGCGGACAAGGATAAGGCCTATAATGTTTTCCGGCTCAAAGTCTTTTCAGCAGCAATTAAAACCAATGAAAAGTTGAACATTATTGCTCTACAAAACCACAAAAAAAAACCCTTGAATATCTACTCAGTATTATAAAAGGGTGAAGTTTATAAGTTTGTTTATATGAGGTTATCTTTGAAACCACTCATATGAGTTAACAAATTCTTTCGCCAGTATATTCAATCGAATTAACAAATTTCATTCCGTGTAAATGAAAGACCCCTTCGTGGGTGCCAATTATGCAACTAAATTCGATGAAAGAACGGTCGAGCGAGTGCGCTTTTTGCAGACACTGCCTTAACGGTAAGAGATATTTAAATGTTTGCTATAGAAAAGTTTTAGAACTTAAAAAGGACTACAAAAAAGTCCACCATAACATGTGTCTATATTTTAAGGTTTATATACAATATGTAAAAATATGACGAAAAATATATTTAAAATTAATTTCAATCTTCCAGGGGTTATTCTTATTGAATTAAATTAGCTTATCGTCGACGGAATTTTACGCAGATAAAAAGATTTTTTAAGCAAAAAGTATGCTTTGGTGTCAGAGGACGGCGGCTTGACCCTTTTGAGTTCTACAAATTTTTGCGACAGTGGTCAAGTAGAGGCCCAATTGAGTGCCCGACTATCCAGTGATAGAAAGCTGAACTAGGCATTATAAGAGAGGTGACCCCTCAGCACACTGCAATTAGCCAGAGCCTTTATAGAGCATCTGAGAGAACGGAAGAAAGCCTGATCTAACCCCAAAAGGCAGAAATCTCTAGTTCCGACGCGCACTATTATTCGGGAAGCAGCCAGGATTAGTTTACTATCAATCAGATGCTATTAGAAGTTTGTTGTATGATGACGAGTGATTGCAGATGAAGAAGAAACCATATGAGGCCCACAAGAAGGAACTCGAATGACAAAAAACGAACAGTAAAGGAAGAGTACAGAGCTGAACGAGAAGAGAGAACAAAATTCCTACGTAAATAAAAAGAGCCTTCGCCGGCCGTTTCGAAGAGTCTTGAAACAAAATTATAATAAAGAACTAGGGATCCCGTGAAAGCTCGGAAAGCTCTAAAACACGCCAAGTACTCTGCAGTTTAGACCACGAACCTTCGAAATATTCCATACTTGTTCTGGATTACGGCAAGGAGATGCTGTTATATATTGGCACCGCCCCTGTCATTGGACTAGAAATGCTAATCTTCAAATTAATAACGACTTAACAAAACAAATGCTGTCAATAAGAAATTGATCTGTCGAATAGGAGATTAGAAAAATAATCCACGGCTTATTAATCTAGGGACACGAGCGAAGCGAGATCAATCGGTTTTCCCCAACAACTAGGATCATTACATCTAACTCGACAAAAAAAAGGACGGTGTACTATTATGAGCTTTAATGTTAAACGCTAACCGAGGAAGATTCCAGCTTTTTGGAAGATTCCAATGAAAATCGATCGTACACCCGGTCCCGTCTGCGGGAGGGGCGAAAGAAAGCGAGAACGTACAAACACATGATTGTAAAATTTCGGAGGGAAAAAATCCGTTCACAAGAAAGGCTTGACCCTTTTGACAACAATGATCTCAGCCACTTGGCTTACGAGAAGAGTTGAAAGCAACGTGCCTGCAACCATGAAGGAAGAACAGCTCTAGCTTAGGCTCAGATTGTGCAGGGATCGATGACCGGCTAAGCAAGTGTGTAAGAGGCCATCGGAGAACCCAATTAGCACTATGTACCGTTTTGAGTTTTCTTACAACCATCGTGTTGCATTAAGAAAGTTAATTAGTTGCTTTATGGTTTTATTGGATATTTCACCGAGGGACTCGAAAAAGGGGTTATCTAGTGTTTGCTGTCTGACTCTAGCTAATGCTGGGCAGTTGCACAGAATATGAGTAAGTGTAACCTTTTCTGAAGCGTCAGCTGCGACAGTCTGTATTGTATGGAATGTTTAGTCTATTTGTTCCCTTATTATTCTCGCGATGCCAGTGCGGGTCCGTCTAAGAAGATCATCAGTGCGTTTTGAATTATATAACGGCCATGTTTTCTTGGCCAGCAAAATTTTCCGGCAATTTGTATCGATTTTAGCTTTGACTAGTCCTAATGGTATATGCGCCTCTGCGGCTTGCGAGCTGTCGAGTGTGGAACCTTCCTTGGCCAGTTCATCAGCTCTTTCATTATCTGGAATGTGGCTGTGCCCGGGAACCCAAAATATGATTATTTTGAATCTTTCCGATTTACTAGTAAGCTGTTTGCGGCAGTCTTGAGCTATTTTCGAGGACTGGCTGCTTGGATATCAACGAGAATAGCTTTTCTTTTTATCGAGCCTGTGTGTTCGATTGATCTGATTAGATGATACGATTCCTTGATGGCGAAGTTTTCTGCCTGAAGAATACTGGCGTCATTCGGTAGTCTTAAGGCTATACAAATATTCAGATATTCTGAAAAGATACCTGCCCCGATTCCGAAATTCATCTTTCAACCGTCTGTGCAGATTCTAACTTCCGAGATGGAATAAATGTGTCCACTATCCCAGTCCTCTTTTGTCGGAAGGACGACGTCAACGTGTTTTTCAAAATCATAAGAAGTTGGCATATAGTCTGTCTGATTTCGTGCTTATTCCCTCGGTATTGTTTCTAGTTGCTTTGAGTTTTCCAATATTGTGCTTTATCTTTAGAGCCGGCCATCAAACTTATGATATGTAAGTAAGGATTGGGCGTACTACGGCTGTGTACATCCACTGAACCATTTTAGGTCTTAGACTCCACTGTTTATCAAAGGTTTTGTTACAGGTATAGAAAGCTATACATGCTTTCTGAGTTTAGGATCTAGATAGACTCCTAGGTACTTTGCGCTGGGCGCTAGAAACAGTTGTTGACCGTTTAGGCGGGGACGGTTAAAGGTTGGAATTTGATTTTTCTTGGTGAAAAGCATAATTTACGTTTTGCCAGGGTTAATACTTAGTCCGCAACTTGTAGCCCAGATGTCAACTTTTTTCAAAGCAAGTTCCATGATCCCGCTGATCACGGTAGAAAATTATCCAGACACAAGAATCACCAAGTCTCCCTATCTAGTTGTAAGAATATTTAATTCATGACAATATGGCAGAGAAGAGGTGAGGTAACGCCTCCCTGGGGTGTTCCTATGTTGGCTATTTTCGATATAAAACAGTTTCCTAATGTGGCCTATATATTTTTGGTTCTGAGCGTGGTGATAATCAGTGTTAGGGACTGAAAGCCCCTTCCTAGGTAAGGAAGTTTGCTAGTGTTAATTCTTCATAGTAAAGAGATTTTTCAACAGTTCTCACCAGCTCGTGTAGTCCTGATCCTGTTGATTTACCTCTAAGATAGGCGTCCTGAAATTTTGAAAGACATGTTTCATCTACAGAGTTTCGTATGTGATTGCAGAGAATCCGTTCAAGTGTCTTCAAGACAAAGGATTGAGGCTTAGTGGTCTGAAATCCTTCGCATTTTCATGTCCTCGTCTGCCTTGTCTCGGTATGAAAGCCACTCACACTCGGCGCGATAACATCGGTACGAATTTGGTAAGGATACAGATGAAAATGAAAATTGGCTTTAGCCACTGAATTACAACATCCGATACTTTATGTTTCATGATCGGAATAATTCCATCTGAGCCAAGTATTTCCAAGGATTCAGCAGCAGTTGGCTTTCTTAGAAATGATGGATTCGAGGTGCTCTTGAGATAGACAATATTCTATCAAGGATTGTTTCTCGGCTTCGCTTATAGTCTGTTATTTAAGGCGTCTTTTGTAGGGTTGCCAGTAACTATAATTGTTGCAAATGCTGTAAGTGTATGAGGCCATGCAATGAATTGGTTCCAAACAAGTTACATGGCCCGGAATCAATGATAAATCAATCAAGTCTTATGTAAAGAGGATGGTAGACTTAAGTTAGATGTGCTTACTTATATTTCCAGGATCCACACCTCAGCGGACTGTTGTAGTTCAATGAGAATCAATCCGTCTACGGTCTGATGAGTCGGGATGGATGGATGGCTTGGAACGCTTTTTTATTGATTGATTTTGCGCAAACCAAAAAATAAAATCTAATTTAAAAAGCTCACTTGCAATGGCAAATTGTTAGCAGGGGTTTGGGTATCAATAACAGGCTTCGAGTGGATATGACACTGCGGTCATCCAGATCCACTCCTAGCTTCCATTCATATAAAACAGAAAGGATATCCACTTCACATTCTCAATTCAAAGCAAAAGCATGTCCTTCTCGTTCCTTTTGAAACCGACGGCGCAGTCAAGGGCACACATTTGTCCAGAAAAAAAAAGAAAAGCGCCACCAGACCGAAGCCCATTCATGTAAGCGTTAATTTAATGACATCTCCTGTTAGGGCATTTGTTCCCAACCAAAAAAAAAAATGCAAAAAATTTCTTCAACGACGTTCGTGTCGGACAGCAGGACATGCTCATACCATTCTTCACAATTGCTCAACGAGTTGTATCTTCATAAGTCTCCTTTGGAATGTTTCCCAAAACTGAGTAGAAACGAAATTTTCTTGGCTCAAAAATGAAATCAATTTTTCCCTTTGACATTCTCCAAGACACACTCTCGAGCCGCAAGGATATTGGGTCGCGGTGACATTTACTAACATCGACGCCGACGCTGACGTCTTCATCAAAGTCAAATGCAAAACAAACACGAGTAATCCTCGGCGCAGAGGGTTGACTGGAAATATTTAATTTGCTGCTTTTGCTGGTGCGAAGGTTGGAGTTTGGCGCCGCGCCGTGTCGGGAGGAGCACACCATTTTTTTTTTTTTGCCATTATTAAAAACTCGCCGATAACAAGCTTCGATTGGATTCAGTTCAGTATTTGGTTCTCGAGATTGCCTTTTTTGGAGATTTTATCCTTGTGTCGGTAAATGGAATAATTTAGGTGTAACTAATGAAGTTAGGGATGAATTTCGAACTCAATTGAGTGTGAAGGGCTTTGATGTCGTGCTTTGAGGCATGCCAAGGATTTTTTATTTTTTTTTTTGTGTTGATGTGATAAAGGACATATTTAGAGTGTGTGGGATGCCAAATGATGTGGGAGGAGTGGTGAAATATCTTAAGGAATACATATACATTTAGATGTGTACACTTTTTAATGAGGCTGTGAGATGAAGAAAGGAAGAAAGGATGTTATAATCAATTTATCCAGCCAAACTGCGTGGAAAGTCAATTTTACATATTTTGAGGAATTAGATTTTCCAGGAATTTTCACTCCAAAAGTGTTGTTAAGAGTTTTAAATTATTTTATGTCCCTTTTTGCTTTGATGTATTTATAAGTTAAGTTCCATGCTTTTGGGATCATCAACTAGTTATGTTAACGTTGTGGATTTTGGTTAAGCCACTCTCGATTAATGAGAATAAACACCCAACATTGCAGGCTGTCATCTGGAAATTGTAAGAAGTGGTTAAATTAAAACCGGTAAGAGAGTCAATTTTGTATCTGAAATAAAGGATGATAAAAATCAGGACCCAAATAAAGTAAACTGTTGAAATTTGTTTCATGTTTTTTCTTCGGCTTTTTTACTTAATCAAAAATAAATTGCTTCTTGGCAAGAATTGATTGGATAAACAGAAAGAGAGCGAAATACAGACGCTATATAAAATGTGCGAAAAAACAACAAAGACAAGGCCACAGGATAGTACCCTGCGGAACACCATCTGTGTTGAAACAGAAATTGGAATAAATATGGATAAATCGAACTTTTGAAGGTAGATTGCAGGTGATTTTCAAACTTATTTGTGTGAACCAACATGCCAGCAGCCTGATTTATAGTTCCTTGTTGTCCTGACCTCAAACCGCAATGATGTGAACCAAATCAGGTTATTGATAAGGCTTATAAGGCTTCACATAATACGACAGTAAATATCATTTAGACGATTTGAGAATGCTTTATCGCTCTGAAGTTGACGTGGTTAAGATTTTTTTTTATATTTTCAAAGTTTAACTATTCAAGAATATATCTACAAGAGGAGTTTTCAAAATTCAAATTATTTTCGGAGATATTGGTATTTTGCTGACCCGGCATCAAAACTGGTTCGGCCGGAACTAATCGAACAAAAGACATTCGGGATTCTCCGTCTACCTCAATCAATATTTCTCAGTAAAACCTTTTGTCCTTTGTGTAAATTGTAATACAAGAACCCAAGGTTATATTTACTGATCACTTACGTCCTGCTGCTAACAGTTCAATTCTAACCTTCAAGCCACGTGAGCGTACATATGTGCATTTTTAAGGCTTCATTCCTATTTTAAGAATGATGGAGCTTATCGGACCCCAACTATCACCGGGGATGACACTAGGAAACTAGAAGCATTCTCGCCATCATCAACAGCATAACAATCATCATCATCATCACCATCATCATCATCACCATCATCATCTTCAACATCATCATCATCATCATCATAGACCGTCGCCGCTGCTCACGCACGGCGTTTAATTAAGACAGTATATACGTACATATATATACACAAAACAAATTTAATTTCTAGAAAAAATGTAATTATTTTAAGCCTTAAGGCCAACGCAGAGCCCTATGCGCTCGCAGAAATGTTTTTAAACTAGTTATAAGTAAAAAATTATTGAAAAATTGTACATCAAAAATATATCTGAGCAATAAAGATTAAATTGTAAATTGTAAATGGAGCTTTTGGGAATGAAAATTGGCCCGGAAGCTCATTCATTTGTTGTGAAACGAGACAATGCCCGGACTGACCGCTCTGAGATACGAGCATCCAACGCGTCAAATGAGGCCGGAGCTGCTCGAAATGGAGAGAGAAACGCGGAAAATAGTGTTTTCGGAGTCTAGGAAGGTCCGATGAATGAAGCAGGAATGACAGATTGAATAAATGTAGGTCTACAATATGATTTGATGACTTAGAGTGCGAAAAACTTTACGCGAAACTTTAAACGTCTTTTTCTCGAAACTGTCTTTTTCAAAACAATACCCACGATTTGTCAGGTTCTACTGGACCGATTTTCCTGAAATTTTTTAGAGAGTCTTCTTCATAATCTATCCCCATCCCCAAATTTCTATAACATTTTTTTTAATTCGAAACAGTCAAAAAAGTGGTATAAAAATTGTTTTTTTTCTTAGGCAGTCGCCATTTTGTGAAAAAAAAATGTTTCCAACTTTTCCGTAGTTCCATACAGTGCAAAATTATTCTGGATTAATAATCTTTTTTTGTTTGTGGTTTCAGATTGGTAGGAGGCTTGAAGTCGTGGGTATGGATACGCGCCAATTTTTTGAGACCTCCATTTCATAAACTGCTAATTTTTGAAATTTTCAACTTTTTTTATTTTTTTATTAACTTCCCATCAGGAAGTTCTTGTTTTTTCCGTATTCTTGTTGTGTTAATAAATAACTAATAAAAAAATGGATAGTAAAAATATTAATTGCCTTTTTTATGACTTACCAAAAATTACATGAAATTCATGCCACTAAACTAGAATACCCCCGTAAGGCTCCATTGGTCGGGCGTTTTCATTTCATTTCGACCATATTGTCAAACAAAGTTCTCCTGCCAGTGTGTCTGTACGCAATAAACACGAAAACTACCAAACGGATTTCCATGTGCTTTACCAGAATCGACAGAGTGATTCAATAGGATGGTTTTGTTGCACAATTCATTGATTTGTAACCCAAGGTGTAAATTCATTATTTGGCCACTTAATCAAATAAAACAATCAAAACAGGATAGAGTGGCATTCATAACATGATATCACTCCTTTTCCAACCAAAAGCTTAATAATCAAGGTTTATTATGTACGAGTAGATTCCCCAATAAATTATTTAAATTGGAATTTTTGTCTTCTCGCATAAATCTCGAAATAAATTTTGATGAATTTAAGGTTCGTTGTTGGTAATTATATTATTGTTTTTGCATTTCATAGGTATTCAAAAATTCTGATTTTATCAAATCGCATTTATGTTTTCGATTTTCATTAGGTAGACCGGTTATAATTAATTTTAAAATTAAAATAAATTTTGTATTATTTTAATAGAAAACATTCGGTTTAACAAAAATGTGTTTTATAAAAATTTTAAATTTTGTTTCAAAACCAAAAAATATCCAAAAAGTAAACATTTTTGTAATGAATAAATAGGCTCCATTTTTAAGTACTAAACTGACTATTGGCGAATGATCCTTCTATTATATTAAATTATATTCATAAATGAATTTACTATTTATGTGTGGTAACTACAAATTCATCAGTGAATATATTATTAATAAATTGAAAATGAAAACAAACTTCTGGTCACAAATGAAAATACAAAAAAGAAATACAAAATATGTGTATTTAATTAAACTGAATTTAAATTAAGAGTAAATAAAACAAAATGAGAACATAAATAAAAAAACTACTACAGAAAAGTTTTGACTACTGAACTATCCATTCCAAAAATAAATGGTTTCACTTCTTTTAAAAATAAGGTCGGTTGTACTATTATTCTTATTGCTAATGGAAGTCTATTAAATAGTCTAGATGCTGTCGTATGCATGTACTATATATTTATAAAAGATGCTCATACATTAACTCGAGAACGGGGATTGGATATTGCTCTGGCGGTTGCCTCCTCTGGCACTAAGAACCACATTTTTGGATGGTGGTCTGCAATGGAAAAGATCAGCGCTATAACACGAGCTATAATACTTTGGGGGCGCAGCGATTCTGAAGGCAGACCATTTTCGAGAAACGACGAATGTTAGTCGATAAATTCAATGCTTGGTTAAAGCTTTTGTATTTGTGGCAATTTGTCCAGAAGCTGCGGGTGATGACAAATATGCGAGTGACGATGCAAGACGATCCGTCTTGCGAGATTTTCTTCAACAATTTTTGACGATTGTCGATGACGAAAATCTGGATGACATTCTTTCAAATCAGTTGATTGTGACAAAGCAACCAATTATTCAACGGAGTTACAGAATGCAGTGGATTTGATTAACATCACATAATTTAAGACTAAAGGTTGGACCAAAACCTAGCTCGCCTTGTATTCATCATGACAATCAATGAGTCAAAAAGCCAATTTTCGGAAATGTGTGCACATGTCGAATTCTTTATATGTATCATCTTCACCTATTCATCTTCATCTTCACTAATCAGCTTCCGTACATTCCGTGCAAAAAAGGGATTAAATCGAATTTGAAAAGTGTTTCATTCCATCAATAATTGGAATTCCAAAATTCTAACATCGATAGTGAATGTTCGATCAAAAAATAATTTAAAGCGAGATAAAGTTCGCGGGTCAACTAGCTTAAAATAATTTGCAGTGTTCACTTTGTTATGTCATTTCCATCTGCTTAGAAAAGTTTGGCCATGCAGTCTAATCTTGTGTTTGACTACCACTGCTTTCACTTGAAAGTCTTTTGCATGGCGTTGTGTTCTCTCATCACGAATGTTGAACGGTTCATTCCGACTGACATCTGTAGGTTGTTTATCATCGCCTTTTCATAGCCTTCAGAAGTTATTCTTTCATATGCTCGAGATCCAATATGTCTCTAGCACATCGTTCCCGTTTATATACTTTCAGGCTTCTGTTCGGGGCCTATTATCTTGACAAGTTCGTTTTGCTTGTTGTATAATCTTTCTACGCATCCGATTGCACACTTCTGGGCTCTTTCTTTTCGTAACTTAGGCTGCTAGTGTCACAGAACTCTCAGGACATTTTTTATGTTTCTAGCCTGCAACTTTGCAACGGCCGGAGTGGCTGTCAAAAATACAGAGCTTAGCGTCGATCTATCATCACCTACTCAGTAATCGGAGATGTTTTTATGAAGTCCCTTATTTTTCTTAATTTAATTAGTATAATACTTTTCCAATCTTGGGATTAAAATCAAGGGGCATTCTTCGCAGGCCTAATCGAGGGGCTATCTTAGTATCGTTGTCAAATCTTTCGTTGAAGAGTATGTGCAGAAGAGGCTGACATGCATAAACCTCAATACTTCTTAGATAAGTCTTTCTCTGAACATGAATCCAGTTCCAAATGTGCCTTGTTTTTTTCTCATATTTTTTCATCTTGTTATTGTACGGCCCATTCCACCACATGGATTAGGTGACGTCCGCTCTGTTGCGGTCCAAGAACTCGACGAGTTGTTTAGCTGCTCGTCACATTTTTCGAGTCAGTAAAATTTTGTGTTTTGAGCCCATGTACCAATTTTAAAGTGAGCCATCGGAGTCAAGAATATCGAATCAAAAAAATTTAATAAAATCGATTCAAAAAAATCAAAATTATCGATTTTATCAGTGATGGCAGAATACTTACTGACTTTCATATCGAGCTTTCGAAGACTGGAACAAGTTTCTGGCAAAAAAGTCAACTTTTTCAGCAATCCGTGAATTTTTGACGTCCGAAAAAAATCCATATCTTCGCATAGCTCATACAGTTCATGATTATGCCCTATTTAACGAAGGTCCTTAAATCCTCTTATCATCCGACATTCGACTAAAAATAGAAGAACTGGCAAGATAAGTGATGTCATGCAATCCGTAAATTTTGCTCTTCAGGTAAGGATTTTTGATCCTAGATGTTTGGAGAAACCGAAGAGACTTAAACTGCCCATGAAAGGTCTTTGTCAGTTCACATCCAAAGGTCATTTATGGACTTGATGTTTGCCCTTGATTTCATTGATTCATCCAAAATAGTGTATGTCTGCTCATTGGAATATTCGTTCAAGGATGCGATTAAAATCGAATGTTGCTTTGCAGTCGGTGTAGAGGCAGTGATTTCCGACTTGATAATCTTTGGTATTTTTTAATATCTGTTGCAGTGAACAAGTTTGATCTACTGCCAAGTTGCAGTTCCAGTAGCCAGAAGCAGACGATCTTATCGATATCTGCCAAACTTGTGCTTAACACAAGCGAATCAGTAAGGATAGTGTTGAGTTGTCTAGATCTTATAATCGCCTTAACATTCAATTTGCATTCATCTCAAAAGAATTTCATCTGATACTTATTTCGCTTGTTTAAGTGTTTAACCCCTCCGCCCCTGCTCATATTTTTTAAATTAAACTTCAGCATTTTCCAATTCCAAATGTGAATGAGTCTCATTCCACTCGCAACCCCTCATAGGCCATTTTTAAGATGTCCTTCACATTCATAAAAACCATAAACATGAGATGGTGCATAGATACATCCGCATACAGATACTCAATTCGAAAGAGAAACTCTTGTTTGAGTGCCAAGTGCAATTTGACTGCCTTGAACTACATTTTCTCGGGCAAGACCCAAGGACTCCTACATGATGTTACCAACAAACAATCTGTAAGTCCTCTGTTTCAAGGAAGACTCTTCCTTCCTGCCTTTTTTTATAGTTATTATTCTAAGGAAAATAATTATTGTTGTTTGCATTCCATTAACAATTACTTACTCAATCGAAAGAGGTGCGGTTTGGTCAAAAAAAAAAAACCTTGAAAACAAACAAAGCAGGCTCGACTTAAGCATTCCGAATGTATTCCGATGACAATGAAGAGCCATCCAACAATCAAATTAAGATCTCTATCGTGGAGACAAAAGAGTTGGGGTTGCAGCTGTTTTCCTTTTCATATATTTTTCCTACACTCTTTGTCGCTTCTTTATGTTTTCATGTTGCACATAAAATGTAGCTCAAGGCTGCCTCGAAAAAAGGGGAAGGCAATCAGCGATAATGAGGCTAGTTTTTGGAAGCTAATGCAGGATGCAATCTTATTTTTCATTAATTTTAAATTGGTACGGGTGAGTGGTTTTTGGGCTTTGTTGATATTGATGCTTAAGATGGTGTCCTTTTCTTTAAAAGTTGGCCTTGCAGCATCCTTATTCGGAAGATACACGTTTTATATCGAGAGTAGATGCGGCTGCAGGGGACTCATTAGTTTGTTTGTGCTAAGTTCAAATTTAAGTCAATGCGATAAGGTAGAAGCTCAAAAAAGAATTGAGTTTTTTGCAGTATAGGGTGGGTCATCTGTTATATTGGCATTTCTTTTTCTCAAAAAAATTGACAAAAACTAAGTCAAATTCCGATCGAAAAAATGCACCAGCTTTACCTAGTGTATGCGAGTTTGTGAAGAAAGCGCCTGAGACTGGTTGATTGATAATTTAACTTATTCTCTTAATCATCCTTTGCAAAGCATAGTGAAGCTGTTAATGCGATAAATATGTCAGTAATTGAATATCAGGCGTACAGGCCTGAGGAGCTTTGACTTTCATAATGAAATGATGTTGCTGAACATTTCACACCCAAATAAGGATCGGCAAGATAAGAGATTTGCCTAAGAGTTGTTAAGCTTTTGTAGGGAGAAAGCTGTATGTTGGCCGAAAGTTCGGACTCCATTATAGACATTCCCACTATTGATGTTGAATGAATTCCAAGTAAAAGTTCAAAAAATCAGACAAATTTAGCACTTTTTGAAAGATGACTGAACCTTTCGATTCAGTCATAAATTTTTGTTTAGAGACCAATTTTGTATCGCGAGGAGATCTTAGTTCAGTTTCCTAATAGCTTATTCGATCATGTCCAAGGATTGGCTTAAGATAAGCTGCACTTCTTCAGCAAGCATATGTACAGAGCCGGTAATGGCTGGAAGCTCATTTACATTTAGAGCAAAAAGTATTGGTTCAAGCCGGGACCACTGAGGCAGGCCACTATACACCAGTGGGAGGCCCCACATGTTATTATTGTTAACAACTCACTCAGAACTTTCAGTAAAGTATGAGTAAATTAACCTGGCCCTTTATCAATAGCTTTTCTAATAGTCATCAACCATCAGTATTAGGGCCGTTTTGAAGCTTCTTTAAGCTCGAAAACCGCATTGATGAGTAGTAAAAAGCTTTTCGTCTGACAGATGCTTAAGAATTTGGGTATGGTTTTTTAAATACTTTAGGGCTAGAAACATAAAAAATATAGGACTATTGCAATTGGTCTGTAGTCACCTTTATTTGTTTTGATGTTTGCCACTGGTACTAGTCATATGCTCATTAAGCTTAAACTGTTTCAGTTATTGGGATATGTGTTTCGTAAAGAGACAAAATTTGCTCCTGAAGAAAGTTAACTTGGTCTTCTAAGTGCGGAATGCGGTACATACGTTCTCAGTTCCTGCTCAGAGTATTCTGTTCTAGCTCATGATTATCAAAACTCTTGAAGTCCGTCAATTGAGTTATGGTTTGTTCTACAGCTGTTTTGAAATTGAAAGTCAAATACAACAGTTCAAGTCCTGAGAAATGCAGAGCAGTTAGAGCTGGCTATAAAGTATGACTTTCTCTGTATTGCTTACGAGGAATAAATCGATAAGACTGCCTAAGCGCCTTGCGTAACGGACGCAAACAGAATTCAGCTGAAGCGATTCTGATTCATCCAATAGTTTTCTTGTTTCAGATTTTCATAGCAGATTTCAATTTAAATCGCCGCTTTTAATATACTTGGGTGACCTGTTGCAAACCTTGATGGGTCAAGGCTAATAGTCTTTTTGGGTCTATTAAACACACCAAGCGCGACTTTTTCTATACCGTTCTAGGTTTCTACAGAAATGTGCTTATAGAGACAGTCTGGACCAGATTTACAAATCGCTCTGCATTTGAGGCCTTCACGAACATCATTCACAGTACCGCCGCCTGTGTGCCCAATCCTGTCCGATCGAAATAAATTTAAACCAGCTAGCTCAGAAATGTCAGGAGAGTTTCTTTTTGCATAAAGATCTTAGATAAATCAGATACAGCAGTGACAACTACACGAACAAGGGCAACAAGGGGGCTCAATAACAGATGCCTCTGCAGACCACAAATGGCCAAAGCATATTGAAAGCATTTAAACGAAATGAGTACTCATGATGTCGTTCTTTAATTCAGGAAACATCCCATCTGCCTAGTTTGGAAAAATGAAATCATACCCGACTACTTGAATATCAGATCAATCTTATCCATCTATAAAAAAAAGTCGCCATAGTCATTCTCCTATCTAGCGTGCTGTGTGAACATTTAAAGCCATTTTGCTCCACAAAAATCGGACAACACCTGTGTGGCTTCCGGCCTGGCAAATAAACGCTAAACAAATTTTTACACTGCGCCATCTTCGAATCCTCGAGAAGAGCAAGGAGTCTCAAGTCGATACTTGCCGCATATGACAAAAATTAATTCCCCTCTGAGCTCTACAGTGGGGAAAGATGAATTCGGGATTTCGGAGCAACTGATCTGGTTGTGTCGTGCTTGTGTTACACGATTCAGGAGCAGATTTGACCCAAAGCCTCCGAACTTTTTCAAGCATTTGCCATTGGTATAAAGTTAAAAGCACTAGCACTGGATTGGTCGACCAGCGATAGTAGTCTGAATAATGGGTGGCGTTGTTGTAGTGGTTGTTGTATCGGCTTAGTACCTAAATCGTGTTTTCAAAATAGTGGTTTGTGTAGATTGTGTATAGATGGCTCTGCTGTGAAGGCATAACACTGACAACTAAATCTTCCAAGCTTTCAATGTCAATGTCGAATAAAATCCTGCGAATAAGGTGGATATCAGAATAGGTCGATATCAAAATCCTCCGTCCCGTTTGGGGCTCCACCCACGGAAGAAAATTGAAATCAAATACACCTGACTTTCTCAACCACTACAAAAATCTTTCATTCTCCTCCTAATTCTACCGCTCGCTCTGTGCTAAACGCACATTACAAGAGTATAAATATTTTCTTGAAGAACGAGCAAATAATTAAAAAAAAAGCATTCGCCAGACTTCGGTAAGGAGACGCACTGTCATGTGACGTCTTCAATATTGACTTGGAGCAGATAGTATGATGATTGGGTGCCGCCACAGAATATTGGCAAAAAACAAAACGATTTACAGCATCAATTTTGAGGTAGTAATCTTATCTACGTCGGAACTTGTGTATATATCCTTGACAAACGACACCTCAGTGGAGATCCGATGGAGATTCATTGTAGACAACCGCTGCTGCTAAGGTTAGTCAAAACAACTAAGATCCAAACAGCTAACACAAAGGACAAAAAAACGGAGCCGAATGCTGGACTATAAGCAGTTAAGCTAATGTTGGGATCCTTCGAAAGAAAAATCATTCGAGGGACATTTGGTCCTATTTGCGAGGAGGGTAAATGGAGGAGAAGGCACAGCCGCGAACTCTTCGAGCTGGACTAAGTTGTGGATATAATCCGGAAGGTTAAGTTGTCGACTAAACTGGCTCGGCCACATCGAGAGAATTAATATGAACGAATAATCGAATCCAAGCTCCCAAGAACCATGAGAAAGAGAAATCTGAACCTCCGGTTCAAGGATCAAACAAGAGCGTTCGCTAAGAAGCTTGGTCCAGCCAATTCGAAGGACCGTCAGGGTAAAGAGCAGATCTGTCTCAGGCATCAGATCCTTCCAGGATTGTTTTCCGAGCAAGAAACATTGAAGAAGAAGACGAAACGGCAATTTATGGGGCGCATAAGAACACCAAGCAAAAAAAAATCGACCTGTAATGGAAGACTTCGAAAGACATATTCTCCTTAAGACAGCAGTGCATCATCTTCTTGGTTTAACAAAAAAAATAGGAAGCTTATGATGGAGTGAGACATTGCGTATCATCGGTGGAAGCGATATCGAATTTAAGAGCTTCATGTCATTTATCGAAACCTTCGAAATAAGGTCGTCAATGAAATCAGAGCAGCTAACGCTTGGTTTTATGATCGCAATCTTAACCCATCAGTCAGTAAGGGAAATCTTTGGAAGAATTTACGACGGTTCGGAATAAGCAAGCAACAGCTTAAGCCACCCTTGCCCTTTTTATTCAAGGGATTTGAAAATGCAATTTTTATACAAATAAGGAAACATTTCAATGATGAACATTTTATGTCATCCTTCCAATCAGGATTTCGCGCTAAGTGCAGGTGCAAAACTACCCTTTTGTGGATGAAATAAGACAACGTTTAGATGGGAGAGAACTAACGTTTTTGACATTGTTTGACTTTTCGAAAGCTCTCGACACATCTTTTGTCGTAAGCTCTAAGGAATTTTCAAATTTCGAATCAGTCAGGCTCATTCACTCATATCTTACTGGAAGACAGTAATCGGTTGTAGTAAACGGACGTGTGTCGAATTTTCTCGCAATGACTAGTGGTGTTCCGCAGAGTACTATACTCGGGCCTATCTTGTTTTGCACATTTCATAAGGCTAAGGTTATGAGACAAAGGCTCATAGTCTTTGCTTAAACCCAGTAAATCAAGACACTTGTCATCTATCGGAGTCTGTTGGATTAAGATTTTCCTACAATCAAACTTGGATAGGCTAGCAGGCTGTATGTGAACACCGCCAGAAATTCGGAAGTAAAAATTAACCGCAATCGTTCTTGGCATAACCACATTAACGACACAATTGGAAAAGTTTACGGGCTTCTGCGAGTCCTTTGGCAACTCAGTCCTCGCCTGTGGAATTCCCTCCCAATTAAAATAAGAAGAGTTAGAGACGTTTCAAGAAGAAATTATCTGCGCTTCCCACGATCTCTCCATTTTTTCTGTGAGGAAACTTCTCCTCTCACCTCAACTGCCTGTTCCTCTCAGTCTTGGAGGGGGGTGGCATTCAAATCGAATACCTAAGACCTCTAATATCTTTCAAATTGAATCAGTTATCGATCCGGGCTTAAAGAGTAATTTCTGCGTTTTTACTCTGAGTCCTTTTTTCAATAAAAAAAAACCCTAATTGAAATACTCTCATTTTTCTTGTCCGGTCTCCGTAAAAAAGAACCAGTCAATAAATCCTTGGAGTACTCACCTACTCGACAAGGATTTGCACAGAATTACCATTTCAATTGATTGTTCCTAAAAATTTATGTACATATTCTGAAGTGACCCCATGTGGTTGGGATAACCGCCACCCAAGTCCCCCACTGCTGATGAATCCGTTTTTTTGGTCCTTTGGATTTTATTTTCCAATTCAAATAAATTATCATAAATACAAGAAGTGTTGAGCAAATAAGTCTTCTTTATGGCATTCTAAGACTGTTATCAGAGAAAATGGATTGGCCTCGTCATACTTTTTATTGCATAACAGCGTTTTCCTTTTTTTTTTTGGTGTGTCCTTTGTGCGCCTTGAATTCCATTTGAAAGAAAATAACTACAAGCAGATGTTTTCTCAGCTTGTTACTTTAAGAGTCTTTGAGGAATGCTCTAAGAAGTAAGTAGCATAATGGAAGAGGTTTTGAAAGATGGAAAATATTATTTTGTTTTGAAAGAGGGAATTTTCCAAAGTCCAGTGCAAGACGCTATTCAAGTTCAATGAAAGGAAAACAAATTCAATGGAATCAGAGTCTCAACAATGCTCGTGTTATACAGAATTTTGAAATGAAAACATATTTGCTATAAAGTATGTTTCAAGGTGTTTCAAGGTATAAAAAGAATTTTCGAAAACGAAATATTTCGGATGCTCGGAAATCGAATTAAAACGAAAATCTGATTTTCAATCCATTCAGTTGATAGCGGCTTATTTTCGAAACGGATCACTGCAGCAGCGATACGACGTGCACGGTTTTCAAACGTAAACCAAGCCTGGTGACGCACTAAAAGAAGAGAAAAAACATCTCGAATTGACGTAAACGAGGCATCATAAATGCGTCATAATTCGAATGAGAAGTGGTTTTGTTTTGTTGTTTAGTGATTTAAAGGATATTTTCTGACAAATGTCAGAGCATGAGATGAGAATGAGAACAATTGTTATAGTTTTTTTTGTCGTTCCGGTACGTCGATACTTTGCAAGCATTTTTTGTCCTCTTGAAACTCGTCCGGCTTCGCGAAAGGAAGCAATTAGCAATCGACAAATGCTCTTAACCTTAACATAAGATAGGCCTCGACGCCATCGATCGTTGGTGTTTCTAAGTCCTTCACGATTTTGAGCTTGCTAATTTTTGTTGGTTAAACAAAGCTTGAACCTAGTTTCGATGTTCCTTTATGCTTGTGAACTTGATAGGTGAGGTTTGAATACAATCTTAGCTGGAGTATTAGTGAGTGATATTATCTAATCTCCTTGCCGGAATCTGCCTTTACTATTTTAGAGGTTCTCAGACCAGACTGCATTTTACATCGCGTGTATTCGAGCGTTGTGTGACATAACTGGTTCAGATTTCAGATTCTTCAGTGCAGATGATAGCTGTCATGGGCGGTTTTAAATTCAACAAATATGTGTTAAGCATCGGCTTGAAATTTGTCGGTCTTTTCCAGAACTAGGAAAAGTGTAAAAATTTGGTCTATTGTCGATATGCCAGGCAGGCAGCAACGCAATAGTGTTTTGCTTATTTTTGAGTTGAAAAAAGGCTTCAGCCTAACAATGTACATTGGATAGGTCCTCGTTAAGCAGAGAGCTGTACTCTGTACTATTTCCTTTTTCTTTTCCACTTTCCGCCAGTGAACGCTCGCAGATCCAGAATGTTTGATGAGTATCTGTCGTCAATGAGCCAGTTGCCAAGTCGCTTTGTTGCCGCAAAATCTGTGAGTCGGAAAAATTAATCTGTTGTCGTTTAGTGAACGAGGTTCACTTGATCAAGTTCAAAAACTTCTCATGGGAATTATCAACTGATACAATTGAAAGGCTCCCTTTCCTTAGATTATCGAATTGATTTTCTTAGTCCACTTTACGTGCTTATTTTTGTTCAACGCGGTCTCTAATAAAATTTCTGTCATGTTTCTGCGGTATTATCACTCCCAGTATCACTTTGCAACCTTTGATCCATGGTTTCAAGAAACTGGTTACCATTTGTTAATGACAAGTGACGGTTTTGCTTTTGACAATCTTGACGATAACATGACTTCCACATGCCTAAGATGTCTTCATTTTAGTTCACCATGTCAATGCAGTAAAATATCTTTTTTCCTTGGGATGGTTTTAATGAGATTGTAAAAATCTAGCTTAAATGCATTTACATTTTTCTCTCAGTTCACATGCAACTTGGGAAGCATATGAATAGGTTGAGAGCCACCATCACCACGAAATATTCCTACATCACCGGAAACAAAGTTATCTAAATAAAAGTTTTTTAACCGAATTACTGATAATTTCAAAATTTCCATTACCAATTCCGCTTCACCGTTAAACTTTACCTGGCAACCCTGCTGACACTGTTAATGTTTTGAATTAATTTTTTCTCTTGCAAATCAGTAATTATCAAGCAAGTAAATTGACTACATTTTCGAGGTCTATAACAAAAGGACAATGTATCTCAGGGTCCAGTTTTTGAAGACACTTAACACCAACAACTACGAGCACGAGAATATTCTCTCTCGAGTGAAAGTTGAATTGCCCATTCGAATAGAACAGCTCTCTGAATATTGTACAAGACCTCATGATTCAGCCTAGTTTTAATCATAGATATCATTCGAAATGTTTCACGTTTATCGTGCTAACAACGTTTATCCAAATTTTCGTTGTTTCGTTCCTTTGTTTGCTTGTCGTCATGGAACACTACACCTCATGTTTCCACCCCGTGGCCAATTTTTCCACCGACATTCAAAAGTCTTGCAACGTTTTCCTTTGGCTGCCTAAGCTTTTAAAAGCCCAATTGCTTCGACTATTGAAAAAGTAGAACTGAACCTTTTCGGCCATCTACGCATAGAGGTTCAGAAGACCGTCGCATACCTCGACGACACAACCCCAATGATAATTAGACAAATGGTTCAACAATTCCTTTCAATCATTTTATTGTATGTAGACTGTGACACCGATCTAGTTGCATTCCATTTTAATAGGTAACAACTCATACGAATTTAAGTCAGAAAACGAGAGGCGTTATGGCAACACGAAAGACCCATTAACCTCAGCTCACAAGTAATAATGAACACGTAATTCGCATACCTGTCACCCTGCCATTCACACCTCGTTCTGTGCGTTGTTATATCCTCATTGTGGCCGGAACATACAACAGAACATTCGCAGAATCTGAATCTGAATCCTGCCACTCATCAGGAACCACTTGTCCTTCAACAAATAAAACATTAATGAAATAACAACAGAGTTTAGTGCCAAACACACTGCTAGCCGCAATGCTGACACAACCCAGAGGCCCCACAAAATCCTTCCACCACACTACCCCTTTCCATCCCAAGGATACTCTCCTTTGTTGTGTGTGTGTGTGTGTCGAAAGGTATAGCCTTCCGCTCCCATACCATTGCTGACAATGGAATTGTACCGGGAGCTGTTTTCCGCCACTTACGAGTAATGTGTGCAATACATTTGGTTGTCTCTCGGCAAGGATATTATTCCTTCAATTCCCGCAGGTGTAAGTATGTGTGGGAGGAACGACACAATTCAAGATTTATTTTTTTGAATTTTCATAATTTATCCTGAAGTTGACGATTGATAGAGTTCTCGGGTCTGTTTTGAATTGTGATTTGAAAATTTCAAGATACGTGTGAAAGTGGAGTAAGAGTGTTCCAAAGGATCTAGAGTGGGCGGGGGGTAGCTTGTCAACATATGATTTGGCGGAAATTCCAAACGACAATTTGTCAGCATGACTGAGGGTAGTGACAACTTTGGCAAATAGTTGAGTGGTTCTCTAAGTGAACGGATGGAATCTTTGTCCGGGACGGTCGTGTTCCGATACAGTAGGGTTGGCAGGAAATGAGTGTACGCAGTCTTCATGGTTTGTTTGCTTGAAAAGTTCACTATGCCAACAATATCTTCCGGCCTAAAAGTTTCTTTGACAATTATTACTTTTGGATGCTATGCTCGATTTGTCATTTGTTGATGGGCCTTAAAGGAAGATTCACTTGAGTTGGATCAAGTAACAATGTTCTCCCGTGATTATCATGATTTCCTCTCTCTTCATCCGATGTTTTTGCTTGCATTGTTTTAGATTACACAGGGTGGCTTGAAGAGCTTGAAACAGACGAAAGAAATATGTTTCTAGATGAAGGCTGAAGCTTCCTTGATCAGTATTAGCGACAATTGACAGCTTTTAGAAATATGAAGATCTTAAAACTAAAATAATTCAAAAGCTATTTCTTAGACAGAAAGACGGGACACACTTATTCAAATGCTAAATGCGCCTCAGGGACGAGTGTTCGCAGTGTTGCCTTTTTTAAACGATTGTGGTAATTCCTTATCTCGAAAATATGACTTTTTTTCGCAGACAATGAGTGGAAATAACTTAAAACATTTATCTTACATTACAAAGCCGATTTCGACCGAAAAGAGAAGAAACTAATCTTATTCCTGACCAGCAGTTTTGGTTCAAACGTAAGCATTTCACGATTGACCATTTCCATAGAACTTCTGACGTAGTCATGAAAGCACTCGATGAAAAAAATATTTATTCAAGCATATTTTTTGAATTCTCACTAGACTTAGATAAGGAGTATCATGATAGCCTTAAGCAAAAATTACGACAAGTTCTTTCCAAATTTTCATATGATTTATTAGAATAAGATTCTTTGGAGTTAGCAATGAATAATTATTCGGAGCTCAAAGAAATTTCTGCTGGCGTACCGCAAGGTAGCGTTCTGGGGCCTCTTCTCTACCTCCTGTATACTCGTGATTTACCAAAAGAAGACGGCATCGTTCTATAATAGCTACCTTTTCTGATGACACTGTAAATGGGATGACATCGAAGCTGGAAAAAACATTGAATGAAGTATATGTAAAGACAAAGGTCTGGCGGATCGCCCTCAACGAAACGGAGATGCAGGATCTTTCATTGGAAGGTGACTTGCCAAACGTTTTTATTTCGTGAAAGAAAAATGCTTATTAAGTTACAAATAAGTTGCAGGAAAAAAAAACAAAATCGTTGCTCGTTAGTTTACCGAGATAAATAGCCGCCGAAAATCAGGTGTCCTTAATACGTGACAAAAAATTAATAGAAAAATCTGTTGAACATCAAATGGAAGTTGGGAAGAAACCTGCGCGAGGATCAATGGACCTAATTTTTTCGAAATCGACCAAGAAGTTACGATAAGGGGAATAATATCTCAATTTTATTATTTCTGCGTTCGCCGGATTTGGCGACATCAGATTTTTTTCAGTGGCTATATCTACGTTACTCAAGAAGAAGTGAGATTGTGGCATGAAGTTCAAGGAAGACTTATGGAAGCTTTTGAAAATGGAACAAAGGAAACCATGTGGTCGAAGTCACCCGACACTTGATTTGCAAAAGCAACTTCAAAAGTAATAAGATAGTAATTTCGTTTTTTTTTAATTTGAAGAATTCAGCAGACGTTGTGAGCGACAAATTCTTTCAAGAAACAAAGCTTCCAATGGTCACCTAAATTTCGGCCAAAATGATTCGAAGTCATTTTTCTAAAAAAAAGTTTGTGATTTAAAAAAAAAACCTTATTCATCATTCTTTTGAATTAAGTCAAATGACTGCATTCTTTTGGAATAAATTACTGAATTCACTTGATGTTAACTGAAGTCTGTAGTGAATTCAAATTAAATCAACTGAAGTCACTGAATTCATAAAAAACAATTTGAATTCTTTTGTTCTGGTGAGATAATGTAAAGCAATAATTTTCTAGATGGCTGATGGTATATTCAATATTATAGGAAGGCTATGTTCGGTCCAACTAAATGCAGCTAGGACTTACTAAAATGAATTTCTTGGCAAGGCGAGCCAAGCTAATTAAATTTTGGGTTGTTTGCCGTGTATTCGACTTTAGTACGAAAATGCACATCTTCTTGTACGATATGCTTTGACAACACTTTTCATACAAGAAATTAAACTACAATATGCATACTTGAATATGTTAAGAATATTATAATAGACGCACGAGCTAAAAGACTGTTGAATGTTGCACATGTACTCAGGCTGACGATCTTTACGACTTCCTTGTTATACTTTTTTTTTGTATAATTAACCGGCCGGGGAACCCAACAGGCTGGCCTACAGCAGAGTTGTTTTTCATCTACTCTCAATCACGAACTTGAGTTGCTGAAAAACCACAGACAATATTAAAAATTTAATCCGCTTACTTGGAATTAATTCAAAGAATTTCGTTTAAATTCACTGACTTGAACCAATTTTAAGTGAATTCGTGAATGACTTCAAGGAAAAATATGAATTCACTGTGAAATTCAACTCTGACTAATAAAAACTGAATGCAGTAGTTATTAAGTCTTTTTGATTCGCAATTGCAGCAATAAGAAGTTGGAATTCTTTGACTTACATTCCAAGAAAAATTCATTCTTTTGCAACAGGTAAAGCTATGAAGTAGATTTGTTTTAAACATTTTCGATTTTCTCACAGAAGTTTTGTGACAGCAGCTCCTTTGAATTTTTCAGCTTGTACATTTTTTTCCTTCCAATCGTTGGCTCTGTTGGAAATGTTAATCAACTTTCTGCATATTTAAGCTCGGCAATGTGAAAGTTGCGTCTTTAGATACGGAGAACATGCTGCACTCAAAAATAACAACTGGTACGAAATATACAAGTGACGGAAATGATTAACAGAAAGTTAATGCGATTTTCGTAAAAATAAAAAAACTACTTCGAGGAGAACATCCGCCCAAAACGTGTTCTCCAGTTAGGAATATTAATCATCAACTAAATTATTGTAAATTATCCTATAATCACTTTTTCAAGGGACATTGTGTTCATCAATTATGGGATTTATTTCTAAACCCTCTAGCGAAGGAAAGAGAGTTATGTATGTAATCGTACGTCTGTCAAAATCGGAATGCTCTCGAATTGTGACTTCATTAGTTTTCATTTATTTCGACCAATAAATGAATGCGGCTAGCTACTCTAGAGTACGACTTTGTCGAGTTATTAAATGTTCCGGGAGAGCGAATTTAATTCGTGACGATGAGTTTGCACTACCACTGAAGACAGTCTTGCCCTTGCAGCATCCTTGACAATGGATAAGAGTAAGAGAAAAGACTTGATTGGTTTTTAAGAAGATCTAATTTCTTGGCAGAGGACAGAGGATGGAACCCAAGCCGCTCTCTGGTATCTAAGACTCTCCATTTGATATTCTTTTATTAAATCAATACAGTCGTTTTGATGTTGATTCTTCTGCAACCCACTTGAAAGCATTGAGTGCGATATTGACGAGTAAAGGATTTTAAGGTTCCTATAAACTCACTAGCCATTTTTCCCACGCAGATGATTATCGTTTCAAGATTCAGAACAGGGTTCTTCTTGTGGTTTAAATCATATTTCCTACTGTTTACATTTACTTGATATTTGAACCGGAAATTGTCCCAAACAATGAATCTTTTTACAGCTTGTAAAGTGAGTTTTCGTATTGAGGTACTAAAAGACGAAGAACCATCTTAATTGAACAGTGTAATAGGAATAAGCTCGCACTCACAGGTAAGCTTTAGAGAACTCGTTAATCCTGCTTCGTGAGTCACTTAGAATTAAACCCTAGGAAGCATAGCCAACAGTGAGCTTTGTTTTTGAGCCAACTTTATTTAATATATATTTATATCAGCCACTTTTATTTAAGTCTTTGAACTTAAATAGTACTCGAAATGTCTGTACTTTAGATTTCAAAAATTTGATTTTAAGAGCAAAGTCTGACTATGCGACTTTTAGCTTTTTAGAGACGGGCTGAAGAAATACTGTTTTCTGTTATAGGGTGAATTGAAAAACTACAAAGCTGCTGGTTGGTTGTGATTTTTCAACGATTGTTCCTTTATTGAAAGAGTGTGGCGCGAACACCTTTCTTTCTAGGACTATAGCTTTAAAAAAAAAATAACTTATTTGTTTTTTCATTTTTCGAGCTCATATGAGCTGCTACTGTCAACATAATAACAAATGATTCAAAAAGAAGGTCTCACCCCTTGTTGACCACTGACTTTCACCCAATCAGCATTCTGCCGTTCTTGTCCAAGGTTTTGGAAAAAATTCTTGCGGGACAGTTATCAAATTACCTAGACCAACTTCACCTTTTGTCTATATGTCAGTCTGGTTTCAGAGCACATCATAGTTGTGCTACGGCTATGGTTAAGGTCCTTGACGATATTAGACTGAAAAATAACCTAAATTATGTAACTGCTCTGTGCCTCGTCGACTTTTCCAAAGCCTTTCACATTGTTGACCACGGAATTTCATGTATTATGTAAAAAACTAGGTTTGTATTTTGGAATGAGCGACAGATCGGTACAACTGTTTAAAAATTATTTAAGTAACCGAAATCAAAGGGTTTTGATAGTTGATAAGTACTCACTCGCTCAGGAATTATTTGCGGGAGTACCACAAGGATCTATTTTGGGGCCATTACTTTTTTGTCTTTTCATAAACGACTTACCGAAAGTGTGCTCTGCTGTATCGATGTACCTATACGCAGACGATGCGCAAGTCTATCTCTCGAAACATATCGGACTGGTGGAGGATCTTGTCAATAGATTTAATGAGGACTTGTCAAAAATTGTAAATTGGTCGAATGTTATAACATCTTTTTAAATCCAACAAAAAGTCAGTTAGTTCTTGTGTCAAAAAAAACATTCTCCTAAATTCCACAAGACTTTAGTTTGTGGAAACTGTGAAAAATCTAGGATTTAAAATTAATCAAATACTCTCCGCTGTGGATCATATTCACCATGTTATTGGGCGAATATACGGAAGACTGCGCAAAATTTGGTTGATTTCTAGTTTAACACCCGTTGCCACAAAACTTAAACTAGTAAAAACTTTATTAGTTCCAATCATAGAATATGCCATAGTTGTGTACTGCAAACTTGATCCGCACTCTATGCACAGAATAAAAATGGCCTTTAATGATATGATCAGATATGTATATGGACTTCGTAGATTTGATCATATATCGCGTTATCACAAACTCGTCGTTGGTTGTACGCTTCAAGAGTTCTGGAACATAACGTTTTGTCTTGCATAAAATTATACAGACGCTAAAGCCAGCTTATGTATTTGATAAACTTCGTACACTCACCCAGAATCCTGAATCTGATCGTGCCTCAATCAAATTATTTAAATACAGCCCGCCTTTTTTATGTCCATTCGGTACTCACGACCGAGAGCTGTGAAACGAATAAATGGAGCCAGGCAATTCAAGAAAACAATTTATATCCACGTGTATATTTTTGTCTTTAACTTACTTCCTAGTCCCTCTTCCTTATCCTATCCTTTAAGTGTTTTCTACTTCGTTTTTCGAGTATCTACTTAATTTTGTATCAAAATATAATTTAATTTTAAGTTATTACTTAAATTTTTGAATAATAAAATTAATTTCCAATTTTTCCTTTTTAATGCCCACTATGAAATGTGCTGTAAAAGACTAAGTCTTCCTTGTACCCCAAAAATTAATAAATTTAAATTTGAATTTAAAAGTCTTAAAGGCTTTGTTTGAAAACAGTACATTCGTCTTCACAGTCACTGCAACAATGACGTTCTTGAAATTTTGGATGTTGACTAAAAAGGACTCAGCACAACAAGGACTTAAAAGCTCTTGCTTGTAAATAGATTTAACTTCATTGAAAACTTCTTGCGACCAATTTGAAGTCGATATCACAATGGAACGAGCTTCTAAGATCAAAAATTTTACACTTCGAGGCTGTGTTGCGCGGTTAGTTGATCAATTTATGAGTCCCAGATAAGAGTCCTAGTGTAAGTTTTCAAATCTTATCTTGTTTTCAAATAAGTTTCAGTCACGATTTGCTGTTTGTACAAAATTAACAGTACAATCGAGGGCCTGAATAACTTAACAAAGACAGAATAATGATGACGCATTCTGACAAAACACAGAAAGTGTCACTTGAAGAAGTTGAAAAGAAAAAACTGCGAATCGAACGAATGAAAATCCATCACTAATCGGTGCAGAACTGGTTATTTGTCAAGGCGCTATACAATCGTTCGCTTCATCTTGTTCTATACAAAATGCATTATAAGGATTGAAAATGAGCAATAACATATGGACGTACCCACGCCGTAAGTTCTACTCCTCATGGAACGAAGTTGAAAAAGCCAATGACCACAGCATTCATGTCACGTACTAGAACATTCTGATTGTTTTTTGTTTTTCTTCAATTACCTCACCTGTTTCCTGTAGTTAAAAATAAAATACCGAATAAACATTCCTCAAAGTTGTGCTGCTTTTTTTCCGCTCACTTTCGTCTATTTAATTTAAGTGTTTCCGACAAATTTAGCCCCCAAAGTCCTCGTCCTTGTGAGCGGGAAATCACCAACAGTTTAATGTCAATTTAATTTTTCGTTAAAGTTTTAAATTGGAAAATTTAATTGCTGTGATTAAGCCCGTGACACCGGTGGCACCCGTTTTCATCAGGGCCCTTTTCTCCCAATGAAGCCTGAGCTTCATGTAGGTAGATTTTCATTAATTAATCCGGATGTGCTAAATTTTAACATCCAACAACCGACGGGGTGTGAAATATTTTGTTGATGACATACACATACGTTAATTGCACACACCCGTGGATTGGATTTTAATTACGGGCAAAATTTTAGACCCAAGACTGGTTAGGGATGCCAAAAAATTAATGTGAAATATTGCCTTGAGGGTTGGGAGAATCTTTTTGTTTTGTTTATTATTAGTTCAAGGCGGCGTGGAGAAGGGCGGTTGACCTCCAGCTGTTGTGAGGACAAGGAGTTCGATGGCACTTTCACCATTCACAAACACCATTAGCAGGCACCTCTGTGAAAGGTCGAAAGCCAAAAACGACAGACGTACGTTTGCGTTTGAGAAGGGACCTTCCCGCTCCTGGGCAAGTTTAACATGGACTTGGGTGGCGATAGGGTAGCACCATAGCGCAGCAATTATTTTTATGGGCATAATGAATAGTCAACTTGTTTGGGGTGGTGTTTTGGGTGGGTATGGGTAGGGACGATGGCTCATAGCTGGTGGCTTTTAGTTAAGTGGTCTTAAGAGGTTCTTCTGAGGCATTCAATTAAAGCAAATAAATCGGTCGTTTAATTGGAGCACACAGACAAGTGGCATTATGTTGTGTGACGATTTATCACAGGCAAAAGAGAAAGTTGTGTTGTTGTTTGGTCAGAGAAGGGGTTCATGTTGTGTCCGCAGTTAGGGGGGGGGGCAAAAATATCCTAATGGCAGTGTAACATGTTTTTCGAAAAGAAATATTGCGAATAAACAGAATAAAGCGATGAAATATTTGTATTTCATTTGAATGCGATGAGAAATAAGCGGGCAATTATAGTAATAGATTGCGTCGCTATGAGTTTTTGGTGAAACTTTTCTTTCCCGGAAATAGGATGTAGTGACAAAGGGGATTTTGAAGGCGTCCTCAATAGCACTATAAGCAAGGGATGTAGTAAAAAAAAGAGCAGGAGACTTAAATCGATAACCAGGGATGTTTATTTTTAAGGCATTTGTGGTCATGCCATTAATATATCGGGTCATTGTATTCAAGGCCAGTTGCAGCTTATTGTGAGATAGAGAAACGTGTCGACCTTATAACGTTTTAACAAGCCTGAAAATGGTATCAATAAGAGTGTGGCTCGCAGATATCCAAAGCTTACAAAGTCCACTATAAATATGTGAAACCATCCAAACTGCGGTAAGCAACTTAAATTATACGGCTTGAAGCATAATTTTTATTTTGGCGAATAGGTATAAAATGAGTTGAGTACCATCAGGATATAAGCGCAAAGAAACATGCAGAAAAGAATGAGACACAAAATACAACCTTGAGGCACTCCAACCAAAAAATGGATTTTGTAATCCAGCTTATCAAAAACTTCACGAGGGCACAGGAGTATCAAATGACGTTTCCTGATATCATTCAATTACTTAATGAAAGCTATTGAAACACTGTTGGTTAGCCCCGAAATCATATTCACAAAGATGTTAGGGATTATTTCGATCAACATAACTCAGAATCTGATTCGCCAGTAAACCCCTCAAAAACAAAAAAAAATGAAACTTATCGAGACAGTGGACAAAGAAGGTGGTGCGAAAAAAGACATCGCGAGGCAATTTGGAATTCTTTCATCTTCAAGGAAGAGCAGATCATCGAGTGCCAGGAAAGTGGATGTAGGAAAAAATGCCGGCAAGGTCAATAACCCCGTCTAGAGGAATGTCTGCTTAAATGGCTTCGCGAGACCAGAGGACAAAACATACCAGTTGGAGGTTCTATGCTAAAGAATAAAGCACAGTCGTTTGCAACTTCGATTGGAATTCAAGGATTTAGTGCTACTGAAGGATGGCTGACAAATTTTAAAAAACGTCACAACAATGTTTTCAAAAAGATTTGTGACGAGAGTGCCAGTGTTAATAAAACAGTTTGTTCGGAGTGGAAGGAAGAACTACATCGCTTGCTGGAACACTATGATCCATGCAACATTTTCAACACGGATGAGACCGGTCTTTTTTTTAAATATCTTCCCGACCGAACATTGACCTTTAAAGATGACAAATGCCACGGTGGCAAACACAGCAAAGAAAGGATAACAGTATTGCTAGCAGTGCTAGGGAAAGCTGCTAGGCCACGATGTTTCAAGGGTGTGAAATCATTTCCGGTATCTTATCGCTCAAACAAAAAATTGTGGATGACAACGAAACTTTTCAATTACGAAAACTCAAAATTCTGCTATTTTTGGACAACTGCACTGTTCATAACAACCCACCATCGCTTTTCCACAGTTTTTTCTTCGAAACACTTTAAAACTTTCTACCGCAAAGAAGTTGTTTCCCTGCCCTTACATAACAGTTCTAACTGCCATGACTCTGATTGATAAGTTCTGGAGAAGTGTAACCCCAACGACAATTTTCAACTGTTTCAGGATATGTGAATTCGATAAAGGTTGGTCAGATTTTACTTTCGAGGACTACATACATTTTGATGACGACGTGGGCGTACATGGCTCTCTTTCTGATGCTGAAATTCTGGCTGATTCGGTTGACGATAAGGATGAGGACGATGAAGAAGAAACCATCCCGATGATCTCGCTGGACGAGGCAAGGTCGTCATGTATACATTGCGTTCATACGCACTTAGATCGGAGGTGGGTGGTGAGCTGTTCTCAGTCCTCGCAACGATAGAAAAACTCTCAATAATTTGAACTTTTTACTAGGTCCCAATAGATTCAATTTATCGAGAGTCGACTGTATATGAATAAATCTAGAGATTTTGAACAGATTTTGAAGTGAAACTATGGAGCGCCGCGCCGTTTAGATAAGACTGACTTTGCCAAGCTGTTGCCAAAAGTGTGTACCTAATTCTCAACGCTTCAAAGATCTCATCATCTGAATATCAGTCAAACAAGTGTTTGGAAAACTTTCCATAAAAAACGTCAGTTCATTCGACTGAAAGTTTCAATTTCCTCAAAACCTAAAAAAAAGTACCAAGCCGTTTCATGATTACTTTTCTGTTTGGGCTTTGGAGCCGAAAATCTCCAACCCAGTGAGTTCGAAAACGAGCAAAATTGCTATTACTGTGGCTTGGAAAATGCCAGATGTTATAAAAGAGAAGTCAATCCTGAACGCTTGTCTGCTTTTGTTCCATTTTGCTTCTTGACGACATTTTAAGAAAAGGCTTTGGCTCTAAAGAGCGCTACAGTAAAATTGTAATTGATTTTAAATGACCAAAACTTGAGGTTAACCAAGGTACCACAAAGATGGAGTCACTTGTCACATAAGCCAAACGATACTGAGGGAATAATTCAAACCAGATTTGAGGACTATATTAGGCATGCTATTCGTGAAACATGGGCTTGAAGCACTCGAAAAAAATTTTGGAAAATTAGGTTAATAGAATGACCTAACTTAAAGACAGCCTAGGCTGTCATTTGAATAAGATAATCTTTCATAATTAATCCGAAGGTTTGGCCTTTTAAGAAAAGCAACAATATTTAACCCTCTTCTATGCGGTTTAATGTAATAATGTCAAAGAGATCTTTGAAGAACCTGTCGAATATGACGAGACGAAATTGATGAATTTGTGAACGCTTTGTTTAGCTCTGAAGATGAGAGCAATGTTTTCGATCCAGATTTTATTTGTTCAGAAGACAAATTGTTGATTTATCATTGTTTGATAAATTCATTTGACATTATGATTGATGCAGTAAATGTTATTCTGAACATAAGTCCTTTTGTTGTTAGCCATCAAGAGCCAAGTTTAGTTTTAGCATCATTTGCTTCAGTGTCAATTGTTTCTGTCACTGTTTCGGAATTATATGCAAGAGCGAATGCCGAATCAAGTACCTGTGTTGAATGTTGTTACCTTACGTCGAAGAAGACATAAGAACCCCCGTGCAGACGTCTAGCGTCTTTGTGTAGACGAATAGGCAGAGTGCCACTCCCGTTAATACATGCCAGCCAAACCACATAAATTTGGATTTCGGAGCTTCGTCATACGTCTTTGTTCGTTCGTGTGGCAAAACCCCAGACATCGTACACCACATTTAATATTTTGATGATTTTGACAAGTAATTTGGTTTGCCAAAGAAGCTCTTAGAAGCCGTGGTAAGTATCCCTCAAATTGAGTGCCAAGCACTTAATTTTCAAGCGATGGTTAGCGAAAATTTGAAAAAGGGTATTCTGGACCTGGATGTACAAAAAAAAATGTTGCACTGTTTTCAGAACGTGTCTAACCATTTGTATCTAGCAAGCTTAGTCTACCTCACACCAAATCTCGCCAATGGAATATATATAAACGGTCGCAGACGGTACGGACATTCATATAGAAAGCCGAAAAAGAACGAACCGTTTCTTGTTCTGCATATTAGATGTGTCGATACATTCTACTTCAGAGGTCTTTCAAGGAAGTCAACATCAAACTGTCAATTTTTAGGTATGAAGTTGCTAAATCATTGTGCTTGATTTTGATGGAAAAAAATCCTAGACGTCACACAAATTCAAACTCTCCAAGCCAAGGAAGGCCGATGAAAAAACGGTCGGGCGAATGTATTTTTGCGAACGCTGTCTTACCGGTAAGAGATTTTTAATGACTTTCTTAAGAAGAGTTGTTGAACTCGAAAATTTCTACAAAAAAGTCCACGGTGACATATCTCTATATGTTAAGGTTTATACACAATATTAAAAAGATGTAAAGTTTGCCAGTTACTATCTAAGAGGTATTCTTCGCAACTACTTATCCAATTTCAAAAATTCTTCCACTTTCATTTCAAATATTGTTCTTTTGGGGTGGACTTTGAATGGAATTTTAAGACGACAAATTTTGTAACTAAGGTCCGTGAAAAGACGCTCGAGGAAAAGTGGTTTCGTTTGAACCATGCCTTAACGGTATAAGATTTTTAATGACTTTCTATAGAAAAGTTGTTGAGCTCGAAAAGTTCTATAAAAAGGTCCGCCATGACATATCTCTATATCTTAAGGTTTAAACACAATATTAAAAAGATGTAAAGTTTGCAAATTAGTGTCTAAGAGGTATTCTTCGCAACTACTTATCGGTTTTCAAAAATTCTTCCACCAGTATGTATTTAAAATATTTTTCTTTTAGAATGGACTTCGAATGGAATTTTAAGACGACCAATTTTACAACTAAACTCGATAAAAAGACGCTCGAGAAAATGTGGTTTCTTGTGAACCCTGCCTTAACGGTATGAGATTTTTAATGACTTTCTATAGAAAAGTTGTTGAGCTCAAAAGGTTCTATAAAAAAGTCCGCCATGACATATCTCTATATATTAACGGTGATACACAAATTGGCATATATTTAAAATTTTAAATTAAAATGCGTTATATTTGTGAAAGTGAAATTATAATCATTAGAGAGTCAAATTGGTCTTCCTATTTCATACTCAGTTTCCAATCCAAACAATTATTTCTACATTATTTTCGGAAAATCCTTGTTAGCAGGAAATCAATTAAATTCTTCGATACTAAAAAAATACTTAACAAACAAATAAGCTTCCTCAAGTAAAGATTCTCCTCGCCCCATTCAACTTTTATTTAACTGGAAATACCTTCAACAATAACAAACTAACCCGGATATCGCAACGCATTAAGTGCACACACAAACAATGAAATCATGTCCCGGGCTTACTCCTCCGAGCACGATCCAACGAACAAGTCAACAAATCCACGTCTGCACAAAACTCTACGCGAATCCATGCGAAAGCTCCAGGTACGCTTATCCCGCATGAATTCCAATGAGTTTCGGCGAACTGCCAGTCTCGCAGCGCCACAAAAGAAGAATTGGATGCCACGGAAGAGCAGCCCTATTCCACAACGAAGCACGTTCCCTGCAGTCTATCCAATCAGATGCATGTCGGTTGCACAATTTCAATGGCAGTGCAACATTGCAAACGAAACGTTGGAACTTTGTATATTTCAGGATTGTTGGATGGGGGTTCCACCAAAACTCCGCCGAGGTGGAAGTAGACAAGGTGAAGCTGAGCAGAAATTTATTGCCGTGCCCTTGTGCCCTCGCTTTGGGTATCCCCGTGTGCAAATATTTCTCAAGTTTAGTGGCACTTCACGGCATTTCACTTAGTTCGACATTATGAGGGCCGGAGTGACACCCTTTTACAAGGAACCCAGCACCAAACAATGAGCTGCAGAGGAGCTGCTTTTTATTTATCAGCCTTTTTTTTAGGTCTTATTTTTTTTTTTTTTTTGGTCCTTGTCCCGGTCTCTGAGGCATTTGTGCTGCCTAATGTGAATGTGGCGGCATTCACGTGAGAAGGAGCAGTTTCCTTTATTAATTCCTTGACAAGGTGCGACCAGCTGGTCTGGATGGTTAATAGCCTCACATGAGCATGGTGTCCTCTTTTTGAAAGCAGCTCACATTGAAGGTAACCTTATATGGCTCATTTGTTGGATGAGTTCCACTTCATTTGGTTTTTGGGGAATTTTCTTCTTTTTCTTTTTCTTGCTTTCATTCGTTTGAATGAGTTGCTTGGCCAGATGGTTGGAATTGGTGAAAGGAACAACCGAGGCATGCTCCAGCCTAAATGGGTGTCATTTGGAAATGAAAGTTTTAAATTAAGGCGAAAATATTTCAAGCGTCTGGAATTAAGTGAAACTGATGCTGAGTGGGAATGATTGGATGGCGGTGCAGATTGCCAAGATGAACTTTGGGAAGCAGGAATGTACGAAAATTTATTGTCAGGCTTTCCTGGGGTTTTGGAGAAAAAAAATTATAAAATCGGTTTAAACATTTTGATATTCAATAGTTTACGTAAAAAATGGGTTCAGTGTCCATGGTACTGGAAGCATAAACTGGATACTGGAAATCACACCAGATACCAATCCCCCTACTACATCTTTCTTAAAGGTTCATTGTTCATTTTAAGTGGTGTACTAGTCTGGAAAGAATTTCTTTTAGGAATGTTTTTTTTTCATTTCAGAACGTAGACAGTTTCTGAAAGTGGCCAAGGATATTCATTCTTCTGCTGGTTGGTGAGGGGCACTTGTTAAGTGGATAGTTGATAAATGAACTATCAGCATTTACTGCGAAAGCTACTTCTCGTGTTTGGCAGTTTTTTTTTTTATAATTTGCTCGCTCTCAAGAGGCTATGAATACTGTAACAATGCATGCTGCACAGAGCTAGTAGAAGGATAAGCAAAAGGATAAGGAGAAAGATTGTGTAAGGATTTGAAACTCAGATGTATTCTGACTTCGATGGTCTCTTTAGTTGAGTCCGAACTGTGGCGGGAAATAAGACATCGATTTATTTGCCGTGGCTTAACTTTATAGGAGAAATAGATATAAATTCAATATTCAAAGTATTGCCCATCGCTAGCCACACATTTTTCCCATTTTTCTGGCAATTCATGGATACCTGTTCTGAAAAATTCGACCGGTTTGGCCGCAATCCACGAATCGATCCATTTTTTGACATCATTGAAATGACGGAAGTGCTGATCAGCCAGGCCATGTTGCATCGATCGGAAGAGATAGTAATCGGATGGCGCAAGGTCTGGACTACACGGCGGGTGGGCTAGGACATCCCATTTGAGCTTTTCAAGGTTAGTTTTGACGACATTTGCAACATGTGGCCGAGCATTGTCATGTTGCAAAATAGCTTTATCGTGTCATTCGGTTCTAGCAGCTCATAATACACAACACCCTTCTGGTCCCACCAAATGCACAGCATAACCTTCAGGCCATGAATATTCTGAACGGGCGTCGATGTTGAGACATGTCCGGGGTATCCATACGTTGCCCGACGTTTTGGATTATCGTAATGTACCCATTTTTCATCACCTGTGACGATTCGATGCAAAAAAGACTTCTTTTTGTGGCGTTCAAGCACCATTTCGGACATGCTAAATTGGCGTTCGACGTCTCGTGGCTTCAATTCATACGGCACCCAATGTCCTACCTTTCGGATCATTCCCATTGCTTTCAAACGATCGGAAATGGTTTGCTGAGCGACGCCAAGTGATTTTGCAAGTTCTTCTTGCGTTTGTGACGGATCTTGATCGAGCAATGCCTCCAACTCATGGTTTTCAAACATTTTCACCTGGCCGGGGCGTTCTTTGTCTTCCGTGTCGAAATCAACATCTCTTTGAACCGCTATAGTATAGCCCGGGTAAGCTTCGGTAAGCAATTGATGCGCTTCGGTTGCTTTTTTCTTTAAATGAAAGAAGCATCTTAAAACTTCCCGCAAATGTTGTTTTCATGGCACGAATGTAGACATTTTACGGCTTTACAAAAACGTGTGTGTTTTCACTAATGACCAATAACCTAGACTGAAATAATTAGACAATGATATGAAGTTTCTAATGTGACAGCTGTCATGGTCAAAATTCCCCTCAGAGTAATAGATATGAAGTTGTCTGCAATAACGACATTTTCAACCGGCAGTCCTATTACTTAAAGTATAAGTCTATTTTAATTTTATTTTGGTTTACAATCTTAAGGAGGAGGAGAATCTTAAGGAGAACCGCATTTACAAAGACAGTTAAATAAATAAAGCAAAAAAATTTAAGCAAATCAGAGCATAGATTTTTAGGACGTTTTTATAGGAGGAAAAGAATAAATTTGAGAAATGTTATTGAGACAGAAAAAATAATTTTTCGCAGAGCTAAAAAAAAAATCTCATCATTTTACTACTAAAAATCAGATCGTCTACACCTGATCTTAGGATCCTCTGAGTTACAACATTATTGCATATATCTTCAGGAAGTTTTTTGTACTTTTGCTGCCGTTAAGCATATATTGACCGTCTATAGTGTTCTGTTTTAGCTCGTGGAATAACAATATTATTTTTTGATCTAAGAGAATAGGATATACAATTTCCAATTTCCAGAATGGAAAGGATCAAATAATCTAAGAATCCAATAATATTTTCGTTAAGTGAAAGAGGAAAGAAATTATGACGAACAATCGTCCTAAGACTGATGCTCTGGGAACCCCATGAATTTGGACAAGAAATTAGATCACTCAGGGTAGCATTTGCACGATCAAGCTTTTTTCGGTTTCTAGGATCATTCAACTTTAATTGACATTCTAGAAAGTTGTGTTTCAGAAGATTGGTTCATAATACTCCTGACAGTTTTTTGCCTTAACAGGAGATCCAATGACAAATCATCTATCCTAACCATTATTTTTGACCACACGAACTAATAATTCCAGTAGTCGATGCACAAACCCCTACAGCAAGGCAACCCTGTGATAACACCATTAATTTGATCCTCAAAACAAATGATGACTTGACCAAATTCGAAAAGTTGATTTGTTCAGGATTGAAATATGGATCCAATTGAAAGGCCGTTAATATGATATTGGCCAATAATAATACCTTTGTGTGTTTCAATTTGTACATTTTGATGGTTTGCTTTAACCGATATGTATGGATGCCAAATCGTGATATCTTTGACTCTAAAGAAGCTAACGACGTTCCTTGCGGAAAGCATCGTATTCTCTACTTCAGTCAAGAAGGCTGGTTCTGCATTACGCAACGTCTCTTAGAGCTAGTTTATTTCTGTCTCTGTCTTTTGGCTCAGTGGTAAGTGTGTCGGCTGCCTTGCGTGAGGTTCAAATCCGGGGACGAACGTTTAGCATTTTTCACAGCTCCACCATTCTTCAATTAAAGACATCCCATAGATTTCGAATACTGGGTGACCTTATGGCACGTTAACTATAAGCCATGCTTATCAAAGTTGGTCAATCTATCGTACGAGCCCCGAATAGTATGGATCGTTTCCTCTAAGATGTTTAAGGAGCTTATCACGTACTTTTCTCTAGTGCTCGTACATATGTGAATGTCCCATATCGCCATATGGTATACGGGAGTGAGTTTCATGGCTATAACTTTGGAAGTCAGTGCGTAAAGGCTCCTTCCCTTCGCAGACAGCAACGAATATCTGACGGAGAATTTTTTTCGAAGCTCCGCATAATCTTATATACAGTCTTGCTCTTCTTGCAACATTCGGTTTCATACAAATTCCATGCAAGATGAGCGTTTTGTTGAGCAAGGTATTTGTCCTTTGAGTAATGAGTTTTGCTCTTAGTTATTTGGACAAACCGGCCTCTTTTTCAATCTGGAGCTAGGGAGCTTTGGTTGTGACTGCATGGCTTTTTTTAGGTTTCAGGAAAAAAATATTTTACCAAGCTTTACCAAGATAGACCGGCGGCACTCCGCTATTTATGAATGGTTTTTTAGGGTTCCGTACCTAGAAAGGAAAAAACAGAACCCTTATAGGATCACTTTGCTGTCCGTCTGTCAAGACCCTTTCCTCATGAACGTTTAGAGGTATAGAGAAGTTGGATAATCAAAATCCATGCTTCCAAGACTCAAGGTGTCTTTCTCACTCGTAAAAGAAAAATTTGTCTCCTACCAAGCAACATACTTAATTTTGATGGTGCACTGATCGAGTGAAAATCTAAAGCAAAATATTTAGGAGCTCATTTTGATAAATAACTAACCTTTTATCTGCATGTTCAAGAAGTAATAGAGAAGATTCATATTACGACTAGTGCACTTTATCCTTTCATAGCTAGAAAGTCAAAACTACGCAAAGAGAATAAGATGTTAATCTCCAAGGTGATTTTTCAGGCTATTGTGTTTTATGCTGCCCCAATATGGCGACAATTTGCTAAAAGTCATCTTAGACGACTTCTAATTGTGCAAAACAAGACACTGAAAATTATTCTTAATCTGCTTTGGAATTTCTCGAAAGGGGAACTACAGAACAAAGCTTATTTTAATATGATTGTAACTAAAATCGCAAAACTTTCAAGCCGACATAAGAGTTCTTGTAAAGGATCAGTCAACGACTTGATTTTAAGCTTAGCTGAATTTTTATAACCCTGCGATGGAATACTATATTCAAATATTTATTAAGTTATTTATTTATTTACTTATTTTCTGGTTTCATAAATTTACTTATTTACTTATTAATTGTATATTTATTTATCTTTTACTTACTTGTATAATTTATTTGTTTATTTGTTTAATTTGTAAAGATACTACATATTTATTTATTAATTTATTAATATTATAAACAAAATTGTACTTTTATATATGTCATATATTTCGCAAACTGAAATCAAGTCTTCCCTTAAGCTAAATTAGGCACACTAATAATATATATTGAGGGTTTTTATTGGATTTTCTTTCAAAATATTGACTTAAGATATTTATCTGTGATAGAAATATTTAAGTGTTTATAGCAAATATTAAAATAGTAAAGCAATTAGACCACATCTCTGTCAAATATGCAATAATACAGGTTTGTGCGGAACCCTCAGTGCGCGAGTCCGACTCGCACTTGGCCGGTTTTTTATGTTATTACATTCGTTTAGAGCTCTCCCAGTGTCCATATGAAGCTCCTCCCTTGAATGTATCTTTTTGGAATAAGGCAATAAAATTTGGAACCTTGTTACAAACTCTTCGTTTCATTCGCAAAGTGTTTAAGGCCAAATGCAGCCAGTAATTCTATCCACTGAAGTTTCCATATCTCATGTGGGATGTATCATAGAGAGAAAAAATATTCATATGTGTTTTTTAAATAAGCTTAAAGTTAAAAAAAAAGATATTTTAAAACTCAAGTGTATCAGTAATAGCGTTAAGTTAAGTCTTCATGCAAACCTGCCCTTAACTGAGCTTGCTTTAATATTAATTTTTCAAAACTAGTAACTTAATTAGTTTTAAGCTTACACCTTAGAAAAGATGATTAAACGGACAATACTCATTTATTATATTTAATATAACGCCAAATATTAACTCAAAGTGTATACTCACATTTTGGGGTTGTCCATTGGGAGGGTTATTGGAAGGAAGTGAGGGGCCCGTTCTGTTTCGTAGACGGGCCAAAGCACTCCTGAGGCCCTCCGTATTGTTGTTGTCGGGCCCCTTTCCAAACAAAATACATCCACAAAACACTTTGAATGCGTTTTCAAAACACTTTATCCTTTCAAATTCTTACCAATGCACACTATGGTATATCTCACTTGGTAACACTTGAACTTAAACAAAAAATAACAAAGGCCAATAGAAAAAAATTTAAGGACGATTCCTTTCAAGTTAATTCTAATTAACATACAAAATGCTTTCCGGAAGTTTTCTTTACATCATTAAACCAAAGACACAATGGTCTCACCAAGCAAAGGATACTGTCTTTATATTGGTACACGATTAGAGTACGCTTGCTCTGTGCGCCGCCGGAGGACACTTCCACGACGCCTGATTGGCAAACTTTTCGGAATTCCATTGAAATGTGACACGCAAGTTTTCCCTCATATTTTTTGTTTTTGTTTTTAGCTTTTTCCTTAGTTTTAATTAGAACCTAAAGTTCAAAGATACTCGTCACACCGAAATATAAGAGAATAGATTCCACTCTGTTTGTGGCTAAGGATAATGATTCTGTAGTGTTTTATGCAGGATGTCATGTGAATTTGAGTGCATGAGAAGTGATACCCATCCGGAGACACCAGTGTGTCGTGGTCGGTAGTTTCAGGAAGTCCTTATAGAGATACTGCCATCCGAATGAGCCTGAGATGGAAGCTAATGATGAAATGTAGATGATGAAGAAGATCCTGGAATGAGAGAAAGAAAACAAAAAAAACTATGAAACAAGCGTATTAATTCTAATTTCGATTAATGGAAGTTTTAAGATCGGCCGCATATGGTTTACGTATTATTTTTGGGACCGACTTTGAGTGGGGAACACCATTAGTCGGAACAGATGCAAGCAAACAAGCAAAGGATGAATGTGTTTATGGATTTCAATTAAAATTAATCATATTTCGGTTGTGCGCTGTATCATCGGAAAATTGGTGGTCTTTGCGAATATTCCCTGTGATATGAATGACATGACGTTTGTGGTATTCATTATTTTTATCCTTTAGGAATAAATGCTTGTGTTATTAGGGAAATAATTAAAATAATGATACGGGAGAGAGAGAGAGCGAGTTATGGATATTTAACGATTGGCATGTGTCTGGGTATAAGCATCGAAATTAAATGATTATGATGCCTTGGGAAATATGGGTTATTGTGCAGCTGTCTGGATTCAAGGATTCATTTAGTGTTCGCACATATAGTAGACCATCAATCAAAATTGTTATATCCATCAAAAACAATGAACGCTTGACGAGTCTCAATCAAAAGGAGATAACAATTAACGTTCATTCGTGGTTATTGATATCAATTTTAATACTGCAGTATCTGCTATTTTTTTTCTCTTAAATCCTGTTTACTGCGAAGTAATAATCTGTGGACTAAACTGTTATATTATTATAGTTATAAAATATTAATCAATCTGAATATTCATTTGCTTGTCAGCTCAGCAGCGATTCCTACCCGAATATTGGGCTTTAGGTGTTGTAGTATGGAAGTTCAGAAAAGCGGATAAATGTGTACGAACAAGATGAACATTGAGTTGCTGTTTTTATTTATTTATTTTTTGGCGTATGATGACCACCCCTTAGCCTCAACTTTACATGTTTTTTTATTACTTGCTATTGGATATCATACTACATATTCTGTGAAAATTGCAATTATCTAGCAGCACAGCAGGGCGGACGGACGAACGGTCGAGCGGACAAACGGACGAACGGACGAACGGACGAACGGACGAACGGACGAACGGACGAACGGACGAACGGACGAACGGATGAATGGACTAATGGACGAACGGACGACCGGGCGAACAGACAACCGGGCGAACGGACGACCGGACGAACGGACGACCGGACGAACGGACGAACGGACGAACGGACGAACGGACGACCGGACGAATGGACGAACGGACGAACGGACGAACGGACGAACGGACGAACGGACGAACGGACGAACGGACGAACGGACGAACGGACGAACGGACGACCGGGCGAACAGACAACCGGGCGAACGGACGACCGGACGAACGGACGACCGGACGAACGGACGAACGGACGAACGGACGACCGGACGAACGGACGAACAGACGAACGGACGAACGGACGAACGGACGAACGGACGAACGGACGAACGGACGAACGGACGAACGGACGAACGGACGAACGGACGAACGGACGAACGGACGAACGGACGAACGGACGAACGGACGAACGGACGAACGGACGAACGGACGAACGGACGAACGGACGAACGGACGAACGGACGAACGGACGAACGGACGAACGGACGAACGGACGAACGGACGACCGGGCGAACAGACAACCGGGCGAACGGACGACCGGACGAACGGACGACCGGACGAACGGACGAACGGACGAACGGACGACCGGACGAATGGACGAACGGACGAACGGACGAACGAACGAACCGACGAATGAACGGAGGAATGGACGAATGGATGAACGGAAGAATGTTCAAATAGATACATAGACGAGCAGATGGACTGACGAACAAACGAACGGACGAACCGACGAACAGATGAACTGACTAACGGATAAATGGACTAACGGACGAACGGACGAACGGACTAACCCACGAATCCACAAACGGGTGAGCGGACGAACGGTCAAACAGATTTACGCATGGCACCTTGTAAGTTCGGAGTTCTTTGAACCTCACTCCAAATCGGTCTTTATTGAGATAAGGAGCTACAAAAAGTGTAACTTCCATGCACCCATAAGAGCCGTTCCTTAGTCCTATTGGAACGAGATGTCCCGAAGTCCAATTCATTAAGTCATTGGAAAAAAATTCAATGTCACTAAAGCCTAATTTTTTCACATAACCAGAGACCAAAACTGTGAAACCTGCATGCCGCACTGTGATACAACTTTCGGGGAGAGTTTAAGCCATTTGTTTCTAGACTCATCCATTTAAGTGAAAATGTGCCTCATCACCGCAAAAAAAAAAAAAAATAACTGCGCCCTCTGGGATGTTTTCGAAAAGCACCTAAAATGCGAGCAGCTTGAATGCCGAGCAATTTATGTTGTTTGAAGCCGGCTTTCTAAGGATTGGGCTGAATTGAGAGACTTGTAGGTCGAGATCGTTTCCACCAGAAGACTTCAGCGCCTGACATTCTTGTCGCAGTCAAATTCATAACTCGACTGTTGAGCGAAATAAAGCCGCAAACCATACAGAGAAATGCATGCAACGCACGGCTGTACTAGTAAGCAGTCACTTACATATGATAATAAATTTGAACCCTGACATAGGGTTATCAAACAGCAGCCAAATACGAACCGAACACGCACACGAAGGGTTCTGTACCACCATACAATATTTAACTTTACCTATTTTTTAAAATATTTTAGTATAAAAATGCCGAAGAAGTACATTTTTGTATGTGGACCTCCTTGATATTAAACTTAATATTATTTCTTTGCTTCGTGTTCTAGCGATAATAGCATTACACATGCTGCGAAAAGTACAAGTATCTATGAACCCATTACGGTTCGGAAGATGCAACCCGACGAACAAACGGAGAGCGGAGTCGAGTCCTTTTAATCCTATTGGCACCCTTTTGAAACAGAAGCCTAAAATGCAGGCGTGCACAAGACGCATCGCAAAACAAAGTCAAAATGGTAAGAATAAAGATTCAGGGGAGGTGAGGCGAAAGAAAGCTTGCTTTCGAAAGTATCGAGAAAAGTAAAAGTAAAGTGTATGATGGGTCAGTTTTTTTGTTTATTTTTGAATCATGTGTTAAGAAATTAAAACAAAACTGAATCGACTGCCGCCTGAATAATTTTGGAAAATACAGCTTGCAAATTGGATAATGTGTTGCCAACAGACTTAAATCAAATGATTGCTTGATGTTAACCGAACTCAAATAAGTTGAAGTCAGTTTATTTAACAGAAGCAGTAGAATTCTTATAAGCTGTGGGGAAATAATGTTAATGATGGTTTCTTGAACATAATAAGAAGTGATTTATATTTTTTAGTGACTCAAATTAATGAAGGTCGGACTAATTGAGTGGAGTGAATTTCTTGTCAAAGGCGAACTAAGTAATTTTTTTTAGTCTTACTTTTTGCAGGATTGCGAAATCGCAAAAGGCGGACCCGAAGTAGAGTAAGAATATTGTGATCTCTCAAGTCTAAATCACGAGTTCGTTGACGAATGGAAGAGGAAGATACTTCTTGCTGTAAGTGAATTCACAGACTTCAACCGATGAAGAGCGAATTCACTGATGACTTCATCTTATATCAAGTACATTCAATTGATTTTTGAATAAAGATTTAAATTCTATGATAACTTGAATGTTTCAGCAATTGGCTTCAAGAGAATGGTGATTTAAGTATTTTTAATTCTCAGTCTCTTCATTCCAAAAAAAAAGTCATTTTTTTACAACTCTGTTTGACAACACGGATTATTTCAGTTCTTATGATAAAAGCCCTTAAAAGACCTCCTTATGATCGACCAATAAAATATGAGTTAGAAAATTGTGCTTCTCTTAAAAGTTATTGAAAAAATCATCGAGCTGAAATGTAAATAAATGCTCCCACTTAAACATTTCTCGTTAGTTGAAACGACTTTAGGACTATAATTTTTATCAAGCCCGTAAATCAATAAACAATTTTGAACTGTTTGCTTCATAAGCTTTTGTTTAACTTCAAAGCCATCAACTTCACGTTCCACGTCCCATGCAAATCCAAATCAAATCATCTTTTCTTTGAAAACGGCCAAAGCTGTTAAATTAATTGTCTCATACTCCGGAACACGATTTCTTCTTAAAGTGAACTTGTCATTTAGTCTCGAACAAGTAACCAGGCATCCTTCTTCACTTGGGCATTCAGCTAAGCTCGGAATATTATTCAAAGGACCAACCATCGCAACAAATTCAATATCCCCTCTCCACCTTCTTAGCATGAAGGGCTCTGACAGTAAATGTTTCTTAATTTGATTTTATTCCACGAATTGCTATTTCAGAAATCCCCGAGTGGCAAGATGGAAGGAAAGCCCTTCTGCCTGCGTTACACGCCAGCAATTAATCACATTTTATTCCAAACGGTGCCCTACCAAGGACAACACAGCTTCGTGCTGGGATCACCAGTACCACTTATCGAAGAGCGGGGCGCCGATTGAAATGAATTATGCCAGACTGAATGACTTGCCACATCAAATAATTGAAATCCATTGGAACTGTCGACCGCACTTGCTGCCACTTGAGCTTGAATGAAAAATTGGTCACACGTTTTTTTGGTATGCATGTCCAATGACAAGCTTAAACCGAATTCAAAAGCATCGCTAAGGATGCGAAATGAAGTGTATTTTAACCCTTTTGGGACTGGAGGTATTTTTATATTCATTATATTTGAGGTACATGCTTAAAACCAAGGTTAAATTCAGCAGTTTAGTTAGTGCTGTGGTTTCACAAAAACGAAGATTCATACGTCAACTCCCTAGAATTATTTGAGGACCCTGTTTCTCCTGGTACAAGGCGTTTAAGCCGAGTAGAACATCCACAGATGACGATGATCGTGAACAGCGGAGAAAATGTGAAGACAGTCAAACATCTTTTGTCAGCTGACCGAAGACGGACCATCAGACAGTGATCCCATGTGACAGCATTCAGATGATCCTTCATAATGATCTTCACATGAACAAGATGTCGGTGCCTTCGGTATCCGAAATGTTAACGTCCAAAAAAAGAAGAAACGACTTGACATTTCTCGAGGAAATCTTGAGAGCTTCCAAGTTGGCGAGGACCGATATTTGAGGCGGCTTACAACCATCGATGAGATGTGCCAACGATCATGACTGTCTTCACCGACATTTAGGAAATTCAAAGTTGTAAGTTTGGCGACAAAAGTTGTGGTGACCGGAACACTGAGGGAATGGAAAATGGAGCCCCTGTAACAAAGTCACACTACGCAGAGCAAATTAAAAGACTGCAGGAAGCTTTCAAGGGAAGAAGTCTGACTGTTTTATCTAAGCTGTGATGGTGATTAAGTGATTAGAATACGCGTTTCAAATAGAGAATCAAACCTTCATTCTGCGCCAAATTCTGAAAATGACTAACGAAGAATCGGTTCGCACCACGTTATGCATCGATTTCAAAGGATGGAGCAACGAGCACAAAAAAGAACATTTAAATCATTAATAAAATAAATTAAAAAAATAAATTAAATGACATCTACATTTCCACAGAGTTGGAAACTTGCAAAAGTTGTACCAATTCCCAAAAGATCGAATGCGACTGAATAAAGCCTATAGACCCATTAGCATATTCCATGCTTGTCAAAAGTTTGCGACAAAATTATTGCTAAGCAAATCCAAATTCAAATCGACTTGAATTCTAACTCACTCTTTTATCGTTTTCAATCCGGGGTTAGACAAAGTCATAGCTGTTCTACAGCCATGGTCAACATTTTAGAGGACATAAGACGTGAATTTGATAAAAGACGCTACTCTGCCTTCTGGATTTTTCGAAAGGCTTTGATAACGTCAATCACGACATTTTCTGCTGGAAGCTGAGATATCGTTTCTCATTTTTTTCCAACCGTGGTAAAGCCTATCAGAAGTTTCCTACCAGACAGGTTCCAAAGAGTAGTAGGCCAAAAAACAACTCTGATTTTATGCTTATTGATGAGGGTATACCTCAGGGATCAATTCTGAGACCAATTCTATTTTGCATTTCATTTAATGATCTGCCATCTTAATGTGAATATGTTTCTGCACACTTGTACGCTGATGATGTACAATTATATTTGTCACCACCTTTAACTCATGTCAAATTAGCTAGTCTCAAATTTAAATGATGATCAAACCGAAGTTTACAAGTCGTCCAAAGTTATGTCTGTTTTTCAAAAATCTTGTTATGGTTTTGTTTTATGGAAGGTTTTCGTCAGTGATTTCGTTCTTTCTTTTGTTTTTCTTTTCGTTCCCATGCCTATGCTGCCCTTTATTTATCATAAGTGCCTGATGTCCCCAAATGTGGGGCTTGGCCAAAGTGGAGCGTCCACCGCTCAGAAGTGTGGTACTAAGATTCAAGCCCGGTCGGTGGTGGGTCGTTTTTTTACCAGTTGGTCTAGCGGGGAGTGAGAGAGGATATTGAGAGGAGAGAAACACCTGCTGTATATATGTAGGATCCGAATCAGGCCATGAGGATCACGCGATTCAGCGTTATATTCAAGGACAGTACAGAGGAGGTTCAGGCTAGATACGAATCTGGTGAAAACATCATTCGAGGATAGTCCAGTAAAGAGATAAGACCGAAGTGTTAAATAAAGTGTAGTGCAGTACAGGAATCGATTTAGTTGAAATATTTTCAACTTTCCGATTTGTTTTTAAATGTTTCTAAGACAAGAAAGTAAGAAGTCTTGGACTATGGTGATTTAGCTGAATAGTGCCTAACGGTTTTCTTTTAACAGAACGATTTGTCCCAAGTTGGAGGTTTTCCTTCTCATTAAGAACGGCTCAAGCGAGTTATTACCAGCATCGGAGACGGTGTAGCAAAGTGCGAAATGCTAGTTCGGCGCCCTCCTAGAAAACTAAGAATTGAGGAACCACTTATACACGCTATAAAGGAAATTATATTTCCCATCCACGAGGTATGCGTCAACTAGAATAAAAATTACGAAGGTGATCGTTTCATTTTATGTAAGCTTTTAAACTATCGATTATAAAAGCCGTAGGTAGCCGAGCGGGTTTAATTTGCGACGAACGTGTGTGTGAGGGTTCGTTTCCAGGCGGGGATTTCCTTTTTTTTTCCTTTCTTCTTTTTCATCATTTTTTTTTTTTTGTAGTGTTTAAGGAAATCGAATTGTATAGATTTAAGTTAGTTAAGATATTAAGAACAAATTTTGAATTGTTAGTTTAAGTCAGCCAATGAATTAAATTGTAGCTAGATTAAATTCGATCGTTTTGTTCATTATTTCGCAGTGACAATCAAGACATTTTGCGAACCTCGCAATTAATTCGAGGTTCTTATTGTGAGTTAGCCTGCGAAAGGGCAAACGCATGGCGCCCATATTTATCATCTTAACCCACGGTCAGTCTTCGCAGCTGGTCGAGCACCCTTCCGTGTGGTGTCGCAGGGCCGGTACAAAGACGGCGGTAACAATCTGATGTATGGCTGGCGGACAACAAACACCAACTTGTTAAATCTGGAACCACCTTAGGCTTTGTTTTGAACACAAAACTTACATGTTCTCAGCATATTAATAATGTAATTGGCAGGATCTATGGCTGTCTTCGTAAGTTATGAATTTCTTCATCTATAACCCCAGACACCATCCGAATAAAGCTTGTTAGATCACTCAAAGTTCCTGCTCTAAAATGTGCTGAAATTGTTTACTGCAAACTAGACTATTGAGTCCTTGCATAAGCTTCAAAGAGCATTTAACGATGCTGTTCGATATGTTCATCGCTTGCCAAGGTACGTGCATATTTCCGAGTATTCGAAAACCGTTTTGGGATTGTCTGTGCAGGAGTTCTTTGACGCGAGATGGAATCCGCTCGCCTCTTCTATATACATGCCATCAGATGGCAGTGCCCGCTCACATCTGGGTAAACTGTAACTTTGTAAGTTTCAGGTCTGCAGTGTTTCAGCGCAGCAATAATTTTGAGCATATCCTCTCCTGTCTCTGTCTTTTCCTATTTGATGTTCGTATAATCCAACTCCTAAGTCATAATTGTAAACATCAGTGTTCTCCAAACCTCACGATCTTGCTGCACTTATTTTATAAATAAATTTAATTGAAAAATTGAAATTGAAAATTGAAAATTGAAAAGACCAACGGATGAATGAACGAACGGATGAACGTCGGATGGTTCGACCGACGGACGATTGGACGGAAAGACGAATAAATGGACGGTCGAATGGAAGGACGAACGAGCGGATGAATTGATGGACACACGGACAAAGAGCTATAAAAATTCAAAATTTATGTTATTTACTCGTACAACATGGTGATACGGAACCCTTCATGTGCGTGCTCGACTCGCACTTGGCCAAGCAATTTGCCACGCAAAATGATACTACGAGTAGTTCACCTTCGCTGATATATTCAAACCAGCCAAATGTAATTAATCTCCGAGCTGTCTTCCAGCAAACAGGCCATCTTATTTGGACCAACATTTTTTTCCCTCTCTAATGTAATTCCATGTCACAGGACCAAGATAAATGAACATCACACGTCTCTGCTCGTTCAACTCATTCAAAATGCAAAGCAATATGAATTAATGAGATTCAATATCATTATCATAACACATCCGTGTGAGCTCCATCTGCCGCATGTGAAACACAGAAGCCCTGGCCAGATGTTATCCTTCAGAGCAACAAATTCATGTTAAATTCAACGTCAAAACATATACACGTACTCGTATATCCTGATCAAACTGTGAGTAAATAAATTTTGTCAACACAAAGTGTTGGACACACCACGTCCGTCGCTCTGAATGATGGGCTTAGGCTACGAGCCGCCAGGACACTGCATGGAACATACTAGAAGCACGGAAGTGTAATTTGTTGTTACTCTCTCTTTTTTCTGCTTTACAGTTTAGTGTCCTAAAATACTTTAACAAGGAAGCAATTCAATTATTGTTACATTCCCGTACAGGACTCGTGTGTCCTGTCAGACTTGCCAATCAAATTAGACCATCGCTTGCTGATAAAGCCAAAGTTTCATGGAATGCATGCAGTTACGTGTGTCCAACGATGCCAGGGAGCACTTATCTGCAATTTGATCGTTCATAGGGTTCGACAGATATCCATTTGCTTTGGAGCTTGCTTGCATGTTACGAGCTCAAGTCAATGATTTTTGGGCGTCACTCAATTAATATTCCTGACGGCCGTCAGGTCCCAAAGTTTTGTCAAACATGATTCGGCAAAAAAACGCGTGTGCTTCACATTTGGTCTTGTGCTTTTTTAGCTTGAATTTGTTGTTGAATTTGTTGTTTATTTTTTTTTTTTGCTTTGTTAAATTTTCAGGCAACGTGGGACATGGTGATCAATCAATTCGATTTTTATGCCATCAATCAATTCTACGCACATAATTTTCCATGTCACTCATATGTTACCATGTGGCCTATGAAAGGACGATGGGAACAGGATAATAAACAAGAAAAAAATCCAAGCTAGTCAATTAATTTTCAATTACACTCCCGATACACTATAACCAACCGCTTCCACCTGCTATCAGCCTTATTATGAAGTCCTGTCGCGTTTTCTTCGATATCGTGCGAGGGGGAAGTACACAAGTTGCGAACATTGACCATTAAAATCATAAGACTGGCAGAGGAGGAACTTCAATGAGAAACGCAGAGAACGGTTTCGGAAAGTTTATTGATTTCCAATTAAACAGCGCTGGACACATTCTGATGGGAGTACGCCAAATGACAATCACAAAACGACGTTTCAAAATAGCACACATTTGGTCTGACTGGAAACTTTATAAAGAATACGTATTCTCGACTTCGAGTTTATTTTCAGCTGTGGAAAATTGGATGGCAACCAAAATTAATTTTAAGGGTTCCGTACCCATGGAGTGCCAACGGAACCCTATTAGCCTCCTTTGTCCGTCCCTCTGTCGAAGGACTGCACTTTTTGAACTTTAATAGGTAAACAGTTTCAAAAACTGTGTGTAATGTATGCATCGGATGTGACACGGCAGGGCAGTAATTCCGCTTTATTTTGTCATTCATTCCATAAATCCAGAATGAATTTCCAGTCGCATTTAATTGAAAAAAAAATCGGAACCAATAATAAATGAAAAACCCTTCCAAACGTGACACTTTTATTCAGAATTGATCGTTTGAAATTGAAAATTTGAATCGCATGTTAAAAGATTTCGAGCATTAATTTTCTTGCATATTGTAGGGTGGTACGGAACCCTTCGTGTGAAAGAAAAACTCGCGCTTGTTCACTTTTTTTAATATCGCACCATTAAAACAATAGGGGTCGTACCGGCAGTGTGAGAAGTGTAATTCGACAGGCGTCGCTTAATTGTTAAAATTTTTCATGCTCGCCAACTAGTGTTGAAAAAGAAAGGAGCGTGCGTTTTACCGATGGTTGTTCTGTACTCGCAATCGAGTTTAAGTAATCGCTTCAATGCGGCGCCGATGAATACTGTGCCGGACTGGGAGTCAGTGGTTATATGTGCAGTGAAAATATCAATCTTTCAATCCCCATGGCATTCTACTCGCAACCATGTATTTGCCGTTCAACTTTCCGTTCGTTCAGTGAAGAGGCAAAATCTTCAGGTTAACCGTCATAACAATCTGTTAAAGTTGGCGATTAGCGACTCTCTGAGAGCAACTTATGAAAGACGCTTTTTAAAGAGATTCCAGAAGACGCAGTTCCATTTTGTTCAGTGATGAAGTCCTATTTACTTTAGTAGATTCGCCCTTAATCACAAAATCCTATGCATTCCGTTTTGGAGCAAATGATGTCACAGTGACAACGAATTCACGAAAAATCGACTTACACTTCGAGATCAACGAAGGCCATCAGAGCGCATCGTCTCAATCAGAAGCGATTAAAAGATCTATCAGCCAAACCAATTACTTTGCAAAGGCTTCAAGACGATATGGATTAAAATGTTGCCTTACTTGAAACGCGGCAGTCTGTTTCTAACATTTTATGAAAATAAATTGATTGCGTTTTTGAATGATACGAATTTTCCACCTTTGGGGTACCACAGGGCTCGAACTTGGGACCTATTCTCTTCATTCTGGAGTTTGTCATGTTTTCGAAATGTTGTCACGACAAAGGGTTGATTAAAAATGAAATGAAAAATGAAAAATGAACAGTAAAATGAAGCTCAAAGATGAAATGCTACTGATTTATTGATTGATTGATTGATTTTGAATAACAACATTTATAATAAACTCTGAGTAATCTTTTATGAATAAATGTGAATTTTTACAATAAAATGATTAAAGTTGAAATTGAAAATAGAAATAAAATTATTGAGTAAGATTAAGTTAAGTTACCGAGTATGATGTTTAAAGCAACAAAATAATGTACAAATGTTATATCTAATTATTACCTGCTAGGTGCCGAAAGAGAGGTGTTATAGAGCCGTCTTAAGCTGAGAGGGAATTCCAGAGGCATGAATGAAGAATTGTCGTTCACAAACTTGATATTTGACAAGCGGCAAAATTAAACTTAATCAACGGTTTGATTATGAGAAGCTTAGTTTTTGATATAAGTAATGAGGTTGTTTGCTGGTTATGATTTTGTGTAGATACTTGAGAGTACAGTAGTCAAGGTACTTGTCGAGTGAACATCCAAGACTAACTTTCACATACATCGACACATGATCATATTGTTTTAAGCCGTAGACGAAGCGGACAATATTATTGAAGGCAACATTAAGCTTGCGCCTTGTGAGTGCATTATGGCAAAAACAAATTTCGCAGCCATATGTTATCAATGGAATGAGCAAAGACCTAACTAGCATAAGCCTTGTGTTAAGTGGAGTGAAGCTTTGAGTCAGAGAGAGGTTCCTGAGGCATCCATAAATTTTCCCGATGATGGAACGCACATGGTCATCCCATCGCAAACTCGTGTTGAACCAAACTCCAAAGTTTTTAGCTTTATCCAGAAACTCAATGGGAGCATTACCAAGGTAGATTGTGGGGATGCTGCTGGTGTTAATACCATTTCTATTTATGACTATATATTTAGTTTTTTCCGGATTAAGCCGTAAGCAGTTTTCTTGAGCCCAACTAAAAATCTTTTGTAGGTCTTCGTTACATTTGACTGCTGCATCTTCAATTTGTTCAAGGGCAAAACTAAAGTACACTTGAACATCGTCCGCAAACATGTGAAACTTGGAATATTTTATTACCTTTGGTAAGTCATTTATAAAAATTGAAAAGAGCAAGTGACCTAAAATGGATCCTTGAGGAACACCTGCTGAAGTTTCAATAAATTCAGACATACTGTTGTTAGCTAAGACTGCTTGTTTTCTTCCAGACAGGTACGAATAAATAAAGTTTGCAGTGATTACCGTATCAAAGGCCTTGGAAAAGTCTAAAAGTGTCAGGAAAGTAATTAAGTTTTTATCCATTGCAGATCGTACGTCATCTGTTACTTTAATCAATGCCGAAGTGCAGCTGTGGTACCGTCTGAAGCCAGATTGATGTACGTTTAGCAGGTTTTCGCGCCGAAAAAAGTCTGACATTTGGTTGTGGATAGACTTTTCCAACACCTTTGATAGGTAAGGCAAAATAGCAATAGGTCTGAAATCAGCGGGTGAGTTAATTGTTACTTTCTTTTTGAAAACTGGAATGATCTTTGCGACTTTCCAGGCACACGGAAAAGTAGATGTCATAATGATGTTATTAAATATGTAAGTAATGACTGGCAGAAGGTATGGCAGGATTATTTTAACAAAAAGAGGATGAACTCCATCAATACCGACAGCTTTTGATTTTATTTTAAATACTGCCTTAACAACGTCAGTTTGCTCGACCCTGCAAAATTCAAAGGAGCCACTCTGCAGCATTTGAATGTGTTGGGGTGGTGCCCCTGATGTTGTTTGTATCTCTGAGAATTTTTTATTTAGCTGGTTGGGATTGACTTCATCCATCTTGTGCTTATTTTGTTTCCCTACACCTAGTTCTCGCAAATTTTTCCAAAGCATTTTGTTTGGAAGCCTATGATCATAGTGCCTTCCATTGTACGCTCGTTTTGCTTCTTTAATTTTTGCGTTAACAGAGTTTCGTAAACTCCGGAAAGCTTCATAGAACACTGGGAGCTTAAACCGTTTCCATTTTTTGTAGGCCATGTCACGATTATTCCTAAGTTCACGGATTTCTGGAGTAAACCAAGTAAGAAATAACCAAGCTGCGGAATTTTTTTACATAAAGTGTACTTTTTCCTACGCCTATGTAACTATGGAAAATAAGCTTAGGATATTTAAAATAATTTGAATGCATAATTGAAGGTATACTGAAACATCCACACACTTATGGAACAATCTATAAAAATAAGTTCCAAAAAAGGTGTTGTCCTTATTAACAAATCGACCTAACACCTAGTTTCGCAAATGTGGAAGCTTGTCTTTCAAATATTGTTTCAAAAACACCTCAGCTAAATTTTTCTATTCATTTCAAAATATACATAATTGGTGTTCAAAGACATTTGTCGCGCGAGTGACACAAATACAAGTCAGCAAACTTGACGATGGCACATTTGTGTTACTTCGTAAACCATAAGAAAAAGTCAACGCAGCTTTCCGGTGCCTATATCAATTGAAAAAAAGATGAAGGTCATCGGAAACTGATTGCGTTGACCCCATGAATGCATTTTGTATTTTAGAATAAGTAACTTCAGATGGTTCACTCGTTGTCTGACTGGCAAGGTGCGCTGAAGAGTAAAATTGTTCAGAGTACAGAGAAAATCTTAGTTTTTTATTTTTGTTCTTATTTGGGAAAAAAATGAATTTATAACTCGCGCAAACTGTCGAACGCGATGAGAATAAATTTTAAATTTTTGAAATCTACAATTTTTTTTTTTTTACAAAAAAAAAACAGGCGTCTGCTGTCAATTGTCAAATGCGCAAAGTTAAATCGGTCGTTAAACTTTCTGAAGCTATCGATATTTCTGAAGCTATTTTCAAAAATGTTTTTTCCGTAAGAACCTTCTAGATAGTATTAGAAAAAAAATTAAATCGGAATGAAGTCGTTCTCAAGTTGTGATCTGGCCAAGAAACTGGAAGACAGGTCTTCTTGAAGTTCGGAGCGCCTTCAGCAACTATGGCAGACAACATTTGAGTTATGCAATACTGAAAAGTAATAACGCATTGCCAACAGAAAAAGTATATTCTTGTTATTAACTTTTTCGTTTTAAATATTTAATGATTGACGTTCGTCACTTATATCTTTATTTTGGTTAGTAACTTTATCCATAGCTTTTGTATTCTTTTTTCCACTCTTTTTCCAATTCTTTTCTTTAACAAATGAAAAAAAAAAACGAATAATTAGCATCTTTTGCTCTTTTCAGTAATTGAACAAAAAATCTCGTAGTTTAAAAAAAAAAAAAACATAAATCATCCACCGGACACCACGCACTACAAATCATCAATTGTATTTGCCATGAAAAAAAAGTTGGTATTTTTCGATAAAAAGAAAAAAAGCAACAGAGCTTCAACAAAATTCCTGCTGAAGGATTAGAAGAGTGAACTTCCCGCCGAGGAGAACGCCTGTTCTATCCTACCTGCTCATAATTCACCCACTTACTTGTCACCAGTTTCATCCTTTTGTGTTTCCCTTCAATCGATTTAATTCTATCGTATTCCATATCCGTCTTATTCACTGTTCGTCGTCCTCTTTCCATTCTCTATTCCAAAATGAAATTCGATATCAAGCTGAGGAGGTGAAGTCCTTGTGAAGAGCAAAGCACGGCAAGGATCAAATAAATGGAGAAAACTCCAATCTTTTCCGTCTCCTTTAATTCGATCGCATTAGATTGACCCCTGGACACTGGACACTGGACACTGGACACTGGACACAACCTATCGGTCAAACACGCCCATTTTGCTGAGTTAGTGGAAAAGGATTTGAACAGCGCATATCTTACGAAAGAAATATTTCGTCTATCGGATAACTCTAAGGAATGGTGGCGAAGCACGTTTACTGATAGTTTGTCTGGGGTGGAAATAAATAATCAAGTAGAGGTGGTGGTTGACCTCCCCCTGGTCTCTCAAAAGAATAAATCAAACGAAGTGATTTGAGACTATTGATGTGTGAGTGATGCACAGCAACAAAATGGTAGTTGGGTACGGTGTGCTGTGCAGTACCAGTTTTTGAAACGTGATTAATGTAAGCAAGACACAGATGCCTCACAGCTGCATAATAGCTTCTCATTGCTGTGTAGTGTGACCCCCAGAAGATCTCTGATAATGGTGAAGACGCAAGATGAACCTGGCACCAGATTTCGACAAGCTTTTGGGATGGAACCAAATCCAATGAGATGAGTAATGTTAATCCGAGTATTTTCGTTTCTCAGAAATGAATAATATTTCTTAACTCATTAAGGCCCAAGAGACATATTTGTCCCCAAAAGGTTTGTAATCGTGATTACTTCAAAAATATGAGTTCCAATGACCTTTTTTTTTAAAAGTTAAAGTAATGATGTTATTATTAAAGTTTTTCTGAAATTGAAAAAAAAACCCTTAAAGGGACGACTACAGGGTTGCAGTCCTTAAAATAGAAAAATAGGTGTGGTGTCTTTAAGCTTCTGGAATATGATATTCAAAATCTTTAATAAGCTTAAAATAATGATAGTGATCAAATAGTTTCGCAAGTGGAAATATGTAGTTACTTGAGCTGTTCAGTCACATGAACTCGAACCATCAATATCATAAAAACATTGCAGCTTACAACCAGTTTTCAAATGGATTCAAAGAAAGTTTATTGGCAATATCTTTCGAAGTTAAAACTATGGATTTAGAGCGGGGCAAGTCTATCAACAAATTCAGGGTAATGCAGTAACACCTTTCGAAATATTTAAATGCATTACTAGCTTCGATATTTTGCTTGTAAATTTAGTTTCAGGGTCTGTAAGTATGATCATCGAAACGGACGAGATTCACGATCGAAAACGAAGAAATGAGAGCGTTTCTTGGAATAAATTTAGTTTTGAGCTATCATGTTTTGATTTCATTGGAAGGCAACTGCTCGACAGAACCTCAAATGCAGTACTATACATATTAAATGTCATGCCAATATCCCGACTCGCAGACATACGCAGAAACTTAAAATTTCTGTAATAATGATGGTGAACCACACAAAAATAAATTTATCTAACTATGATAAAATTCGACCAGTGATCGACGACCTGAATTCCTCATTCCGCATTAAGTAACACCATTGAGTAGATAATAAAATAGTAGTTCAAAAAATAGTAGAACTCAAAGAGGTCTATTCGCTCTCCACAAAATCGTATTTTTCGTCCAAACAAAGCTTTTTTAAGAGTCAATTTTTATTTACTTGAAATATCCTCGACGGCAAGCAAAATTAATTTGATAAGAGCTTAACATTAACAACCTACGTTACCCTGAAAGATTGAAATTTGATATTGAAAGATTGGGGAGAGTACGATAACTTGGGCGCCAAAATTTGATAACGATTTCTTGTAGAGGGTTTGAAAACAAGCATTTTTACTATTACTTTGCTATCAAGGACCCCGCTTGCCATCGAAAGATTGACTGCACACAAACTTTGAAAAATATATAGTGACGAGCAAAGTTGATACACAATGTCTGATTTTGTGGTTTTTAATCAATAAAAAAATATCCGAAGAATATATTTTAATAACATTTTCAAATTTATTGATTAATGTTTTTGTTTAAATATTTGAATATTTACCAAACCAAAATATTGAAAATAAAAGTCACAACAGCTCAATTACTCGGTCTTCTATCAAGTGTCTAGTTTTTCACGTTTTAAATTTTCCAACTTGTGTGTTGACTACTGATATGGTTGGTAGTAAGTGATTTTCGGTTATGCCAAAAATACCTACTGATACTGAAAATATGATCGTTTCGATGTCTTAAAATGGATATACGCCAAATTGCTTGAAAGTAAGTGAGTGCCATCGTACAGTGCTATTAGTAAGATAAAGGGAACGATGTTCAGATCGTGCAAAAAAAAAAGTAGGTCGCCCAAAGCTCTTAACAGTTGGCTTATGAAAAATACGGACGCCAAAATATCCAAGGTAGCAGCAAAACGCATGAATATTGATATGAACGAGTGGAACGAGTTGGTATCTGCAGTAAAGCTAAAAAAGCCAGCTTAATCTGATAAAAATATTAAGGTTGGGCTTGAACTCTGAAAAGAGCATAAGATTTGGTCTGTAGAAGATGGAAATGCGTCAATCAATAGATTTCAGTCTGATGGAAATGAGTACTATTACCACATGATCATATTTCACTTGGTGGCATATCGGTCCAATTTCTACCATTGCCATTATGGGGAAGAAGGATTACCTTCATATATTGCAGACCAATTTGCCCAATCATCATGATTGATGAGGACCCTAAAAGCGCACAAAAAATTGTAGAAAAAAAAACTAGCTGGTAAAAGCTTGAAGCTTTCAGACTATTAAATGAAAGGTATAAAATTCGAATCTAAATCTGACAGAAAATTTGTGGGCTTTTGTCAAAAGAAAGCTGTCCGAGTTTGAAAGGGGGGAGAGGAACTTGGTGTAGTTGTGGATCAGAGTACAGCCTGAATGGAAAAAACACTTTACGAAATTATAGAGAAGTTGGTGGAGAGCATGCCAAGATGCATAAGAAGTAAAACAAAAGATTAAAGTCTATGACCGAAAATTGAAAAGCAACACAACGGACGTCTTCAAAAACGTACAAAACTGGATACATAAAGGTAGTGAGAGACCTTCAGATATGTTGGCTTTTATTTTTATTATTTAAATAATTAATTGAGGAAATAATTTTGAAAATTTCACTTTAATTTAAAAATTAGAAAATTATTTTATTAATGGAAAAGCACAAAATTTTAAATTATGTCAACATTTTTGTTCGCCACTGTACATGCTATACGTATCCTGTTGTTGATGATTTGTTTCCAGTTAGGTCTTGGATCCGGTATGACACCCAAAGATCAGTATATTGGTTCAGTTCTGTTTGATTTGAAATCAAGTTTGTAGCCAAGCTTTTCTAGAGCCCCCAGGCGGTTCCTTGACAAACAGATTTGATTATTGGAAGCACTCAAAGTACACCAAATAAGTCAGCTATATCCAATAAATCCTCACATCTATAAAAGTGCATCCAATCAAGCGTAGAACCACCTTCATCAGCTACCATCGATTGACTTTTCCATAAGGTTCGGCCAAGTTCGATGTCCTTTCAAGTAAAAACTGACGTGGCCGTCAGTTTTGTGGCTAGACAAATTGCTGATTGCGACTTCGTCTCATATCCAGACACCCCAACTTGGGCATGATTTAAAAGTTATTCATTGTTGAAAGAGAACGAAGCATCAACCTCCTGAAATTTATCTCGAAATCCATTTATCTAGTTGCAGTATCCAAAACGATTATCCGTTCGCATTACGGGCAACGACATGACATCGCTGAGAACTCATTACAGGAACTTCTTGTCTGTTGCACTACTTAAACGAATCTAGCTGCAGGGGTGAGTGTTCAACGCTGCATCCGAGACGACAATCGAGCATCCATGCTTTCACAGAAAAAGGACGAATATCGCGCGCTCCAAACTTCATTTATTTTTTGTTAGCACATACATGCATATGTCGTTCCACTATCGTGTGCGTGCGCTTGCTTTGGAGGTCCTCGGTGTGGAATAAAAGTGGATTCATGTCCTCGTATAATAAAATAAGTTTTTCCAACTAATTTTCGCAAGTCATGTGATTCATGGTGTCATTTAGGGACTAGCATCCAGACAATTGCTGCACTGGTCCAAATGGCCGCCGTTCAAGGATGCGTCGCCCTTTACCGATGGCAGTGGTGGCTGTTCAACTAAATTGGATTCTCTTGTTCCAGTAGCTTGTCCAGATCTTGCTTTTATTGCACACTTGCCCGTCGGCGATGAAGGTGGAGTAAACTGGATTCGGTAACAGCTTTATGGATGAATCTTAATATTAAAAAAAAAACATTCCTTCGAGGTACGAGTATCTGAATGGAAATAAGGCGGACGAGATGTCGTAAAAAAACGACTTTATTGCTGATTACGTACGAGTATTTGTTTGTTATTGGATTTTGCGTGTAATCCTCGATTTATATCCTTGCCAAGAGATGACTTTTTGACTTTGAACGCTGTTTTTTTTTATTCAAATTTGAATTCGTTCCACAGAGTGACGTATGACTGTGAATCGGTTGAGAAGTCAATGCAAAAAAACGTATACTCCAAAGGAGGAGCTCCTTTGGTCCTTTGGCAGTTCACATAAAATGAAATTAAGCTTGAAATTGATTGTATACATGCAGCCAAACACGTACGAATCTAGAACGCAATTGGTTGGGATAAGCATGGGTCGGATCGTTAGACCGTTTGTCTTTGTAAATGAAAACAAACTGTCGACATCTGCGATTGCGAACGATGGACGCTTGGAATGCAGGAGAGGAGAAATTGAGTACGGTGTCACATACGTGACGTGCATCACAAATTATGGGCAGAGGGTCCTTTTCCTTTTCATTTTATTTACTTAATACCGTGGGCGTTCTTTTCTGCGGCTGGATTGGACGCGTTTAGTGATGAATTTCTACTGAAGGACTTGCGTGCGTCCGAATCTCCGAAAAAAATAGGATGCATTTATGACAAAATTAGAAACGAAAAGAAAGGTATCTAGAAGTGACCGCATGTGCCTTGAAAGAGCGTGGACTATCAAACAAGGAGCATTCATGTGGGAGCCTTCCGTACAGATAAAAATAAATTTCTGGATCCATCCAACTGATTAGCGGACAGCGAGTTGGCATTATGATGGATTATTATCACACCTGGTGGCTTCTTATCATCAGATTTCTGCGGTAGAGCACGTCCTGCTGGTATTTTCAGATCATGTGTGGAAGGAGGCGGAATCATAACATAATCATTTTGTTGTTGAACTTGCTAAAGTTCTTCTGGTCATTTTGGTAAAAGACGCAATACGAGTATGATAACTTTCTTTGAGTTCGTCCGTTCGTCCGTTTCTCCGTTCGTCCGTTCGTCCGTTCGTCCGTTCGTCCGTTCGTCCGTTCATCCGTTCGTCCGTTCGTCCGTTCGTCCGTTCGTCCGTTCGTCCGTTCGTCCGTTCGTCCGTTCGTCCGTTCGTCCGTTCGTCCGTTCGTCCGTTCGTCCGTTCGTCCGTTCGTCCGTTCGTCCGTTCGTCCGTTCATCCGTTCATCCGTTCATCCGTTCATCCGTTCATCCGTTCGTCCGTTCGTCCGTTCGTCCTTTCGTCCGTTCGTCCGTTTGTCCGTTCGTCAGTTGTCCGTTCGTCAGTTGTCCGTTCGTCCGTTTGTCCTTTCGTCCTTTCGTCCGTTCGTCCGTTCGTCCGTTCGTCCGTTCGTCCGTTCGTCCGTTCGTCCGTTCGTCCGTTCGTCCGTTCGTCCGTTCGTCCGTTCGTCCGTTCGTCCGTTCGTCCGTTCGTCCGTTCGTCCGTTCGTCCGTTCGTCCGTTCGTCCGTTCGTCCGTTCCGTCCGTTCCGTGCGCCAACATAAACCTTTTTTGAATTTTTTCACAGAAGTACGTTTAAAAAATATGCAGTTTTAAATATTGTACGGTGATAAGGAATCCTTCGTGTGTTTTTTTTTACATCACGGGATGGTTTTCAAACCATGATCTACATCCCATTCCTCAGTGACGAAAATGGCTTTCTTCTTTTATTCTTGGAGCTAATTTGTGTGCTCTATTGTATCGGTCAAAAAGAGATGATGAGTTTATCAAAACCGGTGTGATTAACCAATCCAATCACTGATGTCCCCATTTATGGATAGCGTTTGTCCCCCAGTAGAACGTTAGGCCGTTTTCAAATTTTGAATAAACACGACTTGTTCGCTACACTCTTGAATTGTGTACGCTTCCAGGTCAATTTTCATATGCATTTTAGAAGGTGTAGTCGGGTCCACATACCAGCATACAATTAAGAGTGTGCTTTCCATGCTAATCGACATTTGCAGATACTCGCCGACTAAATTCCTGTAATATCATTGAAACATTCACATATCTTTTCATGTTCGTTAGGCCAACATCCAAAATTTTCGAACAGTACAAACATTGTCAACGCATCTGCATATGATGGATTTTGAATTTCTTTGAGTGTCAGCAGTCCTATCGTACCTTCCTTCATTCCAAATTTATGCAAAGTTAAGAGAAACTGTTGGCTTCATGTTAATCCAAAGTTTTTTTTAACCAATTTTTCAAATTATTTCCTCTGCTTGAGAGTGACAAAAACAATCAAACCTCCTTTTGGCACAATCGTGTTAAAAAGTACGTTTACTTTCAAACAGTGCTTGTAAACAAAAATTTGTAAGTTGGGGATATTGGCCAATGGTACCAAAATAGGAATAAGGTCAAAATCAACGCTGCTAATCTTTTTTTTATAATTTGCTCGCTCTTCAAGAGGATAGGATATGAGTGATTCTATAATGCGTGTAGCACTGAGTGAGCGCAAGAATTGGGAGAAGAATGAAAGATTATGTAGCGGTTTGAGAAACTCAGATGTATTTTGTTTCAACTTACTTCCGTGGGTGAAACGAGACGGATGATTTTTATATCAACCTATTAGCTTTCACCTATTTCGCAGGATTTTATTTGACATTAGTTTCATACATGTTTCATACAAAGTTGAGAAGATTTAGCTAAACATCCAGCTGTCAGTGTTATGCCTTCACATCAGAGTCATCTACACACAATCTACACAAACCACTATTTTGACAACACGAACTAGGAATTAAGCCGATACAACAACCACTACAAAAACGCCACCCATTAGTCAGACTACTATCGCTGGTCGTCCAATGCAGTGATAGTGCCATTAACTTTATCCCAATGGCAAACGGTGACTGGACCAGATTCGAAAACTAGACCACGCTAGGAATCGAACCTGGGATCTATCAATTCCATCAATTGAAAAGCCAGTGCTCTACCAACTCCGCCACACAGCTGTTTTTGATCTTCTTTAATCTTCAATCTTTTATCTTCAATCAATAAAAATGAATAAAAAAAGGAATGAATTTGAGAAAGCCCGCGATACTAAATTGTTTTTGATAACTTCTTTCTTCTTAATAAGAACCTCTTGGTTAAATATATCGGGGCTAATTCAAGTAAGAACTTCCCCATATGTAATGGTTATATATTGTAGCTGAAATTATTTACATTTTTTATTCTAAAGGCTATATTGCACAATTCACAGATATTTAGTATAACTCTACTTTGCTTCTGAAAAAATTAACATTATTATTACAAGTATCACAGTTTAATATTATGAAAAATTGAAGGAAAAGCTACAAGAAAAACCTTCTTTAAATACTAAAAAATAAGTATTCCAAGTTTGGAGAGAATGGGATGCAAGAAAGCTAGAGCTGGTCTCAAATATGCTTTATAAATATAAGTTAATAAATATATAAATATATTAATTAATTAATAAATAAACAAATTTAAAAAAATAAATACATCAATAAAAAATATACTATTAAATGAATAAATAAATAGATAAGTAAATTAGTGAATTATTAAATAAATAAACAAAAAATAAATACATATAAAGTTAGTTCTAGTAGATGTAGTTCTAGTTCAAAAGATCTGGCAATAAGTTTTGGGTTCCGGTCTCAGTGTGAACTCGGCTGTAACCAGTTTCAATTTTTGCGCATTTTTTTTATTTAGGTTGTGTTTTAAATTAAAAACACAAAATGTGCATCGGAATCATCAAGTCTTGAAGTGGAAAGACTCTAACAGGAAAGACGATTTGCGACAGCTTCTTAAATATTCTGGCGAGATTATGGATGGTTTGAAATTCACAAAAGCTTATGGCCAAGTACATACGTCATGCGACCGGCAATGAATCACATGTTTCCTTTAAAACACGCTTAAGCATATTCTCCTGTCCTTGAAATAGCGAGATAATCCTGGCCCTACATTTTGTTGAGATATCAGAAGCCTGATCGACTTTTCTAGTCCTATGCTGCCAATAAAGGGTATATTTTTTTTTGCTTTTTTAAACAGTTTTGTAATTTTTGACCGAAAATTTTTGTTGGGAGAATGTCATTTAAATATATTCTGAGGGTCACTTTTTAACCCGCGAAACATGTAGAAAGTGTTACTTTGGTTCTCATAATCTACCAAATAAGTTGGGTTGTAGATAAGCCTATTCAAAAGAACTCATCATACTAAAATGTTTATCCTTGTTTTTTTTTTCGAAAATAGGTCTAAATTCTTGATGCAGACTATGCCCAATATTCAAAAATTGCATTAACGTTTCAACGGAATTACATAAAAATGAAAACAACAGCATTAAAAAGCTCAGCAGACCTTGGAAATGAGGAAGAATGTAGCTACAACAGCGAGCACCATGACCGGTGCAAAGATATGAACGTAGTCTGGAACGAATGAATGAACACCGAATTCCATCCATTAGGTTCATGAAAAATAGGAAAGACCGAACCCCTTGTTCAGAGGTCAAGGTGCCGCGGTTACGAAAAAGTCTTGATCTAACTAACTGAGCTTTTGATCAGGCTCAGGACCTCCAAGGATCTATGGCCTTTAAATTTACAAGCTATTACAATCAAAATACTGGTCATTCTATGAATTCTTTCTGGATTTTGTTTCTACTAAAATTTTTATTTCTTTCAAAAAATGCATTTTTAGAGACTTGCGTTTTTATTCAATGTTTCTCTTGTTTTGCTTTTCAACCCGTTCTTTAGTAAGGACCTGTAAAGAGCACAATTCTATTGAAAATGAACTAACAAGTTATTGCACACTCTCCTGTCGCTCCAAAGTACACAATCGTCCTTCAATTCGTTGAAAACAGGACCACTTTTAGTCTACTAGAAATTCTAAACGTGTCGTTCACAGAGCTCCTCGTCTAAAACAACCTGATTTCCGCACAGCCCTTTAGAGATATTCTTGTCTACTTTTTCGCCGAGAAGAAAAAAGAAAAAGCAAAACAAAATTGACATATATACTTCCATTCGGTGCACCTTCAATTCCGGTTGACCGATTTTCAACCCCAGATACTTCAACCTTTCCTTTTTTTTCTGTTCAGTTTTTTTTTTTCCTCGTTTGCTCGCATAACGACATCCTTGGGCATTTTTCTGTTCTTGTTTTTCTTTTTCTGTTTTTGTTTTTTTTTTTCATTCAGGAAAATCCGTAAAAAGACTCGCTCTGTGTGTACACATTCCATACGGCATGAATAAACACCTCATACAGGCGTATCTCTGTGTCACGTCACGTGTAGAGAGCATTCGCTAACACCTATAGTAGGAGTATGGTGGTATAGAGCTTCCGTTGTACGCGTTTGTTTCGACTCAAGGCTAAGTTTGAGCGTCCGTGCATATTTTTCCACTGTTTAATTTTTTTTTTCCGAACTGCCACCTGAAAAACTAAACTCGGGGCTGAAGGATTGCTTGGCAGTGTCCTTTCATTCTAAGTGGGTATTTTACTCTCTGAATCACGGGGTTTTGTGTGAGTTTTGTTTAGACAAAGGATATTTTCAGGGAAGGAACAAAATGGAACGGTTGCACTTGGAAGAGTCACTTTGCAGAATTTTGTTTTTTTTTTGCACAACTGAACTGGCAGTCGATCCTATGAACTGAATCGAAGGCGTATCAAATTTTCGGCCTATTCACGGAAGCCTTTACTTAGTCTTACGTAAACTTTTCCAAAGCTATGAGGTATTTTTGATTGGGAAAGAAAAACATCTATTCAAAGATAGATTCAAAGATCTCTTCCAGATAAGAATCATACTGGAGCTAAAGCTTGAACATCTTTTCCTTTGAAATGAGAAGAAACTAGGAAGGGACCAGTTGAATATTTTTCAAAAAAATAACACACGAATAGTCCGATAACCGTGTAAGTTCCCTTTACTGAAACATAAAGAGCAAGCTTGATTTTAATCGGACCATCGTAAGCATTCTGATGATCGTAAGCATTCTGATGATCGTAAGCATTCTGATGAACATATGACTACTTTACATCGCCCGCGGAAGACTTGAAACGCACGTCACAAGACGGCAGTATTATGAATAGGGAAAACGTTTCACATTCAGGAAATTGGAATCAAAACTTCATTGAGGTTGCACCATCCTGAGAACCTCGAAAAGAATTAAATGTCTTGGAGTTTCGCCGAAATCGGACAACAATAGCATGGCTGATCAGCAAGAAACTGGTGAATATTATTACTAAAAGGTTGCCTCAGTATTCCAGTGTCCTACGAAGAAATCGGACGCAGACATCGCCGGAATAAGTAACATAAAGTGTTGAGGGACAGGCTTCAGAGCCTTAACCTAAACACTCTGTGGTTATTCGATACGACCCATGGCCAACCTAATGACGTGGCTTCTACGCAAATCGTTTCAGAAGTCAAAATTTAATATTGACAAATTCTAGACCGAAAAAAAAAACAGCTTACAAAAATTGTTAGAGTCGCGAGCATTACGGTGGCTTTGTTGTTGTGGTTGTTGTATCGACTTAGTTCCTAATTCGTGTTTTCAAAATAGCTCTGTTTGTGTAGATTGTGTATAGATGGCTCTGCTGTGAAGGCATAACACTGACAGCGGGGGTGTCTAAGCTAAATCTTCCAAACTTTCAAAGTTGTTGAATGTCGAACAAATTCCTGTGAATTAGGTTAAAGTTAATATGTCGATATCAAAATCCTCCGTCCCGTTTCGGGCTCCACCCACGGAAGTGAGTTGAAACCAATTACACCTGAGTTTCTCAAACCACTACACATTCTTCTCCTAATTCTTCCGCTCGCTCTGTGCTACACGCATTATAAGAGTCCTAATATCCTCTTGAAGAGCGAGCAAATAATTAAAAAAAAAAAAAAAAAAAATCCTATGGACCTCTGTAGTTAAGACAGGGATGGGTGGTATTGAGTCGAACTGTTACTAGGAACGGAACTTGGGGTCGTCATTATGCATCTGAGTAAAAGAAGTGGCAAAAAAGAACACAAAAATTCAGTTGCACAACAGCTCCTTTGAGGGCCTGTGTCTAGCTTCATTATATGTATGTGGGCGCGTCTGACAATTTTCGTATATGCCGGGGATTGAACCTATAGTTTACTGTCGACTTGGAACGGCTCCAGAAGCTTTTTCTTGACAGTTTGTACTCATCGGACGGATTGTTACTCCCCTAGAGGTGGAGCCGTGGAAAAGCCATCTCCTCGGGATCAAGACGCCCTTACCACTGAGCCACGACATCCACCCAAAAAGGCACAATGACACAATAAAGCATCGAAGATGAATAGAATCTCAGTATTAAAAGGAGGCCATCTTATCTGTGCCAATTATTGAGATATCAACATTCAAAGTCCACCGTAGACTAAAAATTAACATATCGACAGATCTTGGAAAAAACACACGCACCACCTTTTCATCAATTTCAAGGTCGGTTTTGGTTTCTGTTACGTCCACAGAGATGAGATTTATGAAGCCATCCAAGCTAGTCCTTTTTTGCAGCATGACGACGGAGAACTCAAGCTGCTACATTAAGGTCGGCCCATTTGATGTCAAACAACTTTTAAGGCAAGGTTAAGAACTGTCATGCGACTTCTTCAAAATTATACTTCAAACATTGGGGCAAAAATTTCCGTGTGAACACCAGATGCACTATCATTTAAAGGTCTGTTCAATAACTCGCATGAGACGAAGATATTGATATAAGTAGGTAACGTAGCTTGATTTCTACGAGTTTATGTCTATGAGTGTTCAGGCAAAACTTAAAGTGGGGTTTGGCAGTTTACGAGGGCAAAAAGAAAAATATAACGTCGTCAAGAGAGGACACCAAAATCCGACATCTGGGTCAGAACTAGGGATCGCTGCAAACACAGATAATAAGACTAACACTGACATCAAACGAAGAATTCCTGTGGCTAAGAAAGCAATTAAGTAAAGACGATTCTCGTAGAACTTAAGTGTCACTCTATAAGAGACAGTGTAGAAGCGCGGAAACTTTCAAAAGCAGATGAAGGCATTTTTCTTTATGAAAAGATTTGCGAATTTTTGATTGCAATGCATTTGTCTAGTAATGAATGATATTTTCATAACCCAAATAGAATTTGATAGTGGCGGATAATAAAATAGCACGAAGTTCACCAATTTCTTAAATTTGAGGTTTGCTAAAATTAATTCAATCAATAAATATTATTGTTTATCTGCTCTGAGATTAAAGTTTTATTTAAAAACATGGAACACTATTACTAACAAATAATAAAAATTTATCCAATCCGTACTTCAAATTGTGTAAACATTGTAAATTAATAATTATGTCCACCACACTCCGAACGGCAAGTCGGAGATTTCATTTTAACATTTGGTGAAGATACAAAAACCATTAAGGATATAGTTTTTGCTAAGCAGAATTTTAACAAAAGAATTAAATCTTTTGGTAGCTTAATTTTATTGAATTCATTCAGAATGAATCATTTTGTTTCAAAATAGTGCGATTTATAAAAAAAAATTCATAAGTCCCATTCTTTTGTAGCCAGTGATTGGTGAATTAAATTTTAACCAGTCATTGAATAAGGTCAAGGGAATGTTTTTCTGAATGCTTTTTCTGATGTTAGTTGAAGCCCGCAATGAATTCACGTAAAATGAAAGTAGTATTCTTGTCTAGAAAATTTTATATTTTCGAAGTTTAACTTTTCAAGAATATATCTAAAGGGTGATTTTTTAGCTATTATCTTTTTGGCAACACTGGTTTAAACAGCTGACGCACGTTTCGTGTTTTGTTTCACTGTGAAACATCTTCAGTTTGGTCGCTTGCAAATTATTGAATTTTATTATCAAAATGCGTGCTCTGTTAAGAAAGTTCATCGCGCGCTTCTTCCATTTTATGGTCAGTTTAATCGACCCACTGAAGCGGCTATTCGGGCTATTGTGCCTAAATTTCGCACCAAATTTACATTGTTGGACATTAAACCACCAACACGCTTACGTAGAGTGCGAACTGAAGAAAGTACCACAGCTGTATCGGCCAGTGTTAATGATGACCATCAATTATCGATTCGTCGCCGTTCGCAGCAATTGGGCCTCTATGACTCAACAACGTGGAAAATTTTGCTGAAGGTTTAGGTGTGATGCCTTTCAGAATACAGCTGGTGCAAGAATTGAAGCCGAACGACCTACCGCAACGTAAAATTTTTGGGTGAGTGGGCTCTTGGAAAGTTGGCCGAAGATCCACTTTTTTACCGAAAAATTGTGTTCAGCGACGAAGCTCATTTTTGGCTCAATGGGTACGTGAATAAGCAGAATTGTCGATTTTAGAGTGAATATCAGCCAGAAGTATTGCAAGAGCTACCAATGCATCCAAAAAAAGTCACCGTTTGGTGCGGTTTATGGGCTGGTGGCATCATTGGACCGTACTTCTTCAAAGATGATGCGACTCGTAATGTAACTGTGAATGGAGAGCGCTACCGTGAGATGATATCCAACTTTTTTTTGCTCAAAATGCAAGAGCTTGACTTGCATGACATGTGGTTTCAACAAGACGGTGCCACATGCCACACAGCACGCGCAACAATGGATTTATTGAGAGGCGAGTTCAGTGAATATTTTATTTCACGTTCGGGACCGGTCAATTGGCCGCCTAGATCGTGCGATTTAACGCCTTAAGACAATTTTTTGTGGGGCTTTGTTAAAGCTCATGTCTATACAGACAAGCCCGCTTCAATAGACGCTTTGGAAGACAACATTGAAGCATTTCTTCGTGAGATACCGGCCGAAATGTTGGAAAGAGTATGCCAAAATTGGACTAAGCGGATGGACCATTTGAGGCGCAGTCAAGGTCAACATTTACATGAAATAATCTTCAAACATTAAATTATTTGGACCGTACTATCGATTCAAATAAAGATTTCATGCATTTTTCTGAATTTTATGTGTTTTTCTGGGAAAAACTTTCCTATAGCTTTTAAAAATTCACCCTTTACAAGAGGATTTTTCAAAATTCAAATTATTTTCCGAGATATCGGAATTTTGCAGACCCGGCATCCAAACTGGTTCAGCCGGAACAAATCTAACAAAAGACATGAGGGATTCTCCGTCTTCCTGAATCCATATTACTCAATAAAACCTTTTGTCCTTTGTATAAATTGTAATTCAAGAACCCAAGGTTATATTTAGTGTTCACTTACGTCCAGCTACTAATAGTTGAATTCTAACCTTCAAACCACATGGACTTACATATGTATACGCTGTGAGTGAAATAATAATATTGTGAAATATTTTTTTTTTTAATAAAATGTATAAAAAGTCCTCAGCGCAAATAAAAGAAGCTCGTTCATTTGCTGTGAAACGAGACATCGCCTGGATTGACCGCTCCAAGATACGAGTATCCAACGCATTAAAAGAGGCCAGAACTGCTCGGTATGAAGAGAGGAATGTGGAAAATAGTTTTTTCGAAGTCGAGGAAGGTCCGATGTGTGAAGCAGGAATGACAGATTAAATAAATGTAAGTCTACAATATCATTTCATGACTTAGACTGCGAAAAACTTTACGCGAAACTTTAAACGCGTTTTTCTCGAAACTGTCTTTTTTAAAACAATGCCCACGATTTCTCAGGTTCGACTGAACCGATTCACCTGAAATTTTAGGAGAGTCTTCTATAAAAACTTGTCTGTGTTTTACCCCATCCCCAAGTTTATGTTACTTTTTTTAAAAATTCGAAACAGTAAAAAAATGTGGTACAAAAATTGTTTTTTTTTTGCAGGCAGTCGCCATTTTGTGAAACAACTTTTTCGTAGTTCCAAACATTGCGACATTATTCTAGATTAATAATATTTTTGTTTCGTGGTTTCAGATTGCTAGGAGGCTTGAAATCGTGGGTATGGATACGCGCCAATTATTTGAGACTGCTAATTTTTGAAATTTTCAACTTTTTTTTATTTTTTGATTTTTGACTGTATTCTTTGTATGTTAATAAATAACTAATAAAAAAATGTATATTAAAAGTATTTGTTGCCCTTTTTTTATGAGGCTTCAAAAATTATATGAAATTCATGTCTCTAGACTAGAATACCCCCTTAACTGAAGACACTGAACTCAAAAGAGACGATTTGAGTTTTGAGGACCTTTTATGCACAGGAAATTAAACTGCAAAATTAATTGCAGGGGCTTATCACGTACCACGTACAATATGAGACTTTTGAACTATGGTGTAAAGTTGATGACTCTTTTATGTTTCGCAAGTTATTTTGCTTACGATCTTAACATATTCCTATTTTTATTTTTTTTAAAAACGGCAGGCAGACGAACCGAACAGTCGGACCAGTGGGGATACAGAGAGTATTGTTCCTGTCACAAATACACCGATAAAATGAGAAAGAAGATACAAATCGAAAAACCGCATAATGTTGAAGTAAATCCACTTACTTGAAATGACTTCAAAGAATATCAGTTGAATTCGTTGACTTCAATCAATTAAAAGTGAATTCGCTAATGACTTCAAGTTAAAATATGAATTCACTGCTGAATTCAACTCATCTCACGTGAATTCAATTGATTTCCAAAAACGATTTCATGATTGCTACAACTTGAATTCATCAGTTACAGGTTTAAGAAAAATTGATGACTAAAGTCTTTTTAATTTGCAGTCGTTTTTGAATTCAATTGCATCAATCAAAAGTCAAATTTCGTGAATGCATTCCCAAAAAGGATAAAGGCTCCAGTGAACTCAAAATGAAGCATCAGCTCGCTTCACTTAGCCTCTAGCCAAATTGGGCTCCAGTATATTTTTTTTTCTAAATATTAAGGTGTTGTATAGCAAAAGGATAATTTCAGTTTTCTTGAGTGAACTTGTATGATACGTCCTGTCTTCTTAAAAAATGTTCCTCAAATGCATACATATCCGGGGTAAGGTGAAGCCGACGCGTGTACTTGTTTTTTATTTTTTTTTCATATAATCAAGTTTTACGCTTTACAGGATATTCCACAAAAGAGCTCATTTTATTGGATTAAGTTGAAGCGCACAAATACACAGAAAACATACCAGCACATCCAACTTCGTACATCCCCGGCTTCATTCCGTTTTAATGTCATTTTCTTTATAGTAGACCCTTTTCACAGTGCTGCGGCACATTCTAACGCACGACTAAGGACGAGTTCCCGAAACCCTATCACGATGATGCTGATGGGCCTCTTGTGCCCTTTCATCTTGGCACTGGGTGCCTTGACACACTTTAAGTCACTTTAGTCAAATGTAACCTAACGTAACTTGGCATGGGTGGCGGGTGTTTCGAATTGTATGCTGTGTCCTGTGGAATGGGAGGACACGGCATACACACACTAAGTCGACACCTCGTGTGATGTAGTTATTAGAGCAAGGAGCAACATACATATGTATAGAGTGATTGAATGGAGCGTCGTCGTCAGCCTGCTGTAAATTTCAATTATCGCAGAACAAAGGAGGCCGGAATGGTGGGGCACATACAAATATAAGTGTGAACAGAAAGAGGCACGAACGGCACTTTGATCATCTGATCCCTGCCTTCAAGCTACGCGTACAATCAATCAATTGAGACAAATCAATTCAAAATGCTTGTAAGCGACGTGTCGTGATTTACTGCTAACATTTTTTTTTTGCTGCTCCTTTTTTTTTTTATTATTATTTTTGACGAATTTTACGATGTGGTGTCGATATATAAAGGAAGGAAGAGGAAATGGCTTCGATGTGCCAAACAAAAGGAAGGCAAGCATTGTGCTGTCGAAAGTCGAATGACGTTTTCAGTAATTGTCTGCAGCGGAAGCGAGGTGATTAAATGTAAATCTGGAAGGAGGCCTTTCCGTGGCTCGAGGTGTTTAAGGACGAAGAAAAGAAGAAGTTTTTAGTTGGAATGGAGAGAATGTTGTCTTTTTTTTGGGACTTTAAGTAACTGCGCACGTGTTTTTCTTATACAACAAGTAGTTACTTTTCATTGTAAAAAAACGAAGATTTGGATTTTTCGGGCAGTCTTGTTTGTAATCTGCTTAAAATCCACATGCAAGACGAAAGAACAAACAGACTTTATGATACTGAAAATATAGATATATATATACACACACTGACCTAGAGGCTTCGCAAGGAGAGAAGTCGCCAGTGATTTAAGAAGTACGAATGAGGCTTAAAGTGGAAGCAAAAGTTGGTCAAGAATGGAATTATTGCAATTTTTATCGATCTTTAAAAGGCCTTTGAAACCCAATTAATAAAAACAATTGTCAATATGTGGCATAAATAGAATGGAGCTTTGGTGGTTTGAGTCCCTTTTGACACTAAGAAAACAGAGGAAATTTTATTTGATGTGCCACAAGGTTCAGTATTCATTACGCAACTCTTGATGCTGTACATAAATGATATGAAATGCATTGATGATTACTTGCTATGCACATCAGAGAGCATTTGAAAAGAATGTTTAAGCCGTCTGCAGAGTATTGAGGAGATTAGTGTAAGCGAGTTATGTAAGAATATCGAAAGTAATGACAGTCCGTTTTCCTTCTTCTCACATCCAATTACTCGTGGAACCTGAAGTAATTGCAGTTTTCGATTATATGAAATATTTGGCAGTAACTGTGTGTAGTGGCTTAAAGTTTACTGGGCATCTGGATTTTGTGTGTAAAAAGGTTGCAAAAAAAACTGGCTTTATCAAGTGGATAAGAAATATGTTTAACAAATATTTACAGCGTGCTTGTTAAACCACATTTCGAATACTCCAAGACTGAAAAAGCTGCAAAAAAGGGCAAAAAAAGATCTGATTGACTCGATGCTGCACACTTTGAGGTGGAAGATTGTGCTGGTATTTGTCTTCAAAATAGGGCACGTACAGCATCACACCTAACTTTCTACCTTAAGTATCTAACAACCAGCCATATCCCTTCAGGAAGGAAGAGGATAATGTTCAATTTTGTCACCAGTGTGGCATCCCAAAATAATATGCCATACAGAGGCTTCCAGATATTTAAACAAGTTCCCAAATAAGGTCTGTGACCTTTTTATTTAAATTCAAGAAGTAAGGAGAGTGCCAAAAAAAGTAGACTTACAACACAAAACACTCAAACATAGGATTGCTAGAAAACAAACCAGTATGACCAGTTGCCTATGAAAAGCTGGCAAGGGTAAGATTATTAAGCTAGTGACATAGGCTTAGGCACTAATGGAGCGCTACTTTAAGGGAAAGTTTGTGGTTAGAATGGCACCAAAAAAAAATGCTTCCCTTAAAATAAAAATTATGAGTTCAGAATGCTTTTGACGAGAAAAGACTTTCACCAATCTTGTAAAAAGGTTGGTATGTTCAATAAAGAAAAAACTAAAACCGCATAAATTTAAAAAAATAAGGTTAAATATCTAAATGGCAGTCTGGATCAGTCTGGCTGGAAGTCAAAACATTCCTATATACGGACAGTAGGTAAAGGCAAAGACGAGGGAAGTTGCAAGAATATTGGGGCTGAAATAGTTTCACTGCGCTTTGTTTTTAGATAACACTGCAGCAATCCATCCTCGAGAATTATACCTCGTAAATGTGAAGATATTTTTTTTGTCACCAAACACTACTTCAGTTTGCCAAACCTTGGACCAAGGGATCAAACAGAGCTTTCAATTTCATTGGCGAGATCTGTTGTAGTGGTTGTTGTATCGGCTTAATTTCTAGTTCGTGTTGCCAAAATACTGGTTTATGTAGATTACATGTAGATGGCTCTACTGTGAAGCATAAAACTGACAGCGGGAGTTTACCTAAAATTTTCCAAACTTTCAAAGTGCATATATCAAAACAATGTCGAATAAAATACTGCGAATTAGGCGAAAAGCTTATAGGTTGATATCAAAATCCTCCGTCCTGATTCGGGCTCCACCCACGGAAGTGAGTTTAAACCAAATATATATGAGTTTCTCAAACCACTACATAATCTTTCATTCTTCTCCTGATTCTTCCGCTTGCTTTGTGCTACACGCATTATTAGAGTTTTCCTATCCTCTTGAAGAGCGAGGCATCTGCAGAGGTTTAAAAAACATTTGATGTGTTAGAAGCGTTGTACTTTATAAAGACATCATGGAATAAAATGACTTCAGTAACCAATGAGAGTTATATTTGCAAGGCTGGTCTCAGAAAAAAGACCGCAATTCTACCGAGTTTAATCCTGAAGATGATTGATCATTGTCAACATCTTCAAATTTATTGAGAGATATTATCAAGTTGACGCCAATTGTTGGCCAAAATTAAAATGTATTTATTGCCATTGAGAAAAATATTCCAAAGAAAGTCCACAGTATTGAGGCTCAAAGTACAAAGACGACAACGAAATTTACAGCAGTGAATCAGAGAACGAAATGGAGTCCTTTTCCCAAGAATTTAATTCTACAAAATCATATGACGAGGCATTAAAACTAATTGACAACTGAAAACAATTCGCAAAAGATGACTTCATGGCGTTTCAGCACATGCAAAAAAAGATTTTAAATAAAACGCCACTAAAATTCAGTTTAAGTCCAACTCTCCAATAACCGAACACCTCCCAAAACCGGATAAAAGAAGTGCAACTCTCAATATACGCTTATGGAGCTTTTACTGTTTTTATTCGTAAAGACTCCAACAAAAAGATGCATAATCTTCATAAATTGCATGAACTAAACTATTAAATTGTTTGTTTTTTTTTTTCTGTCTGGTAAATAGTCTTATATTGCTGCTAGAGCTTACGGTCTAGCCGCTGAAATTTTCAAAGCGTCGGGAGATGATTTCATTAAGGATGTGCAATAACCTATCTGCAACATATGGTTGGAAGCAAACCATGCCTGAAGAAAAATGACTCTTTAAACTGAACCAATTATTGAGGTGCCAGTCTCTTCAACATTGCATATAAGATCTTTTCTGTCGAATTATGTGAATGTCTCAATCCGTTCGTAAACAACCTCATATATCCATATCATTGTGGCCTTAGACCTGGAAAGTCCACCATAGACCAAATTTTTACATTACGGCAGATCTTGGAAAAACCACAGGAGCTTGAAATTGACTCCCGCCACCTTTTCAGCGATTTCAAGGCCGCCTATGACAGCCTCAACAACATCGAGCTATATAAAGTCATGTTTTATCTTGGCTACTCCTCTCGGCATGATGTCAACAGCGCGTTTGGGAGTACTCAGACAGAGATGGCAAAGATGGGCTTGACCGTCATCAAGGAAAGACAACCAATGGCATCTTAGCCAGAACGTCACCATAGATAGCGATAACTTTGAGGTAGTTAGAGACCCTATTTTTTAACTCTTGTTCATTGAGTGGTGAAGCCCTCTCTCGAAGAACTAAATTATCGCTGTACAAGACTCTTATCATCCCCGTCGTGCTGATAAGTGCAGAAGACCGGATGAAGACACCTTAGGTTGTTTCGAGAGAAAAATTCTACTTGTGAACTTTGGCCTCGTCTGCAAAGTAAAAGAGAAGATCCCTTGATGTCTCGAAAAGTCAACGACGGACGGTCGCGACTCAGTTGGCGCACACAAGTGGACGGGGCCCTCAACCAACTTATAGTATCTTGCAAAAGTGAAGACAGCTAGCCAAGGACCTGGCTGGCCGAAGAAGCTTGTTGGTTGAGGCGCTGCTCCTCCCCGGACTGTTGCGCCACCTTAAGTAAGTAAGTGAGTTAATAGTTGCAGTTTCGGCCAGTTAAATACTTTTTAAAGATTCAAGCTTTTTATTGAAGTGACCAGAGCCAAAGAAGGCCTTTCTTCCTTTCCTTCATAGTACCTCGACCATCGTTTATCCATTTCGATTTAATCAAGTCTCTGAAATTGTCATTCAATTCATCACACAACGTCATAAATAGTATACTCAGATTTTTTTCTCATACTTGGCGGTACTTCCATTAACCCCAATAAGCTTCCTTCTATCGGCCCTTTAAAAATGGTTAAGAAAGAAAGTAACAAAGTAGATTATTTTGCCAACTCGAAAACATCAAAAGGAGATACGTATGTTCGTTAGGTAATCCATTTTGCAATAATCTAAATAATAAAAAGAAAACGTCCTTCCAATTTTCAAAGGATTCATTTTATCCGATTAAACCCAAGTGCAGAAAGAGCGAGAGCTTTGCTCACGCGATAAAAACATTAAACGCTATTACCGCACTCAATTAGTAAATTTTACTCACACAATTTCTTTCGAAGGATATAGATACCCTCGTTTAAAATATTATTCCCTTTCAGGGCCAGCAGCAGGAAATGAAGAAGAATAAAAAGGGATCGAACAAAAAAAAAAAAAAAAAATAGAACGCAGCCCCTAAACCTTGAGTCGACAAAAACAAGGGAATTCGCTTTGGGGCTGAGGTTGAGGTGATATCAAATTTATTACACTTTCGCATGTTGCATTTGGACTTTGTTATAGGGTTGCAGGAAATAACGGTAATCTTCTAATTATCTATTGTCTCTGTCCGCCCTTTTCGTAGCATTGTGGAACTAATGAAAGCAGTTCTTGTAATGGAATGCAATAACAACGAAGCCATTAGTTGTTGCAGAAGGAACAATCTAACCTGGGAGGGCCTTGTTTTGCTTACCCATTGGAGGTATGTATTATCTTGCTTTCAATGAGTTTGATTGTGTTCTTGTGGAGCTTTCACCAGTAAGATAAAAGGATTTGATAAACTGAATTTCTACGTTCCAGAACCTTGCATTTGTACGAAGGCAATTAGCGTCATTATGCGAATAGACCAACCCTAAAGGGGGATAGAATAAGCGTAGCCTTATCTTTTAAGAGAAGGAAGCTATAAGTTTCGAATACTTATTGTATGGGTGCTTACTTTCGCGTAAGGCCAACGAAACCTGGAGGATGTTAGCCTGACGTGACTTCAAGTGGGCGAGACCAAGCTTTTTTAAAATTTTAAGTAATTGCACCAAAGGCTGTGGAGGAAAAGGCTCTAGAAAAGGCAAAAAGGCACTTAAAAACCACATCCACAACCGATGAAAGTAAGGCCAAATCCAAGAAGAGAAGCCAAAAGCATCTATAAAGGAGTCAAGACTGTCAGAAAAAGACAAAAACGTTCAAGATTGGTATAATATACAGAAAATCGAGTGTTGAACATGTTGAACTTCAGACGAAGGCTTTAAAGCGGGTTGACAACCTTGAAGAAATCAAGCCCATCGATAGAAAGTAGCAAAAACAGCCCAAAATCGAGCCTAAAATCATACAAATTCGAAAAGTTTGATTCTTCAGAGCAGAATGAAACAGGCGGCGTGGGGATTTTGTGAAAGACCGCAGAAAAAACCGAAATCGATGCAAAAGGAAATGAAAAAGATCCTCTTCGGGAACAGAACAGTGCTTCGGAATTTGACATTCTCATCCGTCAAATGCCATATTTTTCTAGTTATATTTTTTTTTTAATTAATGATGTGCGATATTTCTATAGTTGGGTTCTTAAGTATTGTATTTTTGACAACTCATATGTGATTCGTGCCACTTGTCAAAGTCAGCATGATCAGTTGGCATTACCATTTCATCACGGAAATACTAGCACCCGAATAAGGCTTTTATAACAAACGTATTAAAGTGGCAACACCAAAAACCCAAAGGAAGGGAAATCCCCCATCTCCAAACAGAAAATTAACCAAACAGCCAACACTTCCTAGAAGTGATGATCGCACAAGTTCTACTCGGAGTATAAAAGGAGGTCCTCCGGACGTTCGAGTACAGAAGCTCGACGGTAAGCACAAGCACCGCATCTACGGTCTTGTCTGCCCAGTTAAATTAAAAATGTAGCATTTTATCATAATCTTTGTTTAAAAATAAAGAAATAATAAAATTTACAAAATGCCTTTTATACTTTAAAATTATTGATTTTTCAAAAATGCTTTTCGCGCGCTTCGACCATTAAAAGATCGTCACAATTGAAAGACTAGACTGAAGCCATAGCTATCGAGTATAAATGGACCAGGAGATTCTGACTACACTTACAATTTTCTTGCATACAGCGAGCATTCGAATAAGGAAAAGACTTAAAACTAATCAAATGAAACTCAGATGTTTTTTGGTCTTAATTACTCCATGGGTGGAGTTTGAATTGAAATGATGAAGTTGATGTCGATTTATGTTAGTTCACGTTATTCGCAGTCTTTTATTTGAAATAAGTTGAAATTGGTTCTTCACCCTGCTGACAGCATGGGATAAGTACTCTAGTAGCTGATACAGCAACCGCTACAGTAAGACCCACAATGTAAGACTTTATTACTAGGTTAGTCGAACAATCCAGTAAACGTATTTGAGTTGACCACAGCGCAAAATGGTGACCAATTGAAAGCCAGGCGTTTAAACAACTTAAGCCTATAGTCGAATCAGGAGCTCGTGCAAGAACTGAAACCGAATGATTGACACAGCGTCAAGTTTTTGCTGATTGGGCGTAAGTAAAGCTGAAGAAAGGTCCGCCTTCAAAATCGTCTTCAGCGACGAAGCACATTTCTGATTGAATGAGTTTATTATTTAAGAAAAGTTTGTTAACACGAGCAGCTTTCGTTAAATTTTTTTCAACCATTTATGGTTCCGACACGCCACTCAGCCCACGAAACGATGGAAGAATTGAGAAATGATTTTGATGATTAATTTTGGACCGGTAAATAGACAAACATTTCTTTATGAGAATATGTCGACACACTTATCCATTTCGGTGGGTCAACATCAATTGCAGTCTTGGAAGGAAATATTACACGTGTTTCGATTTTGCTGTAGTAAAACTGACATCACAATCAGCATGCATTTATATTTCCTATCTAGGTGCATACTTCATTTGTTCGTATGACAAGTTTTTACTTTTTCTGTGAAGAAGTTTGATTGCACGAGTTTTTGCCAGCAGGTTTTTTGGGCGTTTTTCATTAAAAAGGAAAAAAACTTGTACATGGTTACAGTCATAAAAATCTTAGTTTTGGATGAAAAAAACCTTATAAAGTTGACAAAAGTTAAAGGACTCTGCTAATTTCATGTCAACCTGAAATTAAACGTGTTCCCAGGTTCCTTGACGATGGACCACGTATTTTCTCTAATCCCTTCTTGATCAGCTGGATGCAAAAATTGGCCTCACTTGAAAAAGGAAAAAAATCAGCACAATGGTCCTGTACACAAGTGTGCATTAGCGATGGGAAAATTGCGGGATTTTGGTAACGTTTGCGCTCGGACATCGACTCTTCTCTTCTGATTTGGCTATCTCAGACTTCCGTCTATTCACAAACTTAAAGGCCTTTATTCCTGGGAAGCGATTCGCATCCAATAAAGGAGTTGAGAGGGCAGTAGATGAATATATTTTCACAGCCTTCCTGACTGTCAATTTCGGGAAGGAATACTGATGTTAGAGTAAACCGGGACCATGTGTGTTGAAGTAAAGGGAGCTTTCGTTCAAAAATAAATTCACTTATTAACTTAAATTCACAGTCTTCAACTGTCAGGCCGATAACTTTTCAATAGACACAAGAAAGTGACTCGAAATTTGACTCTCCATATGAAGAACTTAAAATGAATTAGTAGACAAAAGTTAAATGCAATAATCTCTAGTAATAAATAAACTTTACTTTTATTTTGACAACTGAAAACCGCGTAAAAAAATCACCAAAAATCTTATGAATTGTGCCACAAATTTACTCGAAATTGCGCAAATAGCAAAACTTCACTTCATCAATGAACTGCCAATTCATGCATTTGTGAACTCTTTAATTGAATACCATATCAATTATTTTGATCGACGGCGCCGCCATAAATGCTTAACTAACACATCACGTCTGCTGGCAATCTAAAAGCCAAACCCAAAAAAAAATACTGTCCAAATCAATGCAGAACAAATGAGCTATCTGTATCTGTAACCTCATCACATAAACCAAATCGACTCTTCATTTTTTATTGCCCATTATGACGGTTTGATTATGCTCCATTAAAAAAAAAGCAAAACGTTATAACGAAAAAGTCAAAATGCTTTTCGGAATGATAGCACACATTGAACCCTTCCCATTTAAACAAATTATCACTGAAAGGATTCATTTTTACAATATTTTTCCAATACACACACGCACACTCGTACTCCCCTTCAAAAAAAAAAAACAAAGATACACAAAAAACCCAGAAACCACGAGGAATAATTTTTTTTTCTTGGGGATTCTTCCAAGAAAAAGAAAAACTCAAATTGTTCTTTGATATGCCTTCGGGTCTAATGATATAGGAAAAAATAAAGGGAAGTGTCCTGATCCCCTACTTCCTGGCAAACAATGTCAAGGAAGAGGAGTCTTCCTCGAGTCCAACAAAAATAAAGCGAAAAACAAAAAGGATGCCAAAGGAACGATAAAGATGGAATCATAATGAGCGTATGAGAAAGATACTTATTATGTTGATGATATCACATTTGCCAAACAGACTGTCATCGTTTCTACAGAAAAGGTGTGGTTGACTTAGGAATCCCTTAAGGAACGCCTCCTGTTTGATGTTAAGTAAATGATATGTGTGATCCAGAAAAAAAGGTACTCTGGAATTCGATATCCATTTTAAATGGTCAATTTACTTGGACAATGGTTCCTTTCGATGATTGGACGTGATTTTATTTATTTTTATTCGATTTCGAGGTGCAACTTTGGCTTTGATTTTTCAAGTGAATACGTTTTTTTAGAAACCAATTTTCAAAAAAAAAATTTACAAAAACAAACATTTTTCTTTAAATAAAGAAGAACAATTTACGACCTGATTTGACTTATATAAAAAAAGAGAATTCATGGTTCGACTTGAGCTGTAAGGAGGCTGTCTTACAAAGCCAACCCTACAGAGGAAAACCGGAAAAAGTTCCGACGAGTCCGTAATGACTGTAATGCTCTTCTACGACGTACGAAGTTCTCCCATGGTAGTAAACAATTTTGGTCCTTCGTCAAAAATATTAAGAACTCTACTTCGTCATCGATTTCGACGCTCATTTCTGTCGTAAATAAACTTCACAAAGCCAATCTGCTTGCTGCACAATTCGCAGCCAGTTCCACACTTCCATTGCGTGAGCGTTCAACATTTTATGGGACAAACATATTTTCGCACTCGCGCAGTCGCAAGGGTACTGAAACATTTAGACATACACAAATCCGCTTGTCCAGATGGTACTACCTCTATAGTTCGGAAGAGGTGTTCTTCCACGCTGGCAAAACAACTGCGTTAGCTTTTTCATCTTTCCTACTCCTCAGGTCTCTTTCCGAGCAGATGGAAAACTGCATTTGTCCTGCCTGTCCCTAAAAAGGCGATTCTTCTTCTCCCTCCAATTACAGACCCATAGCACTTACGTCGCTTCTTTCTAAGGTCATGGAAACGCTGATAAATCGTCAGCTTATGAAACATCAAGAATCACGAAAACTTCTTAATGACCGGCAGTACGGGTTTCGTAGCAACACGATGACTTGTCTCACTGAAAAGTGGAACCAATCTATACATAACTTCGGTGAAACAAAGATAGTTGCACTGGATATTTCAAAGGCATTTGACAGAGTCTGGCATCCGGCTCTTTTGTCGAAAATGCGTGCATATGGGATCGGTGAGTCTCTTTTTTGATGGATTGGAAACTACCTTTCGAATCGTACAATACAAGTTGTATGGAACGGTTTCAAGTCTGAAATTCACCATATAAATGCTGGTGTTCCCCAAGGCTCAGTTTTGTCTCCGACTCTCTTTTTAATTTTCATTAACGATCTCTTGTCTCTCACATCTAATCCAATATATTCCTTCGCAGATGACAGTTGCACATACGCGTTTAAGGACTCACGCCCCTGATCTTCGGACGTAGACATTGAACGGCAACGTATTTTAAACTCATTAAATTCTGATATTGACAGCATAGTAAAATGGGGTCTAGCTAACCGAGTAGATTTAAATGCTTCCAAAGCACAATGCTGTCTTATGTCGTTTAAGCGAATACCTTCTACCCAGCCATTGTCCATGAATGGCACTTGCGTCGATGAAACCGAAAAACTTTCAATGCTAGGTATGCGCGTCAGTTCTAACTTACGCTGGAATGACCACATATTCGATGTCGCAGCGAAATGATTAGGTTTCCTAAGCCGGTGCCTGTCGCTCTTATATCGCTACTTTTACCACCAATGCTCCGAAGAAATAGCTTAAGCATTCCGCTCAACAATTCACTCGCAACACGCGCATATCATTGAATGCTTATCAGTTTATTCGTAAGCCTATTTTCGGGCGTACTGTGAAATTTAGAGAGTCTTCTGTAGGCCGAACATCGCGCATGTGGAATGGGTAACCTCGCTCTACTTTCCCTCTGCACTGCAACCTACAGCAATTTAAGACCAATGTGCACCGCTACCTTCTTTCTCTCCCTTCTAATTTTCCTTCTGCTCGTGTTGTGTAAACTCACTTTAAGGGTCCAACCAATCCCTTGAGCACGTGCATTATTAAAAAAAAAAAATCACAATTGGTGACCGCAGGTAACTGTCAAATCAGGACCCATCAAATGCCCCAAAAAAACGGCCAAAAATATTTTTCGAAATAAATTTAAAAGGCTCCTAAAGTTACATGTATCCGCTCCCAGGTGACTGCATTACGCTGGTCAAAACTGTCGAGTTATCTCGAGTAATCTCTTTTCACATTCAGTACTGTGTACGTAAGGCTGTTGTCAATGGGATATTTCAAGTCAGAAAAAAAACTGCGTAAGCATATTTCAAATCATATCCACTGAAAGACAAGCTGGTGCGAACCAAGGAATCTCGAGTATCTTATTAAAGCTTGAGTCGCAACTCCTTAAGTGCTCTCATCCCACTCAAAGAAGAAAGAAGAGACCGTCACTCTCCTTCTCAATAAATACCCAGCCATACCAAAATCACGGTACAGAAACCTTCGTTTACAGGATAGCCTTAATTTGTCTAAGCAAATCCAAAACAAATCATCACCACGTTAATAAAAGATACAGACTGGCTCCTCCGCTGGCATACGTGTGCCTTATGACCTATACTACAATGAAGACACCATCATCATGATGCACTTCCAATGTGATCTTGCAAGTTGTCGCTTCTGGAGTTTGTGAACTTGAGTCCCAACTAACGAGTCTAGTTACAAAATTCGGTTTAAGCTTATTGCCAGCATCTATTGGTGTTTAATCCGAAGGTTGGGTCCTTCTTCGCCCTCTCTTAAATATTGTTAGACGAGCAGAATGATTTATCTTGGGGTGGCCAAGAATGTTTTCATCAACATCTCATTTAATGAATTCTACTGTTTGTGCGCTCAACATGATGAAAGAAACTCAGGGCTTAAAAAGCTTAAGAAAATCTTGCAAAGCTAGTTCCTAGTGGATGTCTGCGTTGCCGAAATATTGCGAATTTTGGAAAGCAATTTCAGTCAAATTGGTGAAGAAATTATGTGAGACTCAAGACGAACACACTCTTCTGAATTCACCAAAGATGAGAATTTGGCAAAAAGATGTCGCATTATTCGTTTACAAGGTGCAGTTGACTGAAAATTTGAAGCTTCTCTATTTCGACTCAAGACTTATAAAAAAAATACCTTTTCATTACCATTTCGCCGGCGACGCAAGCAAGTTAAAAAAAACTCATAACTTGCGGTCACCTGCGACTGTGTAGGTTTTGCGAACGTAGAAAATTTAAGGAACTCAGAAAAGTCTGTATGCGGTTAAACCTAAACACTTAGACATTTGACATGGCGGGAATTTTTGTAGAGCTATTTGAATTCCTTAACTTTTCTATAGAAAGAAATAAATATCTCTTACCGTTAAGGTGCCTCTCTTAAGACCACATTCGTTCTACGTTCTTTTCGTCGACTTAAGTTATAAAACTTTTACGGCTCAAAAGGTTCGGGATAATATAAAGTCTATATCCACCTTGAAAGTTTATCCCAAATATTGGAGAACGTTCCGAATGTGTGACTGTTTGAAGGGCTTTTTTGAGTGGCAGAATTACTGTCCACTGTTCCAAAACAACAAGGAAAAAAAATTGCGTAAAATGAATTCATGATAAACAATTTTTGTGGCAAGAAATTAACGATTTGGAGTCGTGTGAGCTGTGGTATCAACACTCTCCTCGCAGAGATCAGTAGATATCAACATTTATTCGCCATTTTATTAAGACTTAGCTTAAGTTTCTTTTCCAAAGCCTTGTTCCTTCTTGTTGGGCTTACCAAACCCAGAGCACAGAGCAGAAAAAATAGCCTCCTTTAACCAATGAAAAGTTAAGCACTATCTCCATAAATGACAGTTTTCAATAAAAAAATCAATTTTTCTTCTTTTCAAAAACACATCAAACTTCACTTTGCCGCCCACGTCGTCGTTCTACTCCAATATGATAAACGGTGTTGTTTGCCAAGGATATGCCATAAAAATTATGTTTTCTGTCGCAATCGATAATTCCAAGTATGACACCGCCACCCGCCACCACTCCCAGCGACTACACAGTCTTTGTTTCTTTTGTTCGAAAGAGGTTAACATACCTTTTCTAAGGACGAGAACCCAATTACCTCCCTTCCAATCTTTTCCATGGTACATCTGTTTCCTTGCAAACAATGGCTTTAAATGTATGTAGAAGCAGCAGCAAAAAAAAAACAAAAGAAAACCAAAGATGAACTGTCATTCTAATCAAATTGAAGGGAATCAAAAGGACACAAGCAGAGGGGACACAGCAAGTCACTAGAGGACAAGTTGGACGAATTTTGCAAATAAAAATCGGACGTTGGACCACAAATAAATGCCAAGTACTGAAGAAATAAAATATTTGATGTCTTAAAATGGGCACTCGAAAAGGACACAACTCGTAGGACATTTAAGGATAATTATGATGAGGATATGTGGATTCAAATCCGAGATCTTTTCCGTTCATCCATATATCCATATTGACCGAATGATATTTTGTGTATTCGGGACTCCCCTCTTTTTTTAGCGAAAAAAACAAAACCAAAAAGGATAATGCGACTTCAATGTCTGGCAATGATGAAGGGTACTTGAGTCATGTAATATGTACTCTCATGAGTTTTTATGTTTGTTTGACAACCATAAATGTTTGACGATGATAGATTCTCTGTCATTTGAGTGCAGATAAATGTCAGCAATTTAAATTCACAGATAAACAGAATCTGATGATTTGCTTCTCATATCGGTCTGGATTTGGGGTGCATCCTTTGAAGGAGAATAATTTACTTTTTATTTGACAAAAGAACTGCTTGGGTGTGAGTTTACTTTGTTACATCATCTTAAGGCTCGAAATGTGTTAAGGAATCTTTCAGATTAATAGTATATGAATAAATGTGAACTTACACTGCAAATCAACTGGATGTGGCAACCGAATTTCACGATGTTTATCGGATAGAATTATTTTACCCAGAATATTTGCTATCTGTGAGTTGGTACGAATTTTTCAACATAAAAGGTAAAGAATTTAAGGTCTTATCGGAAAAGTTTATTATTTAAAAAGGATATAAAATAGCGGGCAAGTGCGAGTTTTTTTCTCAAACGAAGAGTTCCGCACTACACACCAGTATGCAACACTTTAAATTTCTTTAATTTCATTTTTCATATATTAGCAACACATTTATATTCAAGTCAACCAATTGACTACAGATAATTTTGTCATGCGAAACCTATCCGACACATGAAGTAAAAACTTGAGTTTACACTCAATTTCAACAACAGAAATGGAAAAAAGGCATTTTTTAACTATCATCTATGAATTAAAAGTAGATAGTTTTTTTATGCAGACTTTATATGTGACAATTTATTTTTTAGTAAAGCGAAATCTGGTTCCATTCATGAACCGCTATCATAAACCTTTCGACATAGACCAGTTTCCAAGGCGGAGGTTCAGAAATATTCTTCATCTTCAAAAGCGAACGTATAAATAAAAATTTATAGATGGAAAGAATCTATAATTCGAATGAGCCAGAGAATGTAGTAAGCAGCTCTTCACTCCATTACATGTGGTGTACGACTTTGATATGTAGAAAAAAGTAAGTTTAACCTTTCTTAAATGGTGGATATAAAAGTTGTTATTATCCGGCTGCCAGATTTTAATAATTTTTTATTCGGAAAGAAAAATAGTTTCTATTCTCTTCTCAAAACGACACGTTCTTTTCAAAAATTCGTTCCAAGCTCCATATGCCTCATTACACATTCTTTTTTCCATATTTCTTGTTTTATTCCTCGGTTGTCCGTCCTTTTCATTTTTTCTCGTCGTGTTGGGGACCTCATCGGATAGCACTCTTAATTTTATTTAGACTCGGCGAGTTTTTGACCTCTAATTTCAAAATCAAGACCAAATTGTGCTTACATTTAAAGAGAAAAGACGATTTTAACCCATTCTTAAAAATTGGAACATTTTTGGTTTCTTGAAAAAAAAAAAACATCCTGCCATGAAATATTCGAAATAACCTAATCGAAACGGCGCTCCCTTTTGTACTTTTTTTCTGTAGTTCATTATTATATTAAACGATATTCTTATTAACTCTTCAGCAGACCCTAAATTGTAAACCATTTTTTGTGAAAATACGAAGCTGTTCAAAGTTTGAAAATATTTGTGCATCGCGGAAATCGGTCAAGAAAATATTCGCCTCATCCAAGTGTAAATTCCCGGTGTAAATGTAATATCATTAATATTGAAAATTTATATTATCAGATGATGGGAGAGAGATCAATGCACATGAAGCATAAAAACATTTATAGCAAGAAAAGGATAATTCTAAATAACACCATTGGGAGATCTTGTAACTTTCATTCAAATCGATCGCCTACTAGTCCCTCTTAGTCCCGGAGACTTATTAGCGTTAATAGTCCTTGTCCTTATTATTCAAACCAAAGACCATCCGCCTGGGTCAATATCAATATCAACTTAGGAGAGAAGTACATGCAGGCTAAAAAGGCAAGAACCTAATTTCATAAAAATGATTGTTATACCGATCTAGTTAGCATTTTCTTGTTAACGCCTATAGTTCAGTAGCCAAAGACAGTTTCAAAAAGCGATCAAGAATTTAATTCCGGATTTAAGAAAAATTAGACATTTTCGAATCCTGAAGTAAGTCTTAAACATTAACTGGTTTTCGAATTATGTCCATGAGATCAAATTAAAAGTGCTTCCACTGGAGTGGATAGTTATACCTGTCAGACTTAAATTAATTGGTCGTTATGAGCTGTACTGTAAGGTCGTAACACCCACGGAACAGTGATGAAAAAATAATATAAAATTAAAACAAACAAGTATTTTAAATATGTTGTATGAAGTTTCGAAAAAAAATACCGCGAACTGACTGAACACAAAACAGTCCATATCAAATCCTCCGTGACTGTTTGGACAACACCATGTTAAAGTTCAAACCAAAATAAATCCGAGATGCACAAAAAAAAAATTAAATTTCTTTTCCTAGTCCCTCCGGTTGTTCTGTTGAGAGCAATCGAATAAAACAATAGAAAAAATTGAAAGTTGATATCACGAGACGCTAGAATAGGAAATAGTTTTACAGAGCAGGTCTCCGTATACGTACGGTAGTCCGTTTTGGACCATACCAAATAAAAAAGATAGAAACGGGAAACAATGATGAAGAATTAGATATATTATTAGCCTTTAATGAAGCACTGGCACATTTGACACATTCATTTCTGAATCACAAAGGAAATAAGGAACCATTACCATTTGCGCATCTGTAATTTAATAACAATAATGTTAGTAACAATGAAATTTGATTTAGCCAAAAATTCAGTTATATTTCTATTGCAAATTCAAAAACAGAGTCAATTCACTCGCAAGGTTATAACCTTCAGCAGGCATATTTTCCGAAGCGCTTAGTATTTCATCCTTTTTAGAATATGTTGGACATTCGTCAATGAATTTTCTCGGTTTGCCTTTGAAGAACTAAGATGTGCTGGATTAAATGTTATTTTATTCACTTAATGCAGCAATATCCGTGGACAAATCTTTTCAAGCCAATCTTCTGATTATGTTTCAGGAAATTCATTTTGCTTATTTATTCAGATAAACAATTTTTCGTGTTTTTTTATAAATCTCTCAAAAATAAGCCCGAATTCCAAAAAAAGTTTCACTTTTTGTTAGCAAATCGATCTAGCTGCCAAAGTGGTAAAGGCTTTACAAAATATTATTTGACAAATATCTGAGTTCAATATTCTTATTTGTTTTAATATCAACATTTTTATTTTTTTTTTAAATTCTATTCTATGTTCAAAAATGGTGTTACAAACCATTTCAACGAATAAAATCGAATATAAACATAGTAAACTTATTTATTTCGTTCACGTTAAAACATATGAAGAACTTTTGTACCATAATAAAAACACATTTATAAGTTAAGCTGACATAAGAAATTTTGGCGTTTTACTGCACGTTGTTCTGAAAATTAAAATCATCGCACTAGGGTCGCCTCTGCGAGTTAAGCGACTCTGCGAATCATATAACTCCCAGTTTATTTCCAAAGTGTCATATTCTTTTTGAATAAGGTACTTCAAAGAATTAAAAACAAAATCAACGTCAACTATGAACATAATTAAGTATTATTGTCAGAAGATTTATCGGCCAATTATTCAAAAAAAAAAAAAAAACATTGGCGAGTAAGTCTAAACCATCCAAGGACCCGCTTAAACAAACACAAAAAATTGCATCAAAATTGCTCCAGCCGCTAATAACGAGTTGAGTGACACACACGCATGCCGAAAAATATAAAGAATAGAATTATTTGTGTATAAAGAGAGATGTGACGATTACTTAGATCTTAAGAATCTCAGTCGAAATAAAAGAATAACCCTTCGAAAATTGTTGGAAACCCTCGAAAAATGTGGTCTTGAAATTCAGATTGGCAAGTGCAAGATTTTTCTCAAACCAAGGAACCACCTTTTTTATGTTACGATAAAATTGTACAAACATTTTTCAAGTATATCTCATCTCATGTAAATAAAGTTTGTGGTATAAAAGATCTCCAAGACTTTAGATTCTCTATTAACTCTTTGGAGAATGAAACATTTGAAGAGTTCTTTGAAACAAAAAATTCATATTTTAAAGACTTAAAATGAATAATTATTACTCCAATGATCTTCATTAAATGCATAAATGTATGCACATCCAATTCAAACAATTTGCGATCCAATTGGGTTTACTTTATTTTTACATAAAAATTACGCCTTATTTGAATTATTTCAAATTCGTTCTAAGGACTTCATATTCTCGGAAAAGTTATAGCATTTCAATATTCACGTCCTTAGGAATACGGCATTACCAAACGTGAACTTATGCAAATAAACATTGCGAGTACTTTCAAGTTTCATCCCCATACTCCTTCAAAGTAAACAAAACTTCCAACTAAATGCACGAACGATATCCTTCTAGTTCATACTCGAAAATACGGCTCAAGGCTCGCGCGTTTCTTAAGCAAATTATAAGAGACTCACTCGCACTTCAAGTCAACCTCCGGCAGAATTGCGAAATCAAACTGCCGAATTACGTAAATTCGCCGGGACCTGTATCACTCGCACACACATTGTAAGTGATTCCGTATCGCCTCGAGGACAGTAAATCCTATCAAACACAGTCACACAGTCACTGAAACACAAATTCGACAGAGGCTTTAATGCACGGCAAAGTGGAATAAAAAAAAATCCTTAAAGAAATCACTTGTACTTTCCGCAACGAAGGAGGAATTCTTTTGCTTACCTTATACTGTTCGTTGTTCATTCTTCTCCCTTCGCAGGACGAGATCCTGTTCGTTCCTCTGTCCTTCTATTTCTGTCCCCTTTGATGACTTCAATGTTTACTCGATGCGGCAGAAAACATTTTCATTAACCCCTTTTTTTTACATCGTTGCATAAATATCCCGATACTTTATTTACATTTACATCCTTCGTTTTTTCACAGCACGATTTCAAAGGACATCCCTTCGCTCTCACACACAACGAAACACTCAGAACAAAACAAACCGAAATAGAAATGAACCAAGAGAAAAAAAAACCCCAAAGAAATAGATAACGCAATTCTTTCGTTTTCTTTTTTGCTTCTTTTCCTCTTTAGGGGGTTGAATTTTGAGCAACTATCCGCAGAATGTGGGTTACTGCAAACGCCCAGCCACTTTCACCCAAAATACACACGCACACTACAACGACGGCACATTATCTCCCTTTAATTGACGAATAACACCAAACGGAGCAACGGCGGCAATACTGCACTCCACCACACCAAATCCTAGATCAGGACTAGCGAGCGAAAGGATAACGAAGAAAAAAAAAACAAAAAAATATGCCGAAAAAAGGTTACGTATACGCCAGAGTGCCAGCTCGCACTTTAGACACAAATTCCTTTCGACAGTCTTGAGTGGGTAATTGCCGTTAAGATGAAAGTTTAAGCGTAGAGAATAAAATAAAACAAAAAACAACGAAATAAAATAAAATCAATACCAAGAGTATTTAAGGGTTGCGGGGTGGAATGACGGAGTAAAACAAAAAAACAAAAAAGGAAACGCAAAGACACCGAAACCGATAGCAATTCGAACAGGAAATGGCAACACCAAATAGATGACACTTGGACTTTTCTTTTGTTGTAATTAAAACATCCTTTTTTTTCGTTGGTTCCTTTCCGTTTTTTAGAAAAGAATTATTTATGAAAGAAGAACGACAAGTCAGGTCCGACCCACTTTTTTTTGTTTGTTTTGTTTTCAAGAAATTCGAGAGAACGGTTTCATCAATCGAAGATACTCGTACGTAAAAACACGACTTTCCACGAAACGTTCCTGTCACAGACTGAACTGCGGCGGATTGTTTCTCTTCGAGGTAGGTTGCTTTCGTGCCGAGAAAGGGTTGGATGGTGGATGGATAGAAAATCCAAAGTCTGTATATCGTGGCTGTGCCGGTTAAATGTGATACAGTGGATATTGTACCGCTTTTCGTTTGGGGGGTGTGTGGAATTATATACAATTCTGACACTCGCAGACGCAGTTCAGAGACCTAGATTCACGATAAAAAGCGGAGAAGTTGATTGCAGTCATGCGCGTCTTTCGTCTTTCACCATCGGTGAAGGGAGAAGGGTACATACTGGTCTATACAAGCTTTGTTTGTTTACGTTTGTCACTCTACCACGTGGTTTGTTCAAGAGTGTTTCACATACCGGAGGAAACTATCAATTTAGCAAGTGTGGTGTCGGGATCAATTGGAAAAAGCAACTGCAAGGAGGAGATTCTTTTAAGGACCTCTTCTTCATGCTTAGAGAACCATGACTAACACTAAGTATGAAGTTGGTCCTTTCATAACTACCGAGGCAATTCCTTCCTTCAGAGGCTTACAAGATCCTAACATGTCATGTGCGGATTGGAACCTGATGTTCACTTTTGGTATTCTAAATTTTCTTATCTTTCAAACTTATATCCCTCTTCGATTATACCGTCTTCATAACTGATAGAACTAGCAAAAAGTTCGTTTGTAATTCTTCTTAAGTGTGTATGTCACTAAAGTCCTCCTTTACGGTTCAGCCGATTTTGATACAATAATTTGTGCGTATTTGAGGCGATCCCTGGGTGGTTTTGATTCACTCATAAATTGTCGGAGTAGTCAACAACTGACCTTCAGAAAAAAATGTATGGTTACGTCTTTCTATAACATTTACGGCTCATCGCAAGTAAAATGAAAAACTCAATGTCAAATATCGCTTGGTATATAGTTTATCGAAAATTCCAAGACCGAAAAAAGATTAAGTGAGCCCACTAATAGCAGGCAAGCAAAATTTCGGGCATGACAACTGTACGATAATCAGATATAAAAAAAATTAAAGGTGTTTAACATTAAAACATGAAACACTTTATAAAGGATCTTTAAAATATTAAACTTTTTTTTTAATATCGCAAAACGTCGCTGCCGGTCGGGTGGCAAATGGTCCGTCAGCATCAACTGTGAATGAATAAAAAAAATACCACATTAGCTAAATTTGCTCTATATTTTTTTAAATAATTTAAGATAAATTATTTGTGTCATGTACAATATTGTGATGGGGGCGAGAGTAGTTTAAAGCGTACGCTACACCCGAAGCAGGAAATCGCAAATCTCCGGGTGTGAGAAAAAGTGTCAGGCAAGCGGAAACACCACAGCGAGCCGACGAAACCAAAGGGTGTAGTAGGAGGACAACATCCCACTCACTGGTACTGAACAGGGTGCAAAACGCAACCCTGTTCTCCTCAGATGAGTGGATTACATCACTCGTAGACTACACTGGCCTACAACCCAGAACAAAAGGAAATTACTCCACTCACTCTGACTTCACCACTCGATCGATGAACAAAAAATAAAAAAAACAACAACAAAACATGTAAAATATGCAAAAAAAAAACAGTAACAAAACAAATACAAGCTCAGTGAATAACTCACCCTTAACTCCTTCTTTCTTTTTTTTTCTGCATTAAATTGCATCTTTTTTTTTAATATTTTCCACTCAATATATTTTTTTTGAGTTCTTTCTCGTTTAAATATTTGAGATTGAATGAGATCGAAGAGGATACTCCAAGCTATACACAAAATGCGATACGCTCGATCGCCAGTTAAATTTCCTTCCACCTCAACGGCGTAAAGGATTATATTGTGTGCGCAGCTGTGATCCTCTTTGCCTGTCGATACGCCGTTGTCGGTCTCTAAATAAGGTTGCTGACCCTTTTTTCTTGTTTCTTTTCTTTTTTTTATAATCATTTGTTTTTTGCATGCGGGTCGACACATAGTCGCCTAAAAATTTGTGCAATGTGAGTGTGGTCCTTCAGCGATGTTTTTAATCTATATATATTTTTTTAAAAGGATTCACTTACCCTGCGGTGTCTTGCACAACTTCTACAAGGTTCGCTTGGAGCATTTAAAGTGAAAGTCTTATTAAGGGGATAAGCCTCCCTTCCCTAATTAATGATCACAATTTCAGGTCTGCCTCAGGATAGCTGCATGGGCAGTCTTTTATTTGTTATACATATATATGGAGGCTAGGAAAAAATTATATATGAACATGCACCATCAATTTGACTGTTGCTTTTTGCTGGATCTTAATAAAAGTGCTACAATAGTATACCATTGAACGTATTCAAATGTCTACTTTTACTTGTTTTCCTTTTCCTTTATATTATCTACCAAATTAAAGATGGTATCCTTAATAACAATATAGGTTGCCTTGAGAGACTTACAACAACAACCTTTTGAGAGCCACAGAACGGCGAAAGTTGTATTCTACAGCATTGACAGCGCTGATTTCTCTTTCTAGAGAGCCAAGGGTCCCTTTGTAGATTAAAGGACGTTTGGTAAATTGGCGTGTACTTTTAAATGATCGTTTTTTGTTATCATATCATGTTAGTAAGTCTTTCATAATAGGACTACTGGTTGAAAATGTCGTTATTGCAGACAACTTCATATCTATTACTCTGAGGTGAATTTTGACCATGACAGCTGTCACATCAGAAACTTCATGTCATTGTCTAATTATTTCAGTCTAGGTTATTGGTCATTAGTGAAATCACACAAGCTTTTGTAAAGCCGTAAAATGTCTACATTCGTGCCATCAAAACAACATTTGCGGGAAGTTTTAAGATGCTTCTTTCATTTAAAGAAAAAAGCAACCGAAGCGCATCAATTGCTTACCGAAGCTTGCCCGGGCTATACTTTAGACGTTAGAATGTATCAGCGATGGTTTAAACGGTTCAAAGATGGTGATTTCGACAACGAAGACAAAGAATTCCCCGGCCAGGTGAAAAAGTTTGAAGACCATAAATTGGAGGCATTGCTCGATCAAGATCCATCACAAACGCAAGAAGAACTTGCAAAATCACTTGGCGTCGCTCAGCAAACCATTTCCGATCGTTTGAAAGCAATGGGAATGATCCGAAAGGTAGGACATTGGGTGCCGTATGAATTGAAGCCATGAGACGTCGAACGCCAATTTTGCATGTCCGAAATGGTGCTTGAACGTCACAAAAAGAAGTCTTTTTTGCATCGAATCGTCACTGGTGATGAAAAATGAATTACATTACGGTAATCCAAAACGTCGGACAACGTATGGATACCCCGGACATGCCTCAACATCGACGGCCGTTCAGAATATTCATGGCCTGAAGGTTATGCTGTGCATTTGGTGGGACCAGAAGGGTGTTGTGTATTATGAGCTGCTAAAACCGAATGACACGATAAAGCTATTTTGCAACATGACAATGCTCGGCCACATGTTGCAAATTTCGTCAAAACTTAACTTGAAACGCTCAAATGGGATGTCCTACCCCACCCGCCGTATAGTCCAGACCTTGCGCCTTCCGATTACTATGTCTTCCGATCGATGCAACATGGCCTGGCTGGCCAGCACTTTCGTCATTTCGATGATGATGATGGATCGATTCGTGGATTGTTGCCAAACCGGTCGAATTTTTCAGAACGGGTATCCATAAATTGCCAGAAAAATGGGAAAAATGTGTGGCTAGCGATGGTCAATACTTTGAATATTGAATTTATATCTATTTTTCTTCAATAAAACATTGATTTTTGAAAAAAAAAAAAACGACATTTTCAACCCGTAGTCCTATTATCTTGTGAAAGTTGATGTTCTTGTGTTGCCATAATGAAATATCTAGTTGCCTTAAATAAATGAAAAATTGCCTTAACTAAAGAGAATTTTTATGGCCTTAAATTCAGAACAACAAACCATAAGCAAAATCGTTAAATTATCGGCCTACGTCTTACCTGTTTAAAATTTTTAGTCAGAATGCGAATCCGCATACTACCATCAAATTTTTTCGACATCGTCATACTACGCACACCTAACAGTAACTTTATCCATACCCACAAATTCGCAAAAATACTGCCAGAAGCAGTGATCATTTGATTTTAAATGTTTAGTACAAATAAGCTATATTTTCTAAGATTGCTTTCATACGTTGCCAACGTCTTCGTGGCTTTTCTCAATTTAAATATGCATCGAAATTGTGTAGACCGGGGTTCCCTTAGAACTTAAATCTTTTATTTTTTGAGTCAAAATTCCATCAAACTAAGAAAATATTTATTAAATTAAAAGGAATTTTTTAAAAATCATATTCATTTTGAAATACAACAAAATTAGAAATTAATTTGTTTTTTAAACTCGCTTCCTGCATGACAGACTGTATGTGTTTTTGTGTACTATGAAGAGCGTGCGTAATGGCGCAGTTTGTATGCCTTCTCCTTAACGTAACCAAAAATATAGGGCACGGAATTGTTACATTTTTTGTTTGGCTGTCTTATTTACTAGTCTGGTGACAGTTCCACTCCAAGGCAGTTCGCCATGGATTTTCGTGGGGAATCCCTCATGCTCTTTTGACTCATAATGTAAACAACAAAGTTGGCATTCTCTTTTGCATGACCCAAAGAATACTCTCTTCTAACTGCTTTTCAATAGCAAGAGAAACAACAGCAAAATTCACTACAAAGTTCATTTTCATCGTTTTATCGATTTTAACAACTGAACTGCAGAAAAAGGACACTCAAGTTGAATGACACTAGCGTAATGTAACCAGCAATGAACTTTTATTACAACAGATTCCTTTCGATGTATTTGTGTTGGCATTTTTAGGTCATTCATTCATTCGCAATCCTTATCGAACGATGAGCCTGTCATATAAAAAGTATGCACTAGTGGTCGTATTAAAATTCCAAATATAGATTAACCTTCGAAAAGGATTCATTAAAATTATATAAAAAAAAAGACAGGATAGGATAGATTTTGCAGTACTTAAAAGTCCTTTTGATCAATCGAAAGCACTTCCGTCTCTATTTATTTTGTCTTTGAGAATTTGAAATTCGATATCCGTGCTGTGAATTATATACGCAGTCAAAGCTACGAGTAAGAAATGTCAAAGGATACTCAGACTCCGTGGGGATATTTCTGAGTAATTAAACAGTTGTTTTCTGCCTCTTAACAGCGGGGTTCCTTTCCTGCTTTTGCTTTTTTGATTTGGGTCGAGTGTTTTGCAAACAATAAATTTTGGTTTGTCCTCCATTGAGTGGATGTCCTTTTAAGTGCTAGTAATAGCTACTCATTTCGAAAGCTATACAAACTGTTGAAGGTTCTGCCAAAGCGACTTTGGTGAGGCAAGTTGTGTTCGTATGTGTTCGTCCTGCTGAAGGTTGCAAATTAAAAAATTAACCTCAGGAAGCTAATGCGTAAAATTGGAAGTTCAAAATTATAATTCTAACTTCAATTCAATTTTTCTACGTCAACTTTTCAAAATGTCTGTGCGTATGTATGTCACTGAACTCCTCGTTAACGACTTAAGCGACATTAATGCAATTATTTGTGTGAGTTTGAACTGGTCCACGGATGGTTAAGAATCACTCACCAATATATTTTCTTAAATAATTGACTTATAATCCTGCTGAGTTATCAATAATTGATCTCTGAGCATAATTCATAACTATTTCTGTATATCATAGTAGGGGATGATTTAACTGATGTTTTAGTTCTTTAAAATATACGGAGAGGTCCGCTAGTTTTATATAAATATCTTTCGGGAAATACGCACTCGAAAGCAGCTGGAAAGCACCCGACTGTAGCGTCGGAACACTCCCAAGTGTTCCTTTAACGTGTATACAGGCTTTGATGATCCCTACTACTTATTTTGCCGAAAAAATTGATCCTCTATGAGACTCCCATTTAAGCTCTAATCGGTCACTCTTTGAACAAATAAAGATCAGCCACTTTATGAGAGCCTAGGCCAAGAAGTTCCACAGATCGCCGTGATGAATGCGAAATGGGACTAGTACCTTGTTGACCCGTGAGATAGCAATTCACTGCTAACGCTTTCGCCAGCAAAGCATAAGTTAGTTAACCAAAGGATAAGGATAGAAGAGAGATGTACTCCCTAAACAGGTGAGTTAACAAAGAGCATGAAAGGTTCATTGTTACTTCCCATAAATTGCTTTTTAAGTGTATTCTAAGCTGTGGCTAGGTTAATCTAGTAATGGAATTGAAACAGAATATTTTTTGATGGCTCGAAGTTGTTCTTTCTCGTGGCGCAAACGATATAAATATTTGTTGATATTTTGGCCGCAAGAAATGAGACACTCATCATACTTAGCTTCTTTTCGCATTACAAATATTGGTATGTACTGAGACTCATTTAAACCAGCACCGGTTGCACGGTCTTTCGTTCTGAAAATGAGGGTGAAGCATTTGCGCACAATTTAAAAACTGTTGCATAAACTAGTTTTTGTTTTTATTTAGGCCGAATCAAAGGTTGAGTATGATTTTAAGGTCTTCCTGTGTTTGTGACCAGCTTATCATTTCCGTATTAATCCAGAAGATCCACGGTCTCAAAAAATTGGCTCTCATATATCCAAACGAACAACTGTGTCTTGATTTCGACATGTTTGAAACAGATAATTTTACAATCTAGATTGGCAACCATCTATTTAAATTTTTTTTTAAGAGAAGTGGACGTACAAAGAAAATAACTTCAGTCAAAAGAAGTTTAAGGGAATGCCCATTTTTAACACATAAAAATACAATCCCTTGAAGCTAAAGCTTTTATGAGCGTCAGGTCCTAGCTTCCACATATGGTTTGCTTGTGCATCCGACAACTATTCCTTATACAAAACAGAATTAATCAATATACTTGAAGTTCTCATTGTGAGAGCCTTCTTCATCAAGCCTGTGTTTGAATAAGAGCACTGGATTTTATACCTTTTAACGCAATCAGTCTTCTCCAAGGCAAGAAACTATACTTAAGCCAAATCCATGGTAGATTCAACTTTAAATATGATTTACATATAGCCAAGTACCCCTCCTATATTTCCCGGATGTGAAGTCCAAGACCTGACATGCACATCAGTTTGGAGAATCATTGAAATTTTTGTTTAGCTGCTTTTTAGGTAACGACGCCCCGACACTCTTTAAAAATATATCCAAGAGGGTGGAATGGATAAAGATGCATCCACCTCAAGCAGGACTGGGAAGGAAGTTGAAAATTATAAGCTGCAATCTGACGCAACTTGACAAAAGAGCAAAACGAGAGACGAAAGAATTTGGAAGAGCAACAAACAAACATTTCAAATGTGACCATTGCTCATTTTGAATACATGGCAAAAATTATCGATCCTTGCTGTAATGGTTACAGTATCGACTGCTGTAATTCTTTTTTTCGCGTTGGCATAAATAATGGTGTGTGCAGATGATCCGGAATTGGCTCTGCTATAAAACAGCAGAGTAATGAACCAATTTTTCTTGAAACACAACATTCCAGTATAACGATTCATTTCAAATAAAATACTGTGAACTAAGTTAATGCAAATAAGTCAATATCAAATTCCTGCATCCCATTTCGGAATCCGCTAATGGAATAATGGAAACCAATAAAGATCTGAGTTTCCAACCACAACATAATCTTCTATGTCTCACTCTTTGAAACATGTATTATACGATTGGTCATTATCCCTTGGGAGCGAGAAAACTAGACACAAAACGTGAAGGAGGTTAGTCTCGCAATCTTTATTATCAAAGACGTTGATGAATAACTTTCTACGTTTTATGGTTTGGAGTTAAGTCAAATAGTTTAAGCCCGATGGGACCTTCCTATGCACTAGTGCAGAGCTATTTACGAAAGGTAATGCCTTTATTATGTCTACCCAGCTTCTGTTGTACGCAGATGATATCGTTATCATCGCTCGTTCCAACCGTGCCGTAGTTGCGAAATTCACAGCGACTGAAGAATAGTAAAGCTGGGTGTGCCCAGATTTATCGAGCAATGATGAGTTCATCAACGTCAGAAATAATATATTCTCGACAAACGACACCACAGTGAAGATCCGACGGAGCCTAACTCTTGGCAACCGTTGCATCTTCGGATTGCCCAAACATCTAAGATCCAAAAGCCTTCCACGAAGGACAAAAAAACTGAAAGACACTGATTTAGGCATTCGTTTTTTTAAGGAGCCGAATACTGGTCGATAGACAAAGCAGTCTGCGACGAGAACGAAAGGAGAAGAACGCATAACCGCGAACTGTTAGAGCTTTATAAAGACGTGTTTAAAGTCCGGAATGCTCTGTTTTTTCCAGGATCGTTGACCGAATAACTAAGTAAGAACTTAATAGCTGTTCATAGCTGTAAAGAGTGATTGACAATTTTTACGATAAATGTCATAAGACCGGAATTGGACAAAAAACTTTGAGTCCAATCACCGCAAAAGTTTGTCCCACACACACTTATGTTGACCCAAAAACCATGTTAGTATCCTTATTAAGGGAGGACCAAATAAATTTCTTTCGCAACTTATGCAATTTGAAACGAATTCACAAACTTATTGCAGAAGCCCTCATCTTCCTGGTTATCCTTGCATACAGAAACTTTTGCTTTTTATTTCAATCACTTGGGTTTAAAAAATGAGTTCTTGTTGAAAATTATGGTCAAACATCTTAAAACATTTGCAAAATCCATCCAAGTCAATCCTCGGCAGACCTACATTTTTCCAATAACAAGATATCCAAATCAAATCGTAAATTACAAGCGGTAGAAAAATTTAAAAGTTTGTGTTCCCTCCTTTCCGTCTTCCTATCTTATCATCCGCAAATAAAAAACAAAAACATAAATGCCATTCTCATTACCGCCAAAAAGTTGACATCAATACGTTACATTGCCTTGCATCGGTGAGGCGGCAGAGCAATAAGAACAACACATCCCATTTCCACCGGCAGGAAACTTCACAAGTCCGCAACAAATAAGAAGAAGCACTTGTTTTCCTCCCCAAAAAAGTCGCAGAGTCTTGACACACCGGTTCGAATGCGATTTACTTGAAACTTTTTAATGATTTACGAGTTCAAGCATCTCCACCAATCCAGCCACTTCAGCATGCCTAAAATCGTTTGTCTTGCCCATTGAGTTCCGAATTAAAAACTTTGAAATTTCCATTTTTTTTTTTTTGTTCTTTAGAATCAATAAATGAAGAAGCACAGCAAACACATTCGGAATGTAAACAAAGCCAAAATAATCTAAGAGTGTATCTATGACTACATCATGTATGCGTAGATAGTAGAGATACGGCGCGTAGATACACCGAAGGTATGAGTTCAAATCGAGGGTGTTCACAAATGCGGTTGAATCTATGATTTCTGCCAAATAAAGGGTGATTTTTCTTTTAGAAACTGTGTTTTCAAGTGCGACAAAGAATGAATAATTGTGAGTAAAAATCTTTACTTTTAAGGTTCCGCTGCTCAAATGGAGAAACAGAACCATAATAGGATCACTTCGTTGTCCGTCTGTCTGTCACCATCATTTTTTCCAAGAAACGCGTATATCTCCACGCAATGGTCAAAAGATATGACTGTTTTTTGCCGCATACTGTGAAACTTTACAAGCAAAACCTAAGACCTAGAATGATAAAATCTCGCAAGAATGTAAAATTTCAAAGCCAAAAATTTGTACAAAATTTAAATTTTTAAAAATCTTTACTCAATTTTACGCCAATAAGAAGACTATTTGTGTAAATTTTGGAAGTAGAAAAATGCGCAGTGTGCCGTGGATTCTTAAAAGGATACTATAAAGGAACGAAATCGGAAAACATACAAAATTGTACGGAACCTTCATTGCGCGAGTCCCACTCGCACCTCGCTTATTTTTTGTTATGCAGGCTGGTTTCGGGTTTTAAAAATTTTGTCTTTTGTATCACTTTTCAGGGACTTAATGCTAAGTTTCCGGGGCCATTAAACATAGTTTGAGGCTTATAAGCATATATCAATTGTCGTTATGCGTACATTGATTCAATTCCTCCATGAGAAAATTTTATAAATCGCCTTCCCATTTGGAAGCGCTCGAATTATGGAATAAAGAGGTTGGCCCAAAAACATTGAACCGATTTTGTTTTACAATATCTTCAAAATGAAAGGACTTCATTTCATAATTTTCCTCTCCAAAATAATCTAAATGCATCTTTTGAGATTTTTTTATTCCTTTTTGAAGACAATATCGGTTCGGTAGCCTCCGAAATTACTGATATCCAATTTGGTTTTTTTTTCTGTATTTTCAAACATTTTCGAGAGAATTTCGCGCAATTTTTTTTTTAAGTTTTCAGACAACTTCAAAGAAAGAAGTCTAGTGCAACCAATTCGGGCAACGATATTGCAGAACAGGACATATATTCAAGGGGAGACATTCTTGACCTAGAGAGGCATTCTGCACAATGATCACTGCCACTCGAGTTGTGTAAACGATTTCAACGTCATATTGGAATATCGTACCCTGCAGCTCCAGTTCTTTAATTTGAGATAAATACTCATTAGTCATGGGTAGGTATCACTCACAAATCACAGAGGCCCACGGCATCCTTGAATGAATGAGGCCATTGGGAATTCTAACACAAATAAAGATATACCGCACAAAATCGAGAGTGCACGGTCATTTTCTTCAACCTAAAAGATCGCCAGCCCAAAGATAAACGGACCAAATCAAATCATGATTAAAGTAAAAGGATCGACAGTTTACAATGCCGAATAGAGTGGCCAACGATAAAAATGCGTTTAGCTACCGTAATCTTGCCGGGCGAGTGGCAGTACGAAAACCGGCATGATTTTTGAAAAAAATATCAACTGGCCTAAAACATGGACGGATAAATCAAAATTTTGAGTTTTAAGAAAAAAAGAAAAATTTGCGTTTGACGATTTGCAGAAGAAAAGATGCTTCCAAGCTCTGTGTTCCAAATCTGTCAAGCATATGTGAAGATGGTTTCAAAATAGAAATTGGATATTTTTCTTATCCTTAATTTCGTACATAAATGCACGTAATGATCTTTAATATTAATAGAGCTGGCTTGTGAAGAGTATCCATAATGGAAACCGAAACTGTGTAAATTCCTGAAGCAAGCTTAAAAATAAATAATTTAGAAGCAACCAGGAAGCCAGAGACTAAATGATTCTGATTCTTGTCAATTGTTTTTATATTTTAACAGAATACTTTTTCTGCGGAGGCTAAAAGCCCAGCATGATCACTTGTTTTCTTCAATGAAAGCCCCATTTTGTATCTTTTTAGATCACTTGGCTACACTGTGTCCTGTTTGGTTTCCTTAGTTGCCGCTGTCATAAAAAAGAAAAACACGGAGAATGTATTTTTATATATAAGGTGGGCCATTTGTTAATTCAAACTTAGTATTATATTTTCACAGCACGAAATAATTCGGTGATAAAACAAAGTTGGAAAATACTGCACAGTCGATTTTCGAAAAGAAATTTGGTGTGAAATTAAATACGAATTGCAGCTTGAAAAAATAAACTATGCGACTAGTTTACTGAATGATTCCACAGCAAATAGTGGAAGAGTGTTTGTCTTGTGCGATCAAGAAGAAGATTGCCGAAAGTATGAACCTAAGCCTGGGAATCACAGCACCAAAGATCTCATCAACTGAACATCAATCACACTAGCATGAGAAGAATTTCGCATAAAGATCTGAAAAGATCAATGAACAATAAATTGAAACGAAAAAAAAAATATCATAGAATTGAAGCGAAATTACCACCCGCTTTATTATGACTTCTCTTGCCGTGTTCTGGAGTGGCTGAATTATTGGCCAATTTTTTCTTTCAAAGCGAAAGTGGAAAAAGGATGATAACCGATTATACATTTTCAGAAATGAAGAATTCGGTTCCAGGAAAACTCAAGCAGTCACTTGAATGAAATAACGAAAATATTCCAAAACATTGAAAAAATGAAATGAAACCGGCCGGAGAGGAAAAAAAATGTCAAAAAATGACCTAAACGAGGTCCATTATCCACAATCAAATCATTAGACCATCACGAATAAGGATGAGGTGGTGAATTATGCTAGGGAATTTTTAAATTCACTTGAATTGCAATTAATAGAAATACACATCGTACCATACTTGCCGTCCAAAAAACCTTTGGGGAATGTGATAGAAGCAAATATTTTGAATGGAAAGTACAAAGACGTTTTGTTTCCTCGCAACGCAATGATATCATCTGATCTACCATTTGAAGTAATGCGTCTTAAATTCCCCGTTTGTTATTACGATTGCTACCGATTTTAGAAATCCTTGAGAATCGATTCTTCGCTATATGCTTCGGTTATGAGTTCTCAGAATATTTTCCAGTTACATCAGGCATTGCGCAAGGAACTATTATAGGTAAGGACTTATTCAACATATTCCTTCACGATTCGCTATTTAAGAACCCCTTGGCAGCCGAGCCAGGAGCAATTCTATATGCAGATGATACGCTTATATTTACTTGCTTCTGATACGAGACCACCTAATGCTCTAAACAAAATTAAAGGGAAATTACATGTACTTACAAGTTATTTTGAAAAGTCGGGGTTGAAAATTAACGCAGGAAAATGTGGCATCACGTGTTTTCGTAACGCTAGTGGAAGGGGACATCGACCAGCAGTAAAGGAAAGTAAATTGTTGACGCTTCAAATTCATGATCAGCGCTGACTTCCGCATACCCAAATGAAATACTTAGGCATTTATTTTCATCACAGATTTATATTTAATGAGTATGCAAGAAAGATTTTAGGAAAGGCAAAGTCTGTTACCGCCACGCTTAAGCCCTAACTGCAGTCATGAGCACTGTCAACTGCTACAAAGCTTCTCGTTTATAAAACGCTTAGAAGGCCCATCTTATCATACTATATATCTTATCACATCACCAACAGTTGCACAAGAATTAGAAAACTTTAAACGGAAAATTCTAAGATTTTATTGTGAAAAATTCAGAAGAGCAAACAGAAAATAGACCCCGAGTAGAGTCCTAAGTAAATCTTGCAAAGTGATTCCTCTTATGACATACCGAATAGATCTCAGTCTAGAGAAACTGCAACGCAAAAAAAAACCATCCGAATGCACTCATTAGATCTTTATTGGCTTCAAACAATATCAAAAGTCTGGAGGACAACTATTATCGGTCTCCGAGATCAAAACCAAACAGAAACAAGGGGGCTTTATTATCTTTCTATGAGAAAGCCGCAAATGGAAATTTACGAGGTTAGTTGCTTAGCTCTTTTTTTTAAATAAAAAAAAACGGAATGAATATGCATCTACACTCAGGCATGTAAATCTCACATAATCTTTGAATTTTTGCAACAAAGTCTGCAAGTCTTATTTGCAATTTTTAATATTTGTAGCCAGGCATAGTTCTTTATCCGGCTACACAATTGTTTTCTTGAGAATCAAAACAAAAATAATGTTTTGTTTAAATGTACCGATTTAAGTAAGGTCATCGAAAAAATATTTCACAAAATCATTGTCTTAAAGCTTAACGTTTTTGTTTTTCCACCGCTTTTTATTTAAAGGGTCACTTCCTACGTCCAAGATCTCCAATATGTAGTCCCCTTCAGGTCTTCAGCATCCATCTCTTTCATAGTAACCTCAGGCGTGGCTCAAGGCTGTCATATTGGTCCCATGGTTTTCATTTTGTCAACCAATGAGGTTAATTTATTAATCAAATACTCGCGCCGATTTACGCCGATGACATAAAAATATTTAAAGTGATTTCTTCCCCCACTGACACTCGGCACCTACAAGGCGATCTGAATAGGTACTTGATATTCATTCATTCAATATCCTTAAACTGAACATCAGCAAATGTAAGGCCATAGCATTCCTTAGGAGACGTGATCGTCCGTTGTCGCGAAACTATTTAATTTCCAACGAACCTGTGCCCCGTGATTCATTACTCCGCGACCTGGGTACTACGACTATATTATAAGCAAAGCCAACTCAGCGTTTGGCTTCGTCAAACCTTGGTCCAAGGAGTTTTCAAATCCGTGTGTTACTAAAGCCCTGCACATCACTTTCATTCGACCAGTGCTCGAATACACCAGCCAAGTCTAGTCTCCGTATTACGATACTCATATTCTACGAATCGAAGCTGTCCAAAGATGATTTCTCCACTTTGCATAAAGAGGCCTTCCTTGGGATGACAAATGCAACCTCCCTCCATATAGTCAACGCTTACAATTGATCAAGCCATAGTCCCTTGAGCATCGCCGCGTCGCTGCAGATATACAGGGACGCTACAAAAGTAGAGCGACAGGGACAGCAACGACGCCATATTTCTTGCCGCTCTTTTGACATTTCTCTTCAGTAAGGTTCGCCATTTCATGATGGAAAGATAAACGAACCAACAACGAGTTGAAATTATTAAAATTTACTACCGAAATTCGGAGTCAGTGGCCTCAACGTTAAGAGCGCTACGCCCAATTTATGGTCGTCATAATCGTCCTAGTAGATCAACAATTGAGCGTCTAGTGGAAAAATTTGAATCCACAGGCACAGTACAAAATGTTCCCATGCCAGTGAGACAAAGAAGTGCCCGTAGTGCCGAGAATATTGCTCTCACACGTCGTTCTCAAGCGTTGGGCATCTCTGTGACGTCGTTGTGGCGAATTTTGCGAAAAAATCTTGGCCTACATCCTTACAAGATTAAATTGACGCAAGAACTGAAGCCGCTTGACCACCAGAAGCGTCGTATGTTCGTAAATTGGGCTGAGCAACAACTTGAAAATGATTCGGATTTTCATCGAAAAATCATCTTCAGCGATGAGGCTCATTTCTGGCTGAATGGCTCCGTCAATAAACTAAATATGTGGTATTGGTCAGGTAGCAATCCACACGTACTCCATGAGTTATCCTTGCATCCCGAAAAAATTACGGTTTGGTGTGGTTTATGGGCCGGCGGCGTCATTGGGCCGTACTTCTTCCGTGATGATCAAGACCAGCACTTTACTGTGAATGGGGATCGCTACCGTTCAATGATAACCGAATATTTTTGGCTCCAATTGGATGGTATTGACTTGGAGGACATGTGGTTCCAACAGGACGGCGCCACAAGCTACACAGCGAATGTCACAATCAATAAATTGGAAACCAAGTTTAGAGAACGTGTTATCTCCCGAAATGGTCCAGTCGCTTGGCCGCCTCGGTCGTGCGATTTGACGCCGTTAGACTATTTCCTGTGGGGCTACGTCAAGCCTATGGTCTATGCCAACAAGCCAACGGTGATTGATGAACTTCGTACGAATATCGAACGTGAAATTGCAGCAGTATCGGCCGATTTATGCTTGAAAACCGTCGAAAATTGGGTTCAGCGTCTGGACTTCCGCAAGCGTGCCCGTGGTGGCCATGCAAAAGAAATCGAGTTCAATACATAATGGCATTGAACGTACTTTCACGGGAATGAAGAATTTCATGGATATGCAAAACCGTTTTAAAAAAAAACTGTAGCGCTCTTATTGAAAAACCCTTTATTATATGTTCAACAATTATTATCTGGCAACCTTGACTGTTATGGTCTTCTAATGAAAATAAAGTTAAACATGAATCTACTTGGCTTAAGAAATATCTCACTCAATCGTATCCCCCTCTCTCAAGAGACTCAGTTTATCGTTTTTAAATATTCCTTCCTCATCCTTTCTTTAAAATCATTTCTCTAGTTTAAAGTTAGTTTTTAAGTGTTATTTTAAAACCATTGTTTTCCAGTTAATTTTTTCGTTTCCATGACAAGGCGAGCGGAATTCAAGCTGGTATTCCATCAAATATAGTTGAAAAGAAAAATTAACAATAATTTTTAAAAAAGTTACCAACACATGACCCACCCTTTATAAAATATTTCATTTTCGAGATATAATCATGAATTCATGAAGTCTGGACTATCAACCAGTTCATAGCTTGCCTGAACCCATGGTTTATTTATCTTCTTTATTTTTTATAGAAAACCATCGAATAAGCGTTAGAATGTTATGAAAAATTTCAATAATATTCCCACAGTATCTAAGCAAGTTTAGATAAGATAGGGTATTGGGCAATAATACCAACTATCAACACACCTGCCACCGTTTCGATTTAAATCAAAATTTGCTAACCGCCATCAGTCTGGTGTCGATCGCCGACGCCCACAGTTTGGAAATTAAATTTGTGCGTGCAGAATTTCTAGGTGTTCGAATAAAAATAGATACAAATCGTAAATAAAGATGGAACAGAATCCGAAAATAAGACGGCGGATTGTAACGCCAACAAGTGACCCTCAAAATGCGGATCCATTGCTGGCGCATGGCTCACACTACGATGAGGTAATAGCGATGGACTTTGTTCAAAGAGTGTCTGAAGTGCTTGAGTGCTTTTATCATATCTCGCGGCCGGAAAATTTAATCTAATGGAATATTGTTTAAAAAAAAATACAAAAAACGTTTCGCACTTTTTTTACCATGCGAAATGGGATTTAATTTCGATGTTTATTTAACAAAAACCTAATTGCCAATTGTGTGTCTGTGTTTTTTATGTGCGGGCGAACATATTTAATTTTAAGTTATTGTTCAAAAGTCGCCTTTTTTTGCACGTGAAAAGATTAATATTGGTGCATTCCCAATTTACTTCGAAGTCATTGTACCAAGAATTGGTTGAAGCAATCAAAGGCTTTCAAAGTGAAAGAATGCTTGGAGTCTTTTTAAAGTCACTTATTTTTGAGTTGAAGTCTTTTAATTTTACTTCGATCTCAAATCTTTGAAGTCGTCTGTTTGCTGTTAAAATGTTCCAATTATTCAAACGGGACCCAATTTCTGTACTTCAGATTTATTTTCGAAACGAATTCAAAAGAGTTGAAAGTATTTGAATTTTCGTGAGACGATCGTTTGAGGTGGTCTTTTTAGCAACAAGCTTTATGCATTAAAGCAATCAAATGGTTTCAAATAAGTCACTTGACTGCAAGGTAGCAAAAGATTTCAAAGTAGTCAAATTATATCAAATCATAAAGACGGAAATTAAATCAAAACGCTCATTAATAAACGACTTCAAAAAGCCTTCAAGGAATTCCAGCAAATTCGAAGTTTGTCAGTGAAGTCATGACACTGCAAAATAAGCCTTTGAATTCAATTCAACGAATTCTAGTTTGCAATAATAAGTCGGCAACTTAAAACTACATGAAATATTTAGTTATATTTGGCAACATACCTTCCAGCAAAACCATCCTGAAGTGAGGTTCAACGGTTCTGTTCCTTTAAATGTGCACTAAATATTTTATGTGTCTAAAATTTGGGAAATGGAATTTTCGCGAATACTTTGAATGAGTACGTTCTTAGCTTACATACAAAGTTTCTTATTTCGTCGACCACGGAACCAATTCGTGAAATTTATAAACTGTCATTGCCCCGAAAAAATAAAAAAAAATTAATTTATGGCGCCAAAACTCTTTCGAGTCCAGGGCATAGCTTCATCATTTGTATGTGCTTGTTATATTCATCACAAATGGAGGGGGTTGGACCTGCAGTTTATTGCCAACTTCGAACGTCCTCAGAAGCTTTTGATTGACAGTTTGAACTCATCGGAGGGATTGTCAGTCACTCGTGATAGGTGGAGCCGTGAACTACCCGGATTTGAACCTGGATGCTCACGCTCAGGAGCCGAAGTACTCTCCACTGAGTCACGAGCGCCAACCTTCCTCCGAATATCCGGCACTAATTTTACAAATCACGTAAAACTTTATTTTCGAAAGATTTAATAATGTAAACGTTGCTTCTCGCGAGGGTTTTCTATTTCTCTCAAGTTCAACGAGTACTCTACTGGACTATGGACACAACCTTGTGGAACTCCAACAGCAATAATTTTAAAAAACGGAGTAATAGCCTCTGACTTTCTAGATAGGATAATATTGTCCTCCATAATAACGACAAAAAACCAGCCGCAGCTTATACCGAAAGCTTTCATAACACACTTTGTCCTTTGACCTCAAGAAAGGCACTTAAACATACATTTTGGTATTTGATTGTCTTTTCAGATTCTTTAAACCCATTCAGTCGTCGAGTACTTGATCCTAAAACCAAAATTATGGTTGACTATCCATTGGACTGAAATGTGTTGCAACCATCCTGCGGCATATAAAGGGTGATTTGTTAGCTATTATCTTTTTGGCAACATTGGTTTAAACAGATGACGCACGTTTCGTGTTTTGTTTCACTGTGAAACATCTTCAGTTGGTCTATAATTTAACCATGAATCGTCTTACAAACGAACAACGCTTGCAAATTATTAAATTTTATTATCAAAATGCGTGCTCTGTTAAGAAAGTTCATCGCGCGCTTTTTCCATTTTATGGTCAGTTTAATCGACCCACTGAAGCGGCTTTTCGGGCTATTGTGACTTAATTTCGCACCAAATCTACATTGTTGGACATTAAACCACCAACACACTTACGTAGATTGCGAACTGAAGAAAATATCGCAGCTGTATCGGCCAGTGTTACTGATGACCATTAATTATCGATTCGTCGCCGTTCGCAGCAATTGGGCCTCTGTTACTCAACAACGTGGAAATTTTTGCGGAAGGATTAAGGTGTGATGCCTTTCGAAATACAGCTGGTGCAAGAATTGAAGCCGTACGACCTACCGCAACTTTCGGGACCGGTCAATTGGCCGCCTTGATCGTGCGATTTAACGTCTTTAGCCTATTTTTGTGGGGCTATGTTAAAGCTCATGTCTATACAGACAAGCCCGCTTCAATTGACGCATTGGAAGACAACATTGAAGCATTTATTCATGAGATACCGGCCAAAATGTTGGAAAGAGTATGCCAAAATTGGTCTAAGCGGATGGATGCAAATAAAGATTTCATGCATTTTTCTGAATTTTATGTGTTTTTTTTTTTTGAAAAACTTTCCTATAGCTTTTAAAAAATCACCCTTTATTATATTCGGGAATTTGACTACAACTTTCTTTGGCAAGTTGGGTATTCATCCTTTGAGTATTTCATCTTGAGAGACGTAGTTGCGTTCGTCTAAACTGTGTGAGTAGCACCAGGTATATCAATTTTATATAGTATGTCTTTAATTTTTATTTTCAAACCCTATTTATTGGGTTATCAAAATAAAGGGCTTTATGGAAAGAATGTTGAAATGTAATTTGAAGAAACAAAAGCTAAAAAAAAATAAAGAAATATTCAACGTTCCAATAAAGTTAACATGAGGAAAGTTACGCAAGATTTTATTTTGTTTTATTATTATTCTAAGAACTCTAGTTTTTCCCTAACCGTACATTGGTGGAAATAAATTAACTTGCACACACCTATATATTTAAATGGTAAATTTATTTACTATGAAAACAAAATATATTTTAATTAAGTAAAAAAAAATTAAGCTTTCTTAATAAATGAAGACGGTCAACTAGAATCGTTCAAATTCAAACAACAAAAATATAATTTTCACTTTGTCTCTATCTTTTCAATTCATTTAATAAGTAGGTTTGAACTTTTCACTTGACAATTTTCAGTTTACTTATTTTGGAAAACTCTCTCGCAGAGTATTGCTTTGGAAATTGCATGAGTAATATTATTTGACTGAAGCATACTCGATCACTTCATAAATGATAGCTATCAAACCTTCTCAGAAACTTACCGAAGTTGAGTCAATCAATTTCATTAAAATCCGCAAAGTAGTCACGGCGAGATTGGCATACAAATACTGCAGATAGACTCCGGATGACTGCGATAAGGCCAAGTGACATAAACGCGATAAGTCTTTGTGGATATTGATAAAGGTCGGCTTTAATACTGACATAATTCGAAGGGCGATTCACATGGTTAGAAGCAACTGATTTAAACGAATCAGAATGGCACGCATTTGAATGGTTAGGTGTGTACAAGTCCCTCGGTCTCACAATAAAGAAAAAATAACAAACTTGTGGCGAAATATTGTCGAAATTAACGAAATTGTCACGACTATATCCGAAAAAATTTAAAACACTATCTTCGTCTTCCTTGGAACGGATTTTCGCCTTTCAATGCTTTTGTTCCATTGTGGGTAACCGAGGCTCCCATTTAACGAAAAGCTTTTATTTAACTTGTCTGTCATGTCTGCTTGCTTTACCACTTTAAATTTAAGTTTTTCCAAAACTTTTTTGTTAATTATTTTACCATATCTGGAATGGTCTACCGCTGTGATTTTCACCTCGACAGCATGTGTGGCGTCGTTAGCGAATTTTTCAGAGAAGTACCCGCCTCCACTTTGATGTTAGCTGAACTGCGGACTTAAAGGACGTACCTCCAATGAGTTTCAATAGACTCTTTTGAGATTGATGTAAAACAATGGAATCACATTACGTCGGCCTGTCTAAAACTAGTTAGCTATGTTATGAGGATCTCTCCTCTTCAAGATCCTATAATCTCTTCATAAGTCTTAAGATTGTGGCACATCAAACATTTAACTTCTAATAGTGTTTCTGGGTCCTCTTTGAGTCCGAGTCGTTTTCCACAATCGAACTTTGGCTACAACTGAGTAGGTTGCGTAACGGAATGTCCTGCTTTCATCGAAACATGATTAATTTTAGACAGTGGGGCAGCTCCTTCCAAAGTCGGAATAAACTTAACAAAACTAATGAGAGAGATGAGTGTACAAAGTTATTTTTTCATCGCATAACATTCTAATGTATTATTTGACATAGCAGTTATGTGTTTCACTTACTTCTTCACTTAATACCGCCTAATTGAAAGTTACATTTATACTCTTCTGGTAAAGTGTGTCAGAGCAGATGGTGCGATTGACGAGTGTTTGATGAGCTTTAGTTTTCTTTGAAAGTCATCCTTAAGTTTCAACATAATATGAAAACGATGGCGTTTAAGTATGTTTTTACTACTCAAATTTAGTTTTATTTATAAACTACTAAATTTTTTTTTTAAATTGTTGAAATTTAAAGTCCTTTTTTAAATTGAAAAGGAAAAGTTGGTTCATGTCTTGGTTTAGCTTGACTTCCTGTTAATACAATGCAAAACAAAAAAGCGTACTCCTTTTTTTAATTTTTTTTTCAGCTTCAAGATAGCATATAGTATGTAAGAATATGTCATAATAGAAATTCTTTTACATTCCTGAAATGTTCTTATTCAAACATTAGAAGAAAATATTAAATTTTGGTTGGATCATCTTGAAGCTCACTATGTTTCAAAACGAAAACAATTATTTATATGATGTTCACCCCACTAAGAATTTAAAAAACTAAATGAATATAAATTTTGAAATATTGAGACAGCCAAGTACTGTGCTGAAATTTATCCCTCTCATTGCATGTGCCAATATTACAGGAGCTACTTAAATATTGTTCAGATTTTATTTCTGTCGCACCTCTTTCCAATAGTTCAACTATCTGAAGAAACGCAGGAAACAAGAAATAAAGATTTTGAAAAATATTGCGAAGGCTATACGAGAAAATGTAAAGTAAGAAGTCCAATAAAGATGTTTCTAATTTATTACTTATAACACCCGAACACTTGTTAACATATTATAGAGATCTTACTTACAAATCTGTAAAATCACTTCCAAAAGATGATTAAAATTTAATTATTCCACAGTTGTTTTTTTTAAGTCTCCAGCATGAGCGATGAAAGTGATAGAAATACATTATGAGGTAGAGCACCTGCCTTTGATTGACGGGTCCTGGGTTCAAATCCTAGTCCAGCTACCATTGGCCATTTGGGTCAAATTAATGGCACTGTCACTGCATTGGTCGAACAGCGATAGTAGTCTGACTGATGGGTGGCATTATTGTAGTGGTTGATGTATCGGCTAGAGCTCTGAGTTCGTGTTTTGGCTTGTGAAGATTTAAATGTAGGTGCTACTGCTGTGAAAGCATAACACTGACAACAGGGTATTGAGCTAGATCTTTCAAACTTTCAATAAGTCGATATAAAATCATCCGTCCCATTTCGGTCTCAAACCATGGAATTGAATTGAATTCCTTCTCCTCATTTTTCCACTGAGCTGCCTGCATTTAAAGAGTATTCATAAGATCTTGAGAGCGAGCTAATTATAAAAAAAAACATATCTGATGAATCAGACTTTAAGGGTTCTCTAATTAATGTGTTAATAAATAAAAAATTGTAATTATTTATAAGTTCCTTTGTATTAAAAAAAGTGGAGCTTTGCTTTTTCTTTTATTTGTTTTTTGTTGTGTTTTTTTAAGTCATTTATTAACACTAAATAAAAAAGCCTAAAATAATATATAAATTATCTTTTCATGCATTCGTACTTGGTTCTAATATAAAAAAATATGTTTTTAGCACAGTCATCCTATCAAATAATTGATTCCAGTATTTAGGGTAAATTGCCCCAACTGAGACCCAGTTCTCTATCTGTAGAGGAAGCGAAATCTATCAGACTTTGTCGTCATTGTCAGGCTTAAGTTGTTTTCACCTAGTTCTTTGTCGCTAATCGTCAGAGTAACCGTATTAAAAATAAGGTCGGATATTACCCCCGGCAAAATATGTCAAAATTTTTTTTTACTTTACGTTTCTGGTCAAATGGGACTCGTCGCTCATGATGAACTCCGACCAAAAATCTTTCACAATGTCGATGAGGGTCAGAAGAGCGTGAGTGTGGTTGATATTGAGAAACTGCAGGAAGTAGCCTGTATTCAACTCTTTCCCTTTAATTTATTGAAGAGATAATGGATTTGAGTGGCATGTCCACTGTCAGACGTTGACCGCGACATCCTCATCCATAGCGGCGGTATACTTGCCGGAGCAATGAGTATTAAGGTTTCCACCGACTTTTCTGTCATATGTTATTGAATTTCGTCATTGCTAGTGTGCGTGCATCACTGTTTGACAAGATGGCAGCCGATTAATTTGTGTCAAAATTTAAGTTGCGCAAAATCACTGACGAACTGTTCCAACAATCACAGTTATTCGACATTTTTGAAGAGTGTAGCGTTCTGTAGTTTTTGCCATTTCGAGAGATTTAAAGTCTTTCGTTAGGCTTATATATTTTGGGCCTTATATTGTAGAAAAGTACCAGAAATTTGGCGGTAGCAAAGCCTTTATGTCATCTTCCTAAGATGACGTTAACGAAGGTACGAGTCCAAAAGGATATGTCGAAAGATATCCGCGGATGGTTCAAGTAATCAATCCTTTGTCCAGTGTTGAGGTCTTTTATGCATGCAATGACAAAAGATCAATATTTTTACTCTGGATCTGTGCCTCAGTCTTTCAATCCTAAAGTCTTTCATCCCAAAGTCTGCACTAACCACTTTGGCCAAGAAAGGGAGAGGTCAAAGTACCTACATTTTTATTGGTTTTCAAGTTATACATAAGGCCGTTCTGAGCTTCTCTGAAATTTCTAAACGGGTAGTTGCAAAACCTTCCTCAATCGACTTAAAAAAGTCTCTGAATCTCCTCAAGGTCCAGAAAAATGATGACCTCGTTTGGCATCGGCCAAAGGCGCTAAATGAATTGGATTTTTAAACGTTAATTATTTTTCTTAACCATTTACGAATAAAATACAAAGTATCTTTTAACCGCACATGTGAATCAGTACTCCTTTCTTCGTGGCGAATTTTTTTTATCGCCTTGCTTCAAATTACCTCATATCCGAGGTAGACGCACAACTCATAGATTTCTCTATATAAGCGCAACTAATCGAAAATTCCTGTCACTACATCAATAATCAAACACCGGAGTATAGTTCATGCTTGATAACATGTCCAAAATAAGCTCATGGCCACAGCGGTCCGAGAATGATGAATGCCAATAAGTTTCAAGACCCCCAAATTCAATGGCAGCTAGATAACCAAATAAATAGATAAATAATAAAAATAAAGTAGCTAAACAAATATTTAGATAAACGATGATAAGATAAAAGGTGAACAAACATATTTTTGGTCATGTTAAACCCTTTTATGGCACGTTGACGAAGAACTTAGATTTCTGCTTTTTTTTTAGGAAGAACGACCTTACTTCAAATTCTTAGTGAGTAGAAACAAAATCAATGCATACTGGGGTCCAGTGTTCTTTGCCTTCTGGATCCTATTGTACTACTTCATTGCAATCCCCGCCTTCCATCATCTACCAAATCCAATCAATATCCGAGATGAAGCCAAGTATCCGGGTCGTTTCATTGCCGAACGCGCTGAAATTAATCTTCGTCGATTGGTTGACATTGGGCCCCGTGTCGTTGGCAGCATTGAAAATGAACGAGTGACAATTGATTACTTCAACGATGCCATTCGTAAGCTGCGAAAGGATGCACATCCTGAAATTGAAATTGAAACAGACGTCCAGATCGCGTCGGGCAGCTACATCCACTGGGAAATGATTAACATGTATCAAAGTATTCAGAACTTTGTCGTGAAGATTGGCGCTAAGAAGAGCAATAGCACGTCGTATTTGTTGGTGAACAGTCATTATGACTCTGTCCCTGGAGGACCTGGTAAGATGAAATATTATCTATAAACTTTCGAGTGGAAAGGAATGAGTTTTGTGTGTTTGTGTTTTTTTTTTAAGGGGCTGGCGATGATGGAACAATGGTTGCTATTATGTTGGAAGTAATACGGGTGCTTTCACTGTCGAAGCCATTGAAGAATCCAGTTTTGTTTCTGTTCAACGGCGCCGAGGAGAATCCTTTGCAGGCATCACATGCATTCATCACGCAGCACAAGTGGGCCAAGTATGCCAAGTAAGTAGGAATTTGAATTTGACAATTTTTGATGATAGAAAAGTCGAAACGGAATTTTATGGCTGACTTGGAAGTGACTATTCCAGTCAGAGAAATTTATCAATTCATTATCAGCCAAACAAATATTTCCTGGTCGGCTGTGGATCATAGACCTTAATTCTGCAGCTCTGTAAACCCAACAAAAACTTCATTAAAACTATCGATTCCAGGATTATTGAGCTCAGTGTGCCAAAAATCGATTTTTGGTCGACACATTGGTGACAAATAGCTCAGATAAGTCCAGATCATTCAAAGTATGAGCAGATTCGTTGTCATGTTGCAAGAGAACTATTTCTCCGCCGTACTGGGTCGGTTCTTTTTTCAACTTCATGTCAAACGCCGCAATAATTCAGCAAAGCCCGTAGTCGACCAAAAATACACATTTTAAATCCCGAAAAATCGGTGGAAATCTGCTTTATGGCCAGTGACACACTCTTTGCAATCTTCGTGAGTAGAAACAAACTCCGCCTCAAATGGTCTATCCGCTTAGTTCAATTTTGCCATACTCTTTCCAATATTTCGGCCGGTATCTCAGGAATAAATGCTACAATGTTGTCTTCCAATGCGTCAATTGAAGCGGGCTTGTCTGTATAGACATGAGCTTTAACATAGCCCCACAAAAAATAGTCTAAGGGCGTTAAATCGCATGATCTAGGCGGCCAATTGACCGGTCCCGAACGCGAAATATAATGTTCACCGAACTCGCCTCTCAATAAGTCTATTGTTGCGCCTACTGTGTGGCATGTGGCACCGTCTTCTTGAAACCACATGTCATGCAAGTCAAGCTCTTGCATTTTGGGCAAAAAAAAGGTAAAATATCATATCACGGTAGCGCTCACCATTCAGTTACGTTACGAGTCGCATCATCTTTGAAAATGTACGGTCCAATGATGCCACCAGCCCATAAACCCCACCAAACTGTGGCTTTTTCTGGATGCATTGGTATCACTTGCAATGCTTCCAGATGATATTCACTCCAAAAGCGACAATTCTGCTTATTTTAGTACCCATTGAGCCAAAAATGAGCTTCGTCGCTGAACACAATTTTTCGGTAAAAAAGTGGATCTTCGGCCAACTTTCCAAGAGCCCATTCAACAAAAATTTTACGTTTCGGTAGGTCGTTCGTTTTCAATTCTTGCACCAGCTGTATTTTGAAAGGCATCACACCTAAATCCTTTTGCAAAATTTTCCACGTTGTTGAGTAACAGAGGCCCAAAGGCCCAATTGCTGCGAACGGCGACGAATCGATAATTGATGGTCATCATTAACACTGGCCGATACAGCTGCGGTATTTTCTTCAGTTCGCACTCTACGTAAGTGTGTTGGTGGTTTAATGTCCAACAATGTAGATTTGGTACGAAATTAAGTCACAATAGCCCGAAAAGCCGCTTCAGTGGGTCGATTAAACTGACCATAAAATGGAAAAAGCGCGCGATGAACTTTCTTAACAGAGCACGCATTTTGATAATAAAATTTAATAATTTGCAAGCGTTGTTCGTTTGTAAGACGATTCATGGTTAAATTATAGACCAACTGAAGATGTTTCACAGTGAAACAAAACACGAAACGTGCGTCAGTTGTTCAAACCAGTGTTGCCAAAAAGATAAAAGCTAAAAAATCACCCTTTACTAAATAAAAATGGCCTTAATTTTTAGTGTGGCCAACGTTGATATCAATAACGGCTTGTAGCCATCTTGGCATTGATCCAATTAGGTGTTCTATGTCGTAGTGGTCCAGTATTTTCTTCCACTCTTCATTGATTCCTCTAATTAGTGAATTTTTTGATGCAGGAGCACGTTTTGACACCTTTTTTTTTAAAATGCCCACAAGTTTTCGATTGGGTTCATGTCGGGACTGTGCGCAGGTCTTGCACAAGAGTAACTTATGCTTTGGGTCATTGTCTAAGTACAACTTGTATTCCAGCTTTTCAGGGTTTCGGGGATTAATGAACCCGAAACATGCTGGGCTTCTGGTCAGCTAATTATTAAGTATATCAGTAAAAATCCTCGAACCTCCCCGGCGCCTTTGAATGAAAAGCATCCCCATACCATCACTGACAGTTTGCCAAATTTACTGTGGGGATTATATTTTTAGTATGCAAAGCTGTGTTTGGTTGCAAACACACCGTTTGAGGCCCATTATTGTAATGCAACATAATTTTTATCTCATTACAAGAAATTACATCGTTCCAGAACTCTGCCGGCTGTGCAATGTGCAAATGTCAGCCTTTATGCAAATTTATCTCTGAGATTCACGGCTCCTAGACGGCTATTCTTCAAGAGACGAATAATCTCATTGGAGACCGGCTTATTGCAATCAGTATCCACGAGACCGTGACTCATTGTCTTAAGCCGATTTTGGGCTTTTCAATCACAGCTCTGAGGATTTTGGACTCATCTCTTCGGGACAGCTCACTTGGTCGACGCCCAGAATTTCTCAACTCTAATCGATTTTATTTTTCTGCCCGATTTATAATGTTGTACACAGTTCTCAACTTAACTATTTCTATTTCTTTAAATTTTCCGTCATAAAAGTTGAAATAATCTAACTCTATTATTTTTTTATCAATTCGGTTTTAAGGCATTTTAAAATTGCTTACTTCTCGGAAAACGCTGTGCAAATGATGCATAAACATTGTAATAGTGCGCGAAATTAGTATCGCTACATCGGAAAACAGTTTATTTTCGTTTGCTTTTATGTTATTTTTGCAAACAATTAATTGTGTTAATTTTTTTTTGTTTCGAATTTTTATTTCGAATGAACTTGTTACTAAAATTATGAAAAAAAAATAGAAAAGCAATACGTTTTCATTGATTTTCACATTTCAGCTGAAACTGCAAACATTTTTTCCTGTTGCAAACAATAACTTGGCATGCTGTATTTTTCGCGAAAACATAAACGAGCGGTATTACATCATTTTCCATTTTCCAAAATGCACTCCACACACTTGTTCCCAAAGGCTATCAAAACAAAATTAGTTGATCGATTTTTACAGAAGTCTTTGGCATTTGGCAGTCTTAAATCCGCCCGCTTACATATAATTAGCTGCCGCCTGCGACTTCGTCTGCATCTTGTAGGTTGAAAAATTTTGAAACCTATTAAGGTCTATTCGCCGCCCTTCGAACGACAAAGCGATACTACTTGTCCAAACAGTGTTGTTTTAATGGCAATTTTTATCTGCATAAAAATCCTTTGACAATGGAAAAATTAAATATTATTTATTTTAAATATATTTTTGAGTGTCAATCTTAGGATATCGTCGACTTTGGTTACATAATTAGTCGCCACAAAAATTCCTTTTACTTCAACGGGATCATATTAAGTCTATACCAATCCCGAGTGTCAATTCTAAATATTCGGAGACAATTTTTGCAATCGGTTGTGTAGTTTCAAAGATCACCTCCTACATACAAACTTAACCCCTTTTTAATATTAAAGAACGTAATAATTATAGATTGTTGCACAGATTGTATGGCACGAAGCCTTCTCATTCTCGAACAATAGACCGTCCACATCAAGAGTCTTCATTGAAAAATGGATTGCTAGAGGAAAAGACTTATTCCTAGCGTTTGTTGACCTAAAAGCGGCGTTTGACAGTGTTGCCAGGATATCTTTCAAATGCCATTAAAAGTATTTTTGACAAGCGAAGAGAAGTCAGAAGCATTCGAAATAGCCAAGGGATTTAAGCAAGGAGACAGTTTTAGCCCATTGCTGTTCATGTAATTCATGGATCAATTCCCTAAAGCATATTTTAGAGGCAAAGAAAAAAAAAATAAGATTAGGAACTGGAACTCAACACATCTACCTGCTATTCTTATTATATGCAGACTACATTGTTATCCTAGCGAAACTTTGGAAAAGCTACAATACGCTTTCGACAGGTCCAATAATCTTAAAAGTAAGGGGTTGGTGTAATGAAATGCGGGTCTCCAAGGAGGATAGGTAAATAGAGAACCTGCGTATAACATGCACCGCAAGAGAATTAGAGTTGAGTCCTATGAATACCTCGGAACCATTGAAAATTGGAAGGGAAAAATAGACCAGGAAGTGCTTAGCCAAACCAAGAAAACAACACAATAATAGATAAAAGAGAGTTTGGCACAAAAACAAAACTTAAGCTCTACAAAACGGTTATAGTACCATACTGATTGTCTGCCACCATAAGACAATAATCTGAGTAAATTTCAGGTAATAGATATAAAGCAAGTACGAAATCGTTTAGAAGGACAGCCAATTTTATTGCTCATGAAATCGAGGAGAGACGGCTAAAAAAGTTCATCATCATCTCATTGTGGATATCCCAAGGCTATCCCGATGCCTTACAGCAAATTGCGATAGAACAAGAAGAAGAGAAAAAGAAACGAAAAATCGACTATCATGCCTCGGTGGCTCTCGGATTAAAGTGTACAATTTTTGCAACAGTTGCAAGACAGTATCCAATTTCGATGTAATATTACCCGATTTTTTTCAAGCCTTAATCGGTTTAAGTCGTGCCGCGAAAATAAAGTGCTGAGTTTCTGAGTTTTGTTAGTGTCAAAATAACAAATTTTACTCACATGCTTGAAGACACCTGCCTGAAATAGCTTTGAATAAGTTAGCCCAAGGAGTTAGAGCACTCGAAACGAGGCTATCCCGATACAGGTATAGTATGTCTTATTAAGCTTCTGATATAAATGGGGCTGTCTGACAACAAAAGGCAGAAAGTAGTAACGGACTACAAATTGGCAATGACGGCTGCGGAGCTATGAGCCCGTGCGAAGAAGAGCAATATGACTCTCGAAACGAGTTTAGTTTTTGTATCAATTTCCTTACAATTCAGCCCAATAATTAAACGTAGTAGACCACAGTAGGAGTATATTTATTAGGTGAACGATGTCAACTTTTGGATAAGCTCATTTATCACAGTTTAACAACCCCTGAGAAATAAAGCAAGGGATGGCCGGCGGCTGTTGGTTGGTCTCTTATCTGCCGACTATTTAACTATCAGGTTGGGTTCCTCGAACGCTTGAATTCTAAATAAATCAAGTAAAGTGTCATGACATAATATTATGAACTCGCTATAGTTCATCCATTTCCATTTTTCCGTAATACACTCTACTCTACTCGCCCATGGATTTTTACAGCAATCTTGTTTAAAAAAATATATAACTTAAAGGCACTCTTCAATTGACTCTGTTATTTTATTTCGAATCCTTGTCTTTGTGCAGTAATACATGACATTTTTATTTGACACTTAATTTTGTTGTTATAACTGCGGTGTATTTTATATTATTGTCTTAAATTTCTGGAATAAGCCACCATCGTAACGTCTCCTGTCCTATCATATTTTAAAGCTTTTATGACAAGCAGTGATCCAGCGAATTAGCCAGTTTCATTCCTCGCCCTTATCACTTTCACATCAATACTCACCTCACCAGGAATGCTCATCAGTTCACCCTCAAGCCCAAACTTCGGTCAAGCTCTATACAGTCAAGTATAGAAATTCGTGACTCCCCCAGGCTCGGTATTTCTTACTCATCACAATTCGCAGCAATTTAAAAAAACAAAGTTTCCACGTTAAATGTAAAAACTATATAAGGGTAGTCATAACCCCTTGTACGCGAGTGAATTATAAAAAAATAAAATAATAATTTATCGGCTGGAGTTAGGTTTTTTATTATTCAATATTGGCAGCTGATCGGAATGCTGCTTTAATACTCTGGATCGGTGCCGAAATTTTCATCACAATTGAAGAGAGACTGGGTTTTTTGCAGAGATAATGTTTTATATTTCTGGTTCTAGTTTGCTTTTCTTGTCTCCTCATTCAGCTCTGTCCTTTTTTCCATTATCTGTGGCCTTCTTCTGCAAATCAAATCCCGAAAGCACGATTGGCAATCTTAAATGGTCGAGGATAATTGCTTTTTTTTTATTTTTTTAAGTTCGAATTGTTCGCCTTTCTCGGTCCCCTGATGCCGTCTTCATTGGAGACGCTAGAGATTTTGCTTTGCCGATACAAACCTCAGAAAACTCATACAAACTCGTATTAAAGGGGTATTTTCAGATGCACTTAAGCTAGCAATTGTTATTCCGCTGAAGAAAAAGGGTGAAACTACGTGTCTCAATAATTTCCGTTCTATTGCACTTTTACCAGTATTTTCTAAAATTTTTGAAAAAGGTATGAAATCAAGAATGTTGTCCTTTCTGGATAAAAGTAATTTCTTTAGTGATTCCCAATTTGGATTCAGAAAATGTAGATCGACAGAAGAAGCCGTTTTGAAACTGTGTGACGAAAAAATATGAGATTGCATCAGCCCTATTTATTGATATAACTAAGGCTTTCGATATGGTGGACCATGTTTTGTTACTCCAAAAACTGTATAGGGCAGGTTTTCGAGGGTCTGTTTATGATTGGTTTGCATCTTATCTAAAAGACCGAAAACAAAAAGTTGAAGTTCGGGATATTTTAAGTTCGGAAAAATATATAAACATAGGCGTTCCTTAAGGTTCCGTTTTGGGCCCGATCCTATTCCTAATTTTTGTGAATTCACTATTTTAAACTGGAGAGATCATATTTTATATTTGAAACAATACTTTAATAACCTTTTGAGACAGTCCTATCACCCGAGCCTTTATTGTAGTCAACATATTTTAAAATTAGTTTATAATGGTTTATTTAAGTCTAAGCTGGAATATGGGTTGACTTGTTGGGGTGGTACTCACTCTAATAAAATTGAACCTTTGCTTACTAAACAAAAATATTCAATTCGTATCTTGTGTAGAGTTAACCGCAGAACTCATAGCATATTTTTATAAAGTTTTGAAAACATTTTTTGAAAATTCCGGTTATTCCTCCTCAAGATTGTACGATTCCCATAATCTACGTGTTAATAACCAGAATTTAGTATATGTACCTAACATAAGAAAATCACACTTTTCACTCTTCTACAAGGTCACCGCGCCTCGTTTATTCAATAGTTTGCCTGAAAGTCTGAGATGCGAGAGACGTGAATCAGTTTTTTTAAATAAATTAAAATCTTTTCGTTTTTCGTTCAATCATGAAGAAATATATTCATTATTAAATGTAATAATTTGATTTGTTGAACAATAATAATTTGATTTCCTTTTTGCAAAATTTGTATTTAACTTGTTATTTTTTTTGGATTGCACTTAAAAATATTGTAAAAATGTTAGTATATATTTTTTTCCCTTATTGACCCCCATCAATATTAAATGAAATATGAATTGAAATGTTCATTCGCCTCTTGTCTTTTGATAATTTCATAAGAATTTAAGCTCCTTTGATATAGTTTATTCTTTTTTCTTTAACAAGAAAAATGTTAGCTTTGAATTCTTTCATGAAATAAAGTTTAAACAAATAATAAAAAATTGAGTTTTGTATCGCCACAATTTATCTGCACCTTTCGTCTTCTTTTAGATTTTTTAAACTTAATGTTTTGTTTTCTTCACAGGGCGCTCATTAATCTGGACTCAGCTGGGAACGGTGGGCGAGAAATTCTCTTTCAATCTGGTCCCAATCATCCATGGCTGATGAAGGTGAGTAAACAAAGCATAGTCGCTATCTTTGAATTCGTTTCAAAACCTCTTCGAATTAGTACTACCGCAAGAGCGTCATGCACCCTTATGCATCAACAGTCGCTGAAGAGATGTTCCAAAGGCATTTCATCCCCTCGGATACAGATTTCAGAATCTTTCGCGATCACGGCCGGGTTCCCGGTAAGTTCTGTCAAACAAAAAAACCAACCCAGCCTCGCAGATTTTAAGTTCGTTGATTTTAAGGACTGGACATGGCTCATTCATACAACGGCTATGTTTACCACACTCAGTACGATCGGGCGGAAATCATTCCAAGAGGAACATTTCAAAGCACCGGAGACAATGTGCTCGCTCTTACAAGGGCCTTGGCGAATGCCCCAGAACTGCAAGATCCATCAGTAAGTGAGCTCGGTCAATTTAAGGATACGATGTGAGAACTTCTGTAAATTTTTTAGCAATACGCTGAGGGCAACACAATTTTCTTTGACGTCCTCGGATCCTTTTTAGTCTTTTACACCGAAATCGAAGGCATCATTCTCAACTTTGTTGTCTGTCTGGCAGCAATCGTCTCGATTGGAGTCTCCCTCTATCTCATGGGACAGCACACTGGCCTTGAGATGAGGAAGGTCCTTAAACGCGCACTCATCATGTTCGGTGTCCAAGTGCTCGCCTGTATTACAGCGGCGACCCTGACGTTCCTAATGGGCATCTTTATGGATTTGCTGCATATGCCAATGTCATGGTTCACCAACTCATGGCTAATACTTGGCCTTTACTTCTGTCCACTGTTCTTTGGTTTGGGCATTGTTCCAGCTATGTACATCGCTACCACAAAGGAGGTGAGAGTGCAGAGAGTGCACACTTGCATTTTCATTAAAATTGATTGAATTTCTTTTCAGGATCGGATGCCAACTTTCTTTAGGGTTCAACTTTTGCTGCATTGCCACTGTTTGTTCCTGGTCGCACTGACCATGATTATGACCGTTTGCAGCATCCGGTCGGCATTCATGTTCATGATAACGATAATGTTCTACGTGATGGCGTTGATTATCAATTTGGTGACCAAGTTGCACAACCGACGTACGAGTGATTTCTCTAATATGTATTTATATTTTTATTTATGACGTATTATTGCAGCACTTCCTTGGATGATTCCACACATAGTTTGCCAGATATTTCCATTTCTGTTCTACGCTTACTTGTCGCATGGATTCTTTGTCACCTTCATTCCTATGACCGGACGATTTGGAGCGAGTGTGAATCCCGACTTGATTATTTGCACTTTCACCATTGGCGTGGGAATCCTTTGCGGAGCGTTTATGGTAAGCTTCGAAATCTAGAAAAATTCGATTGCCAACAAAAGATTGCGACTGTAGATCTCTAAGTTGTTTAAAAAACTTGCTAGGTTCAAACTCTAATGGGATCAAATTAATGGGACCATGCCCTTTTTCAGCTTGTCAAATCCAAGTTCGTGTTACCAAAACAATAATCAGGGAATACGATGTCATTTGCTTTGTTGTGAATGCATAAATCTGACTAAACGACAATAAAACAGAATATGAAGTTATGCTGAATAAAATACTGCGAATTGAGCGAATGCAAAAAATTCGATATCGAGTATTCCATCCCTACTCGGCCCTTAAGACAATCGATATCAAAATTTATGTGGTTCTCAAAATGTACACGAATTTTCAGTTAGATCCTCATTTTGTGCAAAATAGATTTTTAGGGAAGCCATAGCCCGTAGAAGGCAAGGAACTTACTTACTTAACGGGATCTCGACTCGTGAAGAGTGTCTACCTGAAACACGGCAGCCTCCCACTCTCTTGGATCTCTGGCATTTGCGATTGATCCTTTAAACGTCGGTTCGGTCTTCCTTGTCGTCTTGAACCTTCGATAAAGCATTATTGTTAATTCGCTCAATGAGTCCAGCCACTGTAATCTTTATATTTTGGTTTTTTGGACTACATCCACATCTTGTTACAACTTATAAAATTCGTGGTTATATCTACTGCTCAATTCGCCCTCCTCGCAAACGGGATCAATTATTCGACGAAGCCTTCCTACTTATGGCACAGCACACTATTGTAAAACTGGCCGGATCAACGTTTTGTAGAGCATGCATTTCGTGTTCCGAGTTAGAAGTTTTGAACCCATTTGTTTTGCCGAAGTAGCAGCGGCTTCTCAGCATGAGTCTTCGTGGAATCTCCACTAAGGTTACTCCTTAACCACCTCAGTGACGTGGTTAAATATATTTCTTTGTTTGTTGGCAACATGAACTTGGTTCTGTCCTCGTTTACTTCAAGGCCAACTCGTTTTGCCTTTTCTCCAATTGCCGTAAAAGTCTCTATGATGGCGCGCTGGGAGCGACCGATGATGTCGATATCATCTTCAGATTCCAGCAGCTGGGTCCATTTGTTGAAGATGGTGTCTTCCGTGTCTACACCTGCTCTGCCCACTAAAAGTTCCACCACGAGATTGAAGGAGTCACATGATAGCGCATCCTCTTGGCGAAATGCGGGGCAAGTTTGGAAAAGTTCAGAGGAGCTGTTACCAAATTGCACATGGCACCGTGTGGTTCCAGCGTCACTCTGCACAGCTGGATACATTTTGCTGGGATGCCGAATTCGGCCATCGCCTTGTAGAATGGATGCTATAATATGCGGCTTTGAAGTCGATGATGAGATGGTGAGTCTCGACTTAAAATTCGTTGGTCTTTTCCACCCGGAAGCATCGCTGGTACGTGACGATTAGTATGTTGCAGAAATGCTTCAATTATTCATACAGTACGTTGGATATGATCTTATATGCGACGTTTAGCAGGCATATGCTTTGATAGTTCTGAAAAGAAATTTCATGGCTCTTCTTGAAGATGCGGAAACAGAGCTGAGTCATCGGGCCTTCCCTGCCCTTCCAAGGAAATTAAACAAAATAAAATTCTCCTTTGGTTTGTTAACCCTCTCCCCAGGAGGCGATGTTGCCTCGTGTAATACACAAAAAGCATGGTTCATCCCTGTTCATAGTGGCAAAAGGATATACGTGGTTGCGACACATGTGGCTGAAGCAACTCAATAATCATCTTTCAAAACAGAGCTCACGATACGCTTCAATGCCGGTGGATGGAGTCAGATGAGAATTATTGTCTTTTGGGAAGTAACACTCCTGATACCAGGGGGTACTCAACACTCAACTGGTGGAGTCCACGCACATACAGACTTGATTTAACAGTAAAAATATTTCATCTTATCCGAAGAGGACGCGAACTGGCCATATAACAATTCACGATGAAGTTGAAGGAAGTTGAAGTAAGATGAGGTTGGCCACACTTACTCCTGGTTAAGACTACAGCAAGACGCCTAAGTACAGTCAACCTTAAAAAAGTTTAATGATAACACTTTATTGACAAATCATTAGCATGGTTGATTGGAGTGGCTGGAGGAATCTTCAATCTTTAGCAAGGATTCCTTGAACACTACCAGATCCTGATGGTCACGCTTTGATCTGCAAGAAAGACATCTTCGACTTTTTTCACGTTGCCTTCAGCGAGGGACGCGGATGCATGTCCTTCGCGGGGTTCACTTTCAGTGGATGTTCATTCAAGAATAAACTCCTTGGCCCAGCGTGGAAAATGGAGGAGCAGAGTTCCCTTATGCTGCCATCAAATAGCTTTGTCTTTAGTAGACATATTTTTCTCTTCGACGGTTCGTATTCAAATGAATGTACCTCTTTTATAAGATTAGATTAAGATGTTTTTTATTTATCGTCCAAAAATATTTACAATCATGACTTGAAATTAGACTTATAACCAAGGTAAGGTTTTGTCGGCTCAACAATAAGGCCCCGACTTATTTCTTATGGTATTTATACAAAAAAAAAATTTTACAAAAAGGATATACAATGGCGACTTAATCTTTTAGGTGACTCTATGTAACCACCTTCCAAACATTTTGAAAACTTTTGTTGAAGAACTTTTTTTAAAAAAATTTATAATTTTAAAACTAATTACAGGGTCCTAACCTCTGTAATATCGGCTGTCTGCTTTTTCGCAGAACGAAGTCTCGTAGCAATTTACGATGTCCTCGAATCTCTCGTCGATGATAGCTCGTGGGCTGAGGTACCTCAGCGCTGGCTCTAAGGTCTGCTGGCTGATGTTCCTGATGTTTCGATTTGGATGGTCGTTTAATTTGTCAAGTATCCTTCCGGAAACCTGTAGCATGTATAAATCGATCTTCATACAGCTTCGTGTTGCTGAAGTATTTCAGCAAGTCCGGTTTTCGCCAGAGTCCTGTACAGGACGGAAGTATCCTTCTTTCCATGAGCCTGATTTTCTTCATGGTTGATGGTGACACCGTGAACCATATTGGGCAGCCATAGGTTATTACTGGTCTTATGAGCTGCCCGTAGACCAGTTGTTTGGTTTTCTTGCTCAGCCCGTTCCTCTTCCTCAGCAGTGGGTTAACAAGATGTAGGGCAAAGTTGGCCTTTTTCATTACGTTGTTGGCATGGGCGTTAAATCTGAGCCGCTCGCTGAAGTTGATTTCCAGGTATTTTGTCGTGTCTCGTGGCACAATTTGTTTGCTGTCCGGGAATATTACTTTGATGTTGCGACAACGTGCTGCAAATTGTCGTCTACCTCTTGAATGTATATCTCTGGAATCTTGGCCTATTTATATGTATTTTTTATGCTGACCTAGTAGGTATACGAGGTTTTTAAAAAAATTATCATCCGTGTATGATAACACAATAGTGGTTAACTTGGAAGGGTCTTCGAGATCGAGCGGCTAGAAGCCGAAACGACTTGGCATAAGGAAACCACTAGTGAACATGCTGGAGGACATGCTTTTCAACATATTCAAGATTGATATCAAGGGTTCATTTTACCATGCCATGGCATACGCAGACGACTTAACTGAACACAGAACGGGACCAAAGATTGGGATCCTTAAGTTGCATATGCGCCGTCACTGATAAGACTCAACGTTATTGTGAGGACTGGAAGTTGAAACTATCCTCCTCAGGGCTACTCTCTCTATGGTCTCCTTGGATACAGAAAATAATTGGCTAAAAATTAACAAAACCAGGGGCCCAATTTCATAATTTCGGCGCCAAATATATACGTGTAAGGTCAGGCTTAACTGGCGGTGTTGTAGGGGTGAGAGCACGTCCTCAGAGATAGGATATGTGAGCTCAAATCTTTTGCTTTTGCCTCCAACTCAGACAGCTTCTTTCTATTTTGATCTTTTGAGTCCAAAAAGTAGTTAATCTCATAAATATAGCGCCCGGATGTGAGGTAACGATCAGGTGAAACGTTTTGAAATTTCTTAACGACTTCTCGGGACATCGGTATGGACCATTCGATTCACATTTTTACTTCTTTCCGGATGGCTCAGAATCAAACATTACGTGGTAAGCTCAAGCCGTGAGCTTACTTATGTGCACAAATTGTTCCCCTGGCTTAATCGCGAACTCCAAGGCACATCTCTGTTATATAAAGAACTAAGGAAACACCTTAAACACCACCTCTTAAAGTCAAGTAACTATGCTTAGCTGTGACTATTGCACATAGGCGTTTAGGGTTATTAAGGAGCAATCATAACTCACTGGATTATTTCTTTAATTTTTCTTTGCAATGATTTTTTGCTGGTTTTCTCAGATGTTCTTCTCCCCATAGTTCTTTAGATAGCTTGCAATCCTTATTTTTCTAAGACTTAAGTTAATTTAAAAAAAGTTTTTTTGGTTGCCTGCAAGTTTCAATATTCTCCAAGAATATTCTTGTTCCGTTTTCCAAAATTGAACAATCACATTGCTCTCTAATTAAATCTCCTTCCACAGGTCCCGGTATTGAACCTCTTCAAAAAGTTAAAAACCCTTATGGCTTCGCTGCTCGGCATAACCCTACTCTTCATCATACTAGCAGCTACACCAATTGGCTTCCCATATCGTCCCGAAACATCAGTTCAGCGTTTCTCCATTTTGGTAACTATCGTAACACCGCACCGCACCGTGCTAATTGAACGCACTTAAAAAGTTCAATTTTGATATCATTTCCAGCACACCAGACGCACGTTCCACGAACCCAATCTATCCGTACGCAGAGTGGAAACAGGATACTTCATCATGCCGAACGACAGACGAACGTATTCAGTCAAAAGTATGTAGGAACCACTTCAATTGAGCATCAATAAACATCTAGACATTCAAATTGCATTTATCCTTGCAGAGCAGGCCCTCAACATGAGTCTGGCACGAAGCCTTACAAATGATTGTGAAACTGAGGTCTTCTGTGGTCTTCCGGTCTACAATCATAGATGGCACAAATCCAGGTACTTCACTCAACACCATGGACAAACATTTGGATGATTTTGTTTTTGTTTTTTGTTTACAGAGGCTCGAGTATATGGATCCCTGGACCGGATCCTGTGTTTCCACAACTTCCTCAATTGCAAGTTATTGCGAAAAATCAAATTTCGAAAACGAAAATCCGCTACGATATGCAGCTGTCTGGGCCAGACCACATGAGTATCTTTATAAATCCACTCAAGGGGGCTAAGGTGATGAACTGGTCATTCCATCAGACGCCGCTCCGATTGAACTGGAAGCCTCCGTTCTTTGTTTACTTCTCGTATGGAATTGACTCGAAACCGTTGTCGTTCTTTGTGGAACTTGAGGTAAGTAATCAATGTTCTTTGAGGGTTACAAATTTGCCATGAAATAGATGAGTTTTATGAGTGACACTTTGAATGCACAGTGGGGTCAGCTTCATACCGAAGTGGTTAGAGTTTTTACGGGGGATTTAAATTGGATTCAAAATATTATTGTTAAAGAAAAAGACATCGTATTAAAGCATCATTTACATAGACATTCAACGTTCTATATTAAGTTCATAGGGCTTGTCATAAAAAAGTATATATTTTTGCTTCTTTGTTTCATTAGCATTCTAAACGTGAGCAGACCTTGTTGTTTAGATTTGACGCAAAACAAACGAAACAGATAATGCTTAGGAGCTATTCAAAACGTCTTCAATGTAGATAAAGTTCTTTAGATTTTCTTTAAATTATCATTTTTCATTAGGTTGATGAATACTTTTGGTTATTCAATCAGCACCAATGTGACAACAAAATCATATCTTCCGGGACTATATATGTTTCAATACCTTGGAAATGTAATGAATTGTTTCTTTTCCTGTGTGAATACGTCTTGATTTCTATAGACATTTTCGTTTTGGAAGTTTGTTAAGAATAACTGACGTGGGGTACCATCAGCCCTTCTTATGATATACTAACAATAGTAAGGTAAAGTGTTGGTTCAGTGAGAACCTTATAAGTAAGTACTATGTGCCATTTAAGTGTCACACTTCTGTCACCTTATTAATGAGGTGTATGTGAGAAGTGAGGTCTAAATTGAGATATCCAGCCAGCAGAAATCTCATCAATTGAATTGAAGAAGGGTCTACCAAACGCTAGCTCTGGCAAGGGCCAGACAGGCGCAAAAGTAGTATGTTAGGGTTTTCCTCTCAGACGTTTTTTGCAGCTGCGTAACTGTGAATTGTGTGGTATACCTAGCTAAACGGCATGATCTCCGATCGGCCAATGTCCTGTGCAGACCGCCACTAGTCTAGCAATATCAAAATGGGTTCGCCTATGGAGATCTTTTGTTTCTGATTGCTTTTATTCAGGCCCTATTTTCCTTTATGTTGATGATGTACTCAGACTGGCCCATCTAAGGTTTGCTGCTTCAAGGATATTATAACCTCAACTACATGCAGTGAAACGAAAGCCTCCCCTACAGGCGAGCGCTGAAGAGCAGTTCCCTGCCTAGCAAGTTCATCGGCCAGCTCATTACCTGGGATGTCAGTGTGACAGGGAACCCATGAAAGGGAAATAAACTGACCTTTTAACGAAGCAATTTTAACTTAGCACTCATTTACTAATTTTGAATGTGAAGTAAAGGATGCAAAGCTTTGATAGCTGCTTGGCTATCAATGCATATGGCAACCTTCTGCTTCATTCTTCCCGGATTGCAAAAAGTTCCGCTTGTGAAACGCTGGAATAGTCGGACAGTCTATAGCTTTAACTGATATTCAGAGATTCTGAGAACACACCCGCACCGACTCCGCCATCCATCTTAGTGTCGTCAGTGTAGATTGTCCAGTTAAAATCTTTGCATATCTGCCCACTTTACCATTCCGCTCTTTCTTGGATCAGAATGTCAAAGTTATTTGATGCATAAATTCTAGGGACCGTATATTCCGTTGGTGATGATACCAAATCTCTTGGTATAGGGTCAAGTATTGTGCTTTGACCATATGGTTTTGCAGTCTGGACTCTCTGAGCCTGATGGCGCTGTGTGCTTTAGTTTTCTTGATGTGTAGGTCCAAAGGTAGGAGATGCAGCATAACCGTCAGAGCATCTGATGGATTCGTTCGCAGAGCGCCTGCAGTACCTATTCATGCTGTCTTCTGTATTTTGTTTAGTTTAATGGCGTTTTATTTTTTCCTAAGGGCCGCCAACCATACTAGTGATCCGTATGTTACAATCGGATGAACCAACGCCATGTACATTCATAGGATCAACATTGATTGGAGACTAAGATCACCATATCATCCGCGTAGCCTTCTTCTTTTACCCCATCTCTGTCTAGTTTTGTTAGTTTTGTCTTATAACAATAAGCCAGAGAATAGATGACACCGCCCAGTGGTGAACTCCTGCTAGAAAATTTGATTATATTCGTACTACCTAGCGTTGTTTGAATGATTCAATTATCGCTTCCCTATGAACGTTATTGAATGCCCCTTTTATGTCTAAGAAGCTAGCTAGTGTGTAATCTTTATACCTTAGAGTTTTCTCAATTTGTTGGGATTTGGATAGAAATGTTTCTATTATATAGTCTCTTATGTGGTTATCCAGGATTCGAGATTCGTTCGAGAACCTTCAAAACAAAAAAAAAAACAATCAATAAAAATGAAAGAAGAGATAAATATCGTTTATATCATTTATAAAAAAAATAATGGAAGAAAAGGGAAGAATCCTGTTCCTTTATTTTTGTTACTAAGTTGTTATTTTCAATAGTTAGTACACACTATAAGGGTCGACAGAGCCAGTCTTTAATTAATTTTAAATATAAGTGAAAGTTCGTGTTTAATCTTATGGATATGGGAAGTCTTTTGAAAACTCTGCTGTAGGATACTAAAGAAAAGTGCATGTGTGGAATTTCAAGTCTGCAAATAACTTGATTTCTTGATGTTACATTTGAAAAACTCTTTTGGGAACATAAAAAATGTATAGTTAACTGAATAGAAGGATGTGTAGTCTTTTTAAAAGAGGCTCGCTTTCTGTATAACGATTCTTACCACACATAGTCCGGTTTATATGATTTTGGGCAGTAAATGTTGATTTCAAAGTGTTCATGTAGGTATCTCCCCAGCTAACAATTCCATATTGCCTTTCACATTAACATACGCCATTCATTCATGGATCGAAGAAGTCCGTATAAGTGAAAGCGATACCATCTACAAATGCACAACGATTGCCATAAAAATGTTGAATCAAGATACTTAGAGTAAATGCAAACCAGGAACAATATAGGACCCAGCACGGAAAGCCATTTTTAAGCTTAAGTGAAGCACTGTAAAAGCCATTAATTAACAGCCTTTGTTCCGTTTCCAACAAATACGAGTTAAACCATTCATACATTGTTCGTCTTAAGCCAGCTTTATATAGCTTACGTAATAATAATTTCAGATCTAACATAGAGCCTCTATTGACCGACTTGTGTTAACAACACTAAACAAGTCGCAAATTTTTAAATGGCATCTTCTGTGAATTTACTCGGTCTAAAGCCATATTGATTTTGGGAAAAAAAAATAATTCCGTAGAGTAGAAAAAAAGGTCAATAGTCGCTTATTCTTTTACGATTCCCTTTCTAGAACATAGCAATAAATTCTGTCTTTTTAGGAGAGTTTGGGAACTTCCCGCTCTTAACCCTTAAGTTGAATAGATAGTTCAGTACTTCAACAATTTCCAAGCAATCTTTTTCAATGCTAATGTTGATGAATTTTGCTATCACTGGAGAAAGTGTCTCTGAACTAGCTTAACGTTACCGTGATTACCATTCCCGACGAAATTATTGCCCAAAAATACAATGTTTCCAAAGTGTGTGGAAGTGCTGGACTTCATTGCGATACCAGTTTTTGTGTTGAAGACAACCCCTTACACATTATCTTTAAAAAATTCGAATCTTTTCCATCGAATTTGCTGTCGCGTTGAGCCCAAGGGGGTGTCTGACAAGGACCATGAACTAGAGATTGAATGTAAAAGCGCTAATACCATTTTAATCATGTGTTATAGAAATAAGACGTTTCGACTGTTCATTAATTTAGAAAAAAAAACTAAATATTTTATTTGAAGCCAAATATTGTACAATAATTAATAATTCAATCGAAACAACAGCTTACTCGTAATCCATAACCCCATTTGAGCAGTCTCATGATATTACAAACCTGCATTAATATAATATTTACACTTGACAGTTATTTTTCACTCCTTCCATTTACCTTAAAAGATTTTAAAACTGACATTTGTCACAGTCCCACCCCCTTTTCGACCCCTCTGGCGTACGCGCAACCTCTCGCTAATCAATGATAAATTTAAAATAAATTAATTGTTTCTGACATTTTGCAAAGTCCTCTTAATGAATTGCACGTCAAGGAAATTTACCACACTGAATTATTGAACATGTTGACCAAATTCGGTCGCAGGATAACGGTGATGTTTCTTGGGTTGAAAACTTGAAAACTTTCCCTTAAAGGAAAAACGTGGAGAGAGTTTCCATTTGAGCAACTAATTAAGAGGAAACAAGTAGGGAATGGGAAGGATAAAAATAAAAATTAATATCCTGTTTGTCATGATTTTGACAATTTTGAAAAAGTTTTCGGTTGTCAATTAATTTGTGTTTGTGTGTGTGTTTTTTTTTTGCAGCGAACGTCCGGGGACTGGAGCATGGAAAACATTGAATTCGGCATTAGTGGTCACTGGAACCATCATGAAACAATGAAAACGGAAGAGTTTAAAAAGTTTCTTGCAAGCTTCCCCAAGTATGTGGATACAACAGCTTGGCCAAGCTCGTATGAGTCATGGAAATATTAGTGGCGTCATTTAGTCATATGTATTGTAATTTGTAATGCAACCCTTAGAAACGTTTTAACGCAAATAAACAATAATAATATTTGGATTTTTATAAGTTAACGTTGCTTTTTTTACAGGTTAAATATGTTAGGTAAAACAGTGGTTCAAAAGATGTAAAATCACGTAATCCAAGGAACGATTACATTCTTTTGGAAATGCATTCAAAAAAAATTAGTTCAATAAATTCAAAGATTTGATAAATGTGATTGAATTCAAAAAGACTTAGATCATTTTTATTGACTTTGTGCACTCAATTTGTAGCAATCAAAGAATTGAAATTATTATTTTAAATCAACTGAGTTTCAAAACATAAAATTGATTTAATAGAACTCAATTGAACTCTGCAAAAGAATTCAAATTGTTTCTATTGAATTCCCAGACTTCAACTGATTTTATGTGAATTCAATACGTCTTCAGCTAACGTCAAGCGATTTCAGTAATGTATTTTAAGAGAATACAATCATTTGACTTAATTAAATAACTACTTGGAATTGAATGCATCAATTACTAACTTCAATAGAATGGGATTTCGAAAATTTCAGTGTTTTTTGAGTAAAAAGACTTCAAACCATCTTGAATCAATAAAACAGAAATATTTTATGATAAGATTTAATTATTTCGACCACTCTAGAGGGGATATCACGGCAATCCGAGAAATGCATTGAAATCGGACAAGAGGATAATGAAATTCTTGCACAATATCTACGGTGGTAGCCACAAAATCCTGAGGAAATCCGCATTCATTCAACATCAACTTCATCGCTACACATGCTCCGATGGTATCTGGCAGGAGAAGGTAGTTGGTTACTGACTCTTCAAAGCCAGGTCAGGGAATTGGTAGCTGGCTCCTGGTTGCGAAACGAAATCGACCGGCAACATCAGTAAATATCGTGGGAGCGAACACTTTGGCAAAGTGATCCAAATTGATCCGCAGATGCTTTAACTTTTTTTTAGACATTCTTCTGTGTCTGTGTGCATGTTTATTTTAGCGTCTCAAATAGCTTGAGAATGAATCAGGCTATAAAATCCAAATTGGTGTCATTCGAAACGTATTTGCAAAATTAACACCTAAAAATGTTTCCACTAAATTTTATTATTATTATCAATTTCCAAAATCTTTTTTGAACTCTTATCGATAAGAGAAGACCGTACTTGACAAATATATTCGACGATATAATAGACAAATATTATGACAATTATTAAACAACATAAGGGTTATTAAATTGTTTTAAATACAACAAAAGCAACCCCTTCAACCGAATTGTTATCAATAAAACACATTGTTAAACACTTTAAATTATATGCAAAAGATACTAGTGAAATTTTTCATATAAAATTAATTGCATTGTACTTGTTGACATTTAAAAACAAAGAATTATAAGTACACCACAAATAAAACGAATCATGATCACGCTGCAGATCATGACAGTCTTCTTAAATATAGAAATATCGTCAGCATGAATATGACATTGTGAGTATAGGAGGCAAATCATTTAAAAATAAAATGAACAATAGCGGACACAAGTGGCTACCTTGTGGTACACCCGAGTTAATAGTAAAAAAGCTCGAGCAACAACCATTAAAAATCACACAAATAAGATCTATTTGTCTAATACTTAATGACTTTGTGCTGAAGATATTTTTGTATAGTCTAAAAAGGAAGATGCGGTGGAAAGGCTAAAAAAAATTAGTGAGTGTACAATCTATTTGATTTTAAAATTTAAATCAGTCGTCACAGGATTGTGTGATTTCAAATAAAAGAGTAGCTATAGAGCAACCTTTTCAAAAACCATGTTCATTAGGAACAATTATAGATTTAACGTAAAAATACAGTGAGTTAATAGTTTGAATAAAAGCGGTGATTCCCCATTTTATGAAAGTAAAAGGTGATTTTTTAAAAGCTATAGAAAAGTTTTTTAAAAAAAAAACACATAAAATTCAGAAAAATTCATGAAATCTTTATTTGAATCGATAGTACAGTCCAAATAATTTAATGTTTGAAGATTATTTCATGCAAATGTTGACCTTGACTGCGCCTCAAATGGTCCATCCGCTTAGTCCAATTTTGGCATACTCTTTCCAACATTTCGGCCGGTATCTCACGAATAAATGCTTCAATGTTGTCTTCCAAAGCGTCTATTGAAGCGGGCTTGTCTGTATAAACATGAGCTTTAACAAAGCCCCACAAAAAATTGTCTTAAGGCGTTAAATCGCACATTTTAGGCGGCCAATTGACCGATCCCGAACATGAAATAAAATGTTCACCGAACTCTCGACTCTCAATAAGTCCATTGTTGCGCGTGCTGTGTGGCATGTGGCACCGTCTTCTTGAAACCACATGTCATGTAAGTCAAGCTCTTGCATTTTGGGCAAAAAAAAGTTAGATATCATCTCACGGTAGCGCTCACCATTCAGTAACGTTACGAGTCGCATCATCTTTGAAAATGTACGGTCCAATGATGCCACCAGCCCATCAACCGCACCAAACTGTAACTTTTTCTGGATGCATTGGTAGCTCTTGCAATGCTTCTGGCTGATATTCACTCCAAAATCGACAATTCTGCTTATTTACGTACCCATTAAGCCAAAAATGAGCTTCGTCGCTGAATACAATTTTTCGGTAAAAAAGTGGATCTTCGGCAAACTTTCCAAGAGCCCATTCACCAAAAATTTTACGTTGCGGTAGGTTCGTTCGTTCGGCTTCGCTTCTTGCACCAGCTGTATTTTGAAAGGCATCACACCTAAATCCTTCTGCAAAATTTTCCACGTTGTTGAGTAACAGAGGCCCAATTGCTGCGAACGGCGACGAATCGATAATTAATGGTCATCAGTAACACTGGCCGATACAGCTGAGATATTTTCTTCAATTCGCACTCTACGTAAGTGTGTTGGTGGTTTTATGTCCCAAGGTAAATTTGGTGCGAAATTTAGTCACAATAGCCCGAATAGCCGCTTCAGTGGGTCGATTAAACTGACCATAAAATGGAAGAAGCGCGCGATGAACTTTCTTAACACAGCACGCATTTTGATACTAAAATTCAATAATTTGCAAGCGTTGTTCGTTTGTAAGACGATTCATGGTTAAATTATACACCAAACTGAAAATGTTTGACAGTGAAACAAAACACGAAACGTGCGTCAGCTGTTTAAACCAGTGTTGCCAAAAAGATAATAGCTAAAAAATCACCCTTTATATCCTTGCTGAGGTAAGTTTTACTGCATTCGGTTTTTGTGCGCAGACGAATTTGTATGTTAATAGCTATAATGGCACAACATAAAAGAATGCTTTTCGACAAAAAAAGACTTCGAGCTCGCGATCTTGAGAAAAAGGATGGTTCTTTTATTAACCAGCAACCAAAACATATCCCTACGGTTAGTTATTATTTATACATTTTGTAAATTCAGTATAGGAAAAACACAACCAAAAAGATATGCTTTGAATGGTTTGCGAGCGCTAGAAGTCAAAACATACCTGTATCCGGATAGTTATTGAAGGCAAGGCCAAAAGAAGTAGCGAGACTATTGGGCCATAATAGTTTTAGTCAAGTCAAGAGGATGTGGATCAATTCATGGAAAAGCTCCCTTCTGTGTTGCTTGTTAACAAAGGGGATGATGTGTACAATGCAGATGCACTACCTAATAAAAATCTAAGTTTGTACTGGAAATGGAATGGTTGTTGCAATTGGATAGAGAAATGAGTTTTCAAAAGAGAAAAATTGTTTTGTTTTTAGATGATGCCGCATCGCATCTTCGAGAATTAAACCACGTAAATGTGAAGGTAAATTTTTTGCCAACCGAATTTTAAATTTTATTATCGAGATCTTTTTCTAAAGCATATCTTATCTTAAGTTGGAAGTTTTAAATCTGCATTAGAGCTTTTAAAAACTATTGATGTTATATAAGCATTGTCCTTCATAAAGACATCATGGAACAAAGCGCCTTCAGTAACCATTAAGAATTGTTTCGTAAAGCTGGGATCGAGATTGATCCTAAAAATAATTGATCATGTTCAACAATAGAGTTTGAACCAAAATTTATTACCATCGACAAAAATATTTAACTGAAGAGATTCGAAGGGAGGATCTAGAACGACAACGAAAGTTATGTTTCTTCTGGGTTGACAACTAAGTAGTTGCGGATTTCACTCATAGATGGCTTTAGTTGAATTTTAAGGTTTGCTGACGTAATCGAAATGTCAAACATATTTTGTTATTTGATAATTGGTACTTCAATTGTCAATCAGAAAAAAAAAAAATGTTCATCGGTTGTGTAGTTTTTGTTTGGCGTCTGTTGAAAAAATGGAAAATCAAATCGAACATTTACGTTTTTATTTTCGGAAAGGAAAAAGCGCATCGCAAAAACACAAAAACTTATGTGCTGTTTATGGTGACGAAGCTTTAAAAGAACGGCAGTGTCAAAATTGGTTTGCCAAATTTCGTTCTGGTGATTTTTCACTCCAAGATGAAAAACGTTCTGGTCGTCCAGTTGAACCAGTTGACCAAATCAAAGCAATAATCGTAGTACAACACGTGAGATTGCAGAGAAGCTTCAGGTATCACAATCATGCATTGAAAATCGCTTAAAACAACTTTGCTATGTTCGAAAACTCGATCTGTGGGTTCATCATGAACTGAAAGAAAATCATTTAACACAACGCATTAACATCTGCGATTGGTTTAAGAAACGTAATGAAAATGATCAATTTTTAAAACGATTGATAACTGGTGATGAAAAATGGGTTGTTTACAAAAATGTCAATCGGAAAAGATCGTGGAGCAAGCCAGGTGAACCAGCTCAAACAACTTCAAAAGCTGACATTCACCAAAAGAAAGTTATGTTATCAGTTTGGTGGGATTACAAAGGAATTGTTTACTTTGAACTTTTACCACCCAACCGAACGATTAATTCAGATGTCTTCATTGAACAACTAACCAAATTGACCAATGCATTTGAAGAAAAGCGGCCCGAATTGACAAATCGAAGAGGTGTTGTATTCCATCCTGACAATGCAAGGCCACACACATCTTTGGTCACTCGGCAAAAATTATTGGAGCTTGGTTGGGATGTTTTGCCACATCCACCAGATAGTCCTGACCTAACACCATCTGATTACTTTTTATTTGGATCTTTGCAAATCTCCTTGAATGGTAAAAATTTCAATAAGAATGATGACGTCAAATCGTACCTGGTTCAGTTTTTTGCTGATAAAAACCAGAAGTTTTATGATCGTGGAATTATGATGCTGCCTGAAAGATGGCAAAAGGTCATTTCTCAAAATAGACAATACATTACAAAATAAACTTCTTAATAAATTGTCTTTTATTTTCTAAAAAAAATCCGCAATTATTTAGTTGCCAACGGATATAAAATCATATAGTATGATGACGCTTTAAAACTTATTGACAGCTTAAAACAATTCGCAAAAGACGACTTCACGGCGTTTCAGGACTTGAAAAATGTAAAGAGTCAGGTTACGCCAGTTGAGAATTTTAGATTTTATTCAATCTAATTTGTTTCTTATTTTATTTCTTCACTAAAATATACCACATGCAAAAATTGAATTCATATTAAACGTATTAAAATTCATTTTATTTCAGTAAATTTTTTCCAATAACCTCCCATAGCCGGACAAAAAGAGTGCAACCGTGAATGTCCGGTTACGGGAGCTTCCACTGTGTTTTATTGGAATTTCATAAAAATATGTTGCTTACTGTAGCCTTGTACGGAACCCTTCGTGTGAGAGTCATACTATCACTTGGCCGCTTTGCTTTGCTGTTTGCGAAGGAACGATTAAATTTTTTATCTCTTTCTTGGTTCGCAAAAATCCTAACATAGCCAGAGCCTTTCACAAACGATACTTCAAACTATGAGCTTTATATGAGGTCAAGATAACTTCTAGTTCGCCATAACCTTTTCAAGAGCTTTTCACACACGTGAATTCCATAAACCTAAGTAAAGCACAAAAAAGCTGAACCCGATATCAAAATTTCATGCGACTGTAAAGTTATCAAAGCGTCTACCAAATGCGGAAAAAGACTGAACGCAGTGAAATTTCAAGTGTGGTAAAGTGCTACAATAAAATTGTTAAATAAATGAACATGATACCAATCTACAAGATTATTATCGCTTTAAGCTTGTCTAATCATTTAAGCATTCAACCGAATGATTCAACAAAAGATAAGGCTAATTTTTTTTTCTTTTTGACAAATTTTGTCTTGAAAAATGGATCTCATTGAATTAGTTTAAAAATCTGTTCGTCTCCTTGGGTTGGGAAAGGTTTCACGAATTGGTGCTCCTCGAAAAAATTTTGTTAGTCACTTCAAATTGAGATTTCAAGTAACTTGTGCCGCGGTAAGTCAGAATGTAATCTTGTAAATCAATTTTTAAGTGGTAGATTATCAAAAATCGTATTTTATATATTATCGTTTGGAATTATCAAATGTAATTTCTGTTTTACCGAAATTGTGATTTAATTATCTACTGTCGATTTGTGATTTAAAATAAGTTCAAGCATTTAATGGAACACTTGACGGGGGACTCTAAAACACTCAGTACAAAGTTTATGTAATTTACATTTGACGATTTATTGGGACACAATCTTTTTTTGATACAATTCATTCCCATACTGTTAAAGAAGGATGATGATAAGACTCAGTTCAAGACCATGACCAGCCGAAACAAGGAGATTTTCAAAAAATGTTACCAGGCGGCCTTACGTTTAACGTTTTATCTTTAACGATAACTGATAATATTGATTTTGGGTTTTAAGGTTCCATACCTCGATAGCATTACTTCGTTGTTCGTCTGTTTTTTTTTTGTCACCAATATTTTTCTTGGGTACGCATGAAGTTAAAATATTTTAAAGACTCCGATACCTTCAGACTGTAAAATCCAGCCTTAGATCGACGCAGCGATAAAATACGGCTGTTTTTGTCGCATATTTTGGTACATGCAGGGGAACCTTTCGCGCTGACATTGAATCATGAAAATTTGCAAAAAAAAAAAAAAAAACAATGTGTTATAACACAAGTAAATGGAAAATTAAAAAATTGTAAATTTGTTGTTACGAGTTCTTTACAAAAAATTGTTTCTTTTTAAATTTAAAGAAAAAAAAAAACATGTACTACACATTGTATGGCGGTAGCGGAACCCCTCGTGTGCAAGTCTGACGCTCATTCGATCAATTTTCACCATCCAATCGCCCTTAGCTGCCATTATGGTATATACTCAAAGCCATCAACGAGGAATGTCCAAGTCCTCCCCCAGTTCTCTGATGGCAAGTTTGTTATCACAAAGTTTGTCATACGACTAATTCTGACTTACGTTTTGGTCAGACAACTTCTCCTTGTCAAATCGATTCAAAAAATGAGTTTTGCAGCCTTTCAGAGCGTGTCAGAAAATTTTGGAAGAACGTGCCGCAGACGTCTAAAGTTTTTGAATTTTTGTAACGACCGTTCAAGACTGCACGAATAAGATGGCGCAATTGCGGCGCCAGATAATACGCGCACGCGTTAAACTACTTCAAAATGGTATTTAGACTTTCTTAGGCAGAATTCGTGCTATGAAGAAGATGATGTCATTCGCGGTGACGGTGGTGACCTCCGTCTTTGGGTATTCCCATGGAGCGACTCTAATAGACTACTGGAAGAAGGTAAAAGCCAAAGCTTACTGAGCTGAATTATTGAGCAGATTTGACAGTGTCCATAGTCACTTCTGTACAATTCGTGCTGCGAATTCTTACCTCACCGCTGGAAAAAGTGTATGTAACTGAACGAAGACTACATAAAAATTTAATCGAGACTATTCGTCAATCGCTCCGCTTTCTTTTTTTAGTCTGATACTTTTTATTCCTCTCTCGTATAAATCCAGGATATTTTGTTTTAAAAAAATTTACACAGCAAATTGGCAACGGTCGAACTGCACCTCGACATTCCAACCGCCCAATCCTCAAAGCCTTAAAATAGCAAAGTTGTGCTTCAAGTAGTTTGCAAGTTGATTATAATAAGCATGGTGGAGACTTCCTCCTTGGAGACATGAAACGGATCATCTGTCAGGGTAGGACGACGTATGCATATCAACCGGCTCCTCTATCCATCCCATTTACAAAAGTGAGATTCCATGCTTAACACCAACTAACGTGTCATATCCCTGCTCAGTGTCACTTTTAGGATCTTATCCAAAGCATTGTGTTGGTCAACATCAGTGTGCCTTCCCTTCAGGCCCGGCGAACCATTTCCAACTCTCAATCACGCACCCAGTTTTCTGTCATGACGGCTTTTGAGAGAAAGGCAAGAAAGTTGGTTTTTAAACAAATGAGGAAAAAAAAACACAGGAGTTCGCTCCATCGATCACCAGTTGAGACAGGACATCACAATAGGCAACTATAATATTCCGGTATTAAAGGAGCTTATCAATTGTCACAAGCGAAGCCTAGCCCAAGTTTCTACGAGGACTCGCCGTAGGCAATCGATCCTTCTTCGGGTTGTCCTAGCTTCTATCCACTCATCTTGCCAGTTCTTCTATATTATGTCCAATGTCGGATAAAAGATTGTAAGGACCTTGGCAAAGCTGAGCTTTACAATGATTTGTATTGAGCCCAGAGGGCTTAACCCATCGACAACAAAAGCTCGGTCACAGTAAGCGAGCAGACTATCATAGACAAGTGTTAATGCGACTGTCACACGAAGGGTTCCGCACCACCATAGAATCAGCAATATTTTCTCATGTTCGTTTTATTGTAACATGCTCGCCCTCAAGAGGCTAAGAGGCTATGACTATTTACTCCTATAATGCAGAAGAATTAGGGGATGAATGGAAATAATGTGTCATGAAATGAATTGCTTTATAACTAAATTTTGAATTGAGTTTCGACTCTTTTTATAGGGACCCCCTGCATTTCTAACTTCAAATAATTTTATGATTTGTTGTTTAAGCGGCCATTCTAGAAAAATTTCAAGTCTCTACCTATTATGGTTGAGAAAGTACAGCCATGTGACCGAAAGTCGGACCGTTAGACGGACAGCTGAGGCTTTTAGTAATAGAATTCCGTTGGCACGCTTTGGGTACGGAACCATTAAAAATGTTGACAAGCTCTCGGTATAAAGATTAAGCAAAGGCGGATTATCGCGATTGATGTCTTTGCAAGTAATTATGAAAGCTCACTAGAGCTCACTAACGATCGTTCGAAACACTGTTTCACTTGAAGACCCTCTTCCAGACTCCTGCGTTAGTTGTGGGGATGTTCTAAAAACCCCCTTTGTTTGTCAGAAATTGCAGTCATTTGGCTGTTATAGACTCTAAACCAAGTCTGGAAATCTTTTATACACGTTCCTCGAGCAATTGAAGTACGATTTCCTTAAGTGAGAGCATCTTACATCAATCACGACGTTCGTCCTTTACAATTTTAAACATTTCCGAATGATGATGTGCATCCCAATATCACTCCATTTAAAAGCCTTCCATTAAAACATTATCTCGAAAGTGTAAATAAATAATTAATAAATGCGTTTCCATAAAAGCACGGCTCCAACTCGATCCATACGAATAATGAAGGCGTGCGTATGCATGCAAGGATATTAATTTTTATGTGATTACGTTGCATTGCGTTGTATGTAATGTAATTGTGGTTGACTGCATGCGCTGGCATTATTATCTTGTTTGGATAATGCATTGAGATAAATTATTGTAGCTTCGGCATTCACTTTGAGGTTAGCTAAATTTCTAAAATTGTTTTGACTGGAATTTCGAATGCGGTTAGACTACTGGCCATCGGAAATTATATTATTTAAACTTGTCAGTGTAAAATTTATATGAACTTTGAAAACTTTGTTTATCCATTTAGAGGATGATGTGATAAGCCATCAATTATGGAAAAGGTTAACGCAAAAAGGATTTATCGAATTGCATAAATTTTATTATCGTTGTTTCTTTCTGTCACTGCATCGTATGAACAGTGTTATTGTTGGAGTGCTGATTTGGTGTTCGTGTTTTCAAGCGGGTCGTTAATCGGCACTGATCATGACTATGTTGTTATCACTTGACATGCTTTCCAACGTAGGCTTGAACAACTGAACCAATGCATAAAGTTCTTGAAGTAGTTGCTGCTGATCTTGTAGAATTGCTTTTCTCATTGCCTTCTTGATCGTTTGACACCGATCAAGTTGGTCCTCCAAATTGCCGTTGAAGTAAATTTAAAGGAATTTATGCTATGCGACTTCAAGCAGTTGCAATGATCCAATTCGATGGTGGAAATTACCATATTACGTCAAAAGCAAATTCAAACTGGCTATTTAGGATCACCAAAAGAAAATGAATGTTTACTCCCTAGATTGAATATGAGATTGAATCCCCATTCTTCAATAATGTCTGCTCTGAATGGTGTTATTGGAAAACATCTATTTTATCATTGACTAGTGGAAAGTAAATGTCGGGATTTTGGTGATGTTTCTCTTGCACCGCAAAGTTTGCACTTAAACTCCATTTGACTACTTCGAACGGAGCAAGCTGTTGTCAATTGTTAAATCATTGTTGAAACGCTACTCGATTCAAGTGTCTACACTAGAAACTTTTATTTTTCCCCCCTTTGAAGACTTTGAAATATTTCAAATCAATCCATCGAATCAATCATGCCCTCACTTGCTCACCTGTAATGGACTGATTTAAAATATTCCATAGTCTACGCTAGGAAAGATTACATCTTCTGGCTCGCGCCATTGAAAACTTGAAAGTTAATCACACCATTGGCTACCTTATAAAAATCAGTATCGAAAATAGAATTTCATAGAACTGCGAACTAATCAAACGCAAAATTCAAAATAATTGATTGATTGTCGATTCGCGCACAGTGACAGTGCGAACTTGATTAAGCTTCATAAATGTTTTTTTCTTGAATTTTTCTGATGTTCTAATACGATTGACTCCATCTAAGTTGACTTTTCACGGGAAATAAATGTTAGATCGAGCAACATGAATTTTTGGAAAAAAATTGAGTTCGAAGAAGGGATTAAGGTGTATCCGGGACATTTGAGGTCATTTCTATTGAAGATTGCAATATCCCAAATGTGTTTTCGATTTCATTCTTTTGCGGCTTTTGAATATTTAGAGTCGCGGCATCGTCCTCTTCAGCTCCGCCATTGTCATCACTTACATCAGCAACACGAACTTCTGTTTCCAAAATTGTTTCGGGATCAAATACTTCTTTGATTATTATGCCAACATTGATTTCAGATTCACCTTCAACATCATAGTTTGTTTCAACTAGACCGCTCTAGATCCCCTCGATTTCTTCGGTGTCTTTGGTTGCACCTCATCAAAGTAAACTCATTCGAGCAGTTATATCTTTTAATCCTCCAGTTTCCAAAACCCTCCAAATCCTTTTTAGAATACGACGCTTGTTGTTCACTTTTAAATTTTTCACTACACCCATATCCATTGGCTCAACTATTGAGGTTATGTAAGGAGGGAAATACTCAAGGTTAATGAATTTAAGCTTGTCCTTAACTCGTTTTGGGTGAGCTGTGCAGTTATCGACTAGGAGCAATACCTTAGATATTCCACACTGTTCATTAAGTTTCAAAAGCCAACTTGAAAAAATATCTACCATCATCCTAGAACGTTGCTTCGCTGCTACATAATTCACTGACAAAGATTTTATTTTGGCCTGCAACAGGGTGTAGTTATTATGCCGATTGAATTGACTATTTTCACGAGCGATCTTGTAGGCTCTATTCACCCCACTTAAGCATACGCAGATGACTTCATCGCGTACAATTCAGGTTCAAAAATTTAAGAAATTATAAGTCTTTTACACCGTGACTGCGATAAGATTGAGGGATATTGCAACGGTTTGGAAGAAAATCAATTTCCAAAAGTGCGAATCCATTTTGTTAAGGACGCCATTGTCTGAGGCGTCTTGGGACAGTAGAAAGAATTGGCGGAAGACCTCTGTCTGTGGACAAAGCGGGCAGCCACTGGCGAGTTGGAGTGTACTCAAATATCTTGGGGTCCAGCTCGATCAATATCTACATTTGAACAAACATATAGATGCTGCTCTAGCCAGAGCCAAAGCGTCCTATGACTGTTTCAGAGCAGTCACCTCGATGCCGGGGTAAAAATGAATTGCTTCACGGCCCTCATTCAGCCTGTGCTTGCATATGAATGATGATAAAGATTCGAGTTTTCGAGAGACGTGTCTAAGTGCTTGTCTCCATTTATATACTCCAGAGTCGCAATACAAAAAATTCTACTCTAATGAGGTCCTTTACAACGAGCATCCGAGTGCATAATTTCCTTATTAAACTAATTCGAACACACGTTGCAAGTGCAATGAACTCAAGCAATAACCCGATCTCTGTAGCTTACTACTCCTACTTTATGTACCTTGAGACAATTCACCTTAACGGCTTCACTCTACCAGAGGCCTTGCCCTATTTTGATCTATAGTATATCTCACATGTTGCTGGAAAGAGTGTGGATAGACGAATTTAAAAATATTTAATTCTAGCTCTGATCGTCGAAAGATATAGCTTAAGTATAAGGCTTAGCATAGAGCGCTTAGGGCCATTAAATTAAATGTGAATAGCTATTAAGGCTACCTATATGGAAAAAAAATAGTTTATTTTGTTCAAACAGCGAGGATTTTTGCTCCTTCCGTAAATATTTTTTTTTAACTTTTCTGGGCTATTCATGTTAGAACCAAGTCAGGTCCTCTTTCTTTACTGTGCTTGCCTCCAAAACATTTTCTCCATTTCAAAACCAAAGTACGAGTCGACAAACATTTGGAAAAAATTCCCGTCTCATCGACATCGAAAATGTCGAACGTATATTTCCACTTAAAGACTTTTGATTTATCAACAGAAGCACTTTGACCAGATATAACTATGCCAAGAATGTTATGCCTGGTTGGTAATCTGCTCAGGCTAACGCCATTTGCCTTGAAAAAAAAGGCTTGTTAGGCTTCCGTACCTTGAATGGAAAAAACGGAACTCTTATAGGATCAATTTGTTGTCCGACCGTCTATCAGTCAATACCCTTTTTCTCAGGACCACGTAAAGGTATCAAATTGGAATTTATAGCAAATACTCCAGTCTACTGTAAAAAAATCAATTTCTAAGTCAACGTAATGAAAAGATTCAGCCGTTTATGCCGTAAATTTTCGACACTTGCAAGGGAATCAAAACCTACAGGGTACTTCCCGTCAACTCAGAATCTTGAAATTTGGTACGAAGCAATTAAAAGATTTATAGCGCAGATAAAGGAAAAATTCCGAAAACCTTCTATTTTTAGTTATATCACATTTTTTTTTCAATAATCCTCATCCTCATGAACGTGCAGAGATATCGAGTTGAAACTCAAATCAAATACTTTAGTCTTATTGCCTATAAGCTGTGCAAATAAAACAAATTTCTTAGTCAACGCAAAAAGGCAAAGGTACAACCATTTACTACTGTGTCCTAAAAATAAGGTGACATATGAATTTAAACTGCGCGCGTCGAAGGATTTGGAAATTTTTCTTTCTTTTTAGGTTGGTAGTACTGTCAGTGACATCTATGTGAAATTTCATGTCAAAATATATTCATAGTGTTTGAGATACGCGTCGTTTTGTGAGCTGCTAAAAGTGAGTTTTTCGTTTTTTGCGATGTCGAAATTTATTGAGCAAAGAATTTGCATTTAATTTTGTTTGCGGAATCAATTTTCTGCTGCGGATACGTTGAGGATGGTGCAGAAAGCCTTTGATGATGAGGCTATGTCTAAAAAAAATGTTTACAAGTGGTATAGTGATTTCCAAGCCAGCCGTGAACGTGTCGAAGACGAAGAGCGTTCTGGGCGACCATCAACCTCAACCGATGAAGCTCACGTCCAACAAATCAAAGATTTGGTGTTGAAAAATCATCGATTAACGATTAGAGACCTTGCTGATGAAGTTGGCTTATCGAAAGGCTCAGTCAATACCATTTTGAAGGATGCTTTGGGCCTCAAGCGCGTCAAATCTCGACTGGTACCGAAAACATTGAATTTTTTGGAAAAAAGGCGTCGCGTTGAAGTGTGTGAAACAATGCTTTCCGACTACCAGGATGTCATGAAACGCATTATAACTGGGGATGAGACTTGGACCTGTGCTTACGACCCCGAAACAACCGATCAATCGAGCGAATATCGTGCCAAAGGAGAGCCGAGTCCAAAAAAACCGCGCCAAAGTCGCTCAAAAATCAAGGTCATGTTGACTGTTTTCTTCGATTAAGGCCGGAATTGTGGAAAGACAATTCTTGGTTTTTAAACCACGATAATGCACCATCCCATACCGTACGCGTAATTCGTGATCATTTCGCCAAAAACTCAACCCATATCGTTCCGCAACCACCGTATTCACCTGATCTGGCGCCGTGCGACTTCTGGCTGTTCAACAAGCTCAAGAGACCGCTCCAGGGACACCGTTTTGATACGATAGAGGAGATTCAAGCCGCAGCGAAAACGGAACTGAAGGCCATCCCGGAAAGTGACTACAACCAGTGTTTCAAAGATTGGAAAATCCGTTGGCATAAGTGCATTGCATCGGGAGGGGATTACTTTGAAGGGGATGACATTGATTTGGAAGAATAAATAAAGAATTTTCAAAATAAATACAATGTCACCTTATTTTTTGGACACAGTAGTATATCGCATATTTTGAAATTCCCAACCAAAGCGACCTTTTGTTTTTAAAAACACCATAACTATGACTCGGTTGTCGTGATTGGTGAACTTCTACTTATATACAGCCGTTGAGAACTAATTAGAAACGATGACATTGTGTTTGCTTGTGACCAAATTTCTTTTGTTTTTGGTAAACTTACGGCCCTTTTTGGCGCTTGTTGTCTTCTATCTTTCTTCTTCTTTAAAACAACATGCAACATACGCAATTTGACAGCTTACATTTGAGAAGTGTGATCTTTTGGTTGACAGCTAATCAAGACTAATTCTTAATAATCCTAATTGTCTGATTTATACCCTAAAATTTTAGTAAGTATTTATTATTTGTGTTTGAATAAATGAAAATATTACAAAAAAATTGTATTAGTAAGCTGTTTATAAAATGGGCAAACGCAAAAGTTGCACACCAGCCTTGCGAAAGGCTATTGTTGAGCTGAACCATGCTGGATTCTCGTATCAACGCATTGCAAGTCAGTTGAATTGTTCTAAAAAGATGGTATTCAACGCAATTTCTCATTTTCGTAAATATGAGACCACAGAAGAAAGAGGCCACGTAAAACCACAGTCCACGTTGATAAAAAAATTGATATTTTTTTAAGTCAAATTTTAACAATTAGTATACGTTTTCTATAAAAACAAATATCTCTATCGCAGGCTTTGTTATTTAAGCTGAATAAAATACAGCATGAAACACCATTTTAAATACTGTTAACAGAATTTTTTAAGTCGGATGAGTGTTTTCGAAGATCCTCTTCTGATAAAACCGAACAGACTTTACATCTTTAAAATATTCTCAGAGTAGATGTAAAAAAAGGAAAATCATTTTTAATATTATTATTATTAAAGTTTTTTATTAAATAATTTTTTTGAAAATAAATCATAATTAACTTAATTATTTTGAGTGTAAATGTATTTTTTTTTTCGGATTCAAAAGACTTCAAGATTGACTGCAAAAAGGCTTCAATGACTTCACTGAAAACATAAAAGAATTAATTAAATAAATGTATTGTCTTCACGATTAATGTTGACTTCATATTTTGCCGTTGAAGTCTTAAATTGAACTCATGAGTTAAACATTTGGTTTGGCATAACGAGGTTTCTATTAGTCCGTAGATGTATATGTGGAGGCTAAGGTAAATGTGGTTCCAATATTAACAGTAGATTTCTTTTGTTGGAGCTCAAAGCTCGTTTCGCTACTTTGCTTTTCGGCTTATCTTGTAGAGAACTTGCCGTTCTGCATATTGCCCAATCATCGATATCTCTTGCAATGGCTGTCTGCGGGACGCTTTTTTTCTTACAGGGTTCTGGTTTCTATTTCCTTCTCCATTCCTGGCTATTTCGTTACCTGTTACACCTTCGTCGCCCGGTATACGTGTTAAGCTGACGTCGTTTAGTATTGCTACTTAATTAAGTTTGTGTTTACACTCTTACCGCTATCAATACTGATATGCGGCATATGATAGGTTAAAAGGCCATTGTACATTCTAAGCAGATTAATAATTGTTAAGTTGAGTTCGGCAAGCGTATGTATTTGAGAACCTCCCTTTTTAAGCTTTCGGCGGCCTGAGGAGTACCACATGTGCTTGATAACGGGGAGATTGGGGTTCGACTCCGAGTAGGAGTGGTTGTGATCGCGCACATACTTACTTTTTTTATTCAAGGGAATAGTGAGCGTGCCAATAAGTTGAATGTGGCGTGACATTCTCTCACTAAGGGTGTGTGGGTAAACTGGGTTCGTCTAACAAGGATAGTGGGAAAATGCTAGGGAACATACGAGCAGTTGCAAGTCGTCGACCGGAGTGATCGGTGTGGTTAAAGAAGCAAAGGTGTGGCACTTCTCAAAGTCTTTTATTTTTGGGTATTAAATCCATCTTTTTATATAAAGGAGCAATTAGCTTTGGCAAGGTGAGGAGCTTGACTCAGGTTAACTTGGGAATGGTCTCTAATTTTTGATTTTCTTTGGTTTTAGCTGGTGATTTAAGGTTTTTTTTTCTCTATACGTCGTGCCTGGAAAGCGAGGATTAACCTAATCGAGCAGCACAGCACCCCAACCAAGAGGAGGGTCAAGACAACGTGTGTCCCCTCCTAGATCCCAAACGGTAGCCGCCAATTACCATCCCGGCGTCTCCAATCAGGTATAACCTTAATATTTATTTTGGTGCATGAAAATTCGCTCCCGGTTCCACCAAACATATCACGGAATACAAAGTGAAAAGATATTACCTGTCGGGGAGTAAACGCCGCACGGAATATAATCAGAAAGCGATCGTCGTAGCTTAATTGGTTGGGGCCGCATTAAAATCGTATTAAAGTAATAAGGGGGGATCGAAACCTGATTCGGACGTTTCGTAATTTAACATTTTTTTTTTGTTATTATATAAAACGCTTGAAGACGCATTCGATTATAAGGGTTAAGGTAGAGTTAGTTAGGTTAAGTCAAATCTTGTTAGTTTTAAGGATTCATGTTAATTCGAGAATTGTAAGTTGGATAGGTTGTTTCGAACCGAGTGCGTTTTTTTTTTTTTGTGTGTGTTCCGCAGTACAATTGGTTGGTCGCGATTCCAATCAATCGGTCAGCTTAATCGAAGGGGCAATCGTGTGGCGCCCATTTCAACACCTCAACCCTCGGCCATTCTCCACAGTTGGTCAGACACCCTTTCGGTTAATATTTCGGGGTGAAGAGGAAACGACGGTAACACCTTCTCCATAGGAGTCATCTGGTCAATATATCTGCTTGTCAATTCTTTTTCCGTCTTTTTAATTTTTCTTGGCGGCGGTTTAAAGATAGAGGGCAAGGGAGCTCGTCGCCAAGGCTCTTTCTGCTGCTGCTGCTGTTGCTGCTGACGTTGAAGGAGGGCAAGCATTGCTTGTACCATCAGAAGGATTTGTTGAACTTTGCTTTTTTTTATGTTGAGAGTCTGATCGCCACGGGGTATCAAGTTTTTCCTGCACAATCTTAAAAGGGTTAAAGTTAAAAAAAAAAAAACTCTTGATCAAATCTTACATCATTAGCTACTCACTACAAGGGCAGTACATCCAGATCCAGAAGTTGTTGCATGGCTTAAGTCGAGCTCAGAGATTTGTGTTGTGTCAATCTCGAAATCAATGTATTGCGTTAGATCCAATCTAGGAACAGATGCGGAGATCTCAACGGGTCTAGTGTTCAAAACCATATCCGCATCTGAATCTGGATCTGAATTCGTTGTTCGGCCGACCTCCGCTCGGCCAGCTATCATATATCCCGCATATGAGAGCTGCGCAAAGTGCAGTTAGGAGCTCGTGCCAAGAACTTAAGACTGCAAGAAAATTTTCAGTAAAATGCGTAAAAAAGTTTCACTTGCTTCGTGGTTTCATAAAACCACACAATGTTTTTTTCAATGAGGTTCTGTTTTTTATACGATATCAATCGTTTCATGAGACATTTAGACCCCGAGTTTTTCACCCGAGTCACAGGAGCCAGCAGTTAGTAGACCGAAAATGCGTTTTTTGAGTACCTGGCTAATTTTTAGAAAAATTACTAAAGAGAAATGCTTTATTGGTGCAGTGTTTTTGTTCCCTTTTTTATCGCTTCTCAAAAATGTTCTCTTTCTAATAAGTACAACTAGGTGGCGGAGATGGTAGAGCGACTGCCTTTCAATTGATTCAATTCATAGGCACCAGGCTCGATTCCAAGAGTGAACTAGTTTTTCGCTTCTGGTCCAGTCACCATTTGCCTTTGGAATCAAGTTAATGGCACTGTTACTAGATTGGTCGACCAGCGATAGTAGTCTGACTAATTGGTGGTGTTATTGTAGTGGTTGTTGTATCGGCTTAATTCCTAATTCGTGTTTTCAAAATAATGGTTTGTGTCGATTGTGTGTAGATGGCTCTGCTGTGAGGGCATAACACTGACAGCGGGGCGTTGAGCTAAATCTCCCAAACTTAAGGCGTACATATACCAAAGTAATGTCAAATAAAAACCTGCGAATTTGGTGAAATCTAGTAGGTCGATATAAAAATCCTCCATCTGATTTCGGGACATAATGCATAATTTTTCTCCGTATTCTTCCGCTCGCTCATTGCTTCACGCATTAGAAGAGTATTAATATCCTCTTGAAGAGCAAGCAAATAATTAAAATAAAAAAAATTCCATGTGGATGCAGGAATAATGTTTCAGGCGTGCGCTTTTTCGCAACCACAAATAATTAAAAAAAAATTGTTTTAACATTTCTAGATGAGCTTCTCAGCCGAAATTGAGTTGAAAAATGAGAAGCTGCCAAAAAAATCGAAACTCGACTGGTATTGGGCGCCAATATTCTGCGCGGTTTGGTTTGCAATCTTCTACGCCGCAGTGATTCCAAGTTTCCATGCTTACCCCAAGGTTCTCTCAATCACCGATGAACCATCGAATCGAGACAAGTTTATCGGAGAAAGAGCCGAAATCCAACTCTTAGGACTTGCGAACATTGGCATCAAATTGGGAGGAACTCCCGAAAATGAGATCGTAGCTGTGCGATACCTGCTCAACGAGATCGAAATCATCAAGAGAAATGCTCGGCTAGATCTCTATGACTTTGAAGTTGAATTGCAGTTCTCATCGGGTGAATTCGTGCTATGGGGCATGGCTATGGTGTATCATAATGTCCAGAACATTATTGTCAAAATTGGTCCGAAAGGTTCCAACAGCACATCCTACCTTTTGGTGAATAGTCATTTTGATTGTGCGATCGGATCGCCAGGTGAGGATCACTGATAATTTCATGATCTATTTTTTTATATATATTTCTAATTTAAAGGTGCTGGTGATGCTGGAGTGATGATTGCCACTATGCTTGAAACCCTTAGGGTGATATCAGTATCGGAAACACCCTTAAAGAATCCTGTGGTTTTTTTGTTGAACGGAGCTGAAGAGTTATTACTGTTGGGATCCCATGGCTTCATCACGAAACATAGATGGGCTGATAATGCCAAGTTAGTGAAACAAACTTTGCAATTAAGGGAATAAATTTGATGCCTTTCTTTAGGGCTTTGATTAATCTGGACTCTGCTGGAAGTGGTGGAAGGGAGATTCTATTTCAATCGGGACCAAATCATCCTTGGTTGACAAAGGTTCGAACATTTAACTGACCTCTTAAAATTCTTATTCTTGTTTCTTTCTACAGTATTATGGTCAAAGTGTGCCTCATCCATATGCATTGACCTTGGCGGAAGAGCTGTTCCAAAATAACTTTATTCCATCCGATACGGACTTCAGGATCTTCCGAGACTATAAGGGTGTTCCGGGACTTGACTTGGCTCACTCACTGAACGGATATGTGTACCACACTAAATTTGACGGCTTTAATAATATACCTCGAGGGACTTATCAGACTACCGGCGATAATATATTGGCCCTGACCAGAGCTCTGGCCAATGCCTACGAGCTGGAGGAACCGGAGGTGAGCTGCAGTCATAATTGTCATAATGTTTTCTTTATTCATTTGCCTTGCAGAAATATGCCGAGGGACACACGGTTTTCTTTGACTACTTGGGCTGGTTCACCGTTTACTATACAGAGGGAGCTGGTGTTGCAATAAACATCACAGTGTCCATTGCTGTTCTTGTCGGTATTGTTGTCTCCTTCTGGCTGATGCTTAAGCAAAAAGGATACGAAACGAAGCCATCTACGATTCGATTTCTTCAGATTTTCGGAGTACAACTTTTGACAGTCCTTGTTGCGCTTGGTCTTACGATTCTTATCGCAGTGATTGTCAATGCGATGGGCCTAAGCTTGTCATGGTACAAGGCGCCTTGGATGATTTTCGGCCTATACTTTTGTCCGATGTTCTTTGCCTTGGGCATTGTTCCAGCCTTCTACTTGGGGTGGACTAAGCAAAGGGTAAGGTGAAATGAAATCATAAATTGCCTCACTCTTTAAAGTTTTGTTTTCAGACTACGATGAGACTTCGTAACTCGGTCCAACTTTTTCTTCACTCTCATGCTGTCATCATGGTCTTTTTGACACTGCTACTAACTGGAATGGGCATACGTTCTGCTTTCCTGCCGATGATTAGTGTTTTCTTCTACGCAATATCCGTAATATTGGGACTGTTAGTGACATCCATCTTTAAGAAGAGTAAGCTCGAAGTTCTAACAAGGTCATTACAAGTTCTGATGCTTTCTAACTTTTTGTTTTTAGAATCATTATGGCTTCCGATACATTTGGTTTGCCATATATTTCCATTTTGGTACTACACCTACTTGTGCTATAGTCTCTTTTTGTCTTTCAATGCCATGCAAGGACGAAATGGTCCTTCAAGCAATCCGGAACTGTTAATATGTGGAATTACCGCACTTCTGTGCATCCATTTCGCTGGATTTATAGTGAGTCAATCAATAAGGCAATCAATTTTTAAATTACAGATACTGGTTTGGCTTTGGGTACTTCAGAGGCATAATGGATTTTTGGCTCGCTGCTTCTCTCAATTCTATTCACGGTCGACGGTACTTTTAAGGCAGACTTAACTGCAATGAATCACTCTTGGAGTTAAAATTAGATTCGATATCCTGGCTAACATCGTTTAACTGACCTAGAAAGCTTTGCAAATAGAATACGCGACAGGCGATATCGTCCTTTCGAGTTGATTTAGACTCCAGAACGATACCAAGGCATTTATGGGTCTTGCAATAACGTCCCTTTATTCGAAGGTCCTGCAAACACTAAAAGAAACTGCATAGACTGAGTGTTTGTAAATCTCTTTTCTAATGGGTTCGACAAAACCTTCCGAAGCGTGCGACTGCAGACGGTTTTAAGCTGGCAAATCATGATGTTCTTTGTTGGTATAACGCAGGTTTCCATTCTATTCCCGACTCTCTTTTTAGTTTTTACAAATGTTCTCCTATCTGCTGCCTGAAATTCAGTTCATCCATTCATCGATTACAGTACTCTCAGTTTGTCCTCATAATGTGCATTAATAACGACTTTGATCGGTTGCCTGGACCGGTGAAGAGTTCAAAATCGAATGATAAAACTTACTGGAAACAAAAATATTACATAGTCAAATTGTCTTTCAATATTTTATTATTTTTCTCGTTATAAGTGCTCCAGCGTATAAGTTTGCAGAAGTTCAAGAACAGTGTACATCAGTATCTCTGTCTGCTTGCTGTCTGATTCTTTACATTTGTATTATAAGTAAAGTGATCATAATATTTTCTTTTCAAGACGGGAAAAAACTTTTTTTGCTTGATTTTTACCACAAATTATTTGAAACTTAAATAATGGATCAAAAGTATTGTCATAAGCACCTCCCCAACTTGAAATACCATATTGCAATTTAGAGTTTTGCAAGTGCATAATACATCATAGTTAAAACTTGCTTAGAACGATAGGGTCGTAAAAGATACATTTTTCGAATAACCTGCATCATATACGATTTCATAGCTTGTCTATGTGCTTTCCAATTCACGTTTGAATCAATTAAGATACCCTGTATTCGCTAACAGATTCAATTTTAAAACACCTATCTGAACATACGGATCCCAAGTTCCCATTTATTTTTACTTTTTGCTTCCTCTCTCTAAGATAAGAAGTAAACCATTCCAGGATAGCTCCTATAAAACCTGAATTATACAATTTGTCCAAAAGAAACTTGTGGTCTACTCGATTGACAGCTTTTGACATATCAATGAAGAGTGCCGTAGTAGGTTTCATCACAATGTAAGAATCGCATCTTCCGTGGATTTTCTTGATCTGAAACCAAACTGATTTTTCGAAAAAAAAATCTGATTTCCCAAAAATATAATAATGCGGGACTTCAAAAAAGTTTCTCTATTAGTTTGGAAAAAGTTGGAAGTAGAGATATGGGCCGATAGTTTTTCATATCTCTGCAATATTCTTTTTTTCGCACTTGCACAGTCGCAAGAGTACTGAAAGATTTAGACAAACACAAATCCGCTGGTCCAGATGGTATTTCCCCTTTTTCATCTTTACTACTCCTCAGGTCTCTTTCCGAGCAGATGGGAAACTGCATTTGTCCTGCCTGTCCCTTAAAAAGGCGATTCTTCTTCTCCCTCCAATTACAAAACCCATAACACTTACGTCCCTTCTTTCTAAGGTCATGGAAACGCTGATTAATCGTCAGCTTATGAAATATCTAGAATCACGAAAACTTCTTAATGACCGGCAGTACGGTTTTCGTAGCAACAGGTCCACTGGTGATTTGATGACTTGTCTCACTGAAAAGTGGAACCAATCTATACATAATTTCGGTGAAACTAAGATAGTTGCACTCGATATTTCAAAGGCATTTGACAGAGTCTGGCATCCGGCTCTTTTGTCGAAAATGCGTGCATATGGGATCGGTGAGTCTCTTCTTCGATGGATTAGAAACTACCTTTCGAATCGTACAATTCAAGTTGTATTGGACGGTTTCAAGTCTGAAATTCACCATATAAATGCTGGTGTTCCCCAAGGTTCAATTTTGTCTCCGACTCTCTTTTTAATTTTCATTTACGATCTCTTGCCTATTACATCTAATCCAATATATTCCTTCGCAGATGGCAGTACCCTCAGTTTCTCATATTCGTTTAATGATTCACGCCCCTGCTCTTCGGACGTGGACATCGAACGACAACGTATGCTTAACTCATTAAATTCTGATATTGACAGCATAATCAAATGTCATTAGAGCGAAACCCTAACACCCTGCCATTGTCCATGAATGGCATTTGCGTCGAAGAAACTGAAAAGCTTTCAATGCTCGGTCAATTCTAGCCTACGTTGGAATGACTACATATTCGATATAGCCAAGAATGCAGCGAAATGCTTAGGTTTTCTAAACCGGTCGAAAAAGTTTTTTACCCCTTCTGGTTTAGCCATAATTTATAAGGCTTTTATTCGGCCTAAAATGGAGTACAATGCTCACATCTGCGCAGGTGCACCCAAGATCACCTTGCAATTCTTAGATAGGATTCAAAAGCGAGCGATAAAACTCATAGACGATGACAACATATCGAAAACAGTTCACTCGCTGAAACACCGTCGAAATGTGTCTTGCTTGACTTTGTTTTATCGCTATTTCTACCACCAATGCTCCGTCGAAATAGCTAATTGCATTCCGGCCCTCCAGAAATTCACTGACATGACAACATCCGTACATCATCGAATGCTCATCAGTTTACCCTTAAGCCTACTTTCAGGCGCACTGTGAAATTTAGAAATTCTTTTATAAGCCGCACAACGCGCATATGGAATGCGTTATCTCGCTCTATTTTTTCCTTGCACTGCAACCTACAACAATTTAAAACCAATGTGCACTGGTACCTCCTTTCTCTCCCTTCCGCTTCTGCTCGTGCTATGTAAAAAACACTTTAAGGGTACTTCAAATCCCTTAAGCACTTCAGCACTATTTAAAATAAAAATAAAAGAGGTATTTAAAAAGTTAATGTATAAAATCAAACCAAGCACACGAAAACAAATTTAATCTTTCGGTTGCCTCTTTATAATTTTCTGATGAGCAAATTTTTTTTGAAAAACCAAGTTTTTTTTTTTAAATATTCATGAAATTGCCGAAAAGATTTTTTTATGTTACCGAATTCCATCACTGATCCACTCATTCACTCTTTTAATGGGGACGTTGCAACCTGGTAGACACAAAATGTACTCTACAATTGTTAAAAAAAAACTCCGGTGAGCATTAAATAGCATTAAATTGGGTTAATACTTACACCCAACGATTTTCAACACTCGTTTTTTCGATGTTCCGATCTATTTATTTACAAAATACTTCCTTAGACTAACATACATTCACAAGATTGATTAAACTTGCATAATTATTGAAATGGCGACAAGCGCTTGTGACTGCTTCATTCAAACCATAATTCGTTTCATGTTGAGAAATAACAAAGTACTGGCTTCTAAGTCTGAGTGAACGGTTTGGATTATAAGCATTAAATAAAGCTGCTAAAGAGATTTAGGGCTATAAGAGCACATCGGGCTGAGTAAGATGGTAAGCGCCAAGTCCACTGTAGCCTTCTAAGAGCACGGCGCATAAATCAATTTTGAACTTTCTCAATACGTTGCTCAATACTATGGAACAATATTCCAGAATAGGTTTCACTAAAGCAATGAAAAGTGATTTCAGCATATATGGACAACGAAAGTCAGTAGAATTCCTGAATGTAAAACCAAGCATAGAATTAGCTTTTTCTGATGATATAGTCCAAGTGCGTTTTGAACTCTAATTTGGGGTCTAAGATGACTCTTAAGTCCTTTTAAAAAAATATCTTTTAAGTGGAATACATCCCATTTGAAAACAAAAGACAACAGAACATTTACATTTAAATTCACACTATTTGGATATATTATTTATATCCGTCTGCAATGCAAAACAATCAGCCCAGGAACCGACAGACTTAAATATTTTGACATCATGTGCAAACATTAAACATTCAGACGATTAAACATTTAGAAGTAAGTCGTTGATGAAAAGAAGGAAGAGTAGTGGCCCAAGGTGACTACCTTGAGAACCAGACACCAGAATAATTATATATATCCTTTGAGACAGAGTGGTACCAATTTTTTAATTGAAGTCGATTTGTTAAATAACTTCTAATCCACGCTTATAGAGAGTAATGAAATCCCAGATAAATCAGTTTTTTTTTTTATAAAAAATTGAGTAGTTTACCCTGTCAAACGCTTTGGAAAAAACTGTGAATATTATCATACATCAACCTGCATTCTTCTCTCCATGTTATTTACACAACAGCTCGCAAATAGTGTCAAATTTGTAGATGTGGATCTCCCTTGAATCTCTTCCTTGTAGGGAATTTTCGTTAGGCTCGCCTATTTCATGCAGGCTCTGTTGCAGACACGTTCTGTCCATCGATCTTTAAGGACGTATTCTAGTCTAGAGGCATGAATTTCATGTGTCATAAAAAAGGCAATTAATATTTATAATTTCCATTTTTTTATTAGTTATTTATTAACATAACAAAAAATAAAAAAAGTTGAAAATTTCAAAAATTAGCACTTGATGAAGATGGGGTCTCAAAAAATTGGCGCATAACCATACCCACGATTTCAACCACGATTTCTGAAACCAAAAATAAAAAAAAAGATCATTAATTTAGAATAATGTCGCAAAGTCTGGAACTACGAAAAAGTTGGAATGATTTTTTTCACAAAATGGCGTTTGCCTGAAAAAAAAAACAATTTTTGTACCATTGTTTTTGAATTAGAAAAAAAAAGTAGTAGAAATTTGGGGATAGGGATTGTTCCAGACATAGACAAGTCTATGAAGAAGACTCTCTAAAATTTCAAGTATATCGGTTCAGCAGAACCTGAAAAATTGTGGATATTGTTTTGAAAAAGACAGTTTTGAGAAAAACGCTTTTAAAGTTTCGTGTAAAGTTTTTCGCTGTCTAAGTCATGAAATGATATTGAAGACTTACATTTATTCAATCTGCCATTCCTGCTTCCTACATCGAACCTTCCTCAACTTCGAAAAAACTATTTTCCGCGTTTCTCTCTTCATATCGAGCATTTCTGGCCTCCTTTGATGCGTTGGATGCTCGTATCTCGGAGCGGTCAATCCGGGCATTGTCTTGTTTCAAAGCAAATGAATTAGCTTCCGGGCAAATTTTCATTCCCATAAGCTCCATCATTTTTAAAAATAGGAATCAAGCCTTCATGTGTACATCCATGTGGTTTGAAGGTTAGAATTCAACTGTAGCAGGTGGAGAAATATGGATTCATGTAGACGGAGAATCCCTAATGTCTTTTGTTCGATTATTTCCGGCCGAACCAGTTTGGATGTCAGATCAGCAAAATACCGATATCTCCGAAAATAATTTGAATTTTAAAAAATCCCCTTGTAGATATATTCTTGAATAGTTAAGCTTTGAAAAAATAAATTATATATTTCTAGACTAGAATACCCCCTTAACGCAGCTTGATAAAATAAAGCTGACTGAGCGTGCATAAAAAATAACCATGACCTGAGCTTGGATTGTTAAAAAAATCGATTTAAAATTGTTGGGCACTTATCAATACTTAGAAAACAGTTTCTTAAATGCTGAAACATTTGCAATACTCTCTCCGGCGCCGTCATCAACGCATCCCACCTAGTTTGACTGTAACCCAGAAGTTTCTCGTATTCTGTATCAGAGGCATGACAGAATTCCTTAAGTGTTTCAACAGGAACGCTACAAATGTTAAAATATTAATAAATTTTTACAATTATGAATTAAAAATCCATGGGAACAAAATCTTCAGCAGTCTTGATTGCAGAACGTGTTCGCTTTCCTACGAAATAAGAGGTGGTATGTTCTCTTCAAAATGCTACAAGTTTCAAATTATCAACTATAATGGTACATCCGATGTTTCTCCTCGTTGTTCCTGGAAATCCAAATCTTAAACTTGTACTCCTTCGTATGGTAAAAAGAAGCGTATTAAGACAGGGCATATTTTTGTAGAGCCACAGTTTGAAGCATCCGTTAATAGAATTATTCAATAAACCTCACGATGGCGCTGTTTTAATTTATTTACTGCCATGGGCGCCAGCACATTCACAACAATAGCCTCGGATTTTGTACAAAAACTATATTTCCAGATACCAATTCTTCACTTCTTCCGGAAACCCAAGCTGCTGTTTTCTACGTTTGCCGTACTCACTGTGATCTTCATTATACTGGCTGCGACGCCAGCTACATTCCCTTTCAAAAAGGATGTAGCCGCAAAACGTTTCTATGTCATAGTAAGTACCTATCAACGACTTTTCTAGAATCTAAATTGTTTTTTTTAGCCGACAAATCGAGTATTCCATAAGTTCGACGGCTCAGTTGAGCGGAATGAGTCTGGGATCTATGTTCAACCGATTGACCCACGGACTGACAAAATCGATGGTAAAATATTAGAAATGAACTGAAACTTAAGCCTCTTGATTGAAACCTCTTTTCACTTTCAAGATACTGTCTATAAAAACGCCATGCCCCAGAGTTACACAGATGAGAATTGTGCCAAGGAGGTGAACTGCGGGCTGCCACTACAAAATAGCAGATTTTTAAAATGGATGTAAGTTGGAATGAAAATTTCGGAATCAGGTATTTTGAAACGGCTTTTGATATTGAAAGGCATGGGAGTCGCTGGATTCCAACAGACACTTTAAGTCTGCCCGAGATCGCGGAACTGAAGTTGACTTCAAAGACGTTACTCAACTCGACCTTCATTCGATACAACTTCACTCTAAATGGACCAGACCGAATGGCAATGTATATTGCACCCGAGTCTGGAGTGGAGGTCACAGATTGGTCATTCACTCGTGTCCCTCTGGATGAAAATTACAAGAAGCCATATTTTTTTTACATAACTTATACGGCGGACAGGCGTTCATTAGATTTTTGGATTGAATTCAAGGTTAGACTTGAGAGAACTTAAAAAAATTGGTGCAAAATACGGTTGACTTTTGAAATCATTCTAGCGAAACAAGGAGGAATGGAATGAACCAACATTTAGGCTGGCAGTGAGTGGATCTTTTGCCTATCATAAGAACTATTACTCAGCTGAGTTTAAGGAGTATTTAAACAGTCTTCCAGAATGGGTTTATCCAACAGTCTGGCTGGCATCACTCGAAAGTTGGTACTTCTAAGAAAGAGTCTTTGAGTACACACTTAATTGTATAAATATATTTTTTTTTGTAAAAGTACGAGTACTTTGATGCTTATAAAAAAATAAATATTTTTATTTAAAATCGTGTACGTGTGTATGTCACTGAATATCTGAACATCGACCGTTCCTACAGAACAAGGACAATATTTGTCGGGTCCGCCTGCTAAATATAAAATATAAAAAAATTATTTAACCTCATAGTTCCAAGTTCATAGAATTCCTGGTTTTTATCAGCAAAACCAGGTACGATTTGACATCATCATTATTATTATTACCATTCAAGGAGTTTTACAAAGATCGAAATCGAAAAGTAATTAGATCGTGCAAGGTCAGGACTATCTGGTGGATGTGGCAAAACATCCCAACAAAGCTCCAAAAACTTTTGCCGAGTGGCCAGTGTGGCCTTGCATTGTCATGATGGAATACAACACATTTTCGATTTGTCAATTCGGGCCGCTTTCCTTCATCTGAATTAATCGTTCGGTTGGGTGGTAAAAGTTCAAAGTAGACAATTCCCTTGTAATCCCACCAAACTGATAACATAACTTTCTTTTGATGAATATCAACGTTTGATGTTGTTCACCTGGTTCACCTGGCTTGTTCCACGATCTTTTCCGATTGACATTGTTGTATACGACATTTTTCATCACAAGTTATCAATCGTTTTAAAAATGAATCATTTTCATTAGGAGTTCATGAGTAACCCATATATCGAGTTTTCGAACATGGCAAAGTTGTTTTAAGCGATTTTCAATGCATGTTTGTGATATATAGTATGAAGCTTCTCTGCAATCTCACGTGTTGTACCAGAGCGACCAAAGCGTTTTTCATCTTTGAGTGAAAATCACCAGAACGAAATTTGGCAAACCAATTTTGACGCTGCCGTTCTTTTTAAGCTTCGTCAGCTTTCGATGAGTTTTTTCCTTTCCGAAAATAAAAAAGCAAAATATGACGTTAATGTTCGTTTTGATTTTCCATTTTTCAATAGATCAAAAATGTTTTTTACTGATTGACAGTTGTAGAACCAACTATCAAATAACAAAACGTGTTTGACATTTCGATTACGTCAGCAAACCTAAAAATTCAACTCAAGCCATCTATGAGTGTTATCCGCAATTATTTAGTTGCCAACCCATTATTTGTATTTTGTTTTCTGTAATTTTGCACCTTTTTGAACATTTTTGCCACCTGCACTTTTCTGTTTAAGTAAGCGCTTACATCACACAGATTTCTTCCTGTTCTTATTTTCTCAGATTTTTTCTTCCCTAAAAAATGTAAGTAAACGTCCATTTCTCTGATTCTAGTGTATTTTCAGCTGGATACGAGTTGAGCACAATTTGTAATCTCTACCATCTTTGCTGTTAATTCAATTTTTTTTAATAAGATTGAAATACATTTTAAGGTATTATACATTTGCCGACATTGAGATTGTAATAGAATGAAAATAAAAGCTATTTAGGTTTGGCAAAAGGACAATTGTGTCCGAGGAAAAAAGAGCTCTCATTTTGCAAATTAAAGTCAATAGCCGGACAATTGTAGACATTTTTCAACCATTTGAGTGCTCAAGAAAGATGGTGTACAAAATATTTTGTCGAACGATTTGGGATCACAAACAATATTAAACAAGTCCCTCGAGCATGGAACACAACATCAAAAGAAGACCAAATTATATACCACGCTTCGGCAACAGATCCTTTTAAGAGTTCACGTGACATAAAAAACCAAGTATCATCCGACTACTGCATTAATTTGTCCTCAAGAACCATAGTGTGGATGTTAAATGAAAAACAATTACGTGGGTGTATAGTCCAATCAAAACCGCTTGTGTCGAAAAAGAACTTGAGAGTTAGGTTAGAGTTTGCCAAAAGTCAGCTGGAAAAACTTAAACTTTTGGAAAAATGTACTTTGGAGCGATGAATCTAAGTTTTGCAGGTTCGGCTCGGATGGAAAAAAATATTTTTGGCGCAAGGAATATTTTGAAAACGGTTAAGCATGGTGGTAGGAGCATAATGACCTGAGTAGACTTTTACTGGAATGGTATTGGCCCAATAGTTAAAATCGACACAAAAATGGATCAACACATTTACAAAAACATTATTGCCAATCACATGATACATTTTGCCGAGGACAATCTACCCGCAGTTCACCTCTGACAATGACCCCAAACACACATCGAAATTGGTTAAGAGCTTCTTAGAGGTCAATAAAATTGCCGTTTTAAAATGGCCGGCACATGACTTGATCTAAACCCCAATCGAAAATCAATGGAACTACATCGAACATCATGTGTGACAAAAAAAAAACCGAAATATTTGACAGATTTGTGGCTAATGTTTGGCTAATAAAACTTGCTATTATGTTTTAGGCAAATTTAAAAGAAAAAAGCGTTTTTATGTCAAAGTAAATAAAATGCAGTAATTTTTATGTTTCCAAAAGAAGTGTGCTAAATTCATGTCCACCACTTTAGGTGCTTGGTAAGGTAGGCTCTCCTTTTGCGTGTAAAAAAGGCAGCTTGGGCATTAATATCAAATTTTTAATCATTGAAATACGACTTTTAAAGATTGCATATTTGTTACAATGTTTCAACTCGCAGTTGTTCAAACGGCAACAGACAAAAGTATATATATGGTGCTCAATACAAAAAGAGCTGAAATCCGAATTATTTATATAAACTTTGAAACTTCTTTTTATGAAAAACCATGCCACACTTCTCCATCAATAAAGAAAAAGTTAGCTGGCCAAAAAAAAAAACTCTAAAACAAGCTCGGGAAAGAAACTTTAACCAGATCATCTCTCATCTGTGAAAATATTGCTGTTCGGATAAAAAACCGATATTGACATTATCGTCCATAATGAAGCTTTCACTGCGATTGAACAAGATGCCAGATGAGTTGGTCTTCAAATACAGAGGCAGCGCTAGGCAAAATGCGGGCGAGGCCCCTGTTGTTTTCCAGTTAAGATGAAAGCAAAAACAATTATTAGAACAAATGAACTTTTCGGCTTTTAAAAGCCGGAGTTCCTCATAAAGTTCCAATGGCTGTATATCGCTGTCTTCGCCTTCGTGAAGTATTGTACCTTAATCCTAACAATGTTTGAGAAGTTCCTTCTTGGACAAAGATTTCAAATGATTGATATCGTGGATGAAAACATTTGGTTTCAAGATATTCGCTGAGCGCTTTGAATGGACATTCTGTGCCCACTATTATGGCGTCTATCATTGTGTTAAAAGAGTTAACTCTGTATTGGAAAAAATATCGCTTTTAGTGCTCCGATTCTACATGCCCATCGTGTTTCAGACTGAGAAGATTTTATTGTCAATTTTAATTTAGTTTTTATAAGATACCAACGCTTGCTTGACTTTGAAAAGAGCGCATAAACTTCATTAATAAAGCCGAAAAATGTTTTACATATGGTAGAAGATTTAGCTGCATCTATCAAAAGCAAATTCCAACTATGGCAACCACATGGTGTGAAGAATGCTCGAGGATTCATATAAACTATTCTTGTTCTGACCGTATTGGCGCCGTTGTCATATCCTTGTCCTCTACAGTTTTGGATATTAAGGCCATGTTTTTCTAGTTCCTTTAAAATTGATTGGGTTAAATTTTTCTGTTGTGTTTATTTATTTACGACATATTTTGATTTTTTATTTCCGGAAAGGAAAAACGCATCGCAAGCTCACAAAAAGTTATGTGCTGTTTATGGAGGCAAAGCTCTAAAAGAACGGCAGCGTCAAAATTGGTTTGCCAAATTTCGTTCTGGTGATTTTTCACTCAAAGATGAAAAACGCTCTGGTTGTCCAGTATAAGTTGATGACGACCAAATCAAAGCAATAATCGATTCGGATCGTCACAGTACAACACGTGAGATTGCAGAGAAGCTTCATGTATCACATACATGCATTGAAAATCGCTGAAACAACTTTGCTATGTTCGAAAACTTGGTGCATGGGTAACTCATGAACTCCTAATGAAAATGATCCATTTTTAAAACGATTGATAACTGGTGATGAAAAATGGGTTGTTTACAACAATATCAATCGGAAAAGATCGTGGAACAAGCCAGGTGAATCAGCTCAAACAACATCAAGATCTGATATTCATCAGAACAAAGCTATGTTATCAGTTTGGTGGAATCACAAAGGAATTGTCTACTTTGAAATTTTACCACCCAACCGAACGATCAATTCAGATGAAGGAAAGCGGCTCGAATTGACAAATCGAAAAGGTGTTGTATTCCATTATGACAATGCAACGCCACTCATATCTTTGGTCAATCGGCAAAAACTATTGGAGCTTGGTTGGGATGTTTTGCCTCATCAACCATAAAGTCCTGACCTTGCACCATCTAATTACTTTTTGATTTCAATCTTTGCATAACTCCTTGAATGGTAAAAATTTCAATAACAAAGATGATGTCAAATCGTACCTGGTCCAGTTTTTTACTGATAAAAAATATAAGTTTTATGAACGTGGAATTATGATGCTGTTGGAAAGATGGCAAAAGGTCTTTGCTCAAAATAGGCAACACATTACAGAATAAAGTTATTTCGTTCCATGATAAAATTGTTTTTTATTTTCTAAAAAAATCCGCCATTATTTAGTTGGCAACCTGATATGACATCTTACGATCCGTCAGAAGCACAAAAGCTGAACCAATTTTAACGGCTCCTGAAGAATTATCGAGTTTGATTGGACTACTGAGCCGCTTGGTCACGGATAGAGGTGCCGATTTTACCTCGAAGGTATTCGAGGAATATTGTCATAATCGGCAGTTCATTATGGCACGGCAGCAGTTTGAACTGCACGAGCAAATGTGCAAGTGGAACGCGTAAATCAGTGAATCCTTAATTTTGTTAGTACCACAACAGAGAAATCCAACAATTGGGATGCTTACCTTAGATACTATTCTGCCAAAAGCCGATATCTTCTTAACGAAACGAGACAACCAAGTTTTTACCGAACGAGCTTTTGTTCAATTTCAAGTTATGTGACTGCAAGCGTCCGAGAGGCGCGAGTGTGATTCAATACCGAGTATCTACAGTGGAGAACGTCGAAGCCAAAAGACAAAAGTCGAAAAAGCGTTTCGACTCCAAACGTAAACCGTCATGTCAGTAAGATGGTGGACTCATTGTTATCGAGATCATTCCCCAAGTCACGTGAGAATACAAGAAAATCGAGCCTTAATTCCGAGGCCCGTACCAGGTCAAGAAAATTATTGGAAACGACCGGTATTTGGTCGAGGTCTTGGACGACATTGTCTATAAGCAAACAAAAGCTGCATATTCAAGTCAGGACGTATGAAGCCATGGTGTCGACTTTGTCCGAAGCTTGACGACGCCGCTGATGATGAATCTGAATTGAAAGAGGTTGAAAACATAAAGGCCGAAACGTCTGCATATCAGGAAGAGCCATGTGAGCGTGTGAGTGACACACGACAACATCCAAACAGTCAACTGTCAACTTCTTTATAGTTTTATATTATTGCACTATAAATACCAAACCCTAACTCGTGTATATTTTTTTTGGTTGTCGATACCGTATCTACGACATCAGTGAACTTTCATTCAAGATTATTTGATTCAAGCAACATGCTACAGTAAAAATTTAACTCCACCAAATCCAGCGATAAGATAGTTGTGGTTTGAAGTTTTATCAATCATTTAAATCGAAAACGAACAGATAAGGGTCTAAGATTACGATTTTAGAAACATCTTGGGGATAAGAATTTCGCTAATTTAGTTGTAGAAGTCGCGCTGTTGTTCATGGTAGCAATGATTTGATGTTTCTGGATAAACGTTTTTCAAATCAAAAAGAGCTAACTGTGTGCTAACATTCACGGTAAATTGTGCAATACTGTTCAGTGGACTTATTGAGTTCTCAAAAACTCTTGATTATCACTGATTTAATCTCATATTTAATGTGGGTTTGTCGTGCAAGTGCAAGGGAAGCCGCAAACGTCAATCTTGTCAAGTGCACATCTCTTTGTTGTGTAGTGGTTTGAAACTCAGCTGTGTCTTGGTACCAATTGAGTGATGTTCGAAATGGGGCGGAGAATTGCTTATCGATTTATTAGTGTTTCTCTTAATTCGCAGAATTTTATTCAACATACAATTTTATACAAGTTTTAAAGGATTGTTCATCACACTGCTATTTTTGTTATTCTATTCTATTACTACGAAACAATTTATTATGTTTTTTATTATAATATGAAAACATTAATTTTTAATTTATGTTGGTATATTTTTCGACATTCGTTTTTTTTGAGTTATTGCGTTTTTCAATTGAGGATATTTCGTGTTTTGAGCAATGACATGTGAAACAAAAAGGTCGTCCGAAACCGTGTTTTCGACATTAATTCGGGTAGACTCCACTGTTCATCTGGCAACCAAAAAAAAAAAAATAAGTCAGGGGAGTAACAAAGCCGACAGAGAGAGAGATAGTCTAATTTAAAAAATTATTTAAAAAAATAAGTACCTTCATTAAAACAGTTCGGGATATCAAAAGTGGCAATAATGTAGAGCCCTACAATAGTGAACTAAATGTTTCAGTGAATAGCTTAACCTTTTTTTAAGGGCTGTAACAAATGGTGTTTTGTCGACGAATATTATTGCACTGTTTCTTAGTCTGCAGAAAATAAGAACATACATAGCCTTAGCTGTCTTATACTCGCTGTCCCAACAATTCAAGTCCAAAAGGTTCGCTAGGTAGAAAGCGCCTTGGTGACAATAATTTTACTCTCATTGCCAGTATTGAGAATCTGCAAATTTAGTAAAACTAAAAAACTTTAAATTCAACTATGTATATAGGGACTTTCGAACTTTGAGAGCTGATAGCTGCCATATTGTCAAAGCTACATCGGTCAAATTGGCCTTCATTTATTCAGTCTGTTCTCACTCAGCCTTATTTTATTCGAAAAATAATCTTCATCGATGAGACTCATTTTTGGATGAATGGGTATGTTAATAAACACAATTGTAGAATTTTGGAGTTCCACTTGACATCCAAAAGTGTTCAATGAATCCCGAAAAAATCACAGTTTGTTGTGGATTTTGGGCTGGTGGCGTCATCGGTCCATATTTGTTTAAGAACGACATTGGCCAGTCCATCACAGTTAACGGCGAACTCGATAGGAATTAGGTCATATGGACACCAACGACATTTGGATACAAGAGGATGGCGCTACGTGCCGCATAGCTCACGCCACATCTCACGCGGAGGTGATGTGAACTGGCCACAGAGATCGTGCGATTTGACCCCGTTAGACTTTTTCTTTTAGAGTTTTCTGAAGTCGTAGGTCAATGCGAATAAATTTTAATATAGAAAGCGCTTAATGAAAGATCCTTTAGTATGAAGTTTGCTAGCTTTAAAAGACCGAAAAAAATATTTTTTTTTCAACTAACCAAAGCCAACCTAGCGTAGCTTAATAAGATTTGGATTAAGATTTTATATATTTTTTCACGCATGTTACATAACAAGACATTGTCTTTACTCAGATTTGAGTTACCATAACTAAATAAACCTAGTGAATATATAAATTATAAAAATAATAATGCAGTATTATTGCAAATCAATTTAACAAATTTTCAAAATTCACATATAAAAAATTAAAATAATATGAAATAATAAATTAATTATAAATAGTTTTAACAAATAATTAAATTTAACAGCTAAAGTTTTAAAATTAGAAATTCAAAAATTTCATTCTTCTTTCCATTTAACATTAATTTCAATAAATAGGCTTAAAAAGTGATTTAATTTTTAATGAGATTTAACTTCCCTTAAAATAGAGAACACGCAACACATTATATAGGTTCCGTCCAAATAAGTCTCTTTAACAGTATTGCAATAAGATTTTTTTTTGCAGATTATGAGTTTTCTTTTATTTATCTATAATGTTTAAAATTGGATTAAAAATTAGACTCAAAATTGAGATCACAGATTGTTGGCTCAACAAAAGGGGCCCGACGGTTTTCTAAATATTTTTATTAAACAAAATTATTATTTTAGACTCTAATAAATAAAATAACGTTTTGAAAATTGTAAAATAATGTAAAATATATTAAATCTAATAACATGGTATTACCCTCTGTAACATCGGTTGCCTGCTTGCTCGTAGAATTGTGTCTCTTCACAATTGCTCTTCTCATCAAATATTTGGTCGAAGATCACCCGGGGGCTGAGAAATCTGCGTGATGGTTCGATCTTTAGCTGATTGAGGTCTTGACTCTTCGCATTCGGGTGGTTTGAAGTCCTTGCATGATTTTTTGGTTAAGTTGTAACGTGCACCTCTCTATTGGGTCTATCCCCACGTTTTCCGTGTGGTTGAGTATTATTTTCTCAAACTTTGAGATCGTTCTCATTGTGCTTGGAAATAAAGTGAACCAAACTGGGTCATAACTGCCTTGATGAGCTGCTTGTAAACTAGTAATTTACCATTTTTTTTCTTCAATATATTGCAGACATGTTGGTTGAACTTTAAGCGCTCGCTGAAATTTATTCCCATACTTATACTTAAATTTTGGATGAGGCGAAATGAGTATGCCGTCCAGGAAGGTGATCTGTTAGTTAGTTAGTTAAGTTTTGTATGACTTTTATTTTCATTTTAAATTCATTACATTCAATGTTCTAAGTCTATTGACAAATAATTTAAACATTATTTTTTGTTTTTTAAAAAAAGAAAAGCAAAAAGATATATTTATAAATATATATATATATATATATAAAGCACAACATTAAAAAGCTTCTTCAACTATACATTTTCTATAACGCAGTGCATTTCTGCAGTAGTTGTAAAGTAAGTCCCACCCTCGAACTCCATTTAAGATTTGAATTGCTTCATCTTTTTCCAAAATATACGAATTGAAGAATCTCACTCGAATTTCTTTTAATATTGGGCATATTGAAAGAGAAGTGATATATATCCTCTCGTGTCTCCATATTGCAAAGTTTGCACAAAATAGGTAGCTCTGGGCGGTGTGGAATGAAATTCAGACTCAGTAGCTCTCCCCTGATTTTAAAAATGATGTTGATTTTTTTTATAGAGTTGCAGTTTAAAAAGTAGGTTTTTTCAGCTAGAGTGTGATTCAGCTTACTGTAATATGTCCTATACTGCGAAGACTGTGCATCCATGACATATCGATCATACATGCCTCGATCTACTTTTTTCAACAAAACGTTGAGTTGTGCCCTGAGCTGTTCAAAATGTCCATCGGGTGATATCCTTGTGGTTTCTCCACAGTCTCATGCAAGGCGTTCCCATTCGTGAAAAAACTTGCCCTGCTTCTATTTACATTCTTGAGTACAATTTTTGGCAGTCTATTGTCACTCATTGCCATAACTTTTATTATTTACTCAAAATGAAGTTTCAATGTTTCCAAAAATATAGGCGGCGTAAGTGCAGCAAATAATTAGGCGTAGCACTTGGTAAATAGAATATTCGCTTTTAGAAATACCGAAGAAACTTCTCAACTTCAACAAAGGAACAATAACCCCACACCTGCGCTCCGTAAAGAAGAACTGAAGCTGCAGTTGAGCGAAAGAGTTTTTGTTTCGAGCTGTGGGTTACATACTTGTTGTTGATACAGCGAGATTGCTCTTTTGGCTTCCGATTCAAGTTCGAGGACACCAAAATACCTAGGTATTTCTACTCGCGAACAATTTCCACGACTTCTCCTTGGAACATCCATTTTTCGCTTCGAGAATATCTTTCACCACCTCCTCTGAACACCATTGCTTTCGATTTACTCAGGTTCACGCTCAGATTCCAGTGTTTACAGTAAACGCTGAGCCTACTCATCATAAGTTTTAGCCCATCCACAGTGTCGGATAGTATTTAAGAGCTGGAATTTGTATGCTGCCGAACTCAATTCCACCCTTTACAGCATCTGATATATCCTTGATGAACAAGATAAACAGCAACGCACTCAAGATACATCCTTGCTTCACACCCATTGTTGTTTTGAATTCTCCAGATGCAGCCACATTATTTGCATACATTGCTCTTATAATGTTGATTATTTTTGTTGAGAGGCCAATGGTGTACAATTTGTAAATCAGAGCCTCGCGTGCTATGGTGTCGAAGGCAGCTCGAAATTCAACGAAAGAGGCATATTTTTTTTTATGTTTCTGTTTATATATCTCCGCAATATTAAGTAATACAAATACTTGATCGATTGTTGAGTAATTCTTTCTAAATCCTGTCTGAAACTCCTGCAAAACTTTTTTCTTTTAAACCCAGTTGGTAAGTCTGTGATCTGTATGTTCCGACAACGGGTCGTAAAATTTCGTCTTCCTCTCGCTGAAGTTGTTGCTAGCGGTTATTGCTTGTGTTAATTTGTAGTCCCTTCTTGTACTCTTTTAGCTGCAGTCTCGGGAAAAAGCGAAAAAGCTTATAACAGCGTCTTCGTCTCTGTATTCTTTTTTTGGTTGATCCAATGTTTGAATGATGAAAAGTACTGGTGATATTCTTCCTCCTTGTTGGACTCCTACCAGTTTCAGCATTCAATTATTTACAAAAAATACTCTATTTATTAAAATTGAAGAGGAAATTCCATCTTGCTAAGTTTCAACATCAAATAATCTTGCAACGGTTGTCTCCTTTTTGTTTAGCCCCACGGTTATATGTCTGTGAAGTTTAATCAGTTAATGGATGGTTGAATGCTTCTCCTGAAATACATATTGGTGGTCAATAGGAAACTTCAGCTCCATTCAATTTCAAAAGCATCACTAGAAATAACAATTGCTTGATTTTTCTTTCAATTTTATTTTAAATGGTATCTCGCTGACCACTGAAATAGATTTGTAAATAATCTGGGAAAAGAAGAGGACCGTGAATAGACCCTTGCGGCACTCCTTCTTTAATGTTAAAAGAACGACGACATGACTCCACCAATACTCCACCGATACTTTCCGATTTTCCAACGGCTCTCTCTTCATTTGACTCCATTATATAAGTTCAAGGAACATTTGTGGACCTAAGGCCCATTTCCTTTGAAACATTGTAAAATTTTGTTCTATGCCTAAGAGTTAACGCGGTCCACAGTTGAACACCCTTGCTCAAGGTTATCTTATTTATCCCAATGCAGATGAGCTTCTCAGCCGTAATTGAGTTGACAAATGAGAAGCGGCCAAAGAATTCGAAAGTCGACTGGTATTGGGCGCCAATATTCTGCGCAGTTTGGTTTGCAATCTTCTATGCCGCAGTGATTCCAAGCTTCCATTCCTACCCCAAGGTTCTCTCAATCACCGATGAACCAACGAATCGAGACAAATTTATCGGAGAGAGAGCCGAAATCCAGCTCTTGGGACTTGCGAAAATTGGCCTCAAGTTGGCAGGAACTCACGAAAACGAAGTCATAGCTGTGCGGTACCTGCTGAACGAGATCGAAGTAATCAAGAGAAACGCTCGTCTAGATCTCTACGACTTTGAAGTTGAATTGCAGTTCCCATCCGGTGAGTTTATGCTTTGGGACATGGCTATGCTGTATCACAATGTCCAGAATATTATTGTCAAAATTGGTCCGAAAGGTTCCAACAGCACATCTTACCTTTTGCTGAATAGTCATTTTGATTCTGAGGTAGGATCACCAGGTGAGGATCACTGAACATAGCATGAGCTATTTTTTTATATTTCTTAATTTTTAGGTGCTGGTGATGCTGGAGTGATGATTGTGATCATGCTGGAGACCCTTCGGGTGATATCAATATCGGAAACACCCTTAAAGAATCCAGTTGTTTTTTTGTTAAACGGCGCTGAAGAGTTATGTCTTATGGGGGCGCATGGATTTATAACGCAACACAGATGGGCAGAGAATGTCAAGTAAGAAAAATTATACCGGAAGCCAGATCCAATCGCTGATAGACTTTTTCTAGGGGCTTGATAAACCTGGACTCTGCTGGAAGTGGTGGAAGGGAGATTCTATTTCAATCGGGACCAAATCATCCTTGGTTGACAAAGGTTCGAACACTTCTTTGAGCTTTATGCAATCTCACTCTTGCTTCTTTCTACAGTACTATGGTCAAAGTGTCCCTCATCCATATGCATCGACCTTGGCGGAGGAGCTTTTCCAAAACAACTTCATTCCATCGGACTCGGACTTCAGAGTCTTCAGAGATTATAAGGGTGTCCCGGGACTTGACATGGCTCACACGTCCAACGGATATATTTACCACACTAAATTTGACCGGTTTAGTAATGTACCTCGAGGGACTTATCAGACCACCGGCGATAACATATTGGCCCTGACCAGAGCTCTGGCCAATGTCTACGAGCTGGAGGAACCGGAGGTGAGCTTCAGTCATAATTGTCATTATTTCTTTATTCATTTGCCTTGCAGAAATATGGTGAAGGACACACGGTTTTCTTTGACTACTTGGGCTGGTTCACCGTTTACTATACAGAGGGCGCTGGTGTTGCAATAAACATTACAGTGTCAATTGCTACTCTTGTCAGTATTGTTGTCTCCTTCTGGCTGATGCTTAAGCAAAAAGGATACGAAACGAAGCCATGTACGATTCGATTTCTTCAGATTTTCGGAGTACAACTTTTGACAGTCCTTGTTGCGCTTGGTCTTACGATTCTTATCGCAGTGATTGTCAATGCGATGGGCCTAAGCTTGTCATGGTACAAGGCGCCTTGGATGATTTTTGGCCTGTACTTTTGTCCGATGTTCTTTGCCTTGGGCATTGTTCCAGCCTTCTACTTGGGGTGGACTAAGCAAAGGGTAAGGTGAAATGAAATCATAAATTGCCTCACTCTTTTAAGTTTTGTTTTCAGACTACGATGAGCCTTCGTAACTCGGTCCAACTTTTTCTTCATTCTCATGCTGTCATCATGGTCTTTTTGACACTGCTACTAACTGGAATGGGCATACGTTCTGCTTTCATGCCCATGATCGGTGTTTTCTTCTACGCAATATCCGTAATATTGGGACTGCTGGTGACGATTATCTTTAAGAAGAGTGAGTTCAAGATTCTGAGAAGAAAATCACAGGTTTTGATGCTTGTTTATTTTTTTAGAATCATTATGGCTTCCGATACATTTGGTTTGCGAACTGTTTCCATTTTGGTTCTACACCTACATGTGCTATATTTTCTTCATGGTGTTCAATGCTATGCAAGGACGAAATGGCCCTTCCGGCAATCCGGAGCTGTTCGTTGGCGGAGTCACAGCGATTTTGTGTCTTCTTTTCGCTGGATTTATCGTAAGTCAAATTGAATAAACATGGTTTATTAATTGGCCCTTAGATTATTTCCCATCATCTCTTTAAAAAAATATCTATGGAATGATTACAAATCGTAGCTTCTAGACAGAAATCATCCCTCAAACATGAGGCCATTTATTCCCATAAATGGTGGTCACCTTTAAAAGCATAGAACTCAGAACGCTCCCCTGAGATACACCATTTTCAATAGACAATTTTGCTTCGGCAAAAGTCGTTATGCGTGAGAGCCAATGATACAGTGACCTGTGATTATTCCTACGACCTTACTAATTATATTCCTGTTAAGGCTAAGGAGTTTATTTGTCCTTATTGGATTAATGAGAGGCCGAATTCGCCTCGAAGTCCTACATCCAGTCCAGTTTCACCCATCTCCGATTGGTGATATTGATGGCATCTGTATTTAGTATGGTGTTTATTGCTTGAATTGAGGGGTAAGAGGTCTCCTGATTTATTGCCAGTGGCAAGCTCACCCCTATTCTAGCTAGCTCGTCGGCTCTTTCATTGCCTGAAATACCACTAAACGTTTGGATGGTAAGGAGGTGTTAAGTTTCGATGTGAAGAACGGCCAATAGGCAGAAGAATCAGTGCGCTTCCACTGAATAATCTGAATAATATTTTTTTAATTTTATTCGCTCCAAGAACTTCTGCGATGAACCAAGGGCAACTTTGATTGTGAATTCTGAAATCAGACAAAAACATTTGAAAGTATTCGAGCTTAGTATTGGGATTTGCGCTTGTGTGTGTGTGTGTGTGTGTAGTGGATGTATAAGGAGAACCCAATTAGCACTATGTGCCGTTTTGCTACCACTGCTCTTTTTTGTTTATAATTGAGTAATTTATGAGTGCTTCCTTACAACCATCATGCTGCATTAAGAAAGTTAATTAGTTGCTTTATTGGATATTTCATCGAAGGACTCGAAAAAGGCGTTGCCTAATGTTCGCTCTCTGAATCTAGCCAGCGCTGGGCAACTTCACAGAAAATGAGTAAGTGTCTCCTTTTCTGAAGTGTCGCTACAGCTGCGACAGTGTGTGTTTTATGGGATGTTAAGTCTGATTGCGTGGTCTCCTATCGGCCAGTGCCCTGTGATGATCGCTATTATTCTCGCGATGTCAGTGCGGGTCCGACTAAGGAGATCCTCAGTCCGTGTTAGGTTATATAGCGGCCATGTTTTCCTGGATTTTGCGCAAGTGTTAAGTTGAGACCACCTAAAGCCAGCAATTTTCTGGAAATTTGTATCGATTTTAGCTTTGACTAGTCAAAGTGGAATATGCACCTCCGCGGCATGTGAGCTATCGAGTGCTGCACCTTGCTTGGCTAGTTCGTCAGCTCTTTCATTATCTGGGATGTGACTGTGCCCGGGAACCCAAATAATGGTTATCTTGAATCTTTCTGCTATACTAGCAAGCTGTTCGCGGCAGTCTTGAACTATTTTCGATATTTTTTTTTTTTTAAACTCAATTATTTCCCACAATTAACACTATAAAATTTTAAAATACAAACGAGAAATACTTAATTCGCTAACTATTAAAATACTGTGTATGACCGATGATCGGTTCGCAACACATAAAAATTATAAATTAAGCTCTATGTATATGTAACCAGTATTAAATTAATAATATTTTTTTTTATTTATAATAATCTTGAACTCTAGAAAGAAAAGTGGAGCTAAAAAAAAATTCTCCTTTTATTGTTATTTTTCTTACAAAAAAAACTAACCTAATTTAACCTAACTTAACCTAATTTAACCTAACTAAACCTTATTTAACCTAACTTTACCTAATGTAACCTAGCTTAACCTAACTTAACCTAAGCGTTAGCTTCAACCAAGTCAAGCCACCAATATTTTGCTCTGTTTAATCTATTAATATTACTTAAATCTCTTTCAGGCACGCTCATGCAGTACCTCCAGTCAGCAGATCCATCCCCCGAGTGCATTGGCACACCGTGAACCCTTTTGTCTGTTGCTCTTCTAGCAGCATGGTATATAATAGGATAATTGTTCGAGTCCGATAAGTAGCTACGTGCGTCCAGATACAGGAATGCTTCAGGTGGTAAATGTCCGTTTTCTAATGAATTTCTAAAATATCCCGGGTTAGGATAAAACAAACCCGATATGAGCTTATTCTCAGTAACATTCGCCGACCGCGCAAAATGATTCCTTACAAGGTCCAGGATAACGTTGTCAATCCTAGACACGCCGGAAACATCCAATAGTCTTTTGTTAGAGACGTAATGTCGAAAGTCGGAATGTGCGCTTCTGTACAACCGTTCAAATATTCTTTTCCATACAAGATGGACTTATGTTCCACCATACTGGACTCACATAAGACAGAATTGAACGCACAAAGGCTTGGTAACAAATAACCTTCGCATCGGATCCTAGATAGTCGGAGTATAAATGTCTTTCTTTCGCTGCTTCCTTTTTTTTAACTGGGTATTTACGTGTTCATTGTAGTACAAAAAATTGTCTAAATGAACACCTAAACACTTCACAACAGTCTTTGACTCGATGCGAAGTTTATTTGAAGATTTTATTACCATGTTTTTCCAATTGCACCCTGTCCTACTGTGGTGCGGAACAGTATAGTTTCACACTTGGAGCTGTTTTATTTAAGTTTCCAGTATCGACAGAATACCTGAAGATGGTCGAACTTAGTTTGGAGATCGTTCTGTATGTTTTGTTATATTAGAGCCATGAGCATAAAGGATGACATCGTCGGCAAATGCTATTGAGTTATCCAAGTCCCTAATCATTTCAGAAACGTAAATTTTAAAGAGTATTGGTGCCGATACTGTGCCTTGCAACAGACCTTCAGTGACTTCAAAAACCATAGTCGTCATATATTTTCCATTTGTTACCACAAATTTCTTCCCCCGAATCATTCATTGATTAGTCCTAGTGGAATATGCACCTCCGCGGGATGTGAGCTATCGAGTGCTGCACCTTGCTTGGATAGTTCGTCAGCTCTTGCATTACCTGGGATGTGACTGTGCCCGGGATCCCAAAAAATTATTATGTTGAATCTTTCCAATATAGTAGTAAGCTGTTCGCGGCAGTCTTGAGCTATTTGCGAGGAGGCTGTTTGGCTATCAACGAGAATAGTTATTCTTTGTATCGAGTCTGTGTGTTTGATTGATCTGATTAGATGACACGCTTCCTTAATAGCGAAGAGTTCTGCCTGAAAGATACTGGCATCGTTCGGCAGTCTCAAGGCTGTACATATATTCAGATCCTCTGAGAAAAGACCGTCTGTGTAGATTCTCACATCCGAGATGAAATTAATGCGTCCACTATTCCAGTCTTCTTTCGTCGGAAGAACTACGTCTACGTATTTTCCTAAATCATGATAAGTCGTCGTATAGTCTGTCTGATTTGGTGCTAATTCCCTCGGTATTGAGTCTAGGATACAGTTGTGTTCATATGGCTTTGAGGTCCATAGCTTAGATTCTCTGAGTCTAACTGCACTATGTGTAGTTATGTTATGTTTTTGGAGGTCTATAGGCAATAGATGGAGCCCGACTGTCATAGCATCCGTAGGAGTAGTTCTAAGGGCGCCTGTGGTCCCTACATTCTTTGTACCTTGTTGAGTTTTGCAATATTGTGTTTTTTCTTAAGATCCGGCCACCAAAATAATGATCCGTAAGATAGACTCCTAGGTACTTTGCGCTAGAGACAGTTGTTGACCGTTTAGGCGGGTGAAAGTAAAGATTGGTATTACATTTTTCTTGGTGAAAAGCATCATTTCCGTTTTACTAGGGTTAATACATAGGCCACAACTTGTAGCCCAGGTGTCAACTTTTTTTAAAGCAAGTTCCATGATCTCGCTGATCACGGTAGGAAATTTTCCAGACACAAGAATTACCAAGTCATCTGCGTAAGCTACTACTTTAATCCTCTCCCTATCTAGTTTGTAAGAGTATTTTATTCTTGACAATAAGCCAGAGAAGAGGTGAGATAACGCCTCTTTGGGGTGTTCCTCTGGTGGCTATTTTATATATAGTACAGCTCCCTAACGTGGCCTGTATATTTCTGGTTCTAAGCATGGTGGCAACCCATTGATTGATGTTATTATCTATGCTCAGACTTGTAAGGGACACATGAACTGTTTCCATAAGTATGTTATTAAAAGCCCCTTCTATTTCTAGGAAGGTTGCTAGTGTGTATTCTTTACAGTAAAGAGATTTTTCCACAGTTCTCAACACCTCGTGTAGTGCTGTTTTTGTGGATTTACCTCTAAGGTAGGCGTGCTGGGATTTTGATAGACACGTTTCACCTAAAGAGCTTCGTATGTGATTGTCGAGAATCCATTCAAGTGTCTTCAAGACAAAGGATGTGAGGCTGATTGGTCTGAAGTTCTTCGCATTTTCATGTCGGCGTCTGCCTGACTTCGGTATGAAAACCACTCGCGCCATGACCATCGGTATGTAATTTCTAAGTATACAGCTAATGAAAATTGGCTTAAGCCACTGAATCATGACCAGAATAATTCCATCTGAGCTCGCGGTTTTAAATGGGGCGAAACTGTTTATGGCCCATTCAATTTTGTCATTGGTTATGATTGAACTTATGTTTTCCCAATTGCGTGGTGACACGGGTCGAGGATCGAAAAGTTCTGTCAGACGATTCTGTCCACGCCCCACCTGGCTTTCTTAGAAATGATGGATTTGAGTGCTCTTTATATAGAATCTTATTTAGTCTGGCTGAGCCGGTGATTTGCACTTAATCTGCAGTATTCTGAATTAGTTTTAAAACAACTGTCTTTAGTCTATTTTTCCCTCAAAATTGTAATATTCTTGACTATTTTTAGATACCCATTCTCCACTTCTTCCGGAAACCAAAACTGCTGTTTTCTGTATTCGCTATACTCGCTGTGATCTTCATTATTATTGCCGCAACGCCAGCTGCATTCCCGTTCAGAAAAGATGTCGCTGTCAAAAGGTTTTATGTTATTGTAAGTACTTTTCGTAAATATTCGTCTAACACTTGCTGCAACCTACACTTTTAGCCAAGCAATCGCGTCTTCCATTCATTCGATGGCCAGACAATACGCAACGAATCTGGAATTTTTGTCCAACCCATTGATCCAAGGACTGATAAGATTGACGGTAAAACTATACAAACTATAAAACTTCGAGTAAGACCTTTATTACAATCTCAGATACGGTTTACAAAAATGCGAAGCCTCAAAGCTATACGGATGAGAACTGCGCCACCGAAATGTTCTGCGGATTGCCACTTTACTACAGCAGATTTTTGGCTTGGATGTAAGCTCGAATGCATCCCACTTGATCAAATCGTAAGTTGGATTTTCTATTTTTCAGGCACGCGAGTCGCTGGATTCCAACAGACACGTTAAGTCTACCCGAAACCGTGGAACTGAAGATGACTGCGAAGATTTTACTCAACTCGACCTTCATTCGGTACAACTTCACTCTAAATGGTCCAGACCGAATGACAATTTACATTGAACCCGAGTCTGGAGTGGAGGTCACAGACTGGTTCTTCAATCGCACCCCTTTGGACGAGAAATTAAAGCCGCCTTATTTTATTTACTCGACTTATACAGTACAGAGGCGTCCCTTAGATTTTTGGATTGACCTGAAGGTTTGATTTGAATGGAATTTGAAAAACATCCTTGAAAAAAAAACCATTTATTTTTTTTTAATTAACAGCGAGACAAAGAAAGTTGGGAAGGACCAACTTTAAGACTGGCAGTGAGTGGACATTTTGTCTATCACAAGCATTTCTACACAGCCGAGTTTAAGGAGTATTTGAACAATCTTCCAGAATGGGTTTATCCAACGGTCTGGCTGGCATCACTCGAGAGTTGGTATTTCTAATGGAAGGTCCTTAAATATTTCTTTTATGCGGAAATCGATAAATAAAAAAAAATCTTCTGAGCATTTTTGCATCATTATGAAGCTTGGCTTAGTGTTAACATTTTAAAGGACAATTAGTACTCTACCGGATACTAGAAAGCGTGGCCATTCATAACTTAGTATTGGAGTTAATACTTCCACGGTTCTCAATGCTTTGAAACGACATGACCAGATCCCAATATTATACTCCGGCATTTTGCAAAGTGTCACTTTAGCGTCACGAAGTGGATCACAAAGAGCCACCTGTAATTGGATCTTCTTAAGATTCGATCACGAAAATCCTATACGCTGTCAAGACCGTTTCGGTATAAATTTGATCCTCCTGCGGAGCAGAACAGATATCACGATAATGGCACACTTACTAACTTCTGAGGTGAAGCTGCTTTTCATCTTTCTCGGTGCACGGTGCTTTCAGAATTCTGGAATTGCTTGCTGATTTGAACAGGAGCTGGCTCTACGAGCAGTCAGTTGGTAGTTGGCTCTACGAGCAGTCAGTTGGTAGTTGGCTATAGGGGCAGTCAGTTGCTAGCTGGCTATAGGGGCAGTCAGTTGCTAGCTGGGTATAGGGGGCATTCAGTTGCTAGCTGGCTATAGGGGCAGTCAGTTGCTAGCTGGCTATAGGGGCTGTCAGTTGGTATCTGACTGTAGGGGCAGTCAGTTGCTAGCTGGCTATAGGGGCATTCAGTTGCTAACTGGCTTAAGGGGGCAGTCAGTTGCTAGCTGGCTGAAGGGGCATTCAGTTGCTTGCTAGCTCTAGGGACAGTTATTCGCTAGCTGACTGAAGGGGGCAGTCAGTTGCTAGCTGTTATAGTGGCAGTCAGTTGCTAGCTGGTTATAGGGGCATTCAGTTGCTAGCTGGCTATAGGGGCAGTCGGTTGCTAGCTTGCTGAAGGGGGCATTCAGTTGCTAGCTGGCTATAGGGGCAGTCAGTTGCTAGCTGGGTATAGGGGGCATTCAGTTGCTAGCTGGCTATAGGGGCAGTCAGTTGCTAGCTGGCTATAGGGGCAGTCAGTTGCTGGCTACCTATATAGTTAGCTGCCTAAAAGTGTATTCAGTTGCTAGCTAGCTGAAGGGGCATTCAGTTGCTAGCTGGCTATAGGGGCAGTCAGTTGCTCGCTGGCTGAAGGGGCATTCAGTTGCTAGCTGGCTATAGGGGCAGTCAGTTGCTAGCTGGCTGAAAGTGTATTCAGTTGCTAGCTTGCTGTAGAGGCAGTTAGTTGCTATGTGGCTATAGGGGCAGTCAGTTGCTAGCTGGCTATAGGGGCAGTCAGTTGCTCGCTGGCTGAAGGGGCAGTCAGTTGCTAGCTGGCTATAGGGGCAGTCAGTTGCTAGCTTGGTATAGGGGGTATTCAGTTGCTAGCTGGCTATAGGGGCAGTCGGTTGCTAGCTTGCTGAAGGGGGCATTCAGTTGCTAGCTGGCTATAGGGGCAGTCAGTTGCTAGCTGGGTATAGGGGGCATTCAGTTGCTAGCTGGCTATAGGGGCAGTCAGTTGCTCGCTGGCTGAAGGGGCATTCAGTTGCTAGCTGGCTATAGGGGCAGTCAGTTGCTAGCTGGCTGAAAGTGTATTCAGTTGCTAGCTTGCTGTAGAGGCAGTTAGTTGCTATGTGGCTATAGGGGCAGTCAGTTGCTAGCTGGCTATAGGGGCAGTCAGTTGCTCGCTGGCTGAAGGGGCAGTCAGTTGCTAGCTGGCTATAGGGGCAGTCAGTTGCTAGCTTGGTATAGGGGGTATTCAGTTGCTAGCTGGCTATAGGGGCAGTCGGTTGCTAGCTTGCTGAAGGGGGCATTCAGTTGCTAGCTGGCTATAGGGGCAGTCAGTTGCTAGCTGGGTATAGGGGGCATTCAGTTGCTAGCTGGCTATAGGGGCAGTCAGTTGCTAGCTGGCTATAGGGGCAGTCAGTTGCTGGCTACCTATATAGTTAGCTGCCTAAAAGTGTATTCAGTTGCTAGCTAGCTGAAGGGGCATTCAGTTGCTAGCTGGCTATAGAGGCAGTCAGTTGCTCGCTGGCTGAAGGGGCAGTCAGTTGCTAGCTGGCTATAGGGGCAGTCAGTTGCTAGCTTGGTATAGGGGGTATTCAGTTGCTAGCTGGCTATAGGGGCAGTCAGTTGCTAGCTGGTTATAGGGGCATTCAGTTGCCAGCTGGCTGAAGGGAGCATTCAGTTGCTTGCTGGCTATAGAGGCATTCAGTTGCTAGCTGGCTGAAGGGGGCATTCAGTTGCTAGCTGGCTATAGGTGCATTCGGTTGCTAGCTGGCCGAAGGAGGCATTCAGTTGCTAGCTGGCTATAGGGGCAGTCAGTTGCTCGCTGGCTATAGGGGCAGTCAGTTGCTAGCTGGGTATAGGGGGCATTCAGTTGCCAGCTGGCTGAAGGAGGCATTCAGTTGCTAGCTGGCTATAGGGGCATTCGGTTGCTAGCTGGCTATAGGGGCAGTCAGTTGCTAGCTTGGTATAGGGGGTATTCAGTTGCTAGCTGGCTATAGGGGCAGTCAGTTGCTAGCTGGTTATAGGGGCATTCAGTTGCTAGCTGGCTATAGGGGCAGTCAGTTGCTCGCTGGCTGAAGGGGCAGTCAGTTGCTCGCTGGCTGAAGGGGCAGTCAGTTGCTAGCTGGCTATAGGGGCAGTCAGTTGCTCGCTGGCTGAAGGGGCAGTCAGTTGCTAGCTGGCTATAGGGGCAGTCAGTTGCTAGCTTGGTATAGGGGGTATTCAGTTGCTAGCTGGCTATAGGGGCAGTCGGTTGCTAGCTTGCTGAAGGGGGCATTCAGTTGCTAGCTGGCTATAGGGGCAGTCAGTTGCTAGCTGGGTATAGGGGGCATTCAGTTGCTAGCTGGCTATAGGGGCAGTCAGTTGCTAGCTGGCTATAGGGGCAGTCAGTTGCTGGCTACCTATATAGTTAGCTGCCTAAAAGTGTATTCAGTTGCTAGCTAGCTGAAGGGGCATTCAGTTGCTAGCTGGCTATAGAGGCAGTCAGTTGCTCGCTGGCTGAAGGGGCAGTCAGTTGCTAGCTGGCTATAGGGGCAGTCAGTTGCTAGCTTGGTATAGGGGGTATTCAGTTGCTAGCTGGCTATAGGGGCAGTCAGTTGCTAGCTGGTTATAGGGGCATTCAGTTGCCAGCTGGCTGAAGGGAGCATTCAGTTGCTTGCTGGCTATAGAGGCATTCAGTTGCTAGCTGGCTGAAGGGGGCATTCAGTTGCTAGCTGGCTATAGGTGCATTCGGTTGCTAGCTGGCCGAAGGAGGCATTCAGTTGCTAGCTGGCTATAGGGGCAGTCAGTTGCTCGCTGGCTATAGGGGCAGTCAGTTGCTAGCTGGGTATAGGGGGCATTCAGTTGCTAGCTGGCTATAGAGGCAGTCAGTTGCTCGCTGGCTGAAGGGGCAGTCAGTTGCTAGCTGGCTATAGGGGCAGTCAGTTGCTAGCTTGGTATAGGGGGTATTCAGTTGCTAGCTGGCTATAGGGGCAGTCAGTTGCTAGCTGGTTATAGGGGCATTCAGTTGCCAGCTGGCTGAAGGGAGCATTCAGTTGCTTGCTGGCTATAGAGGCATTCAGTTGCTAGCTGGCTGAAGGGGGCATTCAGTTGCTAGCTGGCTATAGGTGCATTCGGTTGCTAGCTGGCCGAAGGAGGCATTCAGTTGCTAGCTGGCTATAGGGGCAGTCAGTTGCTCGCTGGCTATAGGGGCAGTCAGTTGCTCGCTGGCTGAAGGGGCAGTCAGTTGCTAGCTGGCTATAGGGGCAGTCAGTTGCTAGCTGGTTATAGGGGCATTCAGTTGCTAGCTGGCTATAGGGGCAGTCGGTTGCTAGCTTGCTGAAGGGGGCATTCAGTTGCTAGCTGGCTATAGGGGCAGTCAGTTGCTAGCTGGGTATAGGGGGCATTCAGTTGCTAGCTGGCTATAGGGGCAGTCAGTTGCTAGCTGGCTATAGGGGCAGTCAGTTGCTGGCTACCTATATAGTTAGCTGCCTAAAAGTGTATTCAGTTGCTAGCTAGCTGAAGGGGCATTCAGTTGCTAGCTGGCTATAGAGGCAGTCAGTTGCTCGCTGGCTGAAGGGGCATTCAGTTGCTAGCTGGCTATAGGGGCAGTCAGTTGCTAGCTGGCTGAAAGTGTATTCAGTTGCTAGCTTGCTGTAGAGGCAGTTAGTTGCTATGTGGCTATAGGGGCAGTCAGTTGCTAGCTGGCTATAGGGGCAGTCAGTTGCTCGCTGGCTGAAGGGGCAGTCAGTTGCTAGCTGGCTATAGGGGCAGTCAGTTGCTAGCTTGGTATAGGGGGTATTCAGTTGCTAGCTGGCTATAGGGGCAGTCAGTTGCTAGCTGGGTATAGGGGGCATTCAGTTGCTAGCTGGCTATAGGGGCAGTCAGTTGCTAGCTGGGTATAGGGGGCATTCAGTTGCTAGCTGGCTATAGGGGCAGTCAGTTGCTAGCTGGCTATAGGGGCAGTCAGTTGCTGGCTACCTATATAGTTAGCTGCCTAAAAGTGTATTCAGTTGCTAGCTAGCTGAAGGGGCATTCAGTTGCTAGCTGGCTATAGAGGCAGTCAGTTGCTCGCTGGCTGAAGGGGCAGTCAGTTGCTAGCTGGCTATAGGGGCAGTCAGTTGCTAGCTTGGTATAGGGGGTATTCAGTTGCTAGCTGGCTATAGGGGCAGTCAGTTGCTAGCTGGTTATAGGGGCATTCAGTTGCCAGCTGGCTGAAGGGAGCATTCAGTTGCTTGCTGGCTATAGAGGCATTCAGTTGCTAGCTGGCTGAAGGGGGCATTCAGTTGCTAGCTGGCTATAGGTGCATTCGGTTGCTAGCTGGCCGAAGGAGGCATTCAGTTGCTAGCTGGCTATAGGGAGCATTCAGTTGCCAGCTGGCTGAAGGAGGCATTCAGTTGCTAGCTGGCTATAGGGGCATTCGGTTGCTAGCTGGCTATAGGGGCATTCGGTTGTTAGCTGGCTGAAGGAGGCATTCAGTTGCTAGCTGGCTAAAGGGAGCATTCAGTTGCTAGCTGGCTATAGGGGCAGTCAGTTGATAGCTGGCTATAAGGGGATTCGGTTGCTAGCTGGCTGAAGGGGGCATTCAGTTGCCAGCTGGCTATAGGGGCAGTCAGTTGCTAGCTGGTTATAGGGGCATTCAGTTGCTAGCTGGCTATAGGGGCAGTCAGTTGATAGCTGGCTATAAGGGGATTCGGTTGCTAGCTGGCTGAAGGGGGCATTCAGTTGCCAGCTGGCTATAGGGGCAGTCAGTTGCTAGCTGGTTATAGGGGCATTCAGTTGCCAGCTGGCTATAGGGGCAGTCAGTTGCTAGCTGGCTATAGGGGCATTCGGTTGCTAGCTGGCTATAGGGTCATTCGGTTGTTAGCTGGCTGAAGGAGGCATTCAGTTGCTAGCTGGCTAAAGGGAGCATTCAGTTGCTAGCTGGCTATAGGGGCAGTCAGTTGATAGCTGGCTATAAGGGGATTCGGTTGCTAGCTGGCTGAAGGGGGCATTCAGTTGCCAGCTGTCTTTATGGGGGCAGTCAGTTGCTAGCTGGTTATAGGGGCATTCAGTTGCCAGCTGGCTATAGGGGCAGTCAGTTGCTAGCTGGCTATAAGGGGATTCGGTTGCTAGCTGGCTGAAGGGGGCATTCAGTTGCCAGCTGGCTATAGGGGCAGTCAGTTGCTAGCTGTCTATAGGGGGCATTCAGTTGCTAGCTGGCTATAGGGGCATTCAGTTGCTAGCTGGCTGTAGGGGCAGTCAGTTGCTAGCTGGCTATAGGGTCATTCAGTTGCTAGCTGGCTGAAGGGGCAGTCAGTTGCAAGCTGTCATAAGGTGTCTGGCAGTGGAGGTAGTCAGTTGCTAGCTGGCTGAAGGGGCAGTCAGTTGCTAGCTGGCTGCAGGGACATTCAGTTGCTAGCTGGCTGAAGGGGCAGGCAGTTGCTAGCTGGCTACAGGGACAGTCAGTTGCTTGCTGGCTGAAGGTGCATTCAGTTGCTAGCTGTCTGCAGGGGCATTCAGTTGCTAGCTGGCTGCAGGGGCAGTCAGTTGCTAGCTGGCTACAAGGACAGTCAGTTGCTTGCTGGCTGAAAGGGCATTCAGTTGCTAGCTGGCTTTAGGTGCAGTCAGTTGCTAGCTGGCTATAGGGGCTGTCAGTTGGTATCTGACTGTAGGGCCATTCAGTTGCAAGCTGGCTATAGGGGCATTCAGTTGCTAGCTGGCTGAAGGGGCAGTCAGTTGCTAGCTGGCTACAGGGACAGTCAGTTGCTTGCTGGCTGAAGGGGCATTCAGTTGCTAGCTGTCTGCAGGGGCATTCAGTTGCTAGCTGGCTGCAGGGGCAGTCAGTTGCAAGCTGTCATAAGGTGTCTGGCAGTGGAGGTAGTCAGTTGCTAGTTCGCTGGCTGCAGGGCAGTCAGTTGCTAGCTGACTATAGGTGGCACTCAGTTGCTAGCTGGTTTTTGGGGCAGTTAGTTGCTAGCTTGTTGTAGGTAGCTATTTGCTTTCTGGCTATAGAGGCAGTCAGTTGGCGGCTAGCATTTCATTATTTACCTTTTTTCGGCCAAAACGAATAAGAGCCTGAAAATAGAGAGTAAAGAGTAAACTTTTGCATTATTTTCAATCGAAAACTTTTCTTAAATGTGCAACGAGAAAAGATTTCAACTTGGCAGTGTTCCTCGGTAAAAAAGTAGATGTAAGACCATAGATTTTACTAAACACTAAAAATATCAATACCCTAATTCGGGCATTTCCGAATGAAACCAGCCTCGGAATACCAGCCGATTTCTTAACACACTAAATAATTGTTTTTTAAAGCAAAATAGAATTTATTCTAATTTAATGGGATATACAAAAAATAATAAATTACAACAACTATTTTCTAAAAAAAAAATATAATTACAAATAAAATAAACAGTTCAACACCATTCTCCTTCTCCACGCAAAACTGCTTCTACTGGTTCGCAATTGAACTATTTACAGCCTCCAACTTTCATAGGAGCTTGTCCACGACGTGGGATATGCCCACTCGGGAAAACCTTTAAGAAATTCTCTAAACGCGTCCGTGAAATGAATGTCATGATGCACCAAGTGTCCAACAACTGCCATATCAAATGCTGGACCACTCCAATTCGAACTGTTTCTCTACAAAAAAAAAGGAAACGAAGTGTTTCAAGGCGAGGTTAAAACGTAGAAAACAAGACCTACTTGAATCTCTAAAGTGAATTTGAGTGGCGTCGCGTCCACGCCGTAGGAGAAGTACACAAAATATGGAAGAGGATACTGTTTCTCTATGGGCTCTTTATTGAATGACCAATCGACGATCTTGGCATCTGGCAAAGGTTGGAAGAACAGTCCCATGTGATCGGGTCCAGTGACTTCAATCTGATACATAACGTTTGTCGCTGAAAGTGCATCCTTTGCGAGTATCCTCATAGAAGGGATTCCGATTTTCTGAGGACTAGGACCTGGTACCCAGAAGCTTTGATTTCTGAAATAAAGTTTACGTTAGATAAAGAGAGTTTTTTTGTATTGCGCGACGAACTTCCATCCCATCCATCGGGCATTGTAGATCGGAAATCCGCAAACTACTTCTCTGGCACAGTCTTCGTCGTTGATTGTCGTGAGATTCGAGCTGAAGAGGATATCTAGAGGAAGGAAAAGGATAAGTTTTCCGTAAAAGGCCTTCGGTTTAGATTTACCATTAAGAGAGTCAGGTCGACGGTCGACAGGAACCACATAGAAGCCAGAATCCTCCCTTCTTACACTCATATCAGTATTAAAGAATTTCCTAGATGTGTGCTGTAAGCAGAATAAAGTACGTAAGACAGTTTGTGAAGATTCCAAGAAGTCTTACCACAGCGTAGAACCTTTGAGGTGCCGTTTTGGCAACATACGGGAATCCAACTGGGGTCGCAGCAAGGATTATAAACACCACACAAATCGCAGCAAATATCGAAAGCATCGTCTTTGTCTTTCGGAACACGAAGAACAGCGGAATCTAAGCAAACTCAATTTTAAAATTGTTTATCTCTTTTGGCACACATGTCCACTTACCAGGAATGCTGCAAACAACAAGCACATAATTGCCGTAAAGCCACCAATTAGCAATTCAGGATTACTCTCGGCACCGTCACGTCCTTGCATGGGAATGAACGTCACATAGAAGGCATAGCAGATGTACGTATAGAAGAGGAATGGAACTATCTGACACACTGCATGCGGAATAAGCCAGAGGAATGCTATGGAGGGAAAACACAAACTGATTAGATAGACTTTCCCATCCGCAGGACTAGTAACACACTTTTCCTGTGCAGGCACGTGGCTAGATTAATGATGACTGAAATCGTGTAGAAGAGAATGCTTATCATTATGACGAAGCTGGAGCGAATTCCAAAGGACACCATAATTATGGTAACAATCACCAGAATCAAACAGTGGGCGTGCATAAACAGCTGCACAGCTATTCCTAGAGGGATTCCGTACTACAAAAAAAAAATCATCACTCAGTGTTGCCCCTAAAATATACGAGTAGTCATGTTTGCATACCTCCTTTGTCCTTTGTAGGTAAACGGCTGGCAGGATGCCCAAGAAGAAGAACATCGGACAGAAATACAATCCAAAGACGAGCCATGGTTGAGAGAACCAGGACATTGGTAGGCCCACGGCATCCATAACGAGCGCAATTGAAATGGTTACTCCCACGGCTAGAATCACTGACACCAATTGAATTCCAAAGATGATTCCGAAGTGAATGAAGGTCCGAGATCGCCGCAAGCCCATATGCTTCGGCAGTAACCAAACAAATGTGAATATGCTTAATACCGCGGCGACGCAAACGACTACGTTGATGATGAGTCCGGCGTCTTCGGTGTAGTAGATCATACCCCAGCCGAGGAAGTCAAAGAAAATCGTGTGACCCTGGGAGTGTTTCTGAAAGTTCCATTAAAACAATGAAGCATCCAAAATAGAGAGGCTTTTTTTAAATGATAGCTACCGATGGATCCTCAAGCTCGGGTGCATTGGCCAAGGCTTTGGTTAGAGCTAAAACATTGTCGCCCGTCAGTTGATATGTGTTCCTGGGAATCAAATTGAATTTGTCGTATTTCGTGTGGTAGACGAAGCCGTTGAGGGTGTGCGCCATATCGAGTCCTGAAAGTAAAACAAACAATAAAGGGACTTTATTTCTAGCTCCTTTTTTTTGTGTGAATATGCAAAGAGATTTAAACAGATGGAATCAAGATAGTGCTCTTTTTTTCTCAAACTAAAGCTACCCCAAACTCAATGGCATAAGCGCCTATTTAACCTTCTGCGCTCAAGCGTCTGGTCCTTATCAGAACGCACAAAAGGGTGTTAAAGTTGTTTGTAGTGCATTTAACGAGCTACGAGTACCCCCAATAAATGTGGTCAGATTTGTTACCTTACAAGCTTCGATGACCCTAAAATCCATTCAAACAAATAGCACTCCCATGCAGCTCGATCTTTCTCTAGCTTTCCAATTGTGTGCCCATTCATTTAAAGTTCTTCTCTTACTACTTCATCTCTCTGTTATAGTCTCGGAGACTCTTTACCCTGGAGATTGATGTCCACCATCCGAAACCCGAAACGTTGAAGTCCATGCCTTGTGACTAGATCCATATGACGTCAAAAATGCTCCTCTTCAAAAACCACACGAAGAATTTTTTCCGTTCAAACGACCAAGCCCATATTTTACCATCTTTGACAAGATCCATGTTTCTGTGTAATTTCATATAAAACAGGTTCTCTGCAACCTCAAATTCGTGTCTATCTATTGTGACTTGGTAGGACCTCTCCCTGATGACTGCATTGAAACTCCCTTCTTTGGACCTCCTTTTTCAGCTTCTGTTTATATCTTTTGCTAAAATCGCATTAAAATGAAATGAAGACGAGTACCGTAAAGACGTCCCTTAGCAGAGTGAAAAAAGGCGAAGGAGCGAAGAATCATTCACGAGACTTGGACCTTTCACTTCAATCCTGGACAAAACAACTGTCTTCATCGACGCCGAAGAAACTCAAAGTCGAAAAGTTTCTGGCATTTGTATTTTCGGAAGCCGAAAGAATTTTAATTTTGACGCAGTTCATAACAAAAGATTTCGAGATCTATCGAGGTATTGTGGCGGGACAAACTCCGAGCTGCCCCATCCACAAAAAGGCTGATCCTATCTCATTCGCTTACTATCGAGGTATATCGCTGCTTAATGTTGCCCACAAAAAAATTCTAAACCTAAAACCTTTTTGCATCGAACTAATTGAAACGTACCAGTGCGGCTTCCGGTCCGGCAAATCGACTTTAGACAAAATTTTCACAATGAGACAAATCCTTTAAAAGACTAGCGAGTTTCAAATCTAAACGCACCCTCTTTTCATCGATTTCCAAGCTGCCTATGACAGCTTTTATGGCACAGAATATTTCAATTCGATGTCCGAATTCGGGATCCCGGTTGTGTCCGACCTCGATGAAAAATTCGCGATGCACCGTGCAGATCTGTTCAAGATCTGTGAAACGTTCGATCTTCTTTCTTCTTCAATCTGGTACTCGTTCTATGCGAAGGGCGAGGGAAAACACGGAAGGCACTATCTTTCACAAATTAGTTCAACTGTTGAAATACGCAGATGACATCGACATCATCGCGCGTTCCCAAGGTGTCATTGTCGAATCTTTCACGGCGCTTAAAGAGCAGGCGAAACGAGCTGGTCTTAGGGTTAACGAGGACAAAGCAAAGTGTATGCTGTCGAGCAGAACCAAATACGTCAGCCATCACCTAAGACGAAACGTTTTATTCGACAGTAACATTTTCGAGGTTCCTTGGAGAAAATGTGAACTCCACAAACGGCACCACAGTGGCGATCCGGCACATTGACCCCTTGTCAATCGTTGCTTTTTCGGTGTGTTGAAACAACTTGGGCAGAAACTTCTCACTCGAAGGACCAAAATCATGCTCTACAAACCAGCTTGGCCACATCGAGTGATTTAACACCAACACTCCAGCTTAAAGAGTCTTCGAATTCGAGCCTCCTGTGCCGAGAAGAAGAGCAAGACCGACCAAGATTCCGCGGATGCAAGACGCTCCCGGGACCGTAAAGGCTGGAGGGCCAACTAAGCTCAGACTCAGACCCTTCATTAGTGGCTGCACTGAAATGCATGTATATATGTAAACTTCGATGTGGAGTACTGTTGCAAGACAATGCACCGAAGTCACGATGACTACCATCTGCGAGCATCAACTCTTCCTTCAAGATCTGACACTCACCAAATTATTTTTCTTTCCTAGCTTGTCCAGGACAATATTGAGGTAAAGGGCGCTGTATAATTATTTTAGAACAATTAAGATAGAAGAAGATATAAGCTAGTTTCTAACTTAATTGATCCCCAGCAGGATCAATCGAAATTTATAAGGTTAAGGTCGGGTAATTAGATAGTCCTTTTCATAATTTCAGTTTTCTATTTGATTCTTCCGGGAGCAAATGTCCCTGTCAAATATTTATTTATTTATTTATTTATTTATCAAGTAATTAAAATTACAAATTAATTTTAATTAGAAAATTAGCCATGCTGCAGAGACTATTGGCTCTTGATTTGTCGTTGACTCCTTAATTCCTGATTCCATGAAACCACCGTCATGTCCGACTATTTGGACCATACAGAGTTAGGTCGCATCATTGTCGAAATGCTTCAAGTTTCAACTCTCCCGTCGGCAAGACTTTTGACGCAAGACGTCGATGGAAACCCATACCTGATCCTTCTTTCTCCAATCAAGCTGCATTTCGTCATGCACCTCAACCGTGAAGATCTGAGGAAGCTATTCGTCTCTTATCGGCAATAAACTGTAGGTTCTCTCTTTCTTGAACGAAGGAGATGTCAGTTCTCAACAGTCATCCGCCTGTTGTTCGAATACATTCAGTCTTTTAAGGTTCTATTGAAGTGGGTCGCCAACATTCAAATTATCTCTATCCGAATTTGTCCCATCATGATTGGGTAGTGTCGGAAATATTCAAAGACGTTCTTCGCGCTAGATTTTGCAAGCTACTTTTTAAGATGGAAAAGATGAAGCTGATCCTTTCAAGGTAAAAAGATGAAAGTGTAATGTCGTATCAAAATCATGGAAGTTTGGTCTGTTTAAGAAAAAATCAAAACTCGATTGAACGGAACCCTTTGTGTGCAAGTCCGACTCGCACTCGAATGTAGTTCCAAGACAAAAATTATTTCCTAAGCATTTCAACACAGATGTTGATGTTGTCTACCATGGTATTCATTTTAAAGGTCTTTTAAATATTGCCCAGCAAAAGTTCAGCATCTTTAGAATGTTTTGGATTAAGGAAGAAATCAAATTCCGTACAAAATAAGGGGCGAGACAACTGTCATCAATCACTTTGGCACACCAAAAAATTAACAAGGCTCAGTCAAATTTCATTCATTAAAAACTCAAAAAACTACTTCGAAGTTATCGCGAATAAAATCGTTCTGATAATGCCCCTCGCTACTAAGCTCATTCACGTGCAGCTACGATAACCATTCAAAGTGGTCTTAAATAACAAGAAAGTGGATAACGCTTGCCATGACGATAAGCCAGTTCGTCAATCAACATTGTTCAAACTGATTTCTAAAAATAGATGTTTCATGTCGCGAAATTACTGATCCACTTCATGATTAACTGAAAATAGCTTAAGTCCTTGAGATTGATTTGGACACCGTGTGAGCGACGGAGTCAGCCTAATGCGTCAAGTTAGCTCTTAATTTATGATTTAGGGAAAATAAGCGAAGAGAAGAGAACTCTTAAACTGACTACAATTAAGGAGAGGGGGAGAAGCAGGAGATTTTAAGACGAGCCGAGCGCCATACATTAAAAAGTATATCTTAGTTGTAGGAAACGTAATTTTTGAAGCTTCAGTCCAAAGCTAAATGGAGAAAGAGAAAAGCTCCACTTTAGAAGCTGAAGCTAGATAAGAAGATTCTTATTACAGATGACAACACTCCATCTAATCAGTGAAAAAAATCAACTAAAACAAAAAGCGCCCAAGTGAGAACTAGACTCGCACACGAAGGGTTCCGTACCGCAATTCAATGTTTTTATATTTTTCTTATTTTTTAATTTTTCATAGCCTTTTTCTTGGCGTAATATTAATTTGCGATTTCACGAAACTACAAATTTAGAGTTTTAGACTTTTTCTTTATTTGTGCTATATGACATTGCTTCTTGCCCTTCATGATTCTAAGTAAACCGGCAATATCCCATATGTAATCCTCTTGCGAGTACATGCGACTAAAACAGCCGTATGTTTTGACTGCGTCGATTTGCAAGACTTTTGTACAGCTTTAAGTCTTTAGTATTAATTTCAGCTTGATAGCTCTATGCGTTCCGGAAAAATAGGGTTTTGACAGACAGGCGGACAATGAAGTGATCCTATAAGACTTCCGTTTTTCCTTTTAATGTACGGAACCTTTGAGTGATATAGACTATGACTTTGATTTAATAAACTGTTCAATAATTACGAGTACATTGAAGAAATATCAAGACAGCGCAATCTTTTTGCCAGAAACCGATGCAAGTACAGTTCAAACCGCCGAGAATGTTGCTTCGTTTTAACATTCCAAATTATGGACATCGACGATCGCTTGTATGGTTCAGTGCGATGATATGCAGCTCTGAACTCAATGAATATTTGGTGAGTACGGGCTTGAATTCATTGGTCCTTTCCAGTATTTGGCACAGTGTGATTCATGTGTTAAAAAAAAAGATATGCCTGGATAGTTGCTGCAAGGCATAGGGTCGCCTTTTTTGTAGATTCAAATATTGAAGCTTATATTCCAGTCGTCGGCCATGCACCTTAGCTTTTCTGCAAAATAGCATGCAATGTTATCCTTATCCATCTTTATTCATTTGCGCTGATTAAGCATTATTTTGCTTTTAACTTAAACTATACTTAAACTATACTGTCGGACAAAATATAGTACTGGCAGGAGTTTTGAAATTCTTGAGGACAAAAAATCAAAATTTACGGGCACTAATCGCTAACGTTTCTTACTACCGTGAAAAGCAAATCAATCGACTTTTTGACGATAATTTTAAAACTTCTGTTTTTAAATAAATAACTTAATTTTTATTAAGGCTAATAGTATTAATAATAAACGACAAATAAAACTTTTTAATAATTATTATAAAAATGGATATTTTTTTTTAATTTTAAATACAAAAATTTATTGAAAAAATTGTAATGGCACAGGTTTCTTTGAGATCTAAAAGTCTTTTGTTGCATGGTCGTCAATTTGATGAACGTAAGCTTTCTAGGGTTAAATCAACATATGAAGCCTCATTTATAGTGCTGAATTGCGTTTGATCTTTCTGAGGCTTTGGTTTGAAACCGCTTGTACCTGAAGTGAAGAAGCTGTTTCTCTTGGACCGTTAAGATGAATTAATATTCCATAAACTAGCAGACAAAAATGGACAGTCAAGATCTGCGGCATTTACTTTAAAAAAATAAAGACACAGAAGCCAGCTTGAAAGGTTCTTGCCGATGGAAGCGGAAGACCATAGCAACTGATGACCGAAAAATTAAAATTAAGGCCAGAAAAAACCTTTAGTTAAATATAACACCAAGGACTGTACAAAGGCGAATCCAGGAAAGCGGCTTAGAAAACCTTCTTTGCGAAGAAAGAGCTGATTCTTCGTTCAATTAACATCAGAAAACGTCCAGCCTTAGCAAGAAAGTTTTCATCAAGGTCGCAAATATTCTGTCAGATATAATTTGGTCCGATGAGTCAAAATTTAAGTTGAGGAACCCTAAACGTGAAAGTGCCGAAAGACTCAGCCAAGGGTGCATTCAAAAAACCGGGAAACATTTCGAGGAAAGATAATAATGATGTGTGAATGTTTCTCCAGCAGCAGCGCAGCCAATCTTGTGCAAATCGGCAAAAGAAAGACGGGTCTAATTCACGTTAAGATTATAAGGGAAAATCAAGCTTCTTGTGCTTCTAACGATTTTGTTTAACTATTGGCCGTTCAAGTTGAAGCCTTTGAACCTACGACCAGATAAGTTCTTCAATTTGCACTTTAAGCTCTCGACTCGTGATCCTCGGCGTTGCGGGAATCCAACAAAACCTTCACATCACTGCTTAGCTTAGTGGCGTTAGTGTTTGCTTTTTTTTAAATTGTTTTCTTTTTGTAATCAGTGAGAAATTTCGAGTAGACGTGTGTGACTGTTTTGGGACTCTGTGAAACCCAGGTAAGTGCAGACTCCGAATTTTCGTCTCGCCATTTTTATCCATAGTGAACTCGTAGCACCCACGAACGAAAATTGAGAGTAAGTGCTACAATGTCCCAAGGGTGGCAAAAACTCTAAGTCGTTCGTGAAGAATAAAAAAAAAAATCTATCTCATCTTTCACCTTAACACTCGCTTACAATGACATTCCAGCTGTCAGCTCTGTGGACAAAGCAAATCTTCTCGCGGCCCATTTTGCCATCAACTCAACCCTTAAATAACTTGCTTTGCCGCCTCCTGTACTCGAGCGCGTCAACTTTTCCATGGGACGGATCTTTTTCCGCACTCGTACAGTAGATAGAGTAATCAAAGATCCATAAATCCGCTGGTTCATATGGTATTCCCCCCATTCTTCTGAAGAGGTGTTCTTCCACGTTGGCAAAACCATTGCGAAAGCTTTTTCATCTGTCCTACTCTTCTGGTTTCTTCCCCAGTAGATGGACAACAGCAATTGTCCAACATGTCCCTAAAAAACGCGAATCTTCTCGCCCTCCAACTATCTCCAAGGTCATGAAAACGCTGATAGACCGTCAGTTAATAAAATATCTCGAAACACTCAAGTTCCTCAGTGACCAACAGTACAGTTTTCGTAGCAAAAGATCGACTGCTGATTTGATGGTATGTCTCTCGACCGAATGCTTGTAGCGGTCATGGCGTGTTTAATCAAAGCCAACCCATATTAATAAAGCATCTGCTTCTTTTTTTTCTAAAATAACTGAATGACTTAAGGCTTTTAACTTACCAGGAATGTGTCCAAAATCACGAAATACTCTAAAATCAGTTTCCGAAGGAATAAAGTCATGTTGGAATAGTTCTTCAGCAATTGTTGACGCATACGGATGCTCGATATGTTGTCCATAGTACTAGAAAAAAAGGGCGTCTTACATCAAGTCAAACATAACCCAAACCAGAACTCACTCTCATAAGCCACGGATGATCGGGACCAGACTGAAAGAGAATCTCCCGTCCACCACTACCAGCTGAATCCAAGTTGATAAGTGCCCTTAAAATTCGCTTATTACTATAAGAATACAAAGGAAGCTTAAGTCAACTTACTTGGCATGTTTTGCCCATTTATGTCCGGTAATAAATGCATGTGATCCTTGGAGAGGATTCTCCTCGGCTCCGTTGAACAGGAAAATCACACAATGCTCCAGAGGAGTGTCGTTTTTCGTTATCACCCGCATCACTTCCAGCATAACAACAATCATAACGCCTGCATCACCAGCACCTACATTTTCAAAAATTCACCTCAATTTCAAAAACAGAAAAACAAAAACAATGTCAAAACTTACCGGAACTCGCCGGCACCGAGTCATAATGACTGTTGATGAGCAAGCAAGCCGAACTATTCGAATCGATTCGCGTCACCTTGACGACCACATTCTGTATACTCTGATACATGTTGACCATCTCCCAGAGGACATAATTGCCCGATCCCACCTGAACCTCCGACTCAATGTCGAAAATATCATTTCGAGCCTCGCTGCGAATCTTCTCCACCTCGTCCACCAAAAATTGTACAGCACCCTGTTCATTTGCCGCACTGCCAACCACCTTCGGTCCCATTTTCGACAAATTCAACAGGATCGCCTCGGCCCGCTCGCCAATAAACCGATTCGGATTGTTCGCCTCATCGCCGATGTGCAGGGTATCGGGGTAATAATGAAAGCTCGGAATCACCGCCACGTAGAATAGGATGAACCAAAAGCCCACAAAAGCGGGCGCCCAATACCAACCGAGTTTATTTCGATTGTAGATGATTTTTAGATTCTCGTATTTGGATTTCATCTGCAAAGAGAAAGGATTAAAATTCACAATTGAATCCTTGCGGCAATAAAATAAAAGCCCGAAAGCTGTTCTGTAATGAAACAAGTGAAGCAGTTCGAAGGGCAATAACCCCATGTAAAGAGTTTATTGTTTCCTGCACGAGGACAAGCACTAATCCTTTGGCGCAAAAATTGAAATTCACATTGTTTCGTCATAGTTTGGTGCCAGCATGGAGGATGCTTTGCTGTGTCAGACTTGACACATACTCGTAAATTTTGTGACATTTAAATTGACCATTAAATGAGTTAAGGAAGGAATAAGGATATGTTTGTTGCTTGATCCTTTTTGGGTAGTTAAACTATTTAGTTTAAGCGCATATTTTATCGAAGTTATTAAAAAACAAAACTTGCTGGGCGCCGGATAAGAATGGTTTAATTAAAAACTATGTGTGCAGGATTAATGAAAAGAATCCCACATGGTTTTTAGGTTATAAATTTTGTCCTTAAGTGGATTGTGTAGAAAGTTACCATCCACCCAATCAATGGGTATACATTTTATGGTTGTCATGGAATATTTGCAGTTGCAAGTCGAAAAAGAGACGGAGCCAGCCGGAGTTCATCTGTACGCGACTTTAATTTTGACGTCCAACTGCGAACTAGGACATTCGTCCTTACGTATTGAATGTGGAGCAGTCTTATATTCGCTGAAACGTTTCCTTTCAATTTCTTCACACTGCAGGGATATAAAGAGATCCTGGGCCTTTTTTTTTTATATCCCTCTTTTAAGAAAGGAGACCCTATCAACTTGGTATAAGCGCGACAGAGCTTTTGAGTAGGAAAGAAATAGAACCCAACAACGAGTCGAAATTATTAAAATTTACTACCGAAATTCGGAGTCAGTGGCCTCAACGTTAAGAGCGCTACGTCCAATTTATGGTCGTCATAATCGTCCTAGCAGATCAACAATTGAGCGTCTAGTGGACAAATTTGAATCCACAGGCATAGTATAAAATGTTCCCGTGCCAGTGAGACAAAGAAGTGCCCGTAGTGTCGAGAATATTGCTGCCGCTGATGCTTCAGTTGCAGAAAGCCCAAATGTGTCTCTCACACGTCGTTCTCAACCGTTGGACATCTCTGTGACGTCGCCGTGGCGCATTTTGCGAAAAGATCTTGGCCTACGTCCTTACAAGATTAAATTGACGCAGGAACTGAAGCCGCTTGACCACCAGAAGCCTCGTATGTTCGTGAATTGGGCTGAGAAACAACTTGAAAATGATTCGGATCGAAAAATCATCTTCAGCGATGAGGCTCATTTCCGTCAATAAACAAAATATGCTGTATGGTTCTAAAAGGCCGGCACCACAAGCCACACAGCGAATGTCACAATCAATTTATTGGAAACCAAGTTTGGAGAACGTGTTTTCTCTCGAAATGGTCCAGTCGCTTGGACGCCTTGGTCGTGCGATTTGACGCCGTTAGACTATTTCCTGTGGGGCTACGTCAAGTCTATGGTCTATGCCAACAAGCCAGCGACGATCGAACTTCGTATGAATATCGAACGCGAAATTGCAGCAGTATCGGCTGGTTTATTCTTGAAAACCGTCGAAAATTGGGTTCAGCGTCTGGACTTCTGCAAGCGTACCCGTGGTGGCTATGCAAAAGAGATCGAGTTCCATACATAATGGCATCGAACGTACTCTCGCAGGAATAAAGAGTTTCATTGATATCCAAAACAGTTTTTGTTTTATTTAAAAAAAACTTTTGTAGCGCTTTTATTGAAAAACGCTTTATTATAGTAAATGCTGTCGAAAAAAGACCTTCAACATCGTTGAATGAGACAGAACATGTAGTTATTGTGAAGGACCTCCTCAAAGGATCTGAAATTAATTCAAGTAACGACAACAGGGCAAGAAGTAAACGAAGACCAGCGACGGGCAGGTGTCAACATGGAGGCACTATTTAATTTTAGTCCATCTGGGTTTGGGATAATGACTTCGTCAATCGCACCCAACATGCCATTATTGAAGCTTCCACGGCCTAAGTTGGTCTTGGTTGAATCTTGGATGTAACAAGATACATACTGATGTCAAGAATTCATCATCATCATCTTTGCTAAAGCATCATCATCGAAAGCTGTCACATTGAGGTAGTAAGGGATTTTATTTTCTCGGGCAAATATCAACTCAACAAATGACAGCTTGGCCAAAGTTCGACAAAGACTTATCCAAAATAAACGATGTTACCCCGGTTCGTCCAAGCATATGAAATCAAAACTCCTTTCACGATACGAAATATCTTGGCTTATCTTTTCTATGCACCCGAATATTGGACGATAAATAAGACAGCATAAGTAAGTCCGGAACGCACAAATCCGTTGACTACAATTATTCGGAAACATTGGTCGAATGCAAACCAATGCTTCAGCTAAGAGTGTCTTTGAATCACAGGTATCTGGTTTTCGAAAAAAGGAAGTAAAGCCCTTTTATTCAAAGATCTCACAAACGCGGATTCCTGAAGTTTGGCCTAACCAACTGGAAGCAGCATTACTAAGACCCTGAAGTATGAAATCCAGAATTAGCTTTAGCGCATATCTTCCAAGGAACGCTGGTCGAATAAATTTTTAAGTAAGTTAGTTTCGAAAAACCCGAGCAGTTGAAAATACATTTTTTATGGTCGATCTTGGGTAACACCATTAAATATGTTTACCACAAGGACAGTTTCTGCTCGCGGAATTAGAAGCTCTCATATTCTTCACCAGAGTTGCATTCATTTATTTTCGAATGATCGACGAAATTTTTAAAATGATTCTTGGATTGGTATGTTATTTTTCACAGTGTGGAGACACTTAAGCACCACCGTTTTTTAGTCAAAGCTGTTTTCTTTAACTGTTTAACGCAGGTTTATTGAATTATGCAGGCTAATCCAAGTTTTCCGCAGTTTAACTTAGCAGCATTTTGTATTACGGGATCAAAACAACAAAGCAAAAATCCAATAGACCCTAAAGAAAAAAGCCCGAGTTTCAAAAAAGGGCCCAAAAATGGTAACAAGTGCTTACAATAATAAGACAAAAAAATAATAACTTTCAAAGCTGCTAAAATAAACGTGCGCATGAAGCAAAAAAATGATGTTCTGAAAATTAAAATCATTCCACGTTTGCCGGTTCTGCAAGCTTAACGACATATCGAAACATAAAAATCGAAGTTTATATCAAAATAAAGTGTTAAATTTTTTGTGTTGAAAGTTGGCACTTCTAAGAAAAAAAAAATCAGCGCGAACTATGGACATCATGAAAAACTCAGAAGGATAATTATTTTCTTTCCACAAGGTCAATCGGTTCATGCCAAAATACTGCTGAGTGAATTAAAACCATCGAGGGACCCGCTCAAACATACTTACAAAGTCTCATCAAAATCGGTTCAACCGTTTGGGAGGAGTTCAGCGACTTACACATGCACAGAATAAATTTTATACACAAAATTCGTTCAAGGTGTGAAGTTTTTTTTTTTAAAGTGTTGGTTGATAAAGTTGTCAAGGGCTATATTAAACATTGTATAATAAGTGCAAATGACCCTTTAAAATAGTCATAAATGAATAAATACATCGAGGTACTTTAGGCGATAAGGGGTGATATCTAACGTCGAACCGAACAGCTGCCGTGCCTCCAAGCAAACAAAATTGTAAGCCCCTGCTTATCTGCGACTTTCAAAATATTTTCAAGAAATTAAAAAAGATTTCAAGTTCATGACCATTTTTTTTTTTAGGGTGCTTTTACAATTGAATTGGCCCTTCGATTGTGGGTTATGTCATTCCAACAAAGCTTAAATTGATGCACAGTAAAGATGAGAAAAAGGGCAAGGAAGAGTACTTTCATCAACGGAAAAACAGGTTGGATTAGTTAAATAAAACAAGATTATTGTTCAAAATTATTAAGAGAGTAGGAAATAACATGGAACCCTTAGGCACTTCAGAATTTAAATGGTGAATTGCAGGCATGAAATCTTCAGACACGAAGAATTGGAAGTGCTAAATTACTCTAAAGTTACTCGTACTTTTTAATCCATTGAGAAAGAAGTTCGTCAATTCCTCACATCTTCGACCAAAGAACTTGTCAAATCAGCTTTACAGCGAGTCAACATCATTCAATGAAAACTATACTGTTGGTCATTATAAGCTGAAGGAAGAGAGGGATGCAAATTTCATTGACGGGCTTGACACCAACTGTTTTACGCGACCACGAAATTTACCAGAAGATAAGAATTGATGAAAAATGTGTTTTCCAACGAGGAGGAGAAAAATCTGTGCAGACCAGCGTGTTTGGAAACGTCAAGATTTTTGAGTACTGAACGAGTGCTGAAAATTTAAACTATCCCATGGAATATTTGACGCACTCAGGTGCAGGTGGAAGAAAAGGATAATTTGGGCTTGCTACTATGACAAATACATTCGTCCTAATATGTGCCTTCTCATTTTATACAGCTTTTGACAAAATACCTGTCAAAAGTTGATTGTGCTGGTTGCAGCGTTATGTTCTCAGAGGGCTGCTTCCAAGCCCTCGTTAAATTTTTTTTTTTTTTTTTTTTTTTTTATTTGTGGCATTAAATGTACAATATACAATATTTTCAGATATAATTGTATGTTTACAGAGATATGGTCTCTTACTACCTTACTACTGCAATATTAGCTTATTTTAACTTAATTAATATCACAGATTTATCTTAAACTTGAAGGAAAAGCCACAGTGAAACCTTCATTAAATAAATGACCCAGATTGGATAAGGGGGAAGAGAGAAGAGGGGATTTCAGATTTTCGGCTAATTTAGTCTCTACGACCCAACAATGAGAAGAAGATATTACAAAAGAATAATAAATAATAAATAATAAATAATAAATAATAAATAATAAATAATAAATAATAAAAAATAAATAATAAATAATAAATAATAAATAATAAATAATAAATAATAAATAATAAATAATAAATAATAAATAATAAATAATAAATAATAAATAATAAATAATAAATAATAAATAATAAATAATAAATAATAAATAATAAATAATAAATAATAAATAATAAATAATAAATAATAAATAATAAATAATAAATAATAAATAATAAATAATAAATAATAAATAATAAATAATAAATAATAAATAATAAATAATAAATAATAAATAATAAATAATAAATAATAAATAATAAATAATAAATAATAAATAATAAATAATAAATAATAAATAATAAATAATAAATAATAAATAATAAATAATAAATAATAAATAATAAATAATAAATAATAAATAATAAATAATAAATAATAAATAATAAATAATAAATAATAAATAACATATTATAAATAAATAATAATAATTTTTTTTTTTTTTTTTTTTTTTATATAGGTTACATTGGTATTTTGTATTAATAAGTTAATTCTTATCATATTAGATTATAAAGGTTAGAAATCAAATAGTTGTCAGGTAGTAAACACGAGTTTTTGTATCTGGAGCAAAGTTTAGCAATGCGTTCCGATACCATTTCAATTTCGGTAAGTGTATGGAGTTCGGCTGTCGAAAAGAACCATGGTAGATTCATCATCATTTTTAGGGTTTTATTTTGAATTATTTGAAGCCTACGCATATGGATTTTTGCACATTTTGCCCATACAGGCGAACCGTAAAACAGGATAGCCTGGAAAATAGCTTTGAATATCAATATTTTGTTCTCCTTGCTTAGTTTTGATTTTCTGCAAATGAAAGGGTAAAGAACCCTAGTTGTAACGTTTACCTTATTTATTATTTCCTGGACATGAATATTGAATGTTAAACGTTTGTCCAAGTGCACCCCGAGATACTTAGCTCTTGACTTCCACTCGATCTGGACGTTATTGAGTGATAAGTTGTTGCTGGGAAGAACACAAGCTCGTCTTTTATATGTGAAAAAGACGGCTTGAGTCTTGGAAGCATTAATTTTAATTTTCCAGTTTTTGTAATATTCTTGGACGGAATTTAGCGCAGATTGTAAATTAGTTTCTATAACGGAACCAATCACACCTGAAGTGTAAATACATGTATCGTCCGCGAACTGAGCAAAGTTACAATTTTCCAGTTGAGGGAAGTCAGAGGTGTAAATATTATATAGGATGGGACTAATTACTGCTCCCTGTGGAGCTCCTTCATTGACATGTTGGATAACAGAAAAGACATTATTAAGGGACACCTTAAAACTTCGAGAACATAGAAAAGACTGTACTATTTTTACTAAGTAGAGTGGGAAGCTAAGGCTTATCATTTTATGAAGCAACCCATTGTGCCACATTGTGTCAAACGCTTTCTCTACATCAAGTAGTACAAGTCCCGTGCTTTGACCTAACACAAGATTGTTCTTTATGTCGGCAGTAATACGGTGTACTTGGTGGACTGCGCTATGACATGTCCTAAAACCAAATTGTTCATTAGGGAGAACGTTATTGTCATCAATGAACACCAAAAGTCTTTTTTTTATTATTTTTTCCAAGCATTTGCTTATCGATCCTAATAGGCTGATTGGTCTATAACTTGTAGGTAAAGAAGCATCTTTGCCAGGTTTCAGAATTGGAATAATTTTAGCTTCTTTCCATGCAGTGGGAAAGTAACCTAACTTCAAACAGTTATTAAATAGCTTCAGTAGATAATATATACCTTCAATCGGGAGTTTTTTTAGGCAAGCATTTTTTATTCCATCGAGACCCGGAGCTTTTCGATTTTTTAAGTTTTTTAAGATGCTTTTAAGTTCGTTTATTGAGACCAAATCTTCATCTCTAATTTGATAAGATTCGCTCAATAATTGGGTAGTTTGCTCTACAGAAGCCTGAACGGGACTGCGATTACTATTGGGCAAGTTATTACTGCCAAACACACTAGCAAGAGCATTGGCCTTTTCAATGTGCGACAGCAATCTGATGTTTCCATTCTTGAATGGGGGAATATAGTTATTTTTTTTCTTTATAACTTTTACTATATTCCAAAAGGGTTTTGTGCCTTTTTCTAAACTTTGCAGCTTTCGGTTCCATATCAGGTTTCTGTGGGAGTTGATAGAATTTTTGAGAAAAGCACTTAGACTTTTAACCTCTCCTAGGTAAATAGGGTCCCTAGTCCTCATCCACCTAGATCTGTAACTATTCCTAACCTTAATAAGCTCTAATATAATGGAAGGCAGGGGATCTGTCTTTTCATATCTAATATGTCTTTTCGGTACAGAAGCTTGGACACTTTCCAAAATAGCTGTGGTAAGAAAATCAACACTTTCATCAATTTGGGTTTGATCAATTTCATTATTCTCTTCGGACCGTTGCAATTTCGACCGCATAACATTTTTGTATCTCCGCCAATTTGCAAAATTGTAGTCGAAATACTTGTGGCAAGATTGGATTGGTGACAGGAGGAGGCTACAAGCTACCGGCAGGTGGTCCGAACTCAGCTCATTGAGTGCAGTAGGCGTCGTGAAAAGGTTAGGTGTATTTGTAAGGTACAAGTCTAAGGTTGATGGATTAATCCTTGCGTTTGATGGGATATAAGTGGGGTTTGGGGGATAAAGGATATCAAAAGAATGAGTAGCTCTTAGGTCAGCGAGAATATTACCCCAAGCGTTAGCTCTCGAGCAACCCCATGACCTGTGTCTGCAATTTAGATCGGAACCTATCAAATACATATCGTTTATGCTGACTAGCTTTCTTAAGTCGTTTCGGAAATCAATGCGCTTTTGTGGTGAAGGGCATCTACCCGGAAAATAGGCACAAAAAATCTTAAGCGACACACCGTTTGAAAATGGTATCTCGATACCAATGCTTTCAACTGATTTTACGCCCATCGTAGGAATTAATTTATGTTGTATTGAACGTTTGACTACGATGGCAACACCGCCACCTCTTCTCTCTTCCCTATCCAAACGATAACATTTAAATTCTGGGTTTGACATATTAATATTTGTGGCTAGCCAAGTTTCAGTGACAAGTCCTACATCAATTTTATATTTGTTGAGAAAAGAAAAAAATTCCAATTGTTTGGATCGAATGCCTCTAGCATTCCAACATATTATGTTTAGACTAGCATTCATTTTTTAGAACTATAAACATACTTAATTGCTAATTGTGCTATTGTACTAAATTGTTCAGCTTTGTTGGTACATTTACCCAGCAAAATCATCATCTCGGCTGTCAACGCGTTGATTTCCTCCATAGAAAAAAGCTCTTCAGTCGTCTTTACTCCCGCATTGTTGTTGTTATTCGTCCAAACGTTTGGTATTAAGGGACCACTTAAGTCTCCGGGAACTTTGTTGGTTTGCACATTTGCAGCGGATGGAAGAGGAGGAAAGTGCAATAAGTTCGGCTTGAAAGCTGCACTTTGCCGATGTGCATGTTGGGCTTTGTTTCTCCCTGAAAGCTTTTCACGAATTGACATAAAGCTTTGACGACTTACGCAAGCTGGGTCCGTGGATTTGTGAGTGCCATTGCAATTTGCACACTTTATGTTGTTGGACATGCATTCACTGGTTTTGTGCGACCCAGAGCAATTTGCGCAATGTGTGCGGATGTGACAATTTCGTTCTCCGTGGCCATACATCTGGCAATTGTAGCACTGAATAATTTTGTTTATTTTCTTGCGCGCAAAATCCCATTTAACTTGGGTTTTGAAAACTGAGCGAACACTTTTTCGTAGGTCGAAAAGTCGGATGCTTCCAAAATCAAGAAACACAAGATAAAACACATCAGTAAAACGTTCATATTGTTTTTTGATCTTTTTAATGTTTTGACACTTTAGTCCAAGAGAGAGCAATTCTTCTTTTAATGTTTCAATGGGAAGGTCATCAAGCCCGTATAGAATGACTTTGAATGACCTTTCTGTCGGAAGATCATGTGAAAAGAACTGCCAATTGCTGCCCTTAAGCACTGCACACACAGTTTTTTGCGTATCAATATTATCACAATTGATTTTTACACCGATTGTCATTTTTTTAACGCAATAGTTTTCAATGTGATTTTGAGTTAAAATGGAATGCACTTCCTCGGTTGTTTTTTGCAATATACAAATTGATGGAACTTTGATTTTTTTTAATGTTTCGGAAGGGCTTTGCACTTCATCACATTCGATATCTTCGTTGTCCGAGTCCGGCAGACATTGTAAGGGAGCAAAATAATTTGTTCTAGGGTTTTTAGTTCTAGAACCCATTTTTTGCATCTTTGTTTTTGAAGACTGCTCGTCCTCAGCACTTGGCGACCGATTTCTTTTCCGTATTTTGCTACTTATAGTCCGTACTTAGTGAATGAATATGTTACACGTTCAAAGCTCAAGTCGGTACTGCCCTCGTTAAATGTCCTCAGGAGGAATCCTTTCAAAAGTGCGATTCTTTCTAACATATCTTTCTCTTTTTTGCTGTGATTTTAAAGTTCATGTTAGTGTTGAGGATTCGAATGCAATGACAGTGACTTAGACCTCCTGTAATACAAGCTTGGTTCTTCTTTCTTTTAATAACTTCTTTTTGTAGTGCTTTCCAAGGTCTTTATGTGGAACCAATTGACAAAATTTGGTTCTACTTCCGAGATTTTGCTTATTGTTCCTTGCTCTTCCTTCTGTGTTCTTTTTTTCTCACTTTTTGTTAGGGTAAATGACTTTATTCGTATCTGAGGTAGTTCTTAGTTCTATGCTCACCAGTCACAATAACCTGTTACCTATGGCGTGCTCAGAAAATGAGTCCCGAAGACCAGATGGAGCACCCAGCAGTTACTCTCCAAATGAATGTAATGGCTCGTCATGAATGATAAGTGGATAAGAAGCGCAAATGTTGTGCTCGTCGCGCATGATGAATTTAAAAAAAAAATCGTCCACTGCGTCGGACATTGACGTTAAGGAGTACGTGAGCGCAGTTTAGTCACGATCGACAGTCTGCAGGTAATTGCTGATGAACTATCTATATTTTGTAAGGAAACATCTGCAAATCCTTCACATTCCGCTGCTGAGTCGAACTTCATATAATGTCCAATCGCGTGGCAACGTTGACGGCTAATTTACGATAGCAACAGCAACAGTACTTCGAGCCATTTAGTCTGTGATGTGTAGTCCCAGTCTTTTCGAGGCCAGCGAATTAACACCTTTGCGTTCAACAAGTTGGCTTAGAATGGGCGGGCAATCTAGGTCCAAAATCCCGGTATACCGAAATCACTGACAGATTATTCCGTAAAATAAAAGTCAGGAGTATTCTCCGCAATGACATTTATCACCATTCGACCTCCGATATGGCGATACATGCTAGGCAAGCTCCATAAAATGTTAGAAAAAGTCCTCGACCCTGCAAGTCTTACAGTTTCACTCTCACATGTTCGGTTCCGTACCGCCCTTCAGTATGCAAAAGTTTATTTTTCTTTAATCCTACTTTTTTTATAGCATCGCACAATTGAACGAGTTAAACAATTGACGATGATCAGCTGCTCAATGGAATAGAGCTACGAATTAAAGAAACAAGTTTTTTTTTTATTGGGACTCCCTTTGATTTCTAACTTTTTGTTGTCATAGCGGCCGTAGAAGTCCATAATCTTTGCAAGTGAAAGCTGTGACAGACGGACGAACGGACAGCGGATTCTTAGTAATAGGGTACCCTAAAAAAGTGAACGTACCTCAACAGCATATTTATAAATAAGATTCAAGAGTCCAAGTTTGGTGATAATTGTAGCCTAGAAAAGGACAGTATTAAACTATAAATGCTGAGCAGAGATCTTGATGAACTATGAGGCTAATTTGCTTTGCAAGCAATTATAAGGACTTCAAGTGAACTGGGTTAAAATTTGGAAAAGGAAATAAACCCACTCATAGTATACTAGCCGGTTAAGTAGGAATACCAATATTTAAAGCTTCATGGGGTAAGAAAATCCAGAGCTCTTTCTAAGCCTCTGGTCAATAACACGTGCTAGATGACACCGTTGGCTAAGTGCCTACCTCTCAATTTAATCAATTACTGGGTTCTTGGTTCGAATCCAAAATTAAATCTTCAAATTTGATCTAGTTTCCGAATTTGACCCAGTCACAATTTGTGGGTGGGTACCACTTAACAGCGCTATCAATACCCTGGTCGACCAACGATAGTAGAATGGGATTGCTGGATTGTTTACTCTACCGGCTTGTTCCAAATCATTGAGGTTTGTAAAAATTATGTCATTGACTTGCGTTGATGGCATAATCCTGATAGCATAAAAACGAACAGACTTTTCCAAGCACAACTTTTTTGGATTATATGAACTTATTTTAAATAAAATAAATACTGTGAATTAAGCGAATACAAATAAGTAGATGTCTCCGACTCTCTCTCAATTCAGACTCGATCCATCTATATATCCGAGTTTCAAACCACTACACGGTATTTATTTCCATTTTTCTCTTCATCCTATACAACATGCATTGTAGGAGAAGTTAGAAACGCTTGATTATGAAAGCATGAAACGTGATTTGCATGGCCTCAAAGGTGAGGTTAGATGAGAAGCAAAAATAAGTATTAACACTGCAAAATTGCTTTTGTTTATTGAAAGTCTGGGCCACACACACAATGTTTTAGTATGTTTTTCAACTGGATAGTGGACATATAGTACAAGCACTAGCCTTCAGCCAATCAGATTCGGTTTAGCAGAAGTATTCGATGTTGCAGCGAAAGCAAGACTATGGCATAAAATCCATGGCCAGCAATCATATAAGATCGGCAGACATCAAACAGAAGTGGATCTGTAAACCCTTTTCAGTAAAACAATTAACGTTAGTCTTTTCCAACCGCAATGATAAGAGAACTACTGCAGGAACGTCTGAAAACTTTTGCAGCTTGGTGTATTGTATTTTTAGCACCATTATCGAGACATTCAATATTTTAGTATTTTCGCCTACCGCTCTATCAGTAGATGTCAAGGTGTTTATATGATTCCACTGGGCTCTGAAGTCATATCTTTTGGACCGTTTCCAGATCTAAGTTTAATTTCCCCGGAAATATCGCCAGAAACTTATATCTCCCATTAGCCGGGTTATGTTTAGATCATGAAATGGAATTCTATATTTTCGAAAAAAAAAACATCTTAACAAAAACTTGGAAGTCATTCCGCTTGCGATTTTTTTATTCTCGTTTAATAAATGAATCATTCTAAATTGGAAACGGGGCCTTATCTTAATTTTTTTATGAGTTTCTTGTGCAATTGCTTGGCAGTTGTGTGGGTTAAAGATTCGGCTTCGTTTGAACTGGCCATTCGATTATCTAAACGACGATATAATGGCACGTCAGTTGAGGGCAATTATATTCGAATTAGCAAGAAATTGGGTTTGTTTTCGATATCGGACGGTTAATTGCCCCCACCAATAAGGCTGCTAAAGAAAGTTTATTCGATTATTGTTTAACAATGCAATTTTTATGAATGGTCAATATTGTGGTATCTTGTTGTTTAAGATATTTTTTGTATTTTGAAATGTGTTTGGTTTTGATAAACACTTGAAACTCTATCCTTGCCACGTGTGAGTTGTTTTTAAATACGTTCTGTCAACAAAAGTCATCAATTTATACAAGCTTGAGGTTGCGTGAGCTTTGGCAAACAAGATTGTTATGACCTGTTTTATAATGAAGCACTTTTATGAACTCAGAGTTTTATTAAACGTTATTCAAGAACCTGTTCATTTATGAACTGCATTTACTATAAAAAATAGGACTACTACGAAGCCTTTTTTCGACGGGGTTTGGAGACTTTGTCATCTGAAAAATAGAGACTACTCTCAAAAAGCTCTTCTTTCTTAATTCTTGCTTGAGGTTACGTCCGAGAAGGTATTTTGTATCGTCAATCAATGTATACCCTATGTTGTTTAGGCTAGATTTGAAATATATTATATGTTGAAGTATATTTTTAAAGTCAATAAATGCAAACCATAAGTCGATAAGCCATGGTATGCTTAGCTCCCTGACATTACAAAATACTCGAAATATATTTTGCGGGACAGCTTGAAAGTGATTTTGGGACAACGTGAATTTTGACGAAGATTTACCGTCCGTTCTATTCCAATTGTAAACACACCAAGGCTGGCTTCGAAGAAACTGGAATAATGCGTGACAGAAGATGCACACTGTTTCGACGAGAAGACTTGTTGACATACCACGCAATTTGCGTATTTTATTTAAGGGGGTATTCTCATGTAACCACTTCGAACAATCTTTTTTTTTCATATTTCATGGCAGATTAGTTTAAGAATAAACTGTCCACGAAAATTCTGCACTAGAAACTTTGAACGCATTTTTTTCGAAACATCATTTTCTAAAACTGTATTTGTTCCTCTACTCATTTATAGTTATAGTCCGTACCAAAATTGCTTATTTTCGAAATTTTTTCTTATATTTTTTAAATGATTTTTAATAAAAAACCCAAGATTTTCGTAACTTTTTTTTCTTCAGTCCGTCAGTTTTTGTTTTTCAATGATATTGAAAAATTTTTGTAGGGACGATAGCGACAGACCTACCGAACAATTCCGCCACCGCTATTACCATGACCAGCGCCCTGATTTTTTTATCGGTGTCTAATTTAATTTTAAGAAATACAAATAAAAAATTTGAAATCAAAAAATACAGTTTAAGATAAAAATAAAAACTTTAAAAAAAATTAAAATAATTGAATTTTATTGTCTTATAAAAAAAAATTATCTTAAAAGACGTAAAGCTTATGCGTTCACATGAGAATAGCCCCTTAAAAAGTTGAAGACCGGCAGATTGTTTATCGCGCCTAACCTATGAGATAACAATTGTGAATTTATGTCATGTCAGGAAACATCGTTGCGGGTTAGTGGTTCTGGGATTCCCTTAATTTAATAAACGTTCTCTTTTTTCAATAAAAATTTACCTCTTGTTTGATTTTTTACTAACTAATTTACGTGGAGGGTTTGTGTTTTTGCTATGAAGTGTGGACCCTAGGGTGAATTTCAGTTAAGTCTTAAGACTTAGGGCACAAATTCTGTAAGAGTTCAGAGAACTACTGCAAAGTTAAACATCATTCCCGTACGTATAACGACACAAAGATTGGCTAGCTTAAAGGGTCAATTTAAATTTAATGAAAAAAGCAAAGTTTTCAATGTGGAACCCTGTGTTACACCATTAAAAAACTACAAGAAAAGCCGAAGGTTGGCTTCCTACAATCATCTTCAAATTCCTGCTTGTCAAATACACGTTAAGAAGTTTCGTTGACGTCGATAAAATGCTTAAACTATTTATGCATACATTGGTTTACAGTATCAGTATCAGTATCAGTATCAGCTGCCAAACAAATACTGACAGTATTTGTGTGTTAAAAGAAATTGACAAAAACTCAGTTACTTCCAAAGTTTAAAGTTTTTAAAGAAAGTTTTTGAGACTTGCTGTTCCCGATAGGGTAAACGTCAAGCCGAAGATCCAAACATCATACGGAGGTGAATTTTTTATCTGGGATTATTCTCTTACGAAGTCAATTTGACTAAGGATTGAATCTTCTTCGTTTGGACTTTAGAGCTGTTCGAAATTAAAGAGAATTGTGGTAAAAAAAATCGTATTTTCCTTGATGTTTATGTGGCGTCGGCCCTATTTTGGTCTCGAAAATCCCACTTCAAGCCAATGTATTCATAATGTGTTCATTTGAATTCATTGATCCGATTCTCCTCCAAGACGTCAATGCAAGAGAGGTTACAGACAGTGTTACCTTTAATGACAAGCAGTTAAAGACTTGACCTCAGACAGGCTATGTTCATGTAAGAATAATATTGGTCAATCCCTCCGTAAAATGAAGTTCAAAATCTGTCAATGAAGCAGAGACAGTCATCTGATTAAAGACAACTATTTATTTTGCAGACAGTTTGCATTAAGTGGCCAATCAAAGAAATTCTATAGGAATTGGTCCAGACTTTAGTTCCGGAAGAATTGACAGATTGATGGTTTTCGTTTATAAGGCTGGAGTTAAAACACAGTTTGTTCCTAGCTGCCCAGAGTTGGACATTTTTTTAATAATCACTTATTTTTGAGGCGGCGACTCCGATAGTATATCAAGGAAAGCACAGGGAAATTTGACATTGGGCTTGTTAGATTAACAATCAGAAGGCCCTTTCAACTTATTTATATTAGAACAGAATATTAAAGCAGCAATGCTTTTTTGGAAGTGTTTAGATTTACAACCAAACATTATTTTCAGAGCTCTTATATGGCAAGTAAGCGCAATGATTTCGTTGATGGTTATTTTGAGATACACCGACCTACACCGATTTGTGGAGCATTTTGACGAAGCCTGAAGAATAGAGGAATAAATATTTAAGTGCGAAATTTACGAGGTACGTTGTTTATAACTATACACTATTTTAAATTTTATGTTAATCAATTAAGGGAGGCTTTGTCCTTGGATTGCCATATTTCAGGTGCTTACATTTTATTTTTTATAAAGGAAACGAGTAAAGCTCCGCGAAAAAAGGTCTTCAAATCGCGGGAGATAAACGGCTGACATCACTGCTACCTTTTTGTTGATCTGAAACACAAATTCATGGAATTACAAATGGGTTTTTCGTTTAGTACAAATTTCGGAAAATAGCACCAATTATAAAAAAAAATCGAATTTTCGCGTTTTTTGCGCACAAAAAGATAAATAATAAATGCAAAAAATATTTTCTGAGTACGCTCTCAACATTTCACGTCGATATGTTAATTACAGCGGTAAGAAGAATGTCAGCCATTTTCAAAAACGTATTTTCGAGAAAAACGCGTTTAACGTTCTGTAATGTGTTTATAATTGCCCCTTATCGGCAATGCCTGGTCTATAGAGGCATCCTTCCTCTTGTTCTAGCTGCTCATGTTGAGTCGCTAACCTCTTCCGCTGCCTTTTTTGCTGCGTCGATCACCTGCCTCTCCGCGCGTTCGATCCTTGCTTTGTCCCGTGAATGGTAAGAACGCGCTGACCGTGTCAGTTTCAAATGCGTTTGAAATATCGTAAACGTTCGAAATCCTGGAAACGCTTCAACAGATTTATTTCTACTCACATGTAGATTAAAAATCCATAATAAAAAAAATGTATTTTTAAAAACATTGATAAAAAAAAAAATAATAAAAATCAATATAATATTCAAGGTATTGCCCATCGCTAGTCGCACATTTTTCCCATTTTTCTCATTCATTGGCAAATCATGGATACCCGTTCTGAAAAATTCGACCGGTTTGGCCGCAATCCACGAATCGATCCATATTTTGACATCATCGAAATGACGGAAGTGCTGGTCAGCCAGGCCATGTTGCATCGATCGGAAGAGATTGTATTCGGATGGCGCAAGGTCTGGACTATTCGGCGGGTGGGGTAGGACATCCCATTTGAGCGTTTCAAGGTAAGTTTTGACGACATTTGCAACATTTGGCCGAGCATTGTCATGCTGCAAAATAACTTTATCGTGTCTTGCGTCCGTTTCCGGCCGTTTTTCCTTCAGTGCTCGGCTCAAACGCATCAATTGTCATCGGTAGACCTCGCCTGTGATTGTTTCATTCGGTTTTAGCAGCTCATAATACACAACACCGTTCTGGTCCCACCAAATGGACAGCATAACCTTTAGGCCATGAATAGTCTGAACGGCCGTCGATGTTAAGGCATGTCCGGGGTATTCATACGTTGCCCGACGTTTTGGATTATCGTAATGTACCCATTTTTCATCACCAGTGATGATTCGATGCAAAAAAGACTTCTTTTTGTGTGGTTCAAGCAGCACTTCGGACTTGCAAAATCGGCGTTCTACCTCTCGTGGCTTCAATTCATACGTCACCCAATGTTCGTCCTTTCGGATCATTCCCATTGCTTTCAAACAATCGGAAATAGTTTGCTGAGTGACGCCAAGTGATTTTGCAAATTCTTCTTGCGTTTGTGATGGATCTTGATCGAGCATTGCCTCCAATTTATGCTCTTCAAACTTTTTCACCTGGCCGGGGCGTTCTTTGTCTTCCTTGTCGAAATCACCATCTTTGAACCGTTTAAACCACCGCTGACACATTCTAACGTCTATAGTATAGCCCGGGTAAGCTTCGGTAAGCAATTGATACGCATCGGTTGCTTTTTTCTTTAAGTGAAAGAAGCATATAAAAACTTCCCGCAAATGTTGTTTTGATGGCACGAATGAAGACATTTTACGGCTTTACAAAAACTTGTGTGTTTTCACTAATGACCAATAACCTAGACTGAAATAATTAGACAATGACATGAAGTTTCTGATGTGACAGCTGTCATTGTCAAAATTCACCTCAGAGTAAAAGATATGAAGTTGTCTGCAATAACGACATTTTCAACCGGTAGTCCAATTAATTGAATTCAGAAAAAAATAAATGCAGAACACGGGGGTGTATAATATAATGACTTATAAAAGAAAATCATATCCAACATTACAAGCATAACATGTAGTCGCCTTATTATGGTGTACACTGAATCAAAGCGTTTTACTTTACGCGGCTTACCTTGGGTTAACCAGAACAACCTGCCTCCACACGAAAAACGACTAAAACCTATAAAAGGGGCCTCATGTTTCTTGCTGGAAAAATGTATTCCCCCTCTCTTCTACATATGGTCTTTTTGCACTCCAAACCACGGAACCTTAGAACATCCTCACACTTCCGTGTGGCTCTCGACCGTACAAACTACGGCGTCTATGAGCCTATGTCAAGAATATTGCGCTCAGCTAATCGTTTGCTATATTTCCATTTGTCTAAAACCGAGAGGGACGAGAAGAGCTAAAAAAGTTGAAAGATTGAAATTTATGAATCACCTAACTGTCTACACTGCAAATGCCTTTGATCTTTTTAAAAAAAAACAGACAATCCCCTTAAAGCGAAGCTTAAAAAAAAGTCTCGTAATACTGCACTCCTCCATTTAAGTTATCTGCTCAGATCGATGCCACCCTCTGTCTCATGGGAACCACTCCTTAACCCATCTTCTTAAGCTGCGTTCTCTCATTAATTCCATCTGATTATAACCCAACATAAGTGTGGGCGTCTTCCCATTATGTCTATTGAACTACGAACAATAACACGAGCTATAAAAACTGAAAAACGAAAGAAAGACTCCCCACACATACATACATTTGTATGTGGCTGACCTTACGTCAGTGACGCGATCGCAAAGCGGGCCGGATGTCCCAATGCCCGGCTATACCAGTCGGCGACACATGTTTTCAAATCAACAACATTTAATGATCCACAAATAAACATCTGCTCGGTCAACAAACAAAATCAAATCGCACCAAAAGAAAAGAAAATTAATTTAAAGAAATTTCATTCATCGCCGTATTTTGAAATCGAAGAAGAGGGCAATGGGTCGACCCGACCGCCGCCGCACCGATTTATTGATCTTGAAAATTTGATTTGCAGCCGAAAGTCAATATTTACGATAGCTTCGCGGTTTTTTCCCGACTTTCCTTCAATTCAAATTTGCCTTCAAATTGAAACTTTGTGCGGTTTTTCAGGGCGCTGCTGTTTATACAATTAGTCACCATAGTCGCGAACTTTGCGTGGATAAATAGTTTTTTTATCGGTATTTATTTATAGTGCGTACTTGGCTTGGCTTTTGTTGGCACCCACGCTGATGTGATTCACTTGGAGCGGGACAGGCACGATCGGTCGCCTCAAGTCATAGAACTCGACGAAGGAGGAAGAGAAGCTTGCAGCTGATAGGATCGATAATTGTTTGCAGCCGGTTGTAAAGATTATGAAATACTTTGTTAATCAGTGTCTTGGAAAAAGCAAATTACTAGTTACTTTTTTGAGTTATCGTAGAGAGATACGCAGGTTTACGGCCTCCAACAATTTTCCAAAGAAAATGCAGTAAAACTCTCGATTTATTAGAGGCCACTGTTGCAGGTATACCAAGTGTACTAGTGTCGCCAACATACTCGAGAATAAGTAAGCGAAGAAAATTAAAAATCAACACACGCCTCACGTACTTATTTACATAAATAGATTTGTTTGGTGGTGCCATGAGTTCGGTGATAATTAGTCAGGCTAATAGTTGCATGAGATCACCCAACGCTTGCTGCCGACATGGCCGAAATGTCAATGAAATTTTAGAACGTATATTGAGGCATGATGACCAAAATATTTACATAAATGATGTAACGACAGGCTAAGTGCTTCTCATCATGTGTCATTAAGTGTTGACAGTGAACTGTGATAACAAAAAATAAAAATTTGAATTTGTGTTGCTCTTTTTACAGCCAGCCAGAGTCTTGCTTCATCGTTTATGTAAGCGCGTTAATTTTTTTTCGCAACTTTTTTTTTCAGCACCATTGCCAATCGCTTCAGAGAATTTTGGCTCAAAAATATGGCAGATTCTTGTGGTTTGAACTACCGAACTAAAGGGTTTTTCAATAAGAGTGCTACAAAAGTTTTTTTTAAATAAAACAAAAACGGTTTTGGATATCAATGAAATTCTCCTGTGAAATTACGTTCGATGCCAATATGTATGGAACTCGATTTCTTTTGCATGGCCACCACGGGCACGCTTGCAGAAGTCCAGACGCTGAACCCAATTTTCGACGGTTTTCAAGAATAAATCAGCCGATACCGCTGCAATTTCACGTTCGATATTCATACGAAGTTCATCAATCGTCGCTGGCTTGTTGGCATAGACCATAGACTTGACGTAGCCCCACAGGAAAAAGTCTAACGGCGTCAAATCGCACGACCGAGGCGGCCAAGTGACTGGACCATTTCGTGAGATAACACGTTCTCCAAACTTGGTTTCCAATAAATTGATTGTGACATTCGCTGTGTGGCTTGTGGCGCCGTCCTGTTGGTACCACATGTCCTCCAAGTTCATATCATACAATTGAGGCCAAAAATATTCGGTTTTCATTGAACGGTAGCGATCCCCATTCACAGTAACGTGCTGGTCTTGATCATCACGGAAGAAGTACGGCCCAATGACGCCGCCGTAATTTTTTCGAGAAGCAATGATGGCTCATGGAGTACGTGTGGATTACTTCCTGACCAATACCGCATATTTTGTTTATTGACGGAGCCATTCAGCCAGAAATGAGCCTCATCGCTGAAGATGATTTTTCGATGAAAATCCGAATCATTTTCAAGTTGTTGCTCAGCCAAATTCACGAACATAGGACGCTTCTGGTGGTCAAGCGGCTTCAGTTCTTGCGTCAATTTAATCTTGTAAGGATGTAGGCCAAGATATTTTCGCAAAATTCACCACAACGACGTCACAGAGATGCCCAACGCTTGAGAACGACGTGTGAGAAACACATTTGGGCTTTGTGCAACTGAAGCCTCAGCGGCAGCAATATTCTCGACACTACGGGCACTTCTTTATCTCACTAGCACGGGAACATTTTGTACTGTGCCTGTGGATTCAAATTTTTCCACTAGACGCTCAATTTTTGATCTGCTAGGACGATTATGACGACCATAAATTTGACGTAGCGTTCTTAAAGTTGAGGCCACTGACTCCGAATTTCGGTAGTAAATTTTAATAATTTCGACTCGTTGTTGGCTTGTATGTCTTTCCATCATGAAATGGCAAACCTTAGTGAAGAGAAATGTCAAAAGAGCGACAAGAAATATGGCGTCGTTTGCTGTCCCTGTCGCTTTACTTTTGTAGCGTCCCTGTTGAAGAACCCTTTATATTACTGATTATGAAAATGGTTTTGCGCCGAACTCTTCAAGATTGCCAACTGCTCACTCGAAGAATAAGTGGAGCTCAATTGGACACATACAAATTTTTGGGGTAGTCTCCTTCCCAACATCAGCAAAGTTTTCGAAAAAGCTATCAACAGAGCCCTGACTAAGTGAGTACACGGCAAAACTACAAGTCCAGATAATAAATAAGGTTTCAGAGCGGGACATGGTACCATAGGCGCCGCGACTAAACTGTTATCTGATATCCAATGGAACAAACAAACACTTTGACTTGGAGAAGGCCTTTGACACCGTGTAGTTATATGAGCTCCTTTAAAAGTAAGGACAGCTGGACATTAGCAAACTGCTGCTGTACATGCTTTTAAATATATTTGATAGCAGCAGGTTTGGCGAAGTGACGTTTGCTGGGCTTTTAAAATTAAAAACGGTCTACAACAGGGTTAAGTTTTTACGCCGATTCTATTTACGATCTTCACAAGCGATATTGAAGGATCTCTCTGTCACTCCATTCCATAGCGTACGCAGATGACTTGATCGCGTAATGGTTAAATCCAAAGATCGAGGTCATCGCAAGTTGTTTGCAACCTGACTTCAAAAAGATTCAGCGATATAGCGACCACTGGAAGATGAAGATTAATTTTCAAAAGGCCTCAAGACAACATGAGCAATCTTGGGATCTGGCTGGATCAGGATCTGTATATTTTCAAACATATAGAAGCTGATCAAGCGAACCAAAGTGGCCATTGCGATGACAAAGAGATGCCAGACGGTTAAGATGATCTGCTACACGGCCCCCATCTGGCCGATTCGGATTTTCGAGTGACGATGTCCTAGCACTTCTCTCCGCATATAGAACAAACTTCAGTCTGAGTACAAAAATTCGATAGAAGTGAGGTCATGTACAACTGGGCAAATGTCATCAGAGTGGACAAGCTCGAGGCTTCGAAGTCATCTCCGGGGCTTATGATATATACCATGGGATAGTGCGCTATAACGGCCTCATTTCCCCTGAAGCGTTTCTTTATTTCGACAGCAAAAATATACTTCAGGACAGATATACGATGCCGATACTGGACGGGCGAGTCTCAACTACGACGATGACATTCGAAGTAGCTCAACGGAGACTCTCTGGTTTAGAAGGGCATATGTCGTGCAGTAAAACCACCACTTTTGGCGGCTGAACGTAACAGAATGAAATTCTTCGTTTACTAATCCTGATTGCCCTTAAGGCAAGAACACAATGCATGCCGTATCAGCCTTGCCGGCTTACAAATATTAAAGGCTGTATAAGTAGAAATTGTATCAAAATCTTGTCCAACGCTCCAACGAACTAGCCAGCCGCATTCCACTCTCCAGCATGTACCCCGGAATATCTGACTCGCCAGGAATGCCCCTTAGTTTATCGGAAAGTTAAATTTATTGACTTAATGTTAAGTATATAAATTTTCCTTCTAAAATTGTGAAGTAATCTCCAATGCATCGTTATCCCACATTCCCTACCTTTCGATGCACAAATATTTATGGATAATAAAATCAAAATTAAAATTAACCGAAATCTTATCGATCAGGCGATAATGATTTCAAGAGAAAGATTACCTTAACCAGTTTTTTGCGCAAAACATTCCACTTAAACAAGAAGATATCAGATCTCAGATCTCAGCCCGATTTAAGTGTCAAACATTATGACAGTTTAGTAGGAAGGTGATTCCAACATTTTCGTAAGGCAGAAGTCTATAAATATAACTTGAAAAAACCTAAAAGTTTTCAAACACTTTCGGTCAAGCTAGAGACTTTAAACAAGACAAGTAGGCCGTGGCAGTGGATCCATTGAAAATGGGTCATTAGAGCAGATACAGAAACAGTGCTTAAATGTTGTCCGGAAATGGGTTATTTCTTAACAGCTGGAAATTATAACTTACAACTCAAGAGGACATTAGATGAATCACGGTTATTTAAATGAGGGAAAATAAAAGGTATATGCACAGTATAGATCAGGACTGACAGCAGCTTTTTTCGGAACTCCAATAGATATTTAAAAATTACTTGAAACTTTCAACTCAATTCAATTTTATTATAACAAATATATGAATTTGCAGAAATGGATAATACACCTCGTGAAGCCCCTTTGCCTTGTGTGCAGGAAAGATTTAAAGTTTTTAAATTTAAAGGTTTTCAAAGGAACTTTCCTAAAAATGGATGGATGTTCACATCTTTGATATATTACTTTATTTTAGTTTTTTTAACTTAAGTAAAATTTGAATCTTATTTTTACTTGATTTCGAGAAGACATTTGACAAACTAGGTATTCACCTCGTATTGAAAAAGTCAAAACAATGGGGAATCGGGCCCAAAATGTTTAATCATATAAAATTCTTTTCAAAAAACAGGAAATTTAATTTAACAATTAAAAATAAATTTTCCAAAAATGGCATCTCCAATAATTCAATAATTTCAAACTAATAGGACTACCGGTTGAAAATCTCGTTATTGCGGACAACTTCATATCTATTACTCTGAGGTGAATTTTGACCATGACAGCTGTCACATCAGAATCTTCATGTCATTGTCTAATTATTTCAGTCAATGTTATTGGTCATTAGTGAAAGCCCATAAGTTTTTGTAAAGCCGTAAAATGTTTACATTCGTGCCATCAAAACAACATTTGCTTACCGAAGCTTACCCGGGCTATACTTTAGATTTTAGAATGTGTCAGCGGTGGTTTAAACGGTTCAAAGATGGTGATTTCGACAACGAAGACAAAGAACGCCCCGGCCAGGTGAAAAAGTTTGAAGAGCATAAATTGGAGGCAATGCTCGATCAAGTTCCGTCACAAACCCAAGAACTTGCAAAATCACTTGGCGTCGCTCAGCAAACTATTTCCGATCGTTTGAAAGCAATGGGAATGATCCGAAAGGTAGGACATTGGGTGCCGTAGGAATTGAAGTTTTTTTTGCATCGAATCGTCACTGGTGATGAAAAATGGGTACATTACGATAAGCCAAAACGTCGGGCAACGTATGGATACCCCGGACATGCCTCAACATCGAGGGCCGTTCAGAATATTCATGGCCTGAAGGTTATGCTGTGCATTTGGTGGGACCGGAAGGGTGTTGTATATTATGAGCTGCTAAAACCGAATGAAACCATCACAGACGCCAATTGATGCGTTTGAGGCGAGCACTGAAGAAAAAACGGCCGGAAACGGTCGCAAGACACGATAAAGTTATTTTGCCACAGGACAATGCTCGGCCACATGTTGCAAATGTCGTCAAAACTTAACTTGAAACGCTCAAATGGGATGTCCTACCCCACCCTTCCGATCGATGCAACATGGCCTGGCTGACCAGTCATTTCGATGATGTCAAAATATTAATCGATTCGTGGATTGCGGCCAAACCGGTCGAATTTTTCAGAACGGGTATCTATAAATTGCCAGAAAAATGGGAAAAATGTGTGGCTAGCGATGGGCAACACTTTGAATATTGAATTTATATTTATTTTTCCTAAAAAAAACGGCATTATCAACCGGTAGTCCGGTTATATTTAAAATAAATCTAGATAATTGTATCTATGCAGATGATGCATGCATTCCTTGCAAACACAATGACCTAGAAAGGACAAATAGTTTACTTTTAATCTTCGAATCTAAACTTTAACAATGTTTATGCAAAATCCTTAGCGTTTGCAGGTAAAAAACAATGCTATAAAGCATAGTTTTTAATTGTAAATATAATAAGAAGGATCACTGTAACTATCTGAAAAAACGTAATAGCAGCTAGACTCAATATTATTAAAAACTTATCTTCAAAAAGGAATAGGGTCGATATTAATTGCTTATATTATTTAACAAAAATGTTAATTCTGAAGAAGCTTGATTAGAGCCTAGCCATAGATAGATCCATCCCGAAAAGCCACCAAGCAGCAAGAACCCACCCAGCCCAATAAAAAACATCCTCACCGAAGCTGGACTTCCGACAGTTGAAGATAGTTTTTTAAATGCCACCGCCAAGCTTTCTAAACTGGTTCAGTCATTGATAAAGACATAAACGAAAAAGACGCGTCCCAACTTTATTGATGAAGGGAAAAATCAAGAAATACTTTACCATTGCTGCCATCGCATTCACTTAGCATCCTAGAAAGCAGCTCCGTAGTTCCTTACACTTTGTGACCTCAAAAAACAAAGCACAAACAATGAAATTCAAAAAAAAAAACGGCCAAGTGCGAGTCGGACTCGCGCACCGAGGGTTCCGCATAAACCTGTAGGTATGTAAGTAAAAGTTCACCCATCACGACAATCGAGTCATAGTTATGGTATTTTTAAAGACAAAAAGTCTCTTTATCATTTCAATAATCCTTTATTTTATATTAACACATATCATTTATTTAGTTCACGGGAAGTACTCTGCAGGTTTTGATTCCCTTGCGAGTGTCGAAAATTTGCGGCAAAAACGGCTGTATCTTTGGATTGCGTTAGCTAAGAAGTTTGATTTTTTCATAGCACCAACGGACAGTAAACCCGAGCATTTGGTTAAAATCCAGCTTGATGCCTCCCCGTGTTCCTGACAAAAACGGTCTTGTGATCCTATAAGGGTTTTGTATTTTCCCCTTTTTCGAGGTACGGAACCCTAAAAATGACGTTAAATGAGGCTGGAAGTTATTGTTTATAGACGGCTCAAAAAATCATCAACATCATTTTTTTCTAAAGAAGACACCATATCTGTAGAAGGGATCCTTCCTAGCATCACATCTGCCTTAACCGTGGAGCTTTAAAATCATCGGGTAAATGGGCAATCTATTCGAGTAGCTTTATAGTCCATATAGCTATATTTTATCCAATACATGGCTCTATTATTATCTCAAAAATCAGAGACATCTGAACACCTGAACATGTTGGAACTAGGTTACGAGTTAGCCGATATGGCTTCCAACAATGCTCGCATGGCCACGGTTTATATTTTTAACATTTATTTCCAAGCTAATTTACAAAAGTGGGTACACACAAAAATAAGCAAAAAAAAAAAAACAACTTGAAAAATGGAATGAGTATCAATATTCAAATGTGAAACCAAACAAAATTTCCCAACATACGAGTATCTCCAAGTAACTGACAACGAACTTTTAACATCAACATCTTTTCAAAAAAGAACCCCCACCGACTTATATTTGAACCTAGCCTCCTCTTCACAGATTTGATTTAAAAAGAATGTCAACCTAAACTTCAAAATTCTGTTTTGATTATCTCAAAATCAAATTGTAGAGCTGACAGCTTTGCTGCTTGTGCTTATATAAGTTTTTAATTCCAAAAAATAAATAAATAAATAATTTTTAACTAACATTATTATGTTATATATTTTCTAATAATATTGAAGATCATTTAGATTCATGGGAAACATTGCTGCACGTTTGAATTTGCAATGGCTTTTTAAAAAATTTGCGGTTCAATGCCTTCTCATCTTAAATTGTGACAGATCAATTCAGATAAAGTATGCCTTTTATGTTATAAACTCGTGTTTGTCTTATATTATTCTGTCTTTTTAAACCAAAATTTATAAAAATTAATCTTTCGATTTCTTTCCTATGTTTCTGCGCACTCTATGTTAAACGTTTTATAAGAGTATTCCTAACCCCTTGTAAGCTATTGAACTGTGAAGAGAATAAAATATTCAGAAAGACATAATATGTGTGATATTTTAAAACTTATTCCCAGGAATTCGATAAAAATAATCTAAGAATTTTTTTAACAACAATGTGCGCAACAGTAAACAATTATACCTAAGCCATTTTTTAATTAAGAGTATTTTGCGTGGGAATAACAATCGAGTTCAAAGCCCTAAGCAGTAATCTTTGATGTAGTCTTAAGTCCGCCTTTTCGATATCTAATTGTTATTATTTTTATTATTATTGACGCGAAAATAATAACATTGTTTTTACTTAATATTATTGCGCATTGGAGATATGTTTTATTTTGCCTTACAATTTTCCAATGATAAAATAATTGTTTTACAAAATTTAATTTAGTATTTTTAAGTTGAAGGAAAACAGCGCAACTAAGTTTTCACTGTTTGTCAATAGATGGCTCCAGCAGTAAGCTGGTTGGTTTTTGACATATCGAAGATGACATTTGGTGAACAAACTTTTCTTCTCTCCAAAAACTTTACGTTGATGCTGTTCTAAGTGAAACAACGTGCCGTGCTGGATTCTGTCGTATTTAAGATGGTAGTTTTGATGTTGGCAACCGTTCGAGTGAAGGAAGCCCAAAATCATTCGAAGACGCTTATTGTGAGGGATTGCTAGATAAGGATCCATGATAAACGCAAGAACAACTTGTTTCAGCAATTTTCAAGCCAAACTCGGAACTCGAAACGTTAAGCGTCGTTTTTTCAAGTGTGAACAACTGCTCCAGTGCAAAAAAAAGAAAAGATTTTCTTCATCGCATCGGGACGGATTCGTTACAGCAACCCCGAAAAAATAAAGTCATGAAAGACTTCACAGACATATTTCTACGTCGTTGGCTCGGTCGAATATTCACGCTGCGAAGATTATACTATGTACAGTGTCTCACATCCAAACCCGTACAAACACCTAATACTGCATTATCAATGAAAATCTCGAAATTATATTTTAGTTTGTATGTTTTTGTCTAGCCATTATTCTTATAAAAAACAACAAAAATTTATTCAAAAAAAGCTGCATTGAAAAAAAAAAGAGGAAAAAGATCACATTTATTATGCCACTTTCGTATTCGTACAAGCACAACGGTAACTCAGTTTGTGGAAGTTGATTTTTTTTTTTGCTAACCAGGGGGTCGATTCTCGTTCTGTGAAGTTGTGAAGTGATAAATTTTTTCACGTCTTCACGCTTAATGCGATTCTCGATGTGTGAAAAAGAGAAATCAAACGTCAAAATTTCTTCACATGAAAAAAATTTTTTCACAGCCAACTCATTCTGTGAAAAGCTGTGAAAGAGCAAACAATTGTTATGGAGAACAAAAATAAACGTGGACAAAAGGCATCCGAAATACAAAAGGAGTATCTAATAGATTATTTGGAAGCGAATCCGAATTTGGCAAATGACAAGTAAGTTACCTTATTATCGTTTGTAAATATTTATTTTGAAATAATGAAAATTACAGATTTACAACAGCCGATGGTGCCCATTCCCGAGATAATGAATGGAAATCCCTAAGCATCAAGCTGAATAGCTTAGGTGGGACAGTGAAGGATGGGCCGAAGTGGAGGAAATATTGGAAAGATTTAACGTACGTATTGTAAAAATTTATTTTATTTTGAAACTAATATTCTTAAATATAGAATAAGTGTGCGAAGTCGTGACAGCGCCATCAAGGAGCAGCGGCGCAGAAGCGGAGTCAACGGAATCCTTCCAATTAAGGAACTTACCGATATTGACAGACGGATAGTGGGCATAATTTCATCAGAAGCCGTGGAAGGAGTCTCGGCAGTAGTTAGTGAGATGGGTTTCGAACCAATTATAGTAAGTATCGAACTTCATGTTCATTATACTTTGATTTTCACAAAACATTTTTTTAAGATGACGACAATAAATGAGGGGCTTGCTGACCCAGCCTTGCTATCCGAGCCACTGAAAGAGGCTGAGAGAACTACCGAAACTCTCGAAGAAGCGATTCCTCCTGCACCATCAACGTCGAAAAGTAGACCGCAGAAACGGGCGAGAATCTATATAGCTGAATAAAGTGCTCTTCAGTTGCTGCTTCAAACGGATTCTGCCCATCTCGAAGGGAGCGCCGCAATATCCTTAGTTTATGCCTATGAAAATGCGATATAATTTTTCTTCAGAACAAAGCACTGATTTAATATAAATTTATACCTTTGCTCAATGCGGCGTCTATTATTAGCAATAATATGAATTATTATTTCCGACATTTTAAGAAAAAACAAACAATTAAATTCCTTTCTCAAACTAAAAAAAAACTCGAGCTCAAAAATGACACAAAAATGACACATAAATGACAGCATTTATCATTTAGTACTTTTTAGTACACACTCTCAGAGGCATTTATCATAATGAGTTCGAGAATCGCATAAGAGGTGTTCGTGAAGTGATAAAATGAAAAATTGCTGTGAAAACTGAAATGATAAATCATTTATCACTTCACAGGTTCACAGATCGGGAATTGACCCCCAGCTCCTGTAAGACGCTTTTTACTTAATATCTTTTTCATTTTCATGTTGTCTCTGTTGTCAAAAAGTCATGGCGAGAAAAGGAACTGAAACGTCCGAAAAAGTGCGCAAAAAAGTTGTTTCGTTACACCAAAAGGTTAAAACATATCGCGAAATTGGTGAAATGATTGGAAGAACACATTCAACAGTACAGCACATAATAAAAAAGTTTAAAATTCTCTAGTCACTAAACAAAGTGATAGAGACGAACCCAAAATAAGTGCACCAAAATTAGTTCTAAAAGTAAGCGAAATACTGGAAAGGCTGTTTTTGCAGAAACTGTGAGAAGGGTGTTAAGAAAATATGGGTATACAGTAGAACCTCGATTATCCGGACCTTGATTATCCGAACGCTTAATTACCCGAACGTTGGCGCGAATTTGTTGCTCGAGTTACATACTTCGATGGTGGTAACCCTTAAATTACCACGTTGTTTGTCCGCTTACAGAGATTCTGGATGCATCTGTGTCTTACATCGCACAAATAAAAACGTGACTGCCGAATTTTTTCTTTTTCATTACATATAGTACAGTGTTGGAAAGGCAACAATCAATGATATAAAAAAAAAAACCGAGATGCTCTCACAACGTTTGCGACTACGATGAATAGTGGTGACGGAGTAAAGAAAAGAAAAGTGATGAAAAATGCGAAAGATCAAAAACTAGATAATGCTGTTTCAACGTGGTTCATACAACGGCGTAACTTGGGAGAACCAATTTCCGGCCCACTCTTGTGTGAGAAATCTCTTGAGTTGAATGAAAAACTCGGTGGATCAGAGAATTTCAAAGCTAGCGCTGGTTGGCTTCACAATTTCAAGTTGCGGCATGGAATACGTGAACTACAAATTCAAGGTGAAACACTATCAGCGAATTCAAGTGCGGCTGAAAAATTTAAGAAGACATTTCAGTCGTTTTTGGAAAAAGAAGGGCTTACTCGCGATGATGTCTACAATGCAGATGAGACCGGTCTTAACTGGAAATCACTGCCAAGCAAGTCGCTTGCATCTCGCCAAGAATCTGCCGCACGAGGATTCAAGGTGTCCAAAGAAAGGGTGACAGCTATGGCGTGTGCTAATGCCGCTGGAACTCATAGATTGCCATTACTGCTTATCGGGAAATCCAAAAAACCACGATGTTTCAAGAACATCACGAACTGACCTGTGACCTATGAAGCACAAAAGAACGCTTGGATGGACGCAACTTTATTCGTCGAATGGTACACAAGCGCTTTTATCAAAACTGTAAAAAAGTGGCGACAAGATCATAACAAACTGGTAAAGTGCTGCTTCTCTTATATAGTGCACCATCACACCCATCCGCCGAAACTCTAAATTCACTCGATCCGGACTTTCAAGTGTATCTTCCCCCAAACGTTATATTTTTAATCCAACCCATGGACCAGGATGTCATCGAAAAACTGAAAAGAATATACCGGAAGCAAATTCTAAGACGACTTCTGTAAGATGACGGCACTGAAGGTAGCGTCGTTGCGTTCTCGAAGGCGCTAAACCTGAAGCACTGCTGTTATATGATAGCCGATGCTTGCGATTCTTTGACCGAAGACAATCTACGAAATGCTTGGAAGAAATTGTGGACTTTTCCTCAAGAGCCGGAAGTTGAAGAAGTGAGTGTTAACTTGGAGAAAAACGATCTTGACGAATTCGTTGACTTATTCGGCAGGGATTCAAGTACCGCGATGAAGACGATGCTGTGGATTGGTCAAACCACGATTCTAATGATCCTGGGTATCAAATTTTGAACGACGATGAAATAATTTCATCAATAAAAAATCAAGATGATGATCACGACAACGACAGCAGTAGTGACGAAATCGTGGATGCACCTAACAAACCTCCGCATGGTTCGAACGCAACTTCTTCTTTTCAAACGGCTGCGAGACTTGGCCGCTCGAAAACGGGTTGCAGCCGTTCGTCAATTAAGAATTGACGATTTTATAAAAAAATAATATTTTGACTTTTTTTAGGTGTTTTATATTACAACGTTAATGTGTACAATGTCAAATTTTAATAGACTGCACTGTTTTTCTGTGAAAAGATGTTGTTTTTGTTTGATCTTATCCCATAGAACCCACATTTCGATTTGCCGAACTTTTGATTATCTGAACTAGTCTCGGTCCCAATTAGTTCGGAAAATCGAGGTTCTACTGTAGTATGATTTTTGCTGATGAGTCAAAATTTAATGTATTCCGGTCAGACGAGCACCAGAAAGTATGGAGAAAACCCAGAAATAGCCTGAATAAGGAAAATTTGGCACCTATGATAAAACACGGAGCTGGGTCGGTTATGGTTTAAGATTGCTTTTCCGCTGTTGGAACAGGTAATCTGGTGTTTATAGACAAGATAATGGATGGCGCTTAGTATTTTCATATCCTGAAAGATAATTTGCATACTAGCGCCACCAAGTTGGGAATTAGAGACACATTTAATTATTATCAGGACAACGACCCCAAACATAAAGCTCTAAACACCCTGCTAAGGTTGCTTTACAATTGTCATCGGGTATTGGAAACGCCTCTACAATCGCCTGATATAAAAGTGCAAAAATGTCAAACAAAACGAGGAAGCAGTTGAGAGAGGTTCTTAAAAGGGAATGGGACCAAATTGGACCTGACGTTACAAAAAAATTGTTGGATCGATGCCCAATCGTCTAAGAAACTTCATCCAACAAAATGGATACCCAACAAAGTACTAAAAATTAAATTTAATTTATTTTAGTTATCGTACGTCATTGAACGAATACGAAAGTGACGTAATAAATAGAGTATTTTTTGTTTTTATTTTTTTTTTATTTTCTATTATGTTGTTTTGCATAAATAAGATTTTTTTTTAAAAGTGTAATGTTAATCATATTGGCTATAAAAAATCATAAAAACTAGTGAGTCGTTTCGAGTTTTTTATTAATAATGTAGTATAAGGTATTTGTACGAATACAGATGTGAGATACTGTATTTGGTGTGAACAGGTCGGTGTCATTTATTTTGAACTGTTGAAACCCAACGAAACCATCACTGGGCTACGGTTTCGACTTCAATTGATGCGATTAAACTGAACGTTTCGCGAAAAATGGCTAGAGTATGAGTAGAGGCCCGAAATAGTGATTCTAAAGCATGACAACGCTTAGCCTCACGTTGCCAAATCCGATGGCAAGTTCGTTGGCACATGGTCTGACTGATCAGCAGTTCCGCTCATATGAAGACAACAAAAAATGGCTTGATTCGTGAATAGCCTCAGAAAGATGGGAAAAGATGTGGCTTATGATCGGCAATACTTTGAATGATTCACTCCTAACCATTTTTCCACAATAAAATTGCATTTTCGAAAAAAAGGAGGACTTAGACATGCAGAAGATACAAACGATTTGTTGAGTAATAAATTTATGGATAATTTAACAAATAAATATGAATAAAAATATTATGAGCAAAATTGCTCTCACTTTAACAGTGAACTTCTTCTATCGAAAAGAGCAATGGACGGATCAGTATCAGCTTCAAAACCTTGTTTCGATTTCATTGCAAAATGCATGACAATTTTTTTTAAATATGTTTAGTGAATGCATAAACAGTCGCTTTATTTAAAATTTCCTGGTATTAATCGAGGTGAACCCCAAGGTATTTACAATTTGACCTGCATTTGAATTTCAGTCCACTTTTTATTCCCGCAAATATTTAATACTTGATAGACAAATGCAAAAATCTGTTTTAAGATTCCGCCTCAATCGGAACATGAATTCGAATATTTGCCTTATCAGAATTAAAAGTTTAATTAACGAACATATTTCCAGAGAATATAATTTTCTTTTTGGGGTGATAAGAAATTTTCATGTGATTAAAAGTTACTCGAACCTTTGGCCCCGCAATGATTGCGCAAAGAAAGTATCTTACGAGGCATTCAAGTGAACAAAAAAAAAAGAAAAACATCATTCGCTCACCCACCCTTTTATTGTGTCACAATTTATTAAAAAAAAACAAAAACATGTTTATCTATTTTTATTGAAAACAAAATACGAAAACAAGAAACTCGTAAAAGATGAGTTATTCTAAAAATACGTTCATTGGTCTCACCTAGCGTCGAGATACAGAGCCAGGGATTGTTTATATTGGGACAGGTCCTTGTTTTTTTTTTTTGTTTTTTATTTGTACAGACTGTGTAGGGATTCTATTTTTGTGCATTATTGACCTTGTTAATGGTCTCGAGAAAGGGATAATTATTCTGGAACTAGAAACGTTCGAGCACTTTGAATGTGAATTGTTTTTGGTTATCGAAGCGATTTATAATCAATTCGGTTTGGTGTGGTGAGCGATGGATTTAATCGTGTTTATGAAATTGTAAAATTTGCTTTCACAAAGGAAAAGCGTTGATTGATGTGACGAGGGATGTGAAAGTGGATGACTAAAATCAGTATAGTCGAGTGGGGGGTTGGAAAACTAAAAGAATGTAAAAGAATTTGGTTGGAAAACGCTTTGAAGCTTAATTGAAAAACTGGGCTGAACTCTTGAATGAGCGTTATTGGATTACACGGTGGGAGTAATCTTTTTGTATTCATTAAAATCATCGAGGGAAGTGTGAATAGTGATTAAAACATGAGACACTAAAGTGACGAACGAATAAGGCTTTTTATAAAACTGATTGAACAAAGACTGGCCTGCAAGCTGAAACGCTGCTAAAATCTAGTGAAACGATTCGAGGAAGACGGAAAATTGTGAACATTGTTAATGTGAAAATATTAGGACGAGTTTTTGCAGCTTATATACCAGTTTGGATTTCTCAGGGGGTACTACATTGATCTCAACAACGACGACGATGCATTGACTTCTTTTTGACGAAGTCTGGATTCTCCGAGCCCAAAATGCGGCAAATTTTAATGATTAATTTATTTTCTTCATCGATACATGCCCATTTTTCAGCAATTGACGAAGTGTCTTACTGCTGGAGATGCTGCATGAAAAACTCCACAATTTCCATCCCTTCGCATCTCCGAGGAGACTGGGTAATTATTTCGTAGCGTAGTGTAAGGCTTTTTGCTTATTTGCAGAAGTTATGTGTTACATTTTTTTCCTTGACTCTTCGATATCCTTGGACAAATGGACTGCTTACGATACTTTTTTATCTTCTCCCAAATTTTTTTGTACAAGGTCTGCTTATTTACTTTTCAGTCGCCTTCTTCTTCTCCGCACATTCTTTTCCTGCCAAGGTATTTTGAACCCTGCAGTTGTACCGGCTGTTTCCTGAATAGGGCGCCATCGTGACTAAATATTTTTGAATTTATGCCAAGCAGGGGCTAACTTGAAAGTCATTCGCTCTTTTTTTTGCTATTTCCAGTACACTTAAGGGTCCAATGTTGCCTGTTGCGGGTTTCTATCATCGAAAAATCAGACTCTAGGTCGAGTTGCTTCTAAAAAGCGATCAGATTTGACATTAGGCCCTCCGAACAAATATTGTCTTTTTTTATTATTTGCTCGCTCTTCAAGAGGATATTAATACTCTTATAATGCGTGTAGCGCAGAGCGAGCGGAAAAACTAGGAGATATCGACTTATCAGCTTTCACCTCAGTCGCAGAATTTTACTCGACATAAGTTTGATACATGTACCTTGAAAGTTTGGACAATCTACACAAACCACTATTTTAACAACACAAACTAGGAATTAAGCCGATACAACAACCACTACAATAACGCCACCAATTACCCAGACTACTATCGCTGATCGACCGATCCAGTGATAGTGCCATTAACTTGATCTCAATGGCAAATAATGACTGGACCAGATTCGAAAAACTACACCACTCTAAGAATCGAACCTGTGACCTATCAATCGAATCTAAGCTGTCTTGCGGTGGATGCTGTGGCTCAGTTGCTGTGTGGATCTTACTGTGAAGAAATTTTGAGCTTATTATCTCCAAATTGCTTGGTGTCAGAAAAGCTCTATGCTGGAACCCGGTGACGGTAAGTGTCTCGTGCAAGCTGCACTTTTCTACCACATTGAAGTCCTTAAGTTCGACCTTGACAGCGAACCTAGCTAACTTTCCAGTTCATTGTTCCTGATCCTATCAACCGTATTTGCTGAATCGCAGTAATGACAATTATGCACTGCATGAGGACAGTGCCCAATTTTCGATTAGATGGTTACAATCCAGAAGCATTCCCCTACTTTTTCATACTGTGTGTCCGTTAGTATAGAAACTTAGTCTGTCACAACCAAGGATGTTCTCTATTGTTGGATATGATATCAGCTCAATGGGGATCTTCAATCAGCACTTTTTCCTGTATAAACTCTTCCATGGCATTGAGTAAGTTGCACTTTCTGACCGACCAAAAGGTGAACTTAAACGTTATAACTTTTCTCTGCCTTAAATATGGTTGTCTGGTATTAAAATAGAAGCTGGAATAAGTCTTAGCTCAAGTCGTAAATGGAGCGCTACTTATCTTAAAAGTATTAAAGTAAGCAAAACTCCATTCTTTGAGTCGAATCCTCATTTTTTCATGAGCATATAACAAAGTGATTAGTTACTCTTTCTATTTCGAAACTACGAAGGCAATTAAATGGACGCTCTCGACCCATCAGGTCACCTGAGGACATTAAGGCAGTGCGCGCATCATCATCTGTGGGCAAAATTGCGTTTGTCCTTGGACTTTCCGGTCGTTCAATGAGACGAATTCATCACGATGACCTTCATCCTTCATAACCATCCGTTCAAGTTGGCGATTGTGTTGAGATCCTCCAAAGCGACTTCATTTCTCAGAGGAATCGTTTCACGGAAGTGGATGCGTCAAAAAGAATATGTGCTTTTTGTCCGACACCAATCGCAGCGAATTTTCCGAAGTCCTTCGCCATCAGCTAAAGTATCATTTCGGGAGCTGGGCCCACTATCACATTGAAGAATATGAAATCACAGTGACAACAAATTTAGAATGGGTATGTTACCATGTTGACGAATTGGATTAAGGGGACATCTGATTCAGGATAGGGCCACGGCAGCACACACTTTGACAGCCTCGACGGCTGCTTCGAATGAACACTTTTCGGAGTGCCTTGCGATTTATTCTCTAGTTTTCCGAAAGCCGAATTGTATATGGACCGTCCAAAGATTTGAAGGCCAAAATCTAGACAGAAATTGCCAGTAGACTTGCAGCCATGCTGGTAAGGGTCACGACAAACTTAACAAATTAGCCTTTTCAGTGTGTGCAATGAGTGAGATCAACTACCTTGTATAATTTTGAAAACTGTGTGAAACAAAACTTTGGAGAAGTGCCCAAGTGGAGAAGTGGAGAAGGACCGAAAAACGTTCAAGTCCGAGTCGGACTCGCGCAACAAAAGTTCCGTACAAACTTGAAGGTATGTAAATAGTTCGTCCATCAAATCGAGTCTCGAAGATTTTTTCCCCTTTTGTTTGTATGAAGTATCCTTTAGGTTTTGATTCCCACCAAAGTGTCGTTTGACTGCCTCGAGTAAGAAGCTTGGCTTTGTTACAACTTTATAGGACCGCAGTCATAAGTATTTGTTATTCATGTCAGCTTGATATCTCCACACATTTCTAAGAAAAAGTGTCATGACCGACAGACAGACAAAGAAGTGATCCTAGTATGGTTTCGAGTTTCCTGTTGAGAAATGGAACCTCAAAAATAAAGAAAAAAAATAAATTCAGAAAAGGAGTTTTATTGCGGTTTGAGATAAGAAGTTATGTTGCCAAATCATGCTTATTTGCAGAAACACTCTGAGATGTATATTGCAGTTAGTCTAAACTTCCTAAAATTGTGCCATCCTCCATCGAATTGTTCGAACCCAATCTCCACAAACGATTTTTTTTCAAAACCTGAGTTCTTTAGTTCTCGAAGGACAACAAAATGCATTAAATCATTACTTCAACTCTGCTCGGCTGTTTTTGATTCGTTTGTTTGTAGAATGCCTTACCTCTACTTATCAGAGGGTATGTCAAGAAACACTAGCATCACAAATGTATTATACAGTAAGGAGCACAGAAAATGCAACACCCATTTTTTTGCAGAAAAGTCCTTAGAAATCTTGGTGTATTAAAGTCAAAATAAGTCATTTTAGTGTTTGAAATGATACGGTGGTGATGGAAAAATTCATAATTTCGAAAATATGTCAAATTATAAACAATTGACCGAAAACAAGAAAAAAAGATGACTGTTATTGAAATAGGTAAAGAGGTTGATTGCAACAAGTCGACTGTGAGCTGGTTACTAAGCAAAAAAAAGGGGGAACAGTTGAACGGAAAAATGGGACAAAAGGATTCGCAAGACATCTGAGGCGGGTGATCGAGTTTTACAACAGCGGTATAAATTTGAACAGAGTTTGAAAAGTCAAGCGGGACTGAAAGTGGGGAACATACTATATATTGTGTCGGAGGCTTCAATAATTCGGCTTAATGGTTCGCAGCCAAACGAAAAAACCCCTGTTTACATCGAAGATCATAAAAGCTCGGCTAGTTTGGCCTAAAAAATTACATAATTGGACTGAAATACTCTGGACCAAAGACATATTCTCCGATCAGAGCAAATTCAGGATATACGGATCCAGTATATGCGGCTGGAAAGTACAAGAACTGGAAAGTGCTTCACTAAAAATTGCCTCCAGCGAGCGGTGAAGTATCCGGCCGGCAAATTGATGAATGAAAATGGTCCGGTGATATTATTTTTCAAGACGACTCTTATGGCATTGAAAATCAACAGCTTAATGCCTATTTCTGTCAAATATTTAATGCCGTATTTGAAGAATTTTGGTACAATAAAACTCCCGCGGAACATCATTACAGTTTAGTAGATTCAATGCTAAAGCGAATTCATGACGTCTTTAAATATTTGAACCAATGAATGAATATAAATGTTCTTGCATATGATATCCAAAATGTTTATATTTTATATCCTTAAATACAAAAAAAATCTGAAAAGTATTTCTTCACAATGTAAATGAAATTTTGTTTTTTTTCCAAAATTTATTAGAAATTTGCTGGGTTTCTGTATCTGCAGCAAATAGTTCTATGAGTAGTTTTATTGGGTACAAGTTGCCAAAGACTAATTGGTTACCTGTTTTTTTTTTGCATTGACAAAGTACGAAGAACTAAAAAGAGATGTGGATTTTTTTTTCATATTGCTATTTCTATGTTCAGTACTGTAATTAAGTGCAAAGTCGCCTTTAACTTTTTTCAACTTTTCCTTTCCTATCTCTTTTTTTATATGAATAATGTGAATTGAAAAGAATTGAAACCAGCGGCAAAGTGCGCAAAGGGTTCCGTACCACCGTGCATTAAAAAACTGAAAATTACTTTCGTGAAAGAATGCCGAAAAACTTGTTTTTTGTGAGAGGACTTGATTTCGTTGTTTCCCGATTAGTTTGTTCCTTGTGTACTAGAAATTTTGCATTAAGATAATCATGCCAGTCCTTACAATTTCTTAAAAGATTCTTATCACCATAAATCCATTTTTTGCCTTAATTTTCTTGGAACTTGAAATTTGTATTTAATTACCCGCGACAAGTGGTTAAGTCAGGATTTGGGTTTTTTTTAAATAATTTTTTTTTTGTTATGAGATTTTCCTCCATCTTTACTTACAAGCTCTTATATTCTTGATGGAAAAGATTTAAAATACATTTTAATCAATTTTCGTTGGATTTTGTCCCAATTTGTCTCGTACGTCCGTCTTGGTATACAGCTTCTCTCAACCTCAATTAGGATGAGGTCTCGAGAGAATGTTAGCCAGTCAAAAACAGAAACGTCGTGAAGAAATCATTTACTGTGTGGATTGCTGCATTATCTTGTTGCAGAGCGCCAAATTTTTCTTGGTTATGATGCACGATTTATTCATCTAAGATCTAAAGGTAGCCGTCGCTATAAATCCTGACGTTTACGAAGCAAATCCTGCCTTAATCATGACTCTATCTCCACCTCATTGCCGTGTCTTAAAAACTGTTCGTCCTTCGTTAAAACATGAAAATAGTGAGGAAATCTTTCAGGTCCATCAAGAAAAAAGCGATTCTCATCGGTGAAGATGAGAATTCTGCAACGCTTCTTACATCTTAAATGATTTCTGGCAGAGGTCAAACGGGCACAATGATGGCGGTGAAGTTGACCGGGTTTTCTTTTCAAGCGCTTTCTTTGAATATGTTCCGCTTCAGCTAACACACGCTGTCAAATCCTTGAATTTCTCTCCACATTTGTAATCCCTGTGTAGCGGTATGCTGTAGAATCTGACGCTTCTCTTAGACCGCTAATCTGCTAGTGTCAAACTAGATTCGCATCTTTTCCCGTAGTCTTCTTTCAAATTGAAGGAAACAGCTCTATGACTGCGGTTCAAGAGTTATGCAATTTTGTTCATAGATCTCCGTTTGACTAAACATCTTTCCTTTCAGAAGATTGAGCCCTGTGATCGACACCCATTGGATCCTTCAGCTCCAATATTCATCAATGATATCGACACGTTCAATGAACTAAACAACGCCTGGTTGTTGTCTTTGTTTTTTTTTTTAAATATATAAATTTACCTTCTACTGTTAAGTAGACAAATTCAAGCATTCTCATTTTACTTTCATGGGAAGCAGACTGTCAACACCATCAAGAGTCCCCATGTTCCCAGAACCACAATTCAAATGCGCCATCCCTATCAATCATAATTCGCAAGAATGACAACGCTATTGGATTATTTAAATGTGTGATTCATGGCCTTGTCCGATAGCAGTGAATGATCTCTTTATTGTCTGAAGTCTTTGTCAGATAAGTCCGATTAAAATCCACACATTTGCAGCTTTGCTGACGCTCTCCAATTAAAACATGCCAACAGTTGACGGCTCAGAACAAAAACCCATCTTCTTAACAAGATCATCAAATATGGGAGATGCGTTCTCGGAAGCTAAGCTACGTCCGCCGCCGATAAGACAATCTACTTGAAGCACAGAGCAGTTCACCCTGAGTGACACGACGAGCTGCTTGCTGGCTGGCTAGAGAGATACTTTTTTTTTAACCCGTCATTCGACCTAAATTCAGCTCAGATCTCCTCTTGCGCCCACCGCACAGATGCTTTGCATAACACATAAAACCCAATAAATGCAACTCTAACAAACGAACAGGGTGCATCATCCGAAAATATTTATTCGTATCTATTTTTATGCACACACACCACAAGTGCATTTGTTCATCGCGAAAAGATAAATTATTAAAGTGAAAAAGGAGGAAAAAACAGAAACGCCTTACAACAACACATGAAGATCAGCGAATTGGATGTAACAGTATGTTTACGTTACAGACTGTCTCGCAGGAGCCAATTAACGCGCACTTTTCTGCTCGAAATCTAAACAACAACAAAAAAAATGAACATACTGCAACTTGAACATTTAAAGATACACAGATACAAATGTTCTTTGCTGTTGAGGAAAAAAAAAAAACAAACAGGAATGAAAATGGAAAGAATTTCTTTTCATTCTTTTCTGGCACGACAAAAGACAGGTTCTTAAAGCCCAAAGATTCACTCTTACTTGGGGAAAGTCAATAACCTCTCTAACCCAACACGATGCACGTTGCACGCTGCACACACCTCATGCATCTAGAACAATAGGAACTGCCTTCTAGATGTCGCCGTGATGTACTCGTATTTATGTATCTTTTGTGACAATTCTTCGGTAGGTACTTACTTTGAATGCTTCGTTAACTCGCCGATGCAAACGTTTCTAAAATTGTATCTGGAACGCACGCAATTCACAAGTAACCAAAATTCCTTCTCTCGTGCCAGATCACTTCACAATTTGGTTTCAAAAACACACAAAATATTCTCTCCTGATCGAGATCGCAGTGATCACCGACCACACGACAGACACTCTGGCTAAGGCAGCCAAACACACGCGCTACGCGACAAAACGACAACTAGACTCGAGGATCTTCTTAATTCTGAGTACGACTGCGAGACGAGCGATCTCCAAAGGTCTCTAGATGTCAGACATGACTAAATGTTCCAAGCTCCCTCAACAAACGATCTACACAAGCGCGGCGACACAACACAACACTCACGCTGATGATGATGATGATGATGATGATGATGGCGGCGCTACTCAGAGGACTGTCTGATGTTGTTGGTTGTGCTTGGGGGCCTGCGTCCGTCGTCCAAGATGCAACACAGTTCGATGTAACTTCACGTGTGCGATCGTATCTTTTGATCGATTCCCGATTTGTATCTGCGCGATCACCGATCGTGTGTAGGTTCTGATCGTGGGTTATTCTCCTCCACAAATTCGGTATGAAGGCGACAATGTACTCTGTGTGCTTGCCTCTAATAATAAGAAGGTGCGGTTTTCGATGCACACTGTGTTCTGTTTGATCGTTCGATCGTAGCGAGCTTCTAGTTTATATATGAGGTGTTAGCCAATAAATTTCAGTAGTTGAAACAGTGGTTTAATCTATTGATCGATTTTCATTTTTCTTTATCTACCATATCATTCGCCTGGGGGGGTTAGTGTTTGCTTGCACTATGATCGTTGAAGTAAACAAAAAAAAAGAGTCCCGAGCCACCCCAGAGACTACGGCGATCTGAAGTGGGCCCCCTTAAAATAATTAATGGCGGCTTGTTTTTAACTAAGGCCACTGGAGTGGACAATCGAATTTCATATCATTTGACCTTTAATGCTTTCGGGGCAGAAAACACACCCAATCGCAATAGATTAAGAGCATATCTTTAAGGCGCTCTCTTAAATAACGCTCTCTTAAGTAGATGACGGTAATAGTGAATGAAATTGTTGGGTGTTTTTTTTTTCTTGTTGTTTGTTTATTTTCGAAAATAAAAGAAAAAATTTTATTGATTGATTTACTGAACGAAAAAATTTTGTTAAATGAAGATGAGAAAGATTTTTGTCATTTGGCACCCACGAAAAAAGAGCGTTAAAAAAATTTTCAAGATCGAAGCAAAAATTCGAGCATGATGTCATCGAAGTGGCCCAAATGTTCTTTATAAGGAGACCGAGTTCAATGAATGCGTTCTTTTAGCCCGTTTCGGCATAAGAAGCACGTCAACCAGTTGCGCAGTTTCCAAAGAAGTTAAGACAATCAGCCTTTTGGATGGCACTTCAGAATTGTAAACACTTTTGTGGGCGGATAAGTGAGGCATTGAATATGAAATTTTGGAAAAGAATAGATTTTGAGTTACGCCTTCTGAGTATTGGATAATTTCGAAAATTGTGTTGACAAACAAATTGCAACCAGTGAGCTGTCATTTGTCCATTTTTGGAAGATCTATGGACATTCCCGGCAAACGGAATTGGAATGTTCAGTCAAATCAAGAAATCAACTTAAGTTCGAAACTGATGTCTGACTTTTCAAACCAAGAAGCAATAAAAGCCCAAAAGACGACAAGACGCAAAACAAAAATTGAATGGGAATATCCATTAAAATGGTCACGACTTTGGCCTCGGGCTTGGCTCCGAACGAAGGAAAGTTGGCGTCTCCCAGTGCAGCTGAAGGAACTCAATGAAAACGAACTTTTGTGCCTCCTTTCTAGTGGGAAGGTTGATTGAAAACGATCGACGAGAGTGAGAAGATTGGTACGCTTACAAAGTATGTCAATATTTACATTACGTCCTTTACTCCATAAAAGGGAAGCAGTAAAACAAGAGCAAATGAAAAGGAATGGATCACCAATGAATTGCGAAATATGTGCAAGCGCAAGGATTTATTAAATAGGCGTTGGAAAAGTAACAGATTGTGAATACAAAAACTGCAGAAATGAATTGAATAAAGAAACTTCTTTAAGCAGAAATTTTCAGAATACAGGTCCGATTCTAACAAAACTTGGAAGTTAATAAATAATATAATGGGAAAGTCTTCGAAAAGCCTTGACGAAATGATTTTAAAAAATTTTGGTATGCCGAGCAACATCAAGGTACTAACCGAAAAATTTGCATCCAATTTCACTGAAGAAATTCGTAGTATCGTTCACCCCTGCAACAAGAAAACATATCTTGGGCACGAGACAAAGCTAATACAATCCATGTTCTTAGCAGAAATCACAGAAGAAAGGGTCTACAAAGTACTTACCGGATTAAAAATTGATACAGGACCTGGCTCTGATGATATAAGGCCAAAAGCCTTAAAAAATAATGCACAATTACTTAGTCATACCGTCACACACCTCGTTAACAGAAGCATTAATCAGGCAAATGTACCAAGTGAACTGAAAGTAGCCACCGTACGGCCAGTATATAAATCTGGAGTAAAATCTGACGTTCTCAACTACAGAACTATATCTATTCTTCCCGTCTTAGAGAAAATTATGGCGGAAAATCTACAGGACTATCTTACTAAATATAACATCATAAATAAAAATCAATTTGGCTTCCAAAAAAATAAGAGCACAAATAAACTCCTTGCTGAATTTGCAAATCAAATCAATACCAACCTTAACAAAAAACAACACTCCCTTGTTATTTTTATTGACTTTAAAAAAGCATTTGATACACTAACACATAATGAAATAGTAAAAATGCTAGAAAATATTGGTATTCGTGGACACATTTTAGAATGGTTTAGGGACTATCTGAAAGATCGAGGATTTAAAGTAAAAATAAAAGAATTTTTTAGCCGAAAATACCCTCTAGATTATGGTGTGCCTCAAGGCTCAATACTAGGTCCACTATTGTTTATTATATACGTAAATGATATGCTATCGGCACTTAAATTTGGAATCGGATTTTCTTTCGCAGATGATACAGCTATAATCGTTACCCATTGTGATTTGCCAACAGCGATAGATATGATGCAAAAGGATCTCAACTCAGTCACTAAGTGGTGTCATGACGCTGGACTAATCGTGAATCCACAGAAAACAAAAATTATGCACATCAGACCCACAAATGTTATCAAAAGCAGGATAAGTATCAAAATACATCATAATGAATGCTTGCATCACCGCGAATCATTGGACGACAACGACGAATGCGATGGCTTTATTGAGCAGGTACAAACGTACAAATATCTTGGAATAACCCTCGACTGCAACTTTAAGTGGAATGCACACATGTCATTGCTGTGTGAAAAATTGAGAAGAGCAACATTTGCACTATACCATCTAAGCAATTACACGCACTTCGCAATACTGAAACAAGTGTATTATTCCTTGGTGGAATCAGCAATCAGGTATGGAATTCTCGCATGGGGAAATACGACTAACGGATATCTGATGGAAGTACAGAAAAATTTAATAACTCATATGGACGGCAACAATTAAAAGTTATAGTACCTCAAACTTTCAACGAACTTCCTCTAATAATGAAGCAAATATTGGCAATAGAAAGAAACAACTAAAATATTTTGTCTTAAACAATCTGTGAGTCAAGCAACGTTAATGTTCTATATTTCTGTGTGTCTCCATATTCTATAGTACAATTAAGCTTTAATATAAGAAAAAAATATGTATGTCTATATCATTGTGTACTAAGATACTTCAAGTTTTAAGCAACGTCCCTTCTGGAAGTTCTCGTTAATATTGAAAATATGATCTCGAACTTACAGAATTGCAGTATGAACTAACCCATTGAGCCATTGAGGGCTTAGCAGATGTAAATGTAAATACCTTTTGTAACTAAATCTGTAATAATAAAAAAAAAAAAAAAACATAGGTGACAAAATTGGTTCTAAAGAAACGGCAAACGAATCCCGAGGAGCTTAGCGCCTCAGTCTTGGGCGATGAGGTCTTAAGGAATAAGATAGCTGATGAGAGGATTCAAGGAAGAAGACGTGGACCAATAAGGTCACAGCCAATCTTCAAACAGAAGTTTTTCCTAAGATGGAGAATTCAAGAGGTAAAGAGCATATGTCCAGATAAATAGATAGATATATTTGTTTTATCCGAAATAAATGTTACAAAAGTAGGTTTTGCCGCACATTTTACAATTCAGGGATACAATACTATTGTTATTTTTCTACTTAAATATTGTCTTAATGTTATAGAACAGTTTTATTTGAAACTAGAAAAACTAAAAACTATAAAAAATAAAAAAGGAACAGAGGAACAAAAGTGACTAGATAAGAGTTAACCGTTTTTAGAAATGAAAAAGAATATTTTTTTTAAATGTTCATATATGGAAAAAAACAACAAGATAATAAATAAACAATATCCAGTCAAAGAATTAACAAATAAAATAAATAAATGTAAAAATAAATTAATTAATTTTTAAACACTCCGTAAATAAGGAAATAAATTAATAAATATATAAATAAAGAAATAAATAAGTTGTTAAATATATGAATGAATAAAGGATGCATCTACATAGCGGTACCGCTAATCTTTCACATTTTCCGAAAAGCTGTGAATGAGCGGCTTAACAATGAGCGAGACGTTGCAAATAGTTTCACGGAGCGTCTGAGGTTTAGTAGGATGGTTTCTGACCGCTATTTAAAAGAAGCCAAGCGCCAGCACCGACATCTTTGGTGGCTTAAAAATTAAATGGAAGGAAATCCAACCTCAATTCCTTCCTAAGTAGTAGCCCGTTGCCCTTGAGGTAAAGTTGGCCGACTTCGACGCAAACGGGTGGCTGACTTACGGCAATTAAGGTCGATAAGGTTGAGTTTTTATGTATAAATATATGTACATGTACAAACAGGGGATGTACACATATCCGTATATGTGGATGCCTCTACCTACTTTAGTATTTAAGTCAGAGTTAAGTTGCTTTAAGTTAGATAATAAGTTACTATAAGTCTCTGTAACTAATTTTTTTTTTTTTTTTTGTTAAGCTCGATTTTCTTAGTTTAAGTTATCTTTGATTAAAAGTAAAGCAACCGCTAGTTAAGTCGAAAGACAAACATATATAGATTAAGCAATAGGTTTAGCTTAGTGAGCCCGCATAGGATCAGTTAGTTATACAAGAATATTTCTTTAAATTAAGCCAGTTTTAAACAATTTCGTCTTGCACTTAAGTAATAACATTATATAGAGTTTAATAAAATTTGAAGAAAAAAATTAATAATAATAAATAAGTATGCGATTGGTTATCGAGTTGCAATTGGTTATTATTAGCAATTTGACAGCTCGAAAACAGTTTCCTTTTGAGAGACTACTTCAACATTCGCTCTTTCGTGGAGATCTATCGTAGGATTTTGCGATATGACCCCAAACTGGAAGATCACCTTAATAATTTTATTTTATTTTCATCATTCGTTAATTTTGATTCCCTATTATTAAAGGGGTACATTAAATCAGTTGCTATTTTGACTTTGTTCACTGTTCTTGTAATGGGTTTTTAAAGTGTCAATTTGGTGTGAAGGTAAATTCTCACAAACTTAACTGGAAGCTGGGTGGCGGAGTTGGTAGATCGCTTGCCTTTCAATTGATTCAATTGATAGGTCTCTGGTTCGATTCCTGGAGTGGTCTAGTTTTTCGAATCTGGTCCAATCACCATTTCCCATTGGAATCAAGTTGATGGCACTATCACTGGATTGGTCGACCAGCGATAGTAGTCTGACTAATGAGCGGCGTTGTTGTAGTGGTTGTTGTATCGACTTTATGTCTAGTTCGTGTTATCACAATGGTGGTTTGTATAGATTGTGTGTAGATGGCTCTGCTGTAAAGGGATAACACTGACAACATTGTGTTTATCTAAATTCTTCCAAATTTTCAAGGGACATGCATCAAATTAATGTCGAAAAAAATTCTGCGAATTAAGGTCGATATAAGAATCCTCCGTCCCGTTTCGGTCTCCACCCAGGGAACGGAGTTGAAACCAAGAACGTCTTAGTTTCTCAAAAACTACTCCATAATCTTTCATTTGTGCTACACGCATTATAAAAGGATTCATATCATATCCTCTTGTAGAGCGAGCTAATTATAAAAAAAACGGATTGCACCCAAGCTATATTTTTCCCATTTAGCTGGAGCAGAAAGCAAGCTTTTCTTTTCCGGGTGAAAAAGATGGCTTGGGTCTTATCCCCACTTAGCTTAATTTTCCTTTTGTTAAATTTTCTCAATATTTGAATCGCATAGTTTAGATTCGTCCGATTCGATCTGATCTGGATCAGATCAAAATAAGTAAGGCACAGATCATCGCTTTTTTTTTGTTTTAAAAAGCAAGCAGCTGCAATTGAGGTAAATACAACCTTTTTTTTATTGAATTTTAATAATTCCTTTGGTATATGGCGAACACAAAAACTTTCCGTGAAATGTCCAATTTATTTGGTGTATCTAGTTCCAAGGCATGGAGCATTGTTATGAGGGTTACATTGTTGGTCATATCCATTGGCCATGAATATGTCACGTGGAAATGAAGCTGCACAAAATGCAGAACGAAGATTCCTCATATACAAATCAAAGCTCCAGTCTTGAACAAGGAAACCTATTTCAATGGGAAACGCATTAATAATATTTCTGTGCAATTTGTGGAGAATATCAAGTAAAAATGTATAAACATCTTACGTTGAGAGCCTGGTAGCTTGCATGATAGCCGATTTTAAGATGATCTGATTTGCACAGAGAAGTTTGTTAAGAAACCGATGATTTTTTTCCAAGTAATACATTTTTACTCGGCGATTCGGAGTAAAGAGTCGTTAATTCCACCCTTTGAGGGCTTACATGGGTTTTATCGAGGTTAAAAAAAATATTTAAAATTCCGCAATTGTAACGCGAAAAAAGGTGCTTCCTCGATGACGTCAGAATAAAAATAGTGTTTTAGTTAACATTATAAACTTGAAATTGACGAAGGAAAAAAAAGTGAAAATTTGATATTTGGTAGGCCTTTTTTACAAAAAATTACAATTTTGGTAAAAATGCCTCTTCATTTTTGATTTTTATTTTTTAAAGTTTTCATCGATAAAATTAAAAATCCTTCGTCCAACTCCATGTGAATTGTATCCCGAAGACCTGTGTAAGATTTCATCACGATCGGCTGAGTAGTTCTCACGAGAAAAACGTGTTAAAAGTTGCGCGCTAAGCCTACGTGACATTGATCGCGCAACTCCTCAAGGTGGTATCTTCGAAACTATCAACTTGTAAATTTAGGACAATGCTCAATTGATATTGTAGAATTTAACAAGACAATGAAACATTTCACAAAGTCGTGAAACCCATGTAACCTCCTTAACTGCAACGGAAACATGAAAAATGTTTAAGACTCTGAACTTAACACAGATACACAGTGCAAACAATAACTAAACACAATATCATCTTTATTGCGGGACAGGTCATCGGGATACAATAGGGAACCTGGTAATCAGGGATCAGAATTGGAAACTTATCAAATTCAACCCGCTGTTAAAAAGCCAATTGGCGTTCTCCACAAAATGATTGACTCGGAAACAATAGAAAGCGCTAATAGACGATGGAATCAAGCAGAATCATGTGCAATATCCAGGCTTTTGTGACCACTCATCGACGATTATAGATCTAGAGATCTCATAAACCTAAATCGGAAGGATATCCATTTTGTCTCAAGCATCACAGCACGCGGAGCGACTCTGAATGCCACATTACGACTTTTGCTGAAGCTGCAGAGACGTCGAAGAATTAGTCTCCTTCTGAGATTAATTCGTTGACCTGGATGGTTCAATGGTTAGTCGTTAATTTTCTTTTTTACATAGATACATCTCAACAATGGGCCAATGAGCCCAATGTGGTCTAAGTGAGTCGCGGGACACCCAGACTTACCAACCCTAACATATCATCGTTGATTCTAAGACCAGCTTGGTTCACCTGTTCGTCTGCGTATCCTAGAAACTGGGTAGACTCGTAACAGAACTTTCCGTGCTAACACCTGCTACCTGTCGTACTATCCATTTATCGTGATGATGGACTTATTAAAAATGATGATACATCCGGTCGTGGAGTTCTCATAGCCATACATAATCGCTTTGATTCAACTCTTTTCAGATCCTCACATACTGCTGATTTTGGAAAAAGAAGAAAATTTGTATTAAAGTAACCATCCCAAAGCGCAGTCTATTAATTCTTCGCTGTCATATCCGCCCTTCACAACCAATCCAGGGATATCATCTTGCCATTGACGCTGTCGATCCTCTTCTCGATTCGTTGGACCCGTCTGACGAAGTCATAATTATGGGAGATTTTAACCTACCGCACCTGCAGTGGGTAAAGTCCGACGACGAGTCCCACTTCGTTGCTTTTAATCCCTTATCCGAAAAAGAATTTCTTTTTACTGATTGTCTCTCTAACGCTGGCCTTTTCCAAATTAGTGGAGTAACTAATAATTTAAATACACAACTAGACCTTGTGTTTTCGTCAGACACCGACAACTGTCTAGTACTTTTGGGTTTGAATTCAGAAGACAACAAAAAATATATTTTTCAGGACTTTGCGTCCGTTCTTTATTATGTTCTAAATCAAACTGTTTCATGTTTTACAAATCGTATTCTGTTGCACATGTGATTGCTGTTGAACTACATTAGATGACACAGCGTCTGCTTGACATCCGATCGTCAAAAGCAAATTCTAAGAATTGTCGCGACGTTCGGATGTGCAAGCTAAGCACTGATGTCAACCACCTGCATGAATGAATACCGAGAATTGGAAAGACAATCGCATGTGCATTACATTAATTTATATTATATATTTTACCGTGGGAGAGTTGCCTGCAACTGTAACACCCCCACCGTTAGCTTGAGGCTCCGACGAAACCTGTACAATTGTTGGGTAATGTTTTCTTTTGATAATGTAAATACATGTAAGGATAATGATTACAAAAATATTTATACTAATTGAAGATATATTGAATGATTTATTAACAACTGCTTGTTTTTCAATTTGTTCAGTGTTCTTTATATGTTTAATATATAGTTCATCAATCTTAATATTAGATATTAAAGTACTTTCATTTATCTTGGTCATCAAATTTGGCAATATTATTGTATCAAATACTTTTCTTTCAGAATTTTCAAATGTTTCGTTTTGGATATTTATTTTGCAATTCTTAAACTTAATTAGATAATTACCTTGTATGGTAATATTCATATCATTACAATTGTGTTTTATTTGGATCTTATTTAAATTTTTGATTATTATTGTTCCTGGTATGACTTCCTTGATTTCCGTAGATGTTTCTAAAGTTTTAGGGCATATTGCTTCAGTAAAAGTCATAATATTTTTGATGCAAGTATCGGTTATCGGTAATAATTTTCTTTTCAAATTTTCTTTAGGAATTTTGTATATATTGTTATTTTCATCTTTTAGTATTAATCTGTCACTAATGAGAATCGCTTTATTTTGTCGATCTAGTAAGGGTTCTATTAGTATTTGGGTATAAGTTGTATCAGATAGTCTAGGGACTAGAAGTATTAATATAATTTGATCATGATAGTATGAAATTGCAAGTTTGACTTCTTTAAAGGCATCTATGTCTGGGATCATATCTATTTCATCAGGACTCAATACATTTTTCGTAAGGACTCCCAACTTACTACTGAAGAGAATTTGTTCGATACTATCGATATGTCTACTTAATAGGGAAATATCATTATTAATCTGATACAAACGTTGCATTAGTGTTACTTCGTCTTCTAGTGTCATTATCTTGTTGGCTAAGTCTTTGTTGAAAGAGTTAAAATACTTTTGTATGATACCCTGTTGTTTGTTTATGTGGGTCGTAATGTTTTGTATTTGTTCAGCGATTTGTTCATTAATACGTACTTGAGTATTACTTTGTGTCACAAGTTTTTTGTCGTCGTCTAAAAGTTCGTCTAACTTTGCCTTTATTTGTCTTTCGTCCTCATGGTCCATAGTTCCAGCGATTATTTTAAGTCCTGTACCTAATGCATCTATAAGACCTCTTTTTGACCTGATATGGGGTTTGATATTCTTTACTTTTGCTTCTAATAAAGCGAAGTTTTGGGTTATTGCATTAAACATGGGGCCTACTAAATTAGATTTATTCTGGAATATTAGGATATTGGTTTTGATACGTTCTTTAGCAATTTCAAGTTTGGTAACGTTTATGATGTGTAAAATCTTTGTGTAGTCTTTTATTATTCTCTGTTTTCCTATGTCCAATGTCAAATATCCGTTGTTGTTGTTTATATCATGTAGAGTTATCTCCTGTGTCGTGATCGTTGTGAGTACCGTTGTAAGAGTAAGAGTGGCTAAAAGTAAAGTCATCTGTAAACGAGATATGTGAATGTGTTATTATCGGTTGTTAAGTCTGTCAGTTTTGAAATTTCTTCTTTTCTTTAATGTGGGTTCTATAATAGACTTTATCATTTCTAATGTCTTTCAGATGATCTTCGTCAACTTGTTCTGTCTGGATTTTCCTATACTTAGAATGGTTCTTTCCTCCTCTTATTTCTTTTACAAAATTCTGACCACTTGTTAAAGGAAAATCTTGTCTGTTTCGATTGATCTTATTAATAACTTTCTGTTTCTTTTCTTGTATTTTAATTTGGATAAGTTTATATTCGTCTTCATGTATCTTACCATTAACAAAATCTATAGGCCGTTTGTTAGTTGTTGAATGAATGGTATTGTTATAGAATGTTATTATTCTTAATATTTTCTCTTCTACAGAGCCTACGTTATTGATTTCATCATGTTTAAGAAGCCTAATATGTTCGTTTATTGTATTATGTAACCTCTCCACATCAGCGTTGGATGTGTGGTTACTATTGGAAGTAAAGTGAAGTTCTACATTAAGGTGAGACAAAAATTCTCTTATGGGCAAGGCTTTGAAGCCTAACTCATTATCTGTTATGATCTTTTTGACTTGGCCAAATTGGCTAAAATAAAAGGAGAGTGCTCTTTTGAATTCGGTCCATGTTCTACCTATTACCTTTATTGCACATGCATGTTTGGAGAATTTATCAATAATTGTGACAAAGAGGGATTTTTCAAGACTATAAAAAATATCAACGTGAATTACTTCGAAGGGTTTGGATGGGGTTTCTGTTAGTTTGAAAAGATATTTAGGTGGGTTTCTGACATACTTTTCCATATTACAGACCTCACAGTTATTAATAAATTGAGTGATTCTTTCTTTTACTTTCGGGTGATAGTAGTTTAGAGATATTTCTTTAAAAATTTCCTCTATTCCTCTGTGGTTGTTCCTTAGGTGTTCTTTTTCGATTAATGCAGCTAATTTTTCTTCGCATGTTATATCTTCTAGTAAGTTAAGGCATCTAATAATTTTGAGCTTGCCATTTTCTTTAAAATGATTCAAGAAGGCTTGGCTTAAAACGTTGTAAAAGATTTCATCATTTATTAAAATTGCATTTAAGTTTTTGGGATTGAAATGGTTCTTTAAAAGTGTAATTGCAGTTTCTTCGTCTAGAATTTTTGTATAGATTATTGTGCGATTTCTATTGAATATTTTCATCTTCTTTATTCTAAGGGATCCAGAGTGAGATTTTCGAATAATAATTTGGGTTTTAAATATATTAATGCAAGATTTACTTATTGGAATAGTTTCGTTTTCGATAAAGTTGATTTCAGAATGATTTATTCGAGAGAGAGCATCCGCGTTCATGTTCTTCGTACCTTTTTTGTACTTTATATCATAGTCGTATTCCGAGAGTTTTAACCTCCACTTCACTAATTTTGAATTAGGTTCCTTAACGGAGAAGAGCCAAGTGAGAGGTTTGTGATCGGTTTCAATGAGAAACTTTCTTCCGAAAATATAAGGGCGAAAGTATCCTGTAGCCCATATGATGGCTAAAAGCTCTTTTTCGATAGTGCTGTAGTTTATTTCGTGCTCGTTTAGGGTGCGGCTAGCGTAGCATATAGGGTGGTTGTCTTGTGAAAGGACAGCCCCTAGAGCGTACTGACTAGCATCAGTTGTGAGAACGAATATTTTATTAAAGTCTGGGTATGTAAGTATGGGGTCGTTTATGAGAAGCATTTTTAAAGTATTGAAAGATTCGATATATTGAGGGTCTGTTACATCTATTTTGGCATCTTTTTTAAGGTATTTTGTTATTGGTTTTGCTACTTTTGAATAGTCTTTAATAAACTTTCTGTAGTACCCTGTTAGGCCTAAGAATTGTTTTATTTGCTTATTCGTCTTTGGGATACGATAGTTTTTAACACATTCCACCTTCTTTGGATTTGGTTTTATGCCATTAGGGGTGACGATGTGCCCAAGAAATTCAGTTTCTTTTTTTAAAAACTCGGATTTGTCGATTTGTACCTTCAAATTAACTTCCTTAAGTCGTTTGAAGATCTTTGTCAAGGCAACCAGATGCTCTTGCAAAGATGTCGAAAATACTATTATATCGTCCATGTACACCAGTAAAATGACGTTAATGTACTCCTTTAGTACTTCATTCATAAGACGCTGAAAAGTAGCTGGTGCTGTTTTCAGCCCGAAAGGCATACGAAGAAATTCGTAATGGCCGTTCTCGACGCTGAATGCGGTCTTATGAATGTCCTCTTCCTGTATCTCAATTTGATAAAATCCTTTTGCTAAGTCGAGAGTCGTAAAATATTGACATCTCCCAAGCTTGTCAAGGATTTCATCGATACATGGAATAGGGTACTTGTCGTCGATCGTTACCTCATTCAATTTGCGGTAATCTACGACAAGTCGCCATTTTTGGGTACCACTTGCATCTGCCTTCTTTGGCACAATCCAAATAGGTGCCGAATAAGGTGAGTTGCTGTGACGTATAATCTTATTGTCTAGCATTTCCTTAATTTGTCTTTGTACTTCACCCTTGTGAACGTACGGATATCGATAGCTTTTTGTATAAATCGGGACATTGTTAGTAGTTCTTATCTTATGCTTAATTGCATTAGTGAAGCTTAAGTCCGCGTTTTCTTTGTAGAATACATCTTTGTATTTCTTTAAGATACCTATCAGTCCTGATCTCTCTTCGCTATTCAGGTGATCGAGCCTTAATTGTTCCAAGGACAGTGAGTTTTCATTCTCTTCAATTATATTAAAATTTTGGCTGTTTACTTTCTGCGTGACGAGAGGTTTGAATTTGACCGGTTTATTTTTAGAAAAGTTGTCGTTCTTAAATCTTATTCGAGCTAGTATTTCATTATTTTCTACTTCATATATTCCCTCCTCGACAACTGCTTTTCCATCTATTGAATCTTGTTGTGGTAAGTAAACTAATCCTTCTTCCTGAACTACTGGTAAGGTCATTTCTTCTGGGTGAAGTGGTTCCGTTTGTGAATTTGTTTGTTCAAAGTGAATTTTTAATTTTTTATTATCTATGAGTAAAGTTTCTTCACCTAGATCTATTACAGCTTTCTGAGGAACAAGTAAATTGTTACCTATGAGTCCATCAAATTGGTCATGGAATGGGAAGATGTACATTTCGAAATTTTCTTCGGGGTTTCCCAATTCTTTGAAGATGGGTACTATTGCTTTGTGGGTTATGACTATTTTTGTGCTAAGTGTTCTAACTTTTATGGGGTTTTGTATGGGGTGTATTTTGTTCGGCGAACACAATCCGGGATTGATGATAGAGTGTGTCGCTCCTGTATCTAAAATGAACTTGAGTGGTCTAATTTTCCCTTGAACCATTATATATGGTAGTTTGGATTGGAGGCTTCTGAACGAAAATTTTGTTGATTTTCCTCATTGACGAGAGTCCTCGTATTATTTGCATTTTGTTTTCGAGGGTTTATGTCTTGATATCGAGGGTATTGCCTATTTTGATTACGCCGTGGGTACTGCCTGTTTGAGGAGTTTCTATCTCTTTGAACCATTCCTATTTCCATTGGTTCTGGAGGAGGTTGGGATTGATTATTTCTGTAATTTAACTGGGTATTTTGGAATGGAGGTTGGTAATTATAATGATTGAATGGTGGTTTGAAATATGTTTGTTGGTTCGGATAGTTTGCATGATTCGGATAAGCATTCCCTTTTAAACGAGAATTAGTTTGTGATTTTTCATTAGGGTTAAAATAAGCATAATTACTTTCATAGAGAATATTGATTGCCTGCTCGAGATTTGACGGATTTCTGCAGTAAAGGAGTGATCGCATTGGTTCTGGGATCTTGCTCTTAAATACCACTAAGGCAGACGTCTTATTTTGTTGAATTGAGGCTTCTATATGCTGTGGGTTGCCTTCCATTGTTTGTTTGACTTTGATATTAAGTCTTCTAAGAATACCTTTAATATCGCTGTAGAAATTGACAGCGTTTGTTTTGAAAGTAATTCCTCTTAATTCATCAAAGAGTTCTTCAGGGTTACGGCGATCGCCAAAATTGTTATAGAGAATTTCTTTGATTTCCGCCCAGGTTGTAACGTGATTATTAATGTCTATTATCTCGCGGGCACGTCCCTTGAGTTTGGATTTGATGGTGTCTGAAAAGATACTTTGGGCGAGGGCGTCGTATTTTATGAGGGTTGGGTGGATCTTATCAATTAAGTCCACGAAATTCTGCAGTTCTCTGAAATCTCCAGTGAAATCTGGTAATTTAGATAAGTATTTTAAGGGATTTTTATCGAGAGTTAACATATTTGTTTCTGTTTGTGATTGACCGTTTGGAAAGAAATTATTCACGATATCCGAAATTTGCCTAGATTGTTCGCTAATAAGATTGATTTGGTCCTCAAAGGAAGTCATAAGAAATAATTTTGCTTAACATTAATACAAAAAAAGAATTTAAAAGAGAGAACAAAAATATATATATATATTTGGTTAACTAGTATTTACTTTGTTGTTTTTATCTTCACAGCGTTGTTTCTGGTCGTTTCTCCCTCTGCTTCGTAAAGATGTATTAAAGGTGTATTAAAGTTGTATTAAAGGTGTATTAAAGGTGTATTAAAGGTGTTTGGCGTTTCTCCTTCTTTTGATAGTTCGGATTTTATTATTTTTTTTTTTTTCACTTTAATTATTATCTTGTCCATATGCGCGTACTTCTTCCTTAAGAAGCTTGATTAAAATTCCTTCTTCCTTAAGAAGTATTGATTTAATATTCTTCTTCCTTAAGAAGTTTGGTTTGAATCACATAAACTAGTTCAATTTATTCACTGATATTAGCATTAGGTTTCTTCCTTAAGAGCCTATTGCACACAACAACTTCTTCCTTAAGAGGTTTTGTTTTAATCACATGAAAAATTTTTAATAAACTAGTTCATTTTATTCACTGTTACTTAGGTTTCTTCCTTAAGAACCTATTTCACACATCAACTTCTTCCTTAAGAAGTTTGACACTTTCAGATACCCGGTAAAGTTTTAATAAACAATGTAAAGATACATCCGGATATCCTACCGACTGCGCCACTTTTGGGTTTGAATTCAGAAGACAACAAAAAATATATTTTTCAGGACTTTGCGTCCGTTCTTTATTATGTTCTAAATCAAACTGTTTCATGTTTTACAAATCGTATTCTGTTGCACATGTGATTGCTGTTGAACTACATTAGATGACACAGCGTCTGCTTGACATCCGATCGTCAAAAGCAAATTCTAAGAATTGTCGCGACGTTCGGATGTGCAAGCTAAGCACTGATGTCAACCACCTGCATGAATGAATACCGAGAATTGGAAAGACAATCGCATGTGCATTACATTAATTTATATTATATATTTTACCGTGGGAGAGTTGCCTGCAACTGTAACATCTAGTCTCTAAGAGCATTAGAAGATTACTCCCCTGGTCCGGACGGTTTGCCGGCTATAGTACTCAAAAGATGCTGCAGTTCTCTGATTCAACCCTTAACGGACCTTTTTAAACTATCAATATCGCAAGGAATATTTCCGAAACTCTGGAAAAATGCGTACATAATCCCGACTCATAAAAAAGGCCCAAAAAACTACGTTTTGAACTATATTCCGAAGCTTTTCGAGAGTATAATCTACGATACAGTGTTTTTTCATTGCAAGTCGATTGTTTCTCCAAATCAACATGGATTCTTAAAAGGGCGGTCGACAACTATTAACGGAATTTGTTTCCCGAACCCTTTGTGCCTTAGAAGAAGGAAAAGAAGTTGATGTTATAGCCACGGACTTCAGAAAAGCATTTGATAAAATCTCCCATAAAATAATCCTTCTTAAGCTTAAGGCCCTTGGTTTCCCCGCTGGTTTCCTTGCATGGATTAAATCCTACCTTGAAAATAGGCAACACGATGTGCTCTTTAGATCCTCTAAATCTGATCCGTTTACAGCAACCTCAGGCGTCGCCCAAGGTAGCCTTGTAGGTCCGTTGCTCTTTGTCCATAGCTCACATATATCGATTTACGCCGACGATATACATGCCAATATCATCTCCAGATGACCATTCCCGCCTGCAAGACCACCTAACAAGGTTTTCAATTTGGTGCAAAATAAATTTCCTTGAACTTAATATATCAAAATGCCAATCCACACTCGAAAGCGTCTACCACAATCCTTCAGAAATTACTCCATCTGTAATGAACCTGTACTTTCAGTCTCTCCTTTGCGTTATGTGCGATAGTGAACTCAACTTTCGCTTGCACATTGACTCCATTATTAACAAAGCTAACTCTAACGATGGTCCAAGGAGTTCTCAAACCCCTATATTACCAAATCCCTTTATACTATTTTCGTTAGACCCATCCCAAGTTTGGTCTCCTTACTACGACATTCACATAAAACGAATTGAAGCCGTCCAGCGGCGATTTCTTCGTTTCGCATTGCGTAGTCTCCCATGGTCAGACAGGTACAACCTTCCGCCCTACTCACAAGTCTTGCAACTTATAAGATTGCAGTCCCTCGAAGAGCGCCGTGACATAGCCGATATCCTATTCATCCACCAGATTCTAAGTAGAAATTGATCTCCATACACACCAATCCCGGTAACCTTAGATCTATCTCCCTGTTCCGTCCAAACCCTCAACGAATGATGATGCGAAAAGCCAACGCCGCACAACAAAAATTTGATTTCCACCTAAGTAAACCCTCCCGAAAAAACGGCCTTTCCAACTAAGCACCCTTGTCACCAAATAATTAGATCGTAGTTTTTAGTTTTTAAGCCAGCTTGTATTTAGTTAAGTCCGGGGTAATTCCCCGGGCCACAAATAAATAAATATCCGTTCCAAGACAATATTGAAGAGGTCCTTGCCGAAATCCGTTGCATGTTTGGCATCGTTCGGATGTTTTGTGTCCAAACAGCAAGGTGCATCCGAATTCAGTCATCGCGTTGTAGAGCTCGGAGCGATACTTTTGTTGCTTCTTCCACAAAAAAATTACACAATTACATATGTGTTTCAAAAATTTTTTGAAAGAAACGTCATCACGTTTCATCACGGAACTTCAGCATGAGTAGTCAAACGATTGTCGCTTGTCAACCTCTCTAGTGAAAGTGCAGTCTATTTGTGATCTGAAAACTAAGCGGCAGTTCAAAATTTCCGTCAGGATCCGACTCAATAAAAAGAATCATATTTTAACAAATTCTCATAAAAACGAAATGAAAAAAAAACAACATTGAATTGACAGTTTTATTGCAGGCTAAATAAATTGAAATACTTCATCCGACTTATTTTTCAAAATCAATCGTGCCCGAGGTATCTAAAGCCTACAAAATTAATCTTCCTCAATTGATATTGTCTTTCTAGGTTAAAATTTGATAAGAGGAAAGTATTTTTTCATTACTTCGCTTCTAGACTCCCAAAACAACAATCAAGCTATCTTCACACTTGATGCAGGTTAAGCCTTCAAAAATATCGTATTCTTACGTGTCTCAACGTTTATCATGACTCTGTCGTCTTAACTAGAAAAGAAAAAGTAAATAAGTAGACTTTGAGTATTCAACAGCTTAAGCCTATCACATAGACCTCCAATTTGTGTACTAATTGAACGAGTCTAACAAAAGCCAATAAAGCTCTCACTATTTACCCAATCATTGAGCTCTGTAAACAATAGTTCGGGTACGAGTAGATGCGCCGAGATTGAAGCTACATAACTCTGCTGTCACACCGGGATGTGACACATTTATTTGCAGTTGTACATGACTGCCTATGGCTTGTGTAGTTCGATGGTGGCCTGTATCGCGTCTGGGCTACGTAGACGGGTCGTACCCATCCAATTCATGGGCGGAATCAGTCAAGCGTTGTGTGCAATTAACGAATTGAATGATAGCTACTCCACTCTGATCTAATGGCAAAACAGCACCCGTGGAAGTAATCGTAAACAGTTTGTTGTGAATCGAATGGGCCGTGTGAGTGCTTCCAAAAAAATAAAGCAAAAAAAAAAAATTCTCTAAAAACTGAAAACTAATTTTGTGGAATATCATTTTTTATTTCTCTCGTGATTCATTGTGACGAATTGTCATATTTTTGTACACTTGCTGGCTGACGAAATGGGAATACTGTTTGATTTAGTGAGTGCTGTGTTTTTGTTCCTTAATATTTCAAAATGCAAAAAAAAGAAAAATAATTGTGAAGCGATTTTGAATGGTTTGTAATTTCATGCTTTGAGGGAAGTTTTAAGGTCACTTGGCAAATGAAAATGTAAAGTAATGGACATTTGGTGGTGGCATTTTTAAACTTGCAAATGATCGTTATTTTTGAGAACTGTCAAGGCTAAGGCCTTAAAAAACATTTTTCGCACATGTTTCCTTTTTTTTCATCACTATCAAAGATCACCTGCTTGTCTGTCTGAACGCGATAAACTCAGAAACTACTGAACGAATTTATTTAAGGTTTTCTAAAAAGCACAGGTGTGTAAATCAGCAGAAATATAACTAATGGAATTGATAGATAGATAGATAGATATTTATTTCGTGCAAATTACAATTATGTAGACCTGCTACCGGACAATTTACAGTGCAGAGATACGATATTTTAAATTACACGGTTACAAAGTTAATTTACCCGATATATTTGAGTAAGAAAAAAACCCACTACGTAGACTGCTGATAGTACTACTGTGTCCAAAAAATAAGGTGACATTGTATTTATTTTGAAAATTCTTTATTTATTCTTCCAAATCAATTTCATCCCCTTCAAAGTAATCCCCTCCCGATGCAATGCACTTATGCCAACGGATTTTCCAATCTTTGAAACACTGGTTGTAGTCACTTTCCGGGATGGCCTTCAGTTCCGTCTTCGCTGCGGCTTGAATCTCCTCTACCGTATCAAAACGGTGTCCCCGGAGATGTCTCTTGAGCTTGTTGAACAGCCAGAAGTCGCACGGCGCCAGATCAGGTGAATACGGTGGTTGCGGAACGATATGGGTTGAGTTTTTGGCGAGATGATCACTTATTACGAGTGCGGTATGGGATGGTGCATTATCGTGGTGTAAAAACCAAGAATTGTCTTTCCACAATTCCGGCCTTTTTAGGCGGATAGCGTTACGCAAACGACGCATAACGTTCAAATAATATTCCTTGTTGACTCTTTGGCCGGTTGGAAGGAATTCATAAAGCACAACACCACGATAATCGAAGAAAACAGTCAACATGACCTTGATTTTTGAGCGACTTTGGCGCGGTTTTTTTGGTCTCGGCTCTCCTTTGGCACGATATTCGCTCGATTGATCGGTTGTTTCGGGGTCGTAAGCATAGATCCAAGTCTCATCGCCAGTAATAATGCATTTCATGACATCCTGGTAGTCGGAAAGCATTGTTTCACACACTTCAACGCGACGCCTTTTTTCCAAAAAATTCAATGTTTTCGGTACCAGTCGAGATTTGACGCGCTTGAGGCCCAATGCATCCTTCAAAATGGTATTGACTGAGCCTTTCGATAAGCCAACTCCATTAGCAAGGTCTCTAATCGCTAATCGATGGTTTTTCAACACCAAATCTTTGATTTGTTGGACGTGAGCTTCATCGGTTTAGGTTGATGGTCGCCCAGAACGCTCTTCGTCTTCGACACGTTCACGGCCGGCTTGGAAATCACTATACCACTTGTAAACATTTTTTTAGACATAGCGTCATCATCAAAGGCTTTCTGCACGATTCTCAATGTATCCGCAGCAGAAAATTGATTTCGCAAACAAAATTTAATGCAAATTCTTTGCAAAATAAATTTCGACATCGCAAAAAACGAAAAACTCACTTTTAGCAGCTCACAAAACGACGCGTATCTCTATACTATGAATATATTTTGACATGAAATTTCACATAGATGTCACTGACAGTACTACCAACCTAAAAAAAAAGAAAAATTTCCAAATCCTTCCACGCGAGCAGTTTAAATTCATATGTCACCTTATTTTTTGGACACAGTAGTATATGCCTTAATAATGAAAATGCGAATATTTATCATCAAAAGTGATTTTATTGTTTTTCAAAGTATTCTCCAGCATGATTTATATACTTTTACATGCGCTCAAACCAATTGTCGAAAAACTTTTTCCACTCCGATTGAGGAGGACCTCCAAAACATGGTTTTTGAACGCTTCAACAGCATGTTCTGGCGACGAAAATCGTTGACCACGCATTTTTTTCTTGATGTGCGGGAATAAAAAGAAGTCATTGGGTGCCAAGTCATGGCTGCACGACGGATGACTCATCAATTCGACGTTTTGGCCGGTGAAAAAGGCGCTGGTTTGAGCCGATGTGTGAGAGCTTGCATTGTCATGGTGAAGAATGATTCGTCTTTTCTTGTTCGTTTTTCGAATTTCTCCGAAGACTTCAGGCCAACAAATTTTGGTGTACCACTCAGAATTGACCTTCCTACGTTGTTCAAGCGGAACAGTCGCCACATGACCAGTTTTGCCGAAGAAACAGGCGACCATTTGCTTCGAATTTTGTTGGATTTGGCTCGTCTTCGAAGACCCACACGGTCTTATTGTTTTGTTTCGGGCTCATACGCATAGATCCATGATTCGTCACCTGTGACAGTCTAATAAACATCTTTCGATGCACCTCGATCGTATTTTTTTAACATTTCTTTGCACCAATCGACACGAGCCTTTTTTTGAGCGATTGTCAAATTTTGAGGAATCCAACGAGAACAAACCTTTTTTTACGGCCAGGTGTTCATGCAATATCGAATGTATGCTGGTGTGACAAAGGCCCATGGATACCTCTATCTCACGGTATGTCACATGATGATCTTGCATTATCAGTTCACGCACGGCATCAATGTTCTCTGGCACAACGGCCGTTTTTGGACGACCTTCAAGGAATTCGTCTTTGAGCGAGCGTCGGCCATGACTGAACCAGTGATTAAACCAGTTTTTCACAGTGCTATAGGATGGTGCATCATCGCCATACAAAAATTTAAGTTCATCAATGCACTCTTGTCGTGATAATCCACGTCGAAAGTTGTGAAAAATGATCGCAAGAAAGTGTTCACGAGTTAATTCCATTTTTTTGCCGAGATGAATTTTTCAAGTCTCTGTAAATAAAACGATTCACGATTAAATGACAACACGTCAAAAAATAACAAAAGAATAATAATAAAAAAATAATATATAAATATCACAGCTTTAAAAAATATAAAACAATAAATATAAATATATAAATAACTTAATAACTAAATAAATAAATAAATAAATAAGTCGACAAATTTAAAACTAAAATAAATAATTAAAGAAAAAAGATAAATAAATAAATATTTACACACATTAATTAATAAATTGATAAATAAATAAATAAAAACCACATAATTTAAGTAAATAAATAAACATGTTAATAAATAAATAAATAGATAAACGAAATATTTAAATTTCCACATGAATAACATTTCGAGAAGTAAATAAATAAACACTAGATTATTAATGAAAAATTTGGACAAACATGAAATAAACCTGATGAATTATGTGTGCAACTCAAGTGAAGAGTTTTTCAAATGACTTATCAGGGAAATCACTTCTGACCAAGAAAGTATCGGCGAGTTTCCGAATTCTGACAGAGATCAATTCAAAATTGGCTTTTTCATGAAGATCGGAAGTAGAGTGATGCCAGAGAAATTTAACATCATTTTTATAATTTTGTTTTGAGAAATCTGCAATTATTTTTAAATAACTTTTGGCACAGCTACCCCACATTTGACATCCATAAAGAAGTAAGGATTGAAATATAAATTTGTGAACTATCACTTTGTTTTTATTTGATAACTGTGATTTTCTGTTTATTAGTGGATACAACATTTTTTATCTATTTTAATTTTTTTTTTATTGTATTTGAGGTATGCGAGTAAAATGTTAATTTTGAGTCCAAATATATGCCTAGATATTTGACGGAGGATTCCCATTTTATAATATATAATATTTCTTTTGCGAGAGAAAAATATGGCTTGCATCTTTTCCGCATTTATTTTAATTTTCCACTTTTTGTAATATTTCTCCACGATATTAATCGCATGATTAAGTATTGTCTCGATATTGAGACCGATTTCATGCGATGCAAATATCGCAACACAGGTGCACAACTGCATTGCTTAGGGTAATCGAAGACATAAGAGGTGGACTTCATATTGACCATGTTACGTTTTTAGTTTTGCTAGTTTTTTCTAACGAACTCGACATGGTCACTCTGTCCTTCTCAAAAAGCTTAATATTTCTCAATTCCTACTCCAGCGATTGAACTTCTATCATCATATCTGAGTGAAAGGAAGCAGGCTGTATTTTTCCATGGTGCACTGTCAGACTTTCTTTTTATTACTAAAGGTGTTCCTCAAGGATCAATTATAGGTCTTGTTTTGTTCTCGCTCTACATCAATGATATTGTGCCTGCTGCGATGCATTCATCTAAGCACACTTATGCTAATTATATTCAGATTAATCGCAGCTGTCCATTAGGTCTTATTGACATTAAAAGAGTGTCAGAATGGTTTAATTCTCAACCCAAATAAATGTAAGAGTTATGTGATTTCAAAGGCAAAACTGTTGCTTTAAATGACTCATACCTCAACTTGGGTGATACATTCAATAAAACTCTTACTTGAAATAATCACGTAAACATTGTAGTTGGGAAAACATATGGTATCATTCGCTATCTATGGAGTATTCAAAAATTCACACCGTTAAAAACGAGATTGCTACTTCCCTATATCTTTGGATATTACATTTTTTTACAGATGTGACACCGAGAACAAAAGGAAGCTGGAAGTTGCTTTAAACACCACTCTTCGATATTTTTTTTTGTCTCAGAATGACTCAATACCTGGTGAGCATGTCCTTTGCAAGTTATCTCAAGTTCCGCAAGCTCATTTTTCTTTTTAAAATAATAAAAACCAAGCAGGCAAGCAATATTTAAGTATCGTCTCGCAGTGATTAAGTATCGTCTCGATATTGAGACCGATTTCTTGCGATGCAAATATCGCAATATCATCAGCGTACATTGCCGAGGCGCATCCTGGCAGTTTTTGGGAAATCCGACGTGAACAAACAAACTAATGGAATGCATCAAAAATTTGCCTTTAAAAGTCAATATTTGGCGTATGCTGCGTATTGCTAATGCATAATATTAAGGACCGCATATTTATAGTACACATCTTCATCCACATGTGCTTAAGTCACAATTACTGTCTTTAATTCGACCTAGTCAATCAAAAAAATGATAGAATAGAAAGATGACATTCGTGTAATTATGTTTATCCTTATCCAAGAAAGTAGTGCGAATCCATTATGGTTAGGTCTTGGGATACCAGAAAGAATTGGAGAAGATCCCTATCGTTGGACAAAATGGGCAGCCACTGGTGAGTGGGAGTGTAATCAGATATTTTGGGGTCTAACTCGATCAGTATCTATATTTTATCAAACTGTATAGATACTGCCCTAGCCAGAGCCAAAGCGGCCCTTGTCTTGACAATTACACAGTTTTACAGCAACCACCTCGATGCCAGGTTAAAGGTGATCTGCTTGCATATGGATGTCCCGTTTGGTTCAACGTGGGAGCAAGCTTGATGGAAAAGGTTCTGGGTTTCGAGAGACGATGTCATCGCGATTGTTTCCATTCACATTGAACTCCAAAGTCTCGCTCCTGTACTTCGGGGCCAACATAATCCGAGTCGATAAAACTTATTGCAAGAGCAATGACCTCAGAAAATAAACTGATCTCCGGGGCTTATTACCCCAACTTTTTGTATCACGTGTGCGCCTTAAAGGTTTAACTCCACCAGAGCATTTCCTCTATTTAAACCTAAACGGCCTGATGCAAGACAGAAATGGGGTGCCATTAATATTCCATGTTGCCCAAAAGAGTGTGGATAGGCGACTTGCCAACAATGGAGATTGTCGCTCGCCACTCTGAGGAAAATCTCCTGTTCAGTAGGGCGGTATCAGTCCGTGATAAGAATGACGTGGTTAGGCAGCACAAACAGTTTTGGTAGTTAAAGAGAGAGCCGACGCCGTCTTCGTCTTCTCAAGTTAGGTTTGCTCCGTAAAGATAGTTTAAGAAGTTTATTTCAGCCGGTGGGCTTAGTTAGTTTAAGGTTATTCAGTTTTATGGTAGATTAAAGTAATGTTAATATGTACGCAAAAAAAAGAAAAGAAAAAAATTGAACACACCCTTTTATGTACTTTATAGTTTTTTTTTCTTTTTTGTTTTGTTTTTAAGTTTTATTTTTAGGAAGTTCTTAGTTTTTTTATTTTCTAGTCATAAGTTCTGCAGTAATATGTTCTGATCTTATTTTGTTTATTTTGTAAAATATACTTTTCTAGTCCTTTCAATTGGTAAGCAAAGTTCTTAGAAAGTTGATATAAGTTAGCTTGCGTCGAAAAATATGAAGGATTAAATTTAACTAAGAATGCCCGCGAAGGGTAAGTAAGTTATGTTAGCAAAATTATGTAATTTAAGATAAATCAAGCGTTTTTACTGTCTAAATTGTACGTTTATTTTATTTGAATAACAAATAAAAAACAATGCAAACAAAAAAGGATATTCAATGGCCGCGTTCAGAATTCTTGGTCGAGAGCCCGTGAATTTGACGGCAAAGCTAGTTGTCATATGGTGGTGGAAGTGGACTGGATTCGCAGTTAAAAATATGTGACTGCTTTTTGCAGTTGATTGATGAAACGTCAAAAGTCAGCTGTTAATTTTGAAATCGTTTAATAATCGCTTGAAGTTTATGAAATAGGAAAGTCGTAATGTATTATTTTAAAATTAGTTAATAACCTAGAATAAGGATTTCAAAATCTAAGTCGAAATGGAATCACAAGGCAGTACTTTTGTGCTAACCGAAAAGCAAGCCAGACTCATCTTGAAGTGGACACGAAATTCTACCAGCGAGTACGCAGGAATTACTTCCTCAAAGTAGGTGGGATTTCTAGGTGGCCGTTCAATCAATCAAAGCATTGCAGAATTTCACAAAATAAACGAACAATAAAACTTGACCTAATGATGTTAAAATAAGTTCACTGTCTTGGCACACGTGCACACAATTCAACTCACAAAAAAGTTCTTCTTCCGTGTCGCTCATTTAAATGGTTTAATTCAAAACAAACAATTATTGAGAGTAATACACAATTAACGAAACAAACTTATTCCAAGTAAAAATTGAAAGTAAATCTTCAAAAATTATTTGTTTGACATAAGAAACTGTCAACTGCATTTGCAGTCAGTTTTCTCGTTCAATGTTCTTGGTTTTGACTGAAATTTTCATTCCTAGAATTCTGAACACGGCCAATGTTTAGATAATTTTTTTTTCTTATTAATCAATATTTTTCTAATTCCCAACCGTTACTTAAACACGCACTTTTTCTTAGTTATTTATTTTCAAGAAAACAAACCGTTATTATCAATACCTTTAGCTACAATAGCAAAACACGTACACGGATATGACTCGCGTTATGTTGGGACATTTTAGTTCGGACTACTTACACCACTACATTTTGACGTCAGAATCATAAATATAAGTCTGTAGAAAATAATCTTATAATCTTGTGATCATTTTAAATCTTTATTTTCGTAACTACTTAATTTCCCATCAATGTTCTTGTTCTTATTGGCTTTCACTTCGTCTGGCTTAATCTTGCATATTTGTGGGCGATGTAATGAGAAATCTAAAATTAAAGGAATATAGTGTTGCACACTCTTAGGAGGCGTGGAACCCTTCATGTGAGAGTCAAATCTCGCTTGGCTACTTATTTTTAAGCAATTTGGCGTGACGAGTATCCATTATTAAACACGACGCATTAGAAACGATCAGATTTTTGGCAAATTTTTCGGATTTCTGGATAAATCTACTGAGCAATAACTTCACTTTTCCCAACTAATATTCAATTGGGCATAAATGTAAAACAAATGTGTGTAAAACGAATGTGGGAAATATTGCAGGATGCATTGACATGACGACCTCAGTGTCAAAAATTCAAGAACAAATTGGCCGATCAGTGAATAACACTTGGAGCTTTTTCATTACGACGCGACTTTTATAGATTCTATCCCTAGATGACTTCAAAAGGTATTACTGTTCGCATTTAAAATACTATCAGAATTGTATGTGTCCGAATAATTTTGCCATGATTATAGCGTGTAGTAATATCTTCACTTGATTTCTTACATTTGTATATTCTCTTTTGTTTTTTTTTTATGACTTCAATGAACAGGAGAAAAAAAATAAAAAGAAATATTCAAAAACTCAAAAACATGTCAGGTGCTGGTCTCACTTGTTTCCTGTCAGACTTATGTTATCCGAATAATTGTATAGCTTGTCGAAAATCATCAAAAAAGTGTATGCTGAAACAAAAACTAACGTTCGGACAGGACAACTTTTGACGAGTCCACTAGTGAAAGTATAATTTAAAGTCCCCCAAAGTGGTTAATGCATATTTACATGGGCAGGTCGAAAGGTGTAATTTTTTCGCAAGGGATTATGACCACCCTGTAAATGTATTTTGCTCAGGGCGAGAAAAAAGATTCGAAGCAGAATTGCGAATTTTGATTACTTCATGAATTGGGTCTGTAAAGGAGCAGATTTTGATATCGATTTTTTTTTTTGCATTCACTCGATTCACAGTATTTTATTTTCCACAGAGAGTCCAAAAATACATCGATCTTATTTTTGAATATCGTTTAAATAAAATGACATAAAAAACTCAGAAATGACAGTCTGGAGCAGTCAAATCAGGCGATTTTGCAGGACAGCGTAAATCGAGACATAAGGAGACACATCCTTGAAAAAATCCACTGACGCGTAAGCTGTGCGCGTGGTTGCACCGCACCGACCTGATGGGTTTGTACGTATATGGTCAGTTGATGTCTGCGTCGTCAAGTTAACGCTGACGGACGCGTCGAGAAGTTTTCAACCACAGCTACGAAATTCTTTTGCAACGAGCACTTCAAGGTCTTCCAGTGCCTCTTCAGTCCCGTGTAAGTCAATACTTTGCAATGCAAATAGCTGAACGCCTTAGTGTTTGTTCAGTTCGCGAAGGACTCGCTTGGAAATATGCACCAAAATTCATTTTGCACTAAAACCACTGACATAAAATAAGAATATAGTCGCGATTTTTCCGGAACTTAGAAGAGAAGAGAATCCCTTGGCTTATCGATGCTTATTCTGCATTTGTTTACTTTACATGTACCAGTTGCAAAAGTTTTCACATTTTTGGAGTGGATGAAGCATTTTGGGCCACCCAGTTAAACCAAGAATTTGTGTTCATCTTTCAAAAATACTTGGTTCAACTTAGAGTTCGTCCACTCAACCATTATACCATTATAAATTCGTAAAATGTATTTCAAGTTCAAGGCTTCAACTTGAATTCGAACCTGCGACCCATCAATTGTTCCAATTGAAAAGCTGGCGCCCAACTGCACCACCCTACCAGTGTTAAAAAATCCATTTCAAGTCAATACGCCTAGAGTGGTCGACTGTTCATTAGCCGTATATTATATCCAATGACACTTAAGATATCAATCCATCAATAAACTAAAATGCATACCGTCTTCCTTATATTCGAAAACCTTAACCCCGAAAAAAAACAGCCTTATTACTTTAAATCAAAGTTCACATTCTTTATTGACGCCAGTGGCCCTCTATTCCTTCATCTATATCTTTACGTGTACATACTTCTTTTAATTCCAACCAGAAATGCTAACTATTGTTTTTCGAATTAAAAAATAATAATTGAAGGAGCAGAATTCTGATAACTCGATATCATCGCCATGATATCCAAACAATGGTGGAATTGAGCCCGACCCGTAAACGATAATTAATTGGCTTCGGAACACGAAGAAAATATGTTCACCGGTAATTATATCTTTACAATTTGACAACAACCCAAGTTACAATAAAGATAAACTTTGCAAGAAGGCACCGTAGCGAATGTGAACTGGCTTCGCGGTATTTCACACGCGGAGAACTGTCTAGCCACAGAGTTCGTGGTACTCGTATCTTGAATGTGTGCCTCCTAATCGGTTATCGATTTTTTTTTTCTTAGATAAATTCATGTACATTTTTTCATGACGAGTCAAGGGCTCTATAGGCTGACAATATCCTGAACTCAATTAATTCGACATGAGAACGCGACGAGGACGGTACGGCTCTTTTTAAAATCAAAAGCTATAAACCAACTTGTGCCCTCAACTCGCCGAGTTCCGGAAGAATTTCGTCGAATTTGTCGGAAAAGTGACAAAATAATAGTGAAATAATTAAAAGTGATACTCAAAAATTTGTGATTGTGACTGTGCTCAAAATTCATAGAAGTCCTTAGTTTGTCATTTGTATGGAATTGTGAGTGGACAACGAGTTTTGGAAAACGCAAAAAAAACCCTGACCTACGATGAAGATATTTAGAGTAAGTCACGCAAGTAAGCAAGAGGATACTTATTCTTGAGTATTCATTTCATGTATCAATGCGTCGTTATATTTTGTATATTTTAAGGTTCCGTACATCAAAGGGAAAAACGTAACTCTTATAAAATTAATTCTGTCAAGGACTTTAAAAGTTGTAAAAATTGAAAGCTTGTACATCGTCGCACTCAAAAGATACGACTTTTTATGCCGCATATTTTGATGCTCGCTGCGGGGAGTTAAAATCAACTACAGACAAAAGCAAAAGCAAAAAGTTTGTACGGAACCCTTGTTGAGCGAGTCCGTATCGCACTTGGCAGGTTTTTTCTGTTGAATTCGATTCGATCGAAAGAATAAGTTATGACATCTCTGGAAGACTTTTCCTCAATCAGAGTTACTTAATTACGCTTATTCCTCGAAATGAAGTTAAATCGCTAGGTATTTCAGATATTTATCACCAGACTGGATATTATTCAGGACCTTCATCAAGATGTGAGTCCTCGACGCTATCCGGGATGATTTCATCGAATTAACCTCTGATCAGGACACTACTAAAAAAGAACTAAAATACGCCATCGAATATTGGGGCAAGCTGTTCATAATTCAAAGCATGACTGCCACGAAAAATCTTCTTCTAAATGTTACAGTCCACGTGTTTTTTTTTTTTTGGCCAGTTTAACAACGTTTAAGAAAGACAATGTCTAACGACGTTGTCAGAAATTCAGTTTAAACTTATAAAATAACAATTCGAACAAGTATTTGTTATTTTAATAAGAAAGAAATTCAATCTCGATGAAACCGATTAGCTGGAAGAAGATTTATCGCAAATATGTATTTCACGGCACAGTCGGAGTTGAGTTTCAAAATGAAAGTCGTCAGTTTGAAAAGTGAAAAAAAGAAAATAGTCTCTTGAATTAGAATACGATTAACTTGTGATTTCAGCTTTGTCGTTTTAAGTCGAATTGAGACAGATATTTTGATTTGTTTATTTATTTATGTTATGATGAGCCATGTCATAAAAAATTTTGAAAAACCCGTTTCCGTGGCTTGAGTCTTTTGTAAATGATAGAACTCAGAAGGTTAAAATTTGGCAAAAACTAAGCAGAGCTTAAATTTCGGAACTAGGCATGCCTCAAGGTTCTGTACTTGGTCCAACATTGTTTCTTGTATGTATAAACTCGTTTGCTTTGCCACAAAAGAAATTGTTGATGACCTTGGCATTACAGACATATGTATAAACAGTGCCGTTCGAAAAATGTTGGTCAAAATTATTTTTTCAAATTTTGTCAAATTTGTTTCAATAACTACAGATTTTTCAATGAAGGTTTGTTTTTTATGAGGTTTCAATCGTTTCATGATACATTTAGGGTGTTAAAATTCTTTACACGGGAGAACATTTTTTTATTCTGTTTAGGGATTAAGGAAAAATGTTTTTTTGGAGCAGTGTTTTTGCTTTTTTTATTGCTTTTCAAAAATATTCTCTATTGAATTAGTAGTTTGTTCGAAGTCCTTTTACTTTAATTACAGCTGCATCTTGGCAAGACATTGACACAGATAGGTTTTTCCATGTGGATGCAGGTTTGACGTCCAAGTCTAGATATGTAAATAAATAAATGTTAAAAACGCTTCTTCGCAACATTTCATAATTTAAGATATTCTTAATCGAATTAAGATCTGCCAACTTAATACATCGACATTATTTTCTTCGAAGTACTTTTTAACCTGAATGCAAATATATTTAAATATTATTTAAAGCCATAAAAGTTCTAGCTCATTTAAAAGCTTAATATTTATCTTTCATATAAACAAAAAAGATAAGTTCATACTCACAATTTTGGCTTTGCGGCAAGCAGCATTGTCTTGTTGAAAAATAAATCCTCAAGTGTCACCAAAAAGCTAAATTCATTTGCCAGAACCCTTAGGTAAACTTCTGCAGTGACTTTCGATTCAAGGAAGACCATTCTATCTTTTCCGTCTCCAGAGGAGCATCCACAGACCATCACACTTACAGTTTTGGGTAGTGTCCGTAAGATGCATTCGTAGCTCAGTCTTTCTGTCTCCAAGATGCAGTTTAAACTTCGATTCGTCGGAAATGATCACATTTTTTTCTCTGACTCTTATTGGAAAATCGGGCTTCAGTACTGGCTTGAGTGTTCTAAGCCTAGCTCACTGCGCTTGATCGTTTTCAAGAGCCACCTGTGTTAAATCGATTTGGACGACCTTGGAGCACCATAAAAACGATCTTCTACTGAGGTCGTCTTCTTTGGCCTCCCTGAGCCTTTCTTTCTGCTGGTAGGCCTGGAACCACGAATTTTTGAATTCCAAAACCATTCATTTTATGATTTCCTTCAAATACAAAGGTGATTTAAAAAAGGTCATAAAATGAGGTTTGTTCGCGTCGTCTTGCATCAATTTTGTATCACTTTTCTTTTCGATGGTGATTAAAAAGTATTTTTGCAAAGAACGTTTGCGACGTCGTTTTTGACAACTTTATTGCAGCTAAAAGTAACTTTCCAGAATTGTCGAAGACCATGTACAGAAATCGGCTAAATTTGATGTTTTGTGTTTTGTTCCGTGTCTCGAAACGAGTTGATTGAAGCAGTTCAGGAAAAAGGCCTTCCAGATGTTAGCTTTTAGAAGTTTTATCGAAACCATATAGAAGCTTAATCTTTTCAAAAATCAATAATCGGTCTGCAAACGTCATTAACTTGTTTAAATTCTTGACGGATGAATTTGAATTGATCGGACCGTCAGATTTTTTTAAGAATGGGGACTCAGGATTTTTGAAAGAATAGAATAGAATTTGATGAGAGTGGCCAAACGCTGTCGATAACGTAACACTATATCGACTGTGAAGTCGCATTTACCTGGCTGTTGGAAAAGTCAATAAACTATAACAGCGTACAAGGAAAACAAAATTGTTCACAATAGGAGAATATATCTTTGTGAAAACTATGAACTTCTCCGAGCTAAAAATTACTGGGTCCATTAAAAGATCCATAATGATCTATTGTACACCCTTCTTAAAGTTTAGTTTTTAACTGCTGGCTTCAGAAATTTGATAGCTTCCCTGGCTAGGATTTCTTGAAAGCCTTTCCCTGTTATGGATTACTTCTTTATCACCTTCCTCGGGTAAGGCTTGGGCAGTCGGTTAGTACGTGATCTATTGTTTCTTAAGCCTGGCCATAGTGCCTACATATCTCTCTCCTGTTAAGACCATTTTAAGAAGGTGATAATAGCATACTCCGTAACTTTTAAGTCAGTTTTATTAAGTTCTAGAGCTTCTTTGGCTCGTTTAAGTTTAAAGTCCCAAATAGTCTTAAGAACTGCTTGCTATCTGAGATTAAAGATATCATAATGTTGGTGTGTTTTCTGTCGCTGATGTGGTGTATAACTTCATTGATTGCGAACGGCTCAGCTTGAAATATTTTTGAACTCTTGCAAAGAAGGAATGGGTAGGCTACATCTTGGTGCTATAACTCCAACCCCATATACCATTTCTGGGCTCCATCATTCATCAAAGAGAGTTTGCAGTTCCATTCTTCTCTGTTGATTAATTGGTGGTATCTTTTAAAGTTGAACTCAGGGGACATCAGATCACTCACTCGGGTTAATTTCCAAACGTTGTCAAATCCTTAAAGAATTTTAAGGCTTTATTTTGTTCAGTATTGCTTCCATTCCTGCAGTCTAAGACCTCCTCATTGATCCAGTTATGCAGAAAGATGCGGGCCTTGATATTTTTTTAGTTTGTTTATGGCACTGCTTTGTTCAAATATTTTCCAACATGCAGCAGCACCAAACAGTCAAGTTAGTTTTAACAATTAATCATTTACTAGAAGTGATCAAAGAAGTGGGGATATGACGCCCCGCTGAGGGCAACCTCTCATAGTTTTGATCACTATCTCTCCATTTGCATTATCAAATGCACATTCTTTATCGTCGAAGTACGGGTAAATATGATTGGGATGTGCAAAATGCACTATAAGGGTAGTCATTATCCCTTCAGAGATTGAGGAAAATATGTTCCGAACTCCATAAAACTGTCCACAGAAAAAAAATTAAGTTCTATTCGTTGTTCAATGATTCATTATGGTGAGGTCGGGGCCTTGAAAAAGTTTGAGGCGTCCCACTAAATACCCTTAATCACTGTCAAGTAATTTGTGACTCATAAGCTTAAGAATTAGACGCAAGATGAGATGCAGTAGAGTATTTGTAACACCGCATTTGAAGACCTTCACATTCCACATCATATTTGGCGGTGACGTTTACGTAGTCTTTCTAACCAGGGTTCTCATTAAAGCACATTTCGAGGGTAAACGTTTTTCGGTTTGAGAGCTATAAACATACCGCTTTGGGATTGTTCAGAATTGATAGGAACAGAGATGCAGTCCAAATGCGTCCTCTGTGCTAATCTGATCATACATTTCTCTGGTTATAATTTGCTAGCGCTTCGGGGGTTTACGAATACCCTTATGATAATTTTGAGTAGACTGATTAGGTGAAGAATGGAGCAATCACTTAATCGATTTTCTTTAATAGCGTGAAGAATAAAAAATTTACATTTATACCTTTACGACACACTTAACGGATAAGAGCATGTTTCCAAAATTTTATCTCAAACTTTATCGCCGGCAAATTTATTTCCTAGGCGAATTGTTCGCCAAATTTTTGGTTTTTTTTTTTGCCGTATCCATGTGCCAATTTTTATTGGCACAATAAAATTCCAATGTCAGCTAATCTATCGCGTTCTTTCTGTCGGCGAATTTCATACCGAAAAAAAATCGATTAGGGGATTGGATGAGTTTCGTCAAATTTAGTGCCGCCGCCTTTTTGGGCAGGAAATGGTCATTCGGTGATTATAAACGCCAAATTGAGTCAGCAAAAAATATAACTTATTTAGCTGCAGCTGTAATAATTCATTTATAATTAATTTATGTATTTTTTTAATATATTTTTAGACACACATCTTTGAGAAGAAGTCAAAGTATCATCTTGACGTTGTGTACGAAGTTCCCGAAAAGATAAACTGGTGGTATGCGCCCGTTTTTGTTGCCTTTTGGGGCGTCATCTATCTGGCGGTTGTCTTGAGTTTGTCCGTTTCTCTGCCAACGCCTTTGATGCTCAGAGATGAGGCAAATAAGCCGGATCGATTTATTGCCGAGCGAGCTCAGGCAGTTCTGCTGGGATTGACCAAGCTTGGTCCGCGAATGGTAGGCAGTGAAGCGAATGAAGTAGGCGCTGTCAATTATTTGCTCGCCGAAGTCGAGAAGGTTCGAGCACAGGCAAGTGATAAAATGGAAATCGAGACTGATGTTCAGGTGGCGTCGGGGAACTATGCGCATTGGGCAATGATCAACATGTACCAGGGTGTTCAGAATGTCGTCGTGAAGTTGAGCGCCAAAGGATCAACCAGTGAAACGTATTTGTTGATCAATAGCCATTTTGATTCTGCCGCGAAGAGTCCTGGCGGTGGTGATGATGGGAGCATGGTAGCAGTAATGATGGAGGTGTTGAGAATAATCGCGAAATCCGATGGACCACTAGAGCATCCGATAATTTTTCTATTCAACGGTGCTGAGGAGAATCCTTTGCAGGCGTCACATGCCTTCATAACGCAACACAAGTGGGCCAAGAACTGCAAGTAAGCTGAAAGAGTTTTTTTTTCGCAATTTGAAAATGGATGTGTATAAAATGGATCTTATTTTAGAGCACTTATCAACTTGGACGCAGCCGGAAACGGAGGCAAGGAAGTTCTTTTTCAATCGGGACCAAAACATCCTTGGATAATGAGGGTATGTAAATGGATGACTATGAAATTTGTTTTCCTATAAAATTAGCATGAATGAAAAGGATCCAAAAAGGAATCCTATTACAAGGCTTCCGCGGTCCGTCTGTCCGTCTGTCATAGAGATGTATCTCTTAAACTTTTATATGGAGACACTTGCAATTTTCAAAGAAGGTGTACTCCTATTACCGCTACAATAGCGAATATTGAAAATGAAAAATAAATGCGCGTCAGCATACTAAGAAAGTGCTTCATTAAATCATAACTCAACCTAGCGCCTGACAGTAGGCAATAAGAAACATGGACCAACTTAACAACTTTTTTAAGTATGCAATATTTTTTTACATCCAAAACAATGTAAAAGCTCGAATTCCAATAAGAAAAAAAGCATTTTGCAACCTGTGTGTAAAGATAAATTATTAAATTGAGTATTTCGTGTGATTTTGGTGTTTGTTTGAGTTCTGATTATTCCAACATTTCTATAAATCACTTAAAACAGAAGGTTACAAAGTGAAAAAAAATTTCATCACTGACTTTGTTTACGCATTTAAGGCACACAAGGATATTAAATGTGTCGATACATTTTTCTTATTTTTTAATCCTTTATCCTGGTAAATTTATTTTAAACACTCTCCAGAATCACACAATACACTTGGCTTTAGTAATTAATTTTCAAGAACTTACCATAATAATCAATATCTTCAGTAATGATAACAAAACATGTTCACGGTTGCGAAACGCGTTAGGGTAGAAAATTGGAGTTAGCACTAAGAGCACTACATTTTGTCATTCAACAACGAATTCCGCACGAATTTTCACTCGGTTTGAGATGAATACTTTCCATGAAAAATGTCAGAAACATAGATTCAAATTTTTTTTACAGCATGTAAGTATTGCAAACTCTTAGAAGGCGCGGAACCCTTCGTATGAGAGTCAAGATTCATTGGATTTTTTTTTTTGTTTTTGTTTCAAACAGTGAATGTTTCTACTCCCGTAAGTATTGCGAAAACTTCTGCTCGAAAGAGTTTCAGCTCGTCCGAGAAAAATTACCTTGAAGTTTTTTTTCAAAAAGGTCAACATTTATTTTACTATGTCCTTACAATGCTCACAATTCTTCTATACCCGGTGTTTTTCCTGTCATTAAAGTCATCCAGTGCCTTAAGTCTTTCGGCCGAAAGTCCTGCTTGTCTTATCACTTCTATTTGTTCTGGCGTAATGTTTAGAATTGCTTCGATGGCTTCGATCGGCGTAGAGTTTTGTGCCCCTGTTATTCCCAAGCATGTCAAACATTGTACTCAAGTGAGCCTGTCGGTTACATATTTTTTATCTATCGTTGGCTACTGTATGCCATTAAAAAGGGTTGATTTCATTGTACCGGGTTTTTCAATAGGGACGCTACAAAAGTAGAGCGACAGGGACAGCAAACGGCGCCATATTTCTTGCCGCTCTTTTGACATTTCTCTTTAGTAAGGTTTGCCATTTCATGATGGAAAGATATACGAGCCAACAACGAGTCAAAATTATTAAAATTTACTACCGTAATTCGGAGTCAGTGGCCTCAACGTTAAGAGCGCTACGTCCGATTTATGGTCGTCATAATTAGATCAACAATTGAGCGTCTAGTGGAAAAATTTGAATCCACAGGCACAGTACAAAATGTTCCCGTGCCAGTGAGACAAAGAAGTGCCCGTAGTGTCGAGAATATTGCTGCCGCTGAGGCTTCAGTTGCAGAAAGCCCAAATGTGTCTCTCACATGTCGTTCTCAAGCGTTGGGCATCTCTGTGACGTCGTTGTGGGGAATTTTGCGAAAAGATCTTCGCCTACATTCTTACAAGATTTTAAATTGACGCAAGAACTGAAGCCGCTTGACCACCAGAAGCGTCGAATGTTCGTGAATTGGGCTGAGGAACAACTTGAAAATGATTTGGATTTTCATCGAATGAGGCTCATTTCTGGCTGAATGGCTCCGTCAATAAACAAAATATGCGGTATTGGTCAGGCAGCAATCTACACGTACTCCTTGAGTCATCATTGCATCCCGAAAAAATTACGGTTTGGTGTGGTTTATGGGCCGGCGGCGTCATTGGGCCGTACTTCTTCCGTGATGATCAAGACCAGCACGTTACTGTGAATGGGGATCGCTACCGTTCAATGATAACCGAATATTTTTGGCCCCAATTGGATGATATGGACTTGGAGGATATGTGGTTCCAACAGGACGGCGCCACAAGCAACACAGCGAATGTCGCAATCAATTTATTGAAAACCAAGTTTGGAGAACGCGTTATCTCACGAAATGGTCCAGTCGCTTGGCCGCCTCGGTCGTGCGATTTGACGCCGTTAGACTATTTCCTGTGGGGCTACGTCAAGTCTATGGTCTATGCCAACAAGCCAGCGACGATTGATGAACTTCGTACGAATATCGAACGTGAAATTGCAGCAGTATCGGCCGATTTATGCTTGAAAACCGTCGAAAATTGGGTTCAGCGTCTGAACTTCTGCAAGCGTGTCCGTGGTGGCCATGCAAAAGAAATCGAGTTCCATACATAATGGCATCAATCGTATTTTCACAGGAATAAAGAATTGCATTGAAAAACCCGTTACAAATGTATAAAGGCCCTCCTGCATTTCAAAGATGCCCTCTTAGCTTTAGTAGTACGTTCTTTGACGTTTTTGTTTTCGTTTTGAGTTTCTTGTCGATTATCAATCCCAAGTAATTCCCACTGTTTTGATGTCAAGTTTAGTACCTCCAATCTCCAGCATGTGGAAGTCACTTAATTTGATCTTTTTCGTGAATAGGGTCAAGTCTGTTTTGCTAGAATTAACATTTAGTCCGATTTCAATCGCCCAAGTTTTGTTGTACATAATATCCCCTATTATGTTGAGATGTTCTCCTTGAAATAGGATTGGAAGGTCGTCCGCATATGCTATGCTTTTGGCGCATGTCCCTTCTAAAAAGCTTGTACCCACAGTAGAGGTGATATAATTCCTCCATTGTTTTTTCGCTCTTAGACTTAGGACCTCCACTCGGTTCATTTCCGATGGAGGCTTTGATGATGTTGTTGCTTCAGATCAAAAGGTCGTCTAGCATATTCGGAATTTTGATGTTGTTGAAAGCTAGATTATGTCACAAGAGAAGTCATTTCAATGGCTATAACACAAGCCCCACGGAAATTGAAACAAAGGTTCTACATTTACGGTTCTCGATTCGAAGGAAAGTTTCTGATAAATGACACTAGGTCCAAAAAGACCCTCCATATATATATATACGAAAGTGGCACGTTGTTTTGACTTTGCATGCTAGACAGAAGTTTCAAAGATCTCAAAGGAAACGGCCACTGAACCTGTACTTCGACATATTTCAGGCGACAATCTAGCGTAAAAGCTGTAGAGCATAAGTTAAGGCAGAATGTGTTCAGAACCCGATCAACAATGCTGATAAGCTCGGAAAATCTATGCTCAACTAGCCCATATCCGAAGCGGGGGAAGTCACTCCCTTTGTTTGCTTGGAAAAAATCACATTAAGCCAGCTAGCTGATCACTGTTTCCTCCCAGGAAAGCCTTTAAAGACAAAAAATGGGCCCTTTATGGTGGCAATTGCAATTATGAGTATCCGCCTTTACCAAACCTTACCTAACCTCACGAAAAATCATTGCACCGCTCAGTTTTCTTATCCGAGTGATCTAGTTTTTGTAGCGCATGTGCATGGTCAAAAAACTTATCAGTAACCTAGCCACTTCTCGACCTATAATCCGCCTTATGTGCCAATAGCTTACGTCTTAAGAACAAGCTTTAATCAAGGATATAAACCAAAAGAAGTATCTTTCCAGTATTACCGTGAACATGCCGAGCATCCATTTGCCACAACCATGGCCGAAGAAATGTTCCAAGCTAGACTCATTCCTTCCGACACTGATTTCCGGATATTCCGTGACTTTGGTGGAGTTCCAGGTAACCAAAAATCATCATCTCCTATTCCATCCTAAATCTAACCCCACTTTCTTTTAGGTCTCGATTTGGCTTATACTTACAATGGCTATGTCTATCACACCGAATACGATCGATTCAGCATCGTGCCTCTTGGAAGCTTGCAAAACTCTGGCGACAACGTGCTTGCCGTGGCGAAGGCTCTCGCCAATGCTCCCGAACTGGACGACATTTCTGTAAGTCAGAACGACAACAGACAAAGTGGGTTTTATTTTGTTTATGTGAATTCTTTTGTCAGGCACACGAGGATGGCCACGTAGTATTCTACGACTTCATGGGATGGTTCTTGATCTTCTACACCCTTACCGTGGGTACGATAATAAATATCGTGGTCTGCTGCGTTGGCCTGTTCGCCATTGGAGTTTCAATGTTCTTCATGATTGCCCGCTCGGGTCTCAGCGTCATGGATATTGCGAAACGCTTTGGCAGCACCATTGGCATTCAGATCCTGTCATTGCTTCTGGGAGTTGGTTTGACAACGTTGGTGGCTGTATTCATGGATGGCGTCAGCAGGCCTCTGTCTTGGTTCTATGAGACGTGGTTAATTTTTGGCTTGTACTTTTGTCCAATGCTGTTTTCGATGGGCATCCTTGCGGCCATATACTCCCAGTACATGAAGAGGGACAAGCTGAGCTTGGGCTTCAGGATACAGATGTTCATGCATGCGCATTGTATCCTTTTGGTGATTTTAACGATTACCTTGACGTGTATGGGCATTCGAAGCGCATACCTCCCGATGATGGCTGTGTTCTTTGACATATTTGCGCTGATCATTAACTTGGTCAGCAAGTGGCATCGAAGAGGTGAGCAGTTGCAATTGGATGCTTACGTTTATATAATTTTTTTTGTTTTCCAGGATATCTTTTTGCTGTGGCGGTTATTGTTTGCCAGATCTTGCCGTTCATATTTTTCACAAACGTGACCTATTATTTTATGTACTCACTGATTCCGATGATGGGCCGAAATGGATCTGCTTCCAATCCGGATCTAATGATGGCTGGATTGAGCATATTCATGTCGATTCTATACGCTGGCTTTTTGGTATGTTAAAAGTCATTTTCAAGATTTTCTGAGATGCATAATTTGTATTTTCAGGTGCCATTGCTCCTTTTCTTCCGAAAGACAAGGACTTTGATATCGATTTTCTTCTGGACCTGCATATTGTTTATAATCATAGGTGTGACTCCAGCTGGATTCCCTTACATGGACAAGATAGCGGCGCAGAGGTTCTCCCTGGTGGTAGGTTTTTAGATCCTTTTCCTAATGTAAAATCTGATTGTGCCTTGTTAACAGCACACAAGACGAGTTCTGCATAATGCTGATTCCTCGGAAAGGATAAGCGATTCTGGAATCTACGTTTACCCGCAAGACAGGAGGACATACTCTGTTGATGGTAAGAAAAATGACTCACCTCCTGTTCTCCTAACAGCAGACATTCTGTTTCAAGATATCGTTCCTGGAGTCGCATCAAGTGAAAAAATCGGTGCAATTTGTGGAGCCGAAATGCTTTGTGGATTCCCCTTGCTCAATCACCGATGGCACAAAGCAAGGTACCCCGTCGCATTGACGAACGTCATTACTTTGCATGCTAAGACAAAAAAAAACCGCCTCCTTCCATTACAGAGATCACAGCAGATGGATAAAGTTTGAACAGCCCAATCTGCCCTACATTCCCACTCTTGAGCTGCTTTCGAAAGAAATCAAAAACCCGACCACAGCTCGTTTTGAGTATAAGCTGACAGGACCTGACCACATGGCGATCTTCATTCGAACCCAAAACAATGCCAAAGTGATTGAGTGGAGCTTCAATGACACAATGATCCGGGACAACTGGGAGCAGCCCTATTTCATATATTTCTCATACGGCAAGGACTCTACTCCTTTGGATTTCTTCATTGAAGTCGAAGTAAGCATGAACAGTTTAAGTTGGGAAACCATTGAAAAATTGGACATTTTTTGATTGCAGAAGACCAATGGAAGTTTTACGGAACCGAGTCTTGAAATTGGCATAGGAGCTCATTGGATCCATCATAATGTCAAGCCAACAAAAGATTTTCAAGAATTTTTGAATGCTTTTCCAGTTTGGTCCACAGTTACAAGCTGGGTCGCCTCGTACGAGAGTTGGCTATTCTGAGAGCTGACATTTCGTCTGACATGTTGGATTGTAACAATCTCATAAGGTCATTAATTTGACAACGTTTAACGTCTTTAAATAATATATTTTATGTAATTTATTGTAAATGCTTGATGGAGTGTAGTAAAATGACAGAAAAAAGTGTGATAGTCCTAATCTCTTTTATGAAATAAAGTAAATCGGCATTCAGGATGAGAACAAATCTTGTTGAGTCAATCCGGTAACTGATAAAACATTTCCGCAGGATATGATCAGGAGCAACTTTCGACTTGTTCGAGAACTGAAAAACTAACTCTTTAAGCTAAACAAATGAAAATAGTTCATGATCTACGAACCAAATTTAGAATCGTCCCCAAAAAAATCAACATCCAGGATTATTTCAAAAGGATTGCCATTGCTCATAAGTCCTTTGGTGAATCGGCTCAGTTGCTAATACTGCAAACAGTTCACTTTTACAAACTAGTTCATGAAAGAGTTGGTTCCATTTTTGGCATACGAGGATTCAACTAAGCATGATGACAGGCGATATGAAGCACCATGTTTATTAAGCTTTCTACAGACGAGCAACAACTAATCGGCTAACAGACTGGTTCCAAATAAGCCTTGTGTAGGCCAGTCTGACGATAAGCCGAACGATTACATCCAGGTTGCCAGTCGTTGAAAAATCAAAATTTTTTGATGTTGGGTGCAGTTCAATTACATCCGTGTGCTGTTGGGTGCTTCTTCAATGAATTGGACGTTCGTTGCAATTGCAAATCATTTTTTTTTTCGTTTTTAAACGACCACGCGCATGCAAGGGGTTATGACTACCCTTAAAATGTTGGTACATAACGCGAGAACTTTGTTTTTGAATTTCTGCAGATTGCAATGAGTAGGAAATACCGAGCTCTACCAACGTTCCTCATTCGTGTTGTGCGGCTAATAAACGAGTCTCGGACTTAAGGGTGAACTGATGAGCATTCCTGGCGAGATGGGTGTTACGCTGGTTGCAGCTGGCTAATTCACTAGAGCACTGCTTGTGGTAGAAGCAATAAAATATGATCACGTTACGACGATGGTGAAGAGAGTCAATTGAGTTTGCAATATTTTTGTCACCTCGATTTTCAATTCTATGAAGCAGGCTCAAGATGGTCTTTGGAGCACCTGCCCACAAATGGGAGTTGTATTTCAATTTAGGGCGAATGAACGCTTTATAAATGACAGCCAGATAAGATGGGGTTAAGTATGTCTTGCATCGCTTCAGGAAACCTAGATATTTTGCAGAATTTTTGGCCATAACGGTTTTGTAATCTCTCCAACCGAAGTTGTTGCTGATACACATGAGCTGAAAGTTATTCGGCTTCAGCAATGCAAGTGCCATTCATGGATAATCATCGAGGGTTTTTGTTTCGCTTAAGTGACAAAAGACAGCATTGAAACGATTTAAAAAAAACTGAGTGTACTATCATCAGCGAATGAGTGCATTGGATTAGATGAAGCAGGAAGAAGATCGTTAATAAAAATTAAGAAGAGAATCGCTGACAAAATGGAACCCTGGGGAACACGAGCATTTATATGATGCATAAACGGTCCGAAAAAATTTTCTAATCCATTCAATAAAAGAATTGAATAAGACCCTCGTGCCAAACTCTGTCAAATGCTTTAGAAATATCATGCGCAACAATCTTGCTTTTACCAGAAAGATGTAAAGAGTGGTTCCACTTTCGGAGAGATATACAGTTACTCTCAAAACTGAGCGTACATTAATAAATTTAATGCATTTTATCTTTTTTAACAATTAATAAATCGTTTTTTTAGTATTTTTTTGTTTTATTTAACACTTAATACATTTTACTAATAACTTGAAGAAAACAAAACAAAAATATTATAAAATTCAATTTTTTACAACAAATAAACAAAAAATAGTACTTCATTTGATCACACAAAATTGAGCGTACACCGAAGATTTATAATTAAGAAAAAAAGACAAAAAACTTTGAAACTTCAGCATCTATTACGGCTTGTAAACGATTGGGCACCGATTCGACTAATTTTTTGGTGAATGATGGTGGAATACTCTCCCAAACTTCCTTGACCTTAGTTTTAAGCTCTCTTTTGTTGCTAGGGTTACTATTTTTTAAACCAGTTTTGATTTCTTCCCACAAATTCTCAATTGGATTGAGATCCGGTGACTGTGGTGGGGTTTTGACTTGTTTTTTTTTACATTGTAGAGCAACCATTCGCGTACAACGTGCGAAGTGTGCTTCGGGTCATTATCTTGTTGGTATTTATTAATAATTTTTTATTAATAATTTTTTGCACCGTCGAATGTGTTCGCCCAACAATTTCACCAATTTCCCGTAGAGACTTTCCTTTGCAATACAAATTTACAACAAGTTTTCTGGTGGAAATGTCTGTTTGTTTTCTTTTTTGTTCCATTATAACACAAAATTCAAAAAAATTGAAATATGATCTTTCCAAATCGCAAAACAATATCGAAATGAACTTCAAGATCTCTGAAAGCAACAACTGGCAGCTCAGATAGCGATAAAAATTTAATAGTTTTCTTGTAAATAATCTTTCCACAGGGTGTACGCTCAATTTTGTGTGATGTATATTCAACAAGTATTTCGTTTTGTATTTATAAAAAATAGAGACGACCTCGAAAATTTTAAGTAAGTACTTTTTGGTAAATGTCAAAATATGTACTTTCTTAATATAAAAATGTTCCCATTTAAAATTTTATTCCTACCTATCAAAATAGGATATTTGTGATTTACCTTATGGTGTACGCTCAATTTTGAGAGGAACTGTACCATCAAATCACCAGTGGATCGTTTGCTACGAAAACCGTATTGCCCGTCATTGAGGGGTTTTAATGTTTCGAAGTATTTCATTAGCTGACTTTTTATCAGCGTTTCCATGAACTTGGAAAACAGGGACGTTAGTGCAATGGGTCGATATTTGGAGGAAGACGAAGACAGGTTAGACAAATGCTGTTTTCAATCTACTCGAAAAGAGACAACAAGAGTAGGCCAGATGAAAAAGCCGACGCAATGTTTTTGCCACCGTGGAAGAACACCTCTTGTGTTCTTCTGAGTTGTGGAAAGATTTTTGTAAAATTTAAGAGCTTGCGGGCATTGTGGAAAATTTAGGCAGCGATTTATTAAGTTAGGGTCACAAAAGCCTGTGAATGCAATATAAAGATATAGATGTAAACGCCAATGGTGAAACATTAAAAATTGGTTTGAGTGCGAGTAGACTTGCCCATAAATGCGGGCGCCTTCATCCGCTTTTAAAAGTGTTCATGCTTCTGCACCAAACGGGTTTTTAAAGACGCTTTATAGGATATGGGTCTTATAGAGCGACACTTACATCTTTCGAGACAGGGCTTAGCTTTCTTAGCCAGAGGTATTCTTCGTTTGATCTCAGCGCTGGTGCTATTACAGCGGAGCTAAGTTAGACAAAGTCCCTTACTACCCCTAAGTTAAAGCTGTCTATGGAACTGTTCGGACCCAGACGTCAGACTTGATGACAGCATATGCTACTTTTTGCCCTCTGATGTTGACACGGTACTTTTGCAAAATTATCCCAACTATGATGTTGAAGAAATCGCATGACATTGCGAAGGGTTTTTGATTTTTGACATCAAGTGGCTCGGTGACGTCTTTGCCCTCCTTAACGGAGGTGCTTGAGTTGTTATTATGTAGCTAAGTTTAGAGAGTGTTACATTTTGTAAAAACTTAGTCTGTTTAAAAGGATTCAAATTTTAAAAGTTCGAAGAGCAGTTACGTAGTGATAGAAACTTTATTTCGAGCGTGATCAAAAACTCGGTCGCCAATCATAAATGGAATTGTTTTTTGTTTGGGAATTTAGATTTGTCCGATTCGGTTGTACTCTGCAATTTCTTTGTAAACTTTCCCTTCCTCAGAAAACGTTTTGTTAAAACTTGTGCCGAGCTTTCACTGAAACATCACCGACAAATTCAAGTAAAATTTACCTTTGTTTATTTCTACGAGCTTGAACGATACACTTTCATCAAATTTGTAAGATTGCTTGTATTTAAAAGAATATTTACCAAGGCTCGGAATACATTGAAGCGTGATTATCTTTAAGTCCTTTAGAAAGGATTCAAAAGTATATAGTTTCAATCAGGACATATCAAAAAGACCTCTTTCTTGCGAGCTGGGGAACTCTTCACCATTGGATCTTTTTCTTTTTGGTTAATAGATGGCTTCGAGAGGATCCCATTCAGTCCAGTTATCTTTGCAGATTTAAATAGTCATTTCCAGGCTGATTTCGAGAGATTATTGATTTCAATATCATTTTCTGGAAAGACCTCTAGACTTTGGTTTGTAATAAGAAACCACAACAGTGGAAAAGAAACTAAATCTTCCGATGTTATGATCTTCCTTGCAACGCGTTTTAATATACGATACAATGCAATTTTATTTATATGTTTAAACTTTGTCATTTAGCTTTCTCTTGATGTTTTTTCTACGAAACCCATTGCCTCATGAAAGTTGCGCCATGAGCTTCTTTTTGCTGATATACTTTAACTTTAAAAAGGCGTCAAGCTTCAGGAGGTTTTGAACGAAAAAAACTTGTGGCTACATCATTCTCAAAGGATATTTTCATGTATCGGTGTTTTAGACGTCATTCTAAATCATGAAAAATTGAAACGATTTACAGGAATCACTTTTCTGAAAAAAATTCACCCCAGCACTGCCGTGGAAATGTGGATCAGGTGATCTTCATGCACACACGCTACGAATGAAACCAATTTGGATTCGATAGCTTGGTTTGTTCTCGAGTTAGAATGTATGAAAGAAACGGCACAAACGTACGTACGTTCACACACACACACAGACATCTTTATAAAAAAAAATGGAATCCGACTATTGGGACCTCGAAACATGGAGATATTTAAACATTTTGAATTCCGTAAATCGAAGCGATTACAAAAACTTCCTCATGGGAAGTTAAAAAATGCGTCGTCTGAAACGTTTTTGAAAAGCGCCCTTTATGAATTCCTCCGAGAATTTATATTACGCTTGATGGTTCATTCAGAAATTTGTTTTCGGGAAAAAAAGTTCAAAGCGACTGTTAGGAGATTTCGCGAGCAGGTTGTAAAGAAGACTTCGTACCACGCCTTATCAATGCACGACCGGAGATGTCTACACGAATCTGGTTGTCATTTAAAACCTTAAATGGAGTTATCACATCGAGGAGCACTCTACCACATGAGCAATTTTTGTCCAGCTTTAGTCCTTATATTAATGCGATCTAGGTCTAGTTGAAGTCTATTTGAGATCTGGTATCCTAGCGTGGGGTAAGACATCGTAAATGGTTCAACTAGAGTGAACGCTGCAAATGATTCGCAAGATTATATACTAATCGCAGCATGAATACCAACGATGAAGGCAGCAGGGATGCTATAATGTTCCAAGATCGCGAAACCAGTATGGCCGAAGAAGGTACAAGCTGTGATTCCAACAATCTTCCAACTAGTTTCAACAGCATGTCGAAAGTAACATTACTAAAAAAATTCTTAAGAAGTCAATGGCAGGTGTGCGTAATTTTTACACTTCGTGATTTCATGTTTTCTCTTTTAAATAATTGTCTTATCTTTAATCGTTAGAATTGTACACACATTTTAACTCACTTGTTAAAATGAATGTGTTCCTTATATATTCAGTCTTCAGCATACAAGCCTTAAGGCTTTGAAGATTCAACCAACGAGCAGACCGACCAGACCGACCAGAGAGTGGTAGCTTACCTGCAGAAAAGCTGTGCATAGAAGACAAACCCCTCAATATTTCCTCAGTCTTCCTTGCGAAGAGGTACGCGTTCAGCGATCGCGTAGGAGAAAGTAGATATACGAATAAATTAAGCCAAATCATGGGAGAGAAGTGCAATGATTCCGAAGGCGGTTAGCGTCGTTATCAAAATCAAATCCGACCACGAAATCTTTTGGAAGAGATGCTCTTGCACGCTCAAGGGATTATGAGTACCCTTATACACTCATAATGTATTTTGTGCAGAGTGACAACAAGAATGAGGAAAAAAATTGAAAGGCTTTGTATTGAATTAAAACTGAATGCAGTCCGTTCGAATAGGGACGAAGAATTTCATATTTACTTATTTACATTCGCTTAGTTCGCAGTATTTTTTTATTCATCAATCAAATATTTCCGGTTCAAAAACCACTGAAAACACGATCTTAGAAAAGTACATTTTTAAAAGTGTTACTCTTGGACTAGAACAACCTGACAGCTATCAACTGATCAGATTGAAGTTCAGGAACTTAACTTACTGCGCATCTTAAAGATTAACAAACAAATGTGCACGAGTAGCCCCTCGTACGTTAAACGTCAAGGACACAACACAATTAACTACCCAATTAAGTTGTGCCTACAAATAGAAGAATTAAAAATAAATCAAGGTCTGATGCTAATTTGCTGCAATTTGTTTCACTCCCAGTTCAGGAAACGCCCACTTTCTCTTCTGGAAACTCTCGTCGAAAACAATACACAAAAATAAGCCCACTCGAAATTGTTGTATTTATCTTTCATTCCAAGTCAAGTGTTGCTGAAACAAGTCACCCAAATTGTAATCAATTCGTAAATCAAATATTTGTCGCACATATCCTTGACGAAGTGTTCCCCGTGTCCATGGTTGGCTCTTGCCAGGACCAGCTCTGTCAAATCAGTTGTTATTTGCAATGTTATCCATCAAAAGTTTGCGTACATCCGGAAAGAAACGCTGGACTTTTGTGAAAAATAGATTGACAGGAAGCAAGCGATAACTGAGGACCAATGTAAGGGTGGGTGAGTTTATTTACTTTGCTGTAGAAATATTTTTTTTCCATTTAAAAGTAGGCACTTCCGATGCGATTCGTTTTACATTGCCAATTGAGATGTATTTTTAAACAGTGTGACTTGATTTGTTTTTTTTTTTTGTTGGAAGTGTTCTGAAAACTCGTCATCACACTTTTAAAGAGGCTCTAGTTTAGTTAAACTATGTGTTCTACATCGAGGATCGAGTATCGAACCAAAGGCGGTCTGTCCTAAAGATAAAGATAAAGCAAAGACCATTCTACGAGTATCTTCAAAGGAGCCAGCCTTATCCGGGTGGACAACTTTCTGAAAGAGCTTGTCAAGTGTCTTGGCAGTAGGCTATCTTGTCAACACATTTTCGATGGCTTCAGCTCCTATTTCGCGAAAAGTTTTATTATTTAACTAAGTCTGGGTGGACAATTTGCTTCGAGCTAGGAAGGCTACCGAAGCATCTGTGATATTGGTCGGTAAGTCGGGAGCACGCTTATGGTTTCTCGGCTGAGCTCGTTGGACGTGGTAGTAATTCTCCTCTCTCTGTATATCTCCTGCTAATCAGCAAAAAAAAGTTAACAAAATAGAAGAAAAGGACAGTAAGAAGGTACAAAACGGTGTTCAATTGTTCCTACTGCATAGGAATTCACAGAAAAGACCAGAGGACCGCAGATCCACCTAATGGCGGAGTTAAGATTGGCCTTTTATAATGACTTTCAAGTATCTCGGTGTCATCCTGGAAAAGAAACTGGACTGAACTTCTCATATCAAGTCACTCAAAGAACGGGCAACCAAAGCCATTTAGACCTATAAGTGGCTCTTCGGTAAGACTTGGAGTCTCAAACCTAAGATGTTTAACTTGTTGGTCAGACCTATTATAATATATGTCTCCCATTGATATTTTCATTAGGAAAACAGCCGCTAAAACGGACACAAAGATGCGATTGGCAATGAAATAAAAACCAGGTGACCAGACGGGACACTTGAGAATATTCAATTTCATCACGGATAAAGTCATGTTAAATGGAAAATGGTAAAGATGCTTTTGTATATGGACCCAACACTAAGAAATTTCTATGACTATGAGAAAGCATCCAAGTGTTTTCCAGGCCGAACTATAAGCCATAAAATTCTACGCCTTAGTAAACCTTGCTAAAGGCCAAAACGGGGACAGAATTCTCATTTATCCAATCTAATGGACACCAAATCTGTCAAAAGCTGTTACGATGCCTTACAATCCCAAGCTCAACGCAATCAAAATTAGGTAGGAAAAGGTTCCAGGTCGTCACAGAAGCGGAAGTCGTTCTAAAACTGCGTTCACTAGTCCGGAACTTTTCTATGGCGTAAGCTAAGCTACTGCCACAGGTCTGATTAATAAATGGGAAAATCAGTTTCGCATCGCGCACTAAAGGAATTAAACGGGGCTAAAACAATCAAAGTTATTACCGATCAAATCCTCAAACTAAAGAGGAGAGCATTAGAAAGCTTCCTCCGAGGGCTCAACACTGTCACCGAGGGCCGACTCTGTTTGGAGGACGACTAAACGGCTGTACGCGATCGTTTCTTCCTCAAAAAGACACGTTCTCCATTGAGCATTAGACTGTCCGATGCCGAAGACATTTTGCCTGTCATCAGAAGGTTGGAATGTCTGAAAGCCTAATTTAACCCCCCACGATACAATATGTGTTTCCTTTCAGAACGCAGTGTCCCCCATTTGGGCAGGGAAACATAATGACAAAAAAAAAAAAATAATTATTAGGTTGGAATGCGAAAATGAAGATGGAGAACCCTCTGAATCGTAACTTTAGCTACAATGTGTCATTTTGTCGCAAAGGCAATTTCTACTGTGCAAAAAGATATTGAAGTGCAGAGATAATTGCATTTTTCAATTACATTAATTTGGTTGATATCAGCAAACCCGATCCCCAACAGGATCAAAGATTATGATTTATATTAGTCACTAGGTTCGGCGGACTATCTTTAGTCATATGCGATGCTCAGATCATCCACTAAAGCTGTTACCTTGTCTTGATGAAAGAAAAAATGTACAAAAATTAGGAAAAACATGGGACCGAGGACAGAGCCTTGTGGTACGCCTAAGTACAGGAATTCAAATTCGTTTAAAAAGTCGTTTAAAAAACCTAGTACAAAGCCACAGGCCCTACTACGCTGCAATTTGTTAAGGAGAATATTATGATTAACAGTATCAAAAGCTTTGGTTATATAAACACACCTTCACAAGTATTATGAGACGTTGTTGAATAGAACTCTAGAAGAGCATCTTACGTAGAAAGCCCTTATCTAAACTTAACAGCTTTCTCAAGAAATAAACATATTCAAGACACCAAGGAAATTGGCCTATCCTGTAGCTGTTTACATCTTTTTAATTACTATACTGAATGAGTTGCGTGGTACGATGCCCCTTTCCGACAAAGCCAAAGCTCGTACGATTCCAAATCCATAATTTCTTATCATTTAAAATTGTTTAACATGCCTCGCTAGTGCTATCCAATCACTGTAAAGTTTCACATCCATTGTCGCCTTGTAAATGAGTTAAAAACGCCACCATCACATCTGCTCCTATATGAATCTGTGTAGAGCTACCGAAACCTAAAAACGGCAATCTTACCTGCGACGATGGGGAAATGCTCCCCATTTCGAGTTTCTCGATGCTTGAGTCACTTGAACCTTGTAAGTTAACCGATCTGACGAACTTCCTTCGAAAAACTTTCGGACACCAGCGTTTTTGTGACAAAAATCCCAAATTTATTTAAGGTTAGAGCGATCCATTTCGTAGCGCGAAGATAAAATTTTCAGTATCTATCATTTCATCTTTGAGCAGCGTCAAAATAATATTTGACTAAAAAAGATACAAAAGAGGACCCATCACTTTTAAGGTTCCGGAAAGTATGGAAAGGATAAACGAAATCATAAAAGTATAACTTCGTTGTTCGTCTGTCTGTCAAACAAAAGATACAGCTGTTTATGTCGCATAGTCTGATCCTCGCAAGGGGAATCAAAACCTAAAAGGTACTTCATGGAAACAAAAGCGGAAAAACTCTACAAGACTCCGATTTCCGTAACGGACGAACTTTTTACATACCTACAAGTTTGTACGGAACCTTCGTTGCGCGAGTCCGACACGCACTTAGCCGGACATTTAAATCAACAAAAGATAAAGAAAATTTTTGTATCACCACCTCCGTTGTTTAGGCTATTTTTTCGAAAGTGGACAAACCGTTTCTATGATAAATTCTCAATCAAAGATGGTGCTGAACTTAAAAACTTGAACACCTTTACGACACACTACTTTTTAAAAGGACCTTAATCAAATCCAGTGCACCTTGCTCCCGATCCATCTGGCTGGGAAAAACTTATTGACTGAGGACTGATAAAGTGGAGTGTGAAAATTTTAAAATTTTATCAGTCATATTTAATCTTGAAAAAGTTTACTAGGTTAAGTAACTAAACACTAAACAAATGATCGCAATTAAAACTCGAATCAAGATAAGGCTCTGGAAAAAGGTTAAACGTTAAACATAAAAATCATTTTATTTCCCCGTCTCGTTTCAAAAATAAAACTTTTAAATAAATACTTTGTGTAGACCTTGACAATATTAGATGGTTTTCATTGGACAATTTTAGAGAAGCCTTCCTCTTCTAAATTTTTGGTATTACCTCTATTCTTACTTGAATGACAGCAATTTGAAAGCTGAAAAAAAAACTCAAGTATGTTAACGAATGGAGTCAATTTTTTCCAAGGTCAGACCCAAATTCGATATTCTGATCTTCATACACATTCGTTCTGCTCTTCATGTAGCAGTGCTAAATATCTTAAATGACTTTGACGATCGGTTTGAGATACGATTTTTTAGGTTAAGGTCATTCTTGGTGTTTTTTTAGCACGTTTTCTGTCAAGGCAGAAGTTTGTAGTTTGACCGACTCTGTAGGGTGTGAGTTTTTTTTTTGGTTCTAAAATTCTGGACTTTTTTGCTCGTCTGGAATTAAAGAAATTGTCAATTGTTATAAGGTAGAATTTTTCAAAAAGTTTGGTCCAATAATCCTCTTTAAGTTGCTACTCACCGTAATATGCACGTAAATGGGAACGTTTGATGCTCAACTATTGTTTCTTGTTTTGGTTTCCATAAGAGGCTGGGAAAATGGTTTTTAACTGCTAAACTAATTATAATTTAGGTGATATGAACACCCTTACACTCGTTGTAATTGTTCCGAAGGTAAGAAAGAAGAGGTAACGATTCAGATTGTTCTTGAATGCTTGCAGATTGCAATGAATGAGAAAATAAGAACTTTCGAGAATACGAGTATTTCACATTCTTATTGTGCCGCCAAACAAGAAATCCCTGTACTTAAGAGGGCGTCAGAAGCAGAGTTTAAGGGTTCACAAAGGAGAAGCTGACTATTTCGTTGTTCGTAGGGTTGGACAAATGCTGTTTTCCATCTACTCGGGAAGACACCAGAAGATCGGGACAGATGAAAAAGTCTATGCAATGGTTTTGCGACGTGGAGAGCACCCCTTCAGAGGAATGGGGGGAACACCATCTTGGCTAGCGGATTTATGGATGCCAAGACATTTGACTCTTCCTACTACACGAGTGCGGAAATAAATCAGTCCGATGGAAAAGTTGACGCGCTCGATTACATGAGGTAGTTAAGCAATTTCTTGAAGTGTTGAGCTGGCGGCAAAATGGGCCGCGAAAAGATTTGCTTTGTCCACAGAGCTGACAGCTGAAATGTCATTGTAAACGAGTTTTGGGATGGAAGATGAGACACACATTTTTACATTCTTCACGAACAACCAAAAGTTCAGTCATTTCGAGCTTGTTTGTACCTTTTTCGGGTTTCCTCAGATGGATCGGTTTTGTTATTCCGAAAACTTAACTCCCTCAACCTGATTACTTCTTTACAGCGCGAGTCGTACCACGAGTTTACTTTGGTTTTTGCTTTCATCCTGTGAGGGATGAAGTTTTTCATACTAGAAAGAATAGTGTTGGTGACCAATTAAAGCTCTCAAATAAATCAATGAGTCCGTCCAAATTTAGCGTTCTCATATTTCCAAATTACTCTTTTAGGAACTGGTTCCTTAACTGCTGGGTTTTGGTACGTGAAACAAGCCAAAATGATACCATGGTGGTCCTGAGGTAAAAATACGTCTATGGTGTATTTATCACGGTGGGAGGTAAGAAACAAATCTAGTGTATGGACTCACTTACAAGATGAGTTAAATTATTAACCGCAGCGAAGATCTCGACATACCTTCCTTCGGGTGTTCTTAAGATGTTACTGTCTGAGTTGGAGTTTCTATAAATAAAATAGGGGTGAATAATTTGACAGTGAGTTTTAACCACATGAAGTTAAATTCCGGATTGGAACAGGGACCATGTTGTGGTAAAATTTGGTATGCGACATCACTACGGATATGAAGGCGAGACCGCGCTGAACAAAGAATAATGACATTTAGCTATAACCAGGAAGATTCAAATCCGTTAAATCGAACTCTGCACTTACCAGGGTTTCACATTTCAAAACAGCTGGTCTGTATTTACAGACGTGGGCGTGCACAGCAAAGGAGTTGGATCGTAAACCAAGAATTTCTCACTCGTTACAAGAAGAAAAAAATTAAAAAAAGAAAAAAACCCAAACGGTTATACGCTAGGCTGTGGCACGAAGGCTTTGTTGGATGCCCGGTACAAAATTGTTGTAGGTTTAATCCCCGTAAAACAATTGTTCAGTTGAAACTTATTTGCTCAAATCTGGAAAACGTTTATTGTTGGACAGTTACACATGACCTATGATCAGTCTAAGAAATCCAGACGTTCCCTAGTTGGCTGCCTCTGCCAGAAACCTTGGCCAAGTCTTTAATGGCACCTTAGAAATGATTATCAGAAATCGGCAAAAGCACTCCTGTATCCGGTACTGACGCACGAATGAGAAATATTCTATTGCCCTGACTACAAGAGCTGAATGAAACTCAACGTGGTCTTTAAAAATATGGCTCATTATACAGGAGGTCCTTTAATTAGTCAAGGAAAATTAAAGGTGTGATTATTGGGTACATTTAAAAAAAAATTGTGTCACAGTTAGGGTCTATCTCCAAACACGAAACGACTTACTTTGGTATACCTTGACCCATTTTCACTATAATTTCCTAGTTAAAACTAAATTAGACACTTCAATCTGAGTTTTATTACTGCACTTTATTTATTGCACTTTAAATTAAAAATATTTAAAACAAAACAAATTAACTTCTTACGGGACACCCTGTATATTTAATTTCAGCATGCTTGATCATATTACATCTTTTTTTAAAGTGTTTACTCTTTCGATAAACTTCCAAATTATAGATCACTATGCCTTCTGACCGACATGAAGCAGACCCGAGAGCCTAACTTTTTATGTAACAGATTTGACAATCTGTTGATTCCTTTCATCAGAATGCCCTGCGCGCCAACCTTAGAAGGATCGGAGAGAAGAATGCTATAAAATTATTGCTCTTAAAATACCAGGCCTCTGAACACTGACTCAATTTTAATCTGTTGCTTTTTTAATATTGAATTTTCCACAATAAACAAAAAAAGATCATTTATGAAAATAAAAAAAGAGAGTGGTAGACAAAATGGAACCCTGCGGCACGCCAGTATTCATATTGTGAATTTCAAGCTTGAAATTATCTCGCGCTCCTTTCGAATTCATTGAAAAAGAGATTCATTAAGACTTTGACAGAAATGGTTATTTGGCCCTCGTCATCAGTCCATGAAAGACATCGAAGGTCAAAACGTATAAACCTTCGTAAAAGACAGACATAGTAATGAATTATAAAAACGTTAATATTGTAATAGGCTAAGAGTGAGAACTCGGAAAACAAAAGAGAATGACTCAAAAACTAAAATGTAAAGGAGCTACCGGTTATTATTCAGGGGCATTCGTTGTTAGTCATCCAATGTGAACAGACGTTTAAATAAATCGTGTAAATTTTAAACCGAGTGTTTTTGTGTTTTCTTTTTTCAAAGATAGTCTTTTTTTTTCTCCTTGAACAATCTTCAGAAGTGGGATAAAACCAAAATATGGCTGAAATAGAAAAATATAAAATATATACGGCGTCACAGCTAAAACAATGGCTCGCGAAGTTAAAAAGAAAAACAACTGGCAACAAAAGTGAGTTGTTGTTGCGACTGTTGTCTGTGCCGGAGAAGGAAAGGGGTGAATTTGTTGAAATGCGCAGCGACGACGGTGCCATAGATGTGCAGGTAGCAAAATCCATGAACGAATATGATGAGGGTGCTGAGCAAGAGGACGAGGGGGAAGTTGACTGCAGCACACACGATGATGATGATCAAGACGTTGAAGATGAGGAGAATGATGAAAGGAAGGATAAGGAGAAAACAACAATGAACGTTAAGATGAGTGATTTGGGAAAAGGGAAACGAATGGAAAGAGTAAAGACGAGTGGGAAAGATAATGAGTGGAACTTGATGAAGAGGCAATTAGAAGTAATGCGCAGAGAAATCGATGTACAAAAACGAGAGAATGATTTGATCAAAAAAGAAAATGAGTGGCTAAGGGGACAACGCCATATGGATGAGTGCACACGTGTCAACAATAACAGCAGCGGTGACCTCAACGTGAATCTTACCAATATCAAGGATCTGTTGGCTGAGTTTTCTGGGGAAGTTGAATTATTTTCACACTGGGAAGCACAGCTAACCAATTTGAAGGCAGCTTATGACATCGACGAAAAGAATTTGAGGGTCCTTATTTCATGTCGCCTCGTGGGGGAAAGCATTGAAATGGTTTCACTCCAGGTCGGACGTGACCACCATTCCAATTCCGCAGCTGCTAATGCAAATGAAAGAGATGTTCGGCGATCGATCCAGCCGACTCACAATGAAGCGGGCGCTGGAGGCTAGGAAATGGCTTACCACCGAAACATTTCAGCAGTACCTCCATGAGAAGACAATATTGGCCAACAAAATATCAATGGAAGAAGAGGAGTTACTGGAATGTATCATAGAAGGAATACCTGATCCCTATCTGCGTTCGCAAGCGAGGATGCAGTGTTTTCGTACATGCATTCTGACTCCGTTAAGTACACGTCTTTTGTGACCCCTTGGGGCAATTCGAGTATCTCAAAATGCCTTTCGGACTGAAGAATGCCCCCTCGGAATTTCAGCGATATATCAACCGAGTTTTTGAAGATTTAATAAGAGACGGAAGGATAAGAATATACATTGACGATTTGATGATAGCAACAGAATCAGTCGACGAGCATTTAGCGATTTTGAGGGAAGTTTTTGATAGGCTTGTTAGGAACGGATTAGAGCTAAGAATGGATAAATGCCAATTTATGAGATCACATATTCGCTATTTAGGATACACAGTGTCTCAAGATGGAATAAAACCGAATGCAAAAGGTATAGAATCGGTTAGTAATTTCCCATTACCACGAAGTACTTAGGCGGTCCATAGTTTTTTCGGTTATTGCACAACCATTGTACAGACTAATTAGGAAAAACGTTACTTTTACGTTTGGCAAGGAAGAACTTGACGCTTTCGAGAAGCTGAAACAAAAGTCATTAGAAGCACCTATATTAGCGCTATACAATCCGAAGGATGAAACGGAACTTCATTGCGACGCCAGTGCCTTAGGCTTTGGTGCGATATTGATGCAGAAGAAAGCTGACGGAAAGTGGCACCCGGTATTGTACTTCTCGAAAAGAACAACGGACCAAGAATCTAAATATCACAGCTATGAACTGGAAACGCTGGCAATCATATACGCACTGAAAAGATTTAGGATTTACCTTCACGGGATTCGTTTTAAAATAGTGACTGACTGCAATTCATTGACTCTAAGTCTGAATAAGAAAGAGATAAACCCTCGCATAGCTAGATGGGCACTAGAGCTCCAGAATTTTGATTATGTGCTGGAGCATAGAGGAGGAATGAAAATGCAACATGTAGATGCTTTGAGTCGATCGTCAAACATCTTGGTTTTGGAAAAAAATACTCTAGAACAAAATCTTTCAATTAAACAGTACAGAGATGAAGCCATAAACAAAATTAGGGAACAGCTTGAGAAAGAGGAGAGTAGTCTGTATGAAATGAGGAATGGTTTAGTGTATAGGAAGTTAGGACAAAGAGTTTTATTTTTTGTGCCTAAGACAATGGAAGAGAATGTGATTAGGATCCATCACGATGAGATGGGACATATGGGCCGAGACAAGGTAATAGGAGCTCTAACTAAAACTTATTGGTTTCCGAGGATGAAAGAAAAAGTGATGAAACATATAAGCAATTGTCTGAAGTGCATTGCTTTTTCGCCTAAATCAGGCAAACATGAGGGATATTTACACAGTATTCCCAAAGGAAGTCTGCCCTTCGAAACCCTTCGCATTGATCATCTTGGCCCGATTTCAATAAGAAATGCCAAAAAGAAATATGTATTCTTAGTGATAGATGCGTTCACGAAGTTTGTGAAGTTATTCGCTACTAAGTCAACCAATACTAGAGAGGTTCGTATCATACAGTCGGCCAAAAACATTAATATCTGATCGCGGAAGCGCGTTCACGTCAAAGGATTTCGAGGCATTTATGAACGAAAATAATATCCGACACGTAAAGATTGCAACCGGATCTCCTCAAGCTAATGGGCAGGCTGAAAAGGTGAATAGGAGTCTAGGCCCGATGATTGCAAAAATGACTAGCGCAGGCACGATTTCCTCTCTTGATGGAGTACTGCCGAGAATAGAATTCGCATTAAACAATACCATTCATTGTAGCACAGGGGTGACTCCGAGCGAGTTGCTATTTGGGATTGGGCAACGAGGAGTCGTGGTAGACTATTTGAAAGAGAGTTTGAATGAGTGTGTTGAACATGAACTTGAGAGGGATTTCGAAAAAATGAGAGCAGACGCATCAGAAAAAATTGTTAATAGTCAAAACCGCAATAAATTATTAAAGGATAGTAACAGAATAAGTTCAAAATACGAAGTAGGCAGCTATGTTATGGTAAAGAATTACGAGAGTAGAACAGTCATTCCGAAGTTCAAGGGTCCGTATAGGGTATCGAAAGCTTTACCGAATGATAGATACTTATTGGAAAAAGTTGAGGGCTTCCAATTAGGTCAGGTCCCATATGAAGGTGTATGGGAAGTATCGAATATTAAACCATGGGTCGGTGATAAAGAAAAACTTTTCCAGAGAAATCGGGACGATTTGGAGTCAGGACGGCCGAGTTGTAATAGGCTAAGAGTGAGAACTCGGAAAACAAAAGAGAATGACTCAAAAAGTAAAATGTAAAGGAGCTGCCGGTTATTATTCAGGGGCATTCGTTGTTAGTCATCCAATGTGAACAGACATTTAAATAAATCGTGTAAATTTTAAACCGAGTGTTTTTGTGTTTTTTTTTTTTTCAAAGATAGTCTTTTTTTTTTTCCTTGAACAATATGAAGATTAAAGAACCGAAGTGACTGCCTTGGGGAATACGTGAAGCAGCAGTTAAAGGGTGGGATAGTGACGAACGGAAGAAGATCAAACATTGTCAATATTGTAGAGAAGATTGAATCCTGTCGATAAGGGAAGGCATTCAATTAAAGGCAGATGATACAATGAGAAATTTTATCGAAATCTTTACTTAAGTTGGTGGTAATTATATCGACTTCTCTAGCTTATATAGGCCTTAGATGTTAAGGTTTATATTTGTGAATCTTCCCTTAATAAATCCGTGCTGCTTTGTGGACAAAATGGGCTTACAAGGAAGGCATACGGAGTCATAGACAATGCGTTCATAAAGCTAAGGGATGATTATTAGTTTCTACATCCTATATGACTGAGCGAGCAAAAGTTGAAAGAGAGTAGTTTGTGGGGGGATGAGTGAGTGCCATCTGGCTCAGGGGAAAAGTTGTTCTTCAGACTATTGGTTGTTTTCGAAGACATCATTAATGAATAGACGCGAAAGATGATTGTGGGCATTCGTATCGAGTGAAGAAGTACCATCCGAAGGAAGCCCATGACTTTAAAAATCTCACAGAAAGTATGCTCAAGCAAAAGTTCATCTAATTCATTTCATGGAATTACAATCCACTTTAAATAAAAAAAGAAAAGCTCCACACAACTACGAATGCCTCTTAAGTTTTACAGCTTTTATCCAAGATATCATCTGAATGGGTGGTAAAATGATTTCTTCTCACAGCTGTTTCGGCTTCATTAGGCACGAAATCATAAACAAAAATCATAAATTTCTATTGCAATCCAAAGTTTTGGGGTTTTACCTACAGAATGAAAAACCAGATACGCCACACTAATATAATTTTTTTTTTTGGCAAAGCCTTAGTTACCTATAAATGTCGCTGGCAGAGAGATCACTTCAAGACACTTGACATCGGAAGTCTCTACGCAGTGGACTGTGTTGTACCAGACTTTCTTTTGTTTTTAAGTATGAAAACATTTTTCAAAAAAATTATGGGGAAAAAATCAAAGAAATGCGAAGACGTAAGGATGAAGCTTAAAATTTTTGGCAAACCTTATTTTTGAAAACCTTTGGTTGTTTTTTTTTTCGTTTCTTTAGTCGACATCATCGTCGTCATCGTCTTCGGAATCTTGTGACGAATCAAGCTCGAGCTTAAGTTCAAGCTCCTCCGATTCGTGCTCAGAATCGAGTTCCAGTTCGAGCTCAAGTTGCAGTTCGAGTTCCAGTTCGAGTTCATGTTCGGACTCTGAAGTTGAAAAGAAATGCAGAAGGAAGGAGAAGAAATGCAAAAGAAAAATCAAGAAGGAAGACTGCGATGTTGTAAAGGTTTGTTGCAAAACAAAAAAGAAGAAGGATTGCGATGTTGAAAAGGGTTGCTGCAAACTAAAAAAGAAGAAGGATTGCGATGTTGAAAAGAGTCGCTGCAAATCCAAAAAGAAGAAAGACTGTGATGTTGAAAAGAGTCGCTGTAAAGCCAAAAAGAAGAAAGACGCCGAAGTCGCCACAACGAGTAGCAGCGAAACAACAGGGACGAGCAACACCACCGTTGCAACGAGTAGCAACGAATCAACAACAACGAAAGACACCGATATTGAAACGAGTGCGACGAGCGAAACAACAGATGCAACAAGTGGCACGGGATGGCCGATCTTTTGGAGTGTGCCCTTCGGTTTGATGTGGTTGGCAATATTCTTCTTTGTGGTTTTAAGATTCGCTACAGATCTACCCACGGGATTGACCATTGCCGATGAGGCAAACAACAAGGGACACTTCATTGCTGAACGGGCTGAAAATATATTGGCATCGTACGAGGTGATTGGACCGAAAGTGACCGGAAGTTACCCCAACGAGAACTTAACAGTTGCTCTTCTGTTGTCCGAGATAGCGAAAATCATACCGGTGCTCAATACAACCCTCTTCACTTTGGAGGCCGAGGTGCAGCTAGCTTCCGGTGAATACATATACTATGATATGTTGAATAAGTACCAAACGATTTCAAATGTCATCGTCAGATTGAGTCCATTGGCATCGAATAGCACTTCGTATCTCCTGATCAATACTCACTTTGACAGTAAGACAGAGTCTCCAGGTAAGAGATGCTACATGAAATTAAGACATCAGAAGTAGTTTTTTTTTTGTTTTTTTTAAGGTGCCGGTGATCCCGGTACTATGGTTGTCGTGATGTTGGAGATTATGCGAGTTATAGCATCTGGCAATTCATCATTGAGTCACCCGATTATATTCCTGTTCAATGGTGCTGAAGAAAATGCTGTCCAGGGCGCCCATGGCTTCATAACTGCGCACAGATGGGCAAAGAATTGCAAGTAAATGGACGCCTTAGAAAAGACTGCAAAGCAAACTTCAAAACAATCTTCCATTTGTAGAGTTTTAATCAATTTGGACTCGTGTGGCAACGGTGGTCAAGAGATTGTCTTCCGGACGGGTGACAATAATCGTTGGCTCATGGAAACCTACAAAACGTCAGCCGTATATCCTTTAGGAACCTCATCAGTTCAAGAATTATACGATTTGGAAATCGTGCTAGCTCAAACAGATTATCCAATCTTGAAGCAATACGGTCCGCTGATCGGCTTGGATATAGCTCACTACCGCAATGGTTACGTCTATCATACCAAGTTTGACCAGAGAGATTCGATTCCACGTGGGACGTTGCAAAACACCGGTGATAATATGCTCGCGTTAGCTAAGGAATTTGCCAATTCTCCACATCTCGAGGATCCTTCGGTTGGCTGTGATGGATGAATTTATTTTAAATTTGGTTAACCTTTTTTTTTCTTTTGCAGAAATATGCTAATGAAAGCGTAGTCTTCTATGACATCTTCAGTAGATATCTTGTCCTCTATGACACCACCACAGCTGCCCGACTTAACTATGGAATAGCTGCAGTAGCTATTTTAATGAAACTTTTATCTGTCTTCTTAATAAGTCTGCATACAAAGGTTTCGTTGGTTGGTGTAACTCTAAGATCGGCTTTAATTTTTACCTTCCACGTAATCGGAATTCTGTTGGGTGCTGGACTCGCTATTGGCCTGGCTATTGTACTCGACAAATTGGAGGTTCCCTTGTCATGGTTCACCCATCAGTGGATGATCATCGGATTGTATTTCTGTTCATTCATTTTCGGCTATGGATTCCCAACGTTTCTGGTCATTACATTCATGAAGGGAGTAAGTCTAAAACGGTTTTCTTGTACTTGCTCTATTTTATTTGGAATGTTTTTTTTTTTAGGACAAAGTGGATCTTTCAAGCAGGATACAATTGATCCTCATCAGCCAGTTGACTATTGTAGCCGTAACGTGTGCCGTTCTCACATTCTTTGAAATCAAGTCAGCCTATTTGTTCATGATAGCAACCCTGTTCTATACTATTGCGCTGATTATAAACACTGTTTTAACCTTGAACTGGACAGGTAAGTTCCTTACACATAAATTTACTGATGGGCCTTTTTTATAGCGAAATCTTTCAACAGAGTACTACTGGTTCTTTGTGGTGGTGATATTCCAGATTCCAGCCTTCATGTACTTCACTTACCTTGCCTTCATCAGTTTCGATGCTTTCATTCCATTGGCGGGATTGGTTGGCTATGCCAGAAACCCAGATCTGTACATTGCAGGGCTTGCCGTAATATTTGCCTTCCTTTCTCTTGGATTCGTGGTGCCATTGATTAATATCTTCAAGAATTCAATACTGGCGCACATTGGCATTTTCTTCATTGCTGTTTTGTTTGCTGCATTAGCACTGAGCCCCTTAATTTTCCCATTCCGTGCAGAAACAAACGTTGAACGATTCCATTTCATTGTAAGTCTGATTTTTTTTTTCAATTAAGTATGAGTTAAAATTGTTCCCTTGTAGCACACCCGCCGAGTCTTCCATGAAGCCGACAACACCATCAGCAAGAATGAGTCTGGCTACTACTTCGATCTGCAGGACAGAAGACAATTCAGAGAAATCGATTGTACGTCTATATAGATTCTTATTACATTCATCATGCCTTGACATTGATCTTTTCCCTTTTCTATTTCTTTTTAAAGCTGACGTCGATACCAGTCAAATGATAGCGATGAGCAGTCAATGCGATCAGTACATGTTCTGTGGGCTTCCCATCTTCAACCATAAAGGAATTAAAAGAAGGTAAGAAGCAACGCCGACACCTTATTTTAAGTCCAATTCATAAAAAAAAATAATTTTTCAGAGATCGTGCCCAATTTCTGCCATCGAATGATGTCGTGCTCCCGCCAGTTCCCACTTTGGCCCTTATTTCCAGAATTGACATCACCGCCAATTCAAGCGTACAGTTTAACTTTAGATTGGACGGACCGGCCTATATGGGCATCCAGATTCAACCTATGGCCGGTTCAAATATCACCGATTGGAGTTTCATCAAGGATATGCTCATCGAGGGATACGAACCACCATACTTTATTTTTTACACCAAAGGCAAGGATCAGTCGGCGTTAGATTTCTATTTGATGTTCCAGAAAACTCCAGGAAACTTAGCATTGCCAACATTTGAAATCGGTATCGGCGGCCATTATATTAGTGCTGAATATGCACGAGGTATTGAGACTACTGCATTTATAGAAAGCTTCCCGTCATTTGCCTACCCAAGGGCATGGCTGGCCTCATACGAAAAATGGGTCTATTAATAACTTAACTGAATCAATAATTCCTTGCATTGCATATATTTATGGGATTGAAAACAAGTCACATTTATGTTTATTAAATTAACTTTATTATCTTCAACGAAAGAACAAATATAACGCGAGGAGTCCGAATGACTTTCTTACAAGCAAATCTTTTATCAACTGGCTTACGAGACCTGAGACTGACGATCTCTCCACCTTTATCTTCTAGACGAGATGAAGTTGGAGAGAGAGTTATGATTGTCTCCAAAACTAAGTATAACTCACACTTGATGTTTGCTCTGCAAACGACAAGTGTGGTGAAGTTATTAAATGAACTAGCTTGGTGGATTTGCGAAATAACAATTAGGGTAAAACTTAGGCACATTCTATTATATAACACCTCCCGCACTTAGTTTTTTTTGGTCTCCAAAAACAGTCTATTATTTCTAATTCTTATGTACCAATTTGTTAATATGACAATGTACAGTCCTGTCCTGATAATAATAAGAAAAAATTAAAGCAATTTAATTATTCGTACACTTTCAAACTGTGTTTTTTTTCTGAGTTTATAACTAACTAACACTTAGTTATAACAGTTGATAACTGATATACGGTCTTAATTTTAATTTTCGAAATATTGTACAAGCATTTTTAAAGTTTTATGCTCTCATAAACGAGATTCAAATATTTTTATAGCAGTTTCATTACACAGTTAAATCTGTTCATAATCTAATATGTCACGGAACAAAGGTTAAGCTAAGGTTTTTATTTTTATATAACAGTTGAAAGTCATTTCGTCTTCTTTTTTTTTAAATTTTTTTTTGTTGTTAACATCTTATATTTAAATATTTTTTTTTGTTTTTTTTTATACCATTTATAAATTTTTGACGGTTTTTTTTTTGTATTTCATTGTACAAGACATTTCTTTTTTTCTTTTATAATATTTAATTTTACTTAATTAAACGTATTCCCATTAGCAAACACTCATAAAAGTTGAACAAGATAATATTCTGTTTAATTTTGTGTATCTCAAAGTCAAATCAAATTATTGGTTAGGATAAGTACTTTAACTCTAACTCTGAATTAACAAACAGTGAACAATGAAAAATGGCCGTAAACGACATGCCTGCATCCGTTGATCTACTATCAACTGGTCGGAGGAAAATGGAACGGAAAATGAAGGAGAAAAATAAAATCTGGTTTGCAGATTCAAATTGCGTAAAAAAACAGAAGATTTATATAAAAATGTGAAAAAAATTATTATTGAAATTAAAAAGTTATTTTTAATAAGCCTGAGAAATAAAGAAAATAAAGATGCGGATCGAAATAAATAACTAATATGGATACAGAAATGGAAAATGGTGAAGAAAAAAAAAAATTATTATTTTTAACTTCCCATCAGGAAGTTCTTGTAATCGGTCCGATTTTCGAAATTCAAAATTTTTACATTTCTCCACGTTTGGCGGTCCCAGGAGTCGGAGACGAAAAAAATGTCAAAAAAAGGACATTTTAACTTCTTAAATTAAAACCAATTTAGTTTTCCAATAAAAATAGTTCAAAATTAATTAAATTTATAGTTTATAGCTACCCTATCAGATAAAAAAATATGCATAAATATATACACTGCCGTTCATAAGTTTCCGGACAATTTCATATACAAATTTTTTTTTTGTTCAATTTTAATGCCAAAAGTTTCATCAATATTATGTTTATTTAGCCAATTGACTAAACTAAGTAAGTTACTAACTAAAACACTAACACCAAAAAGACTAAAACAGTTTTTTGTTGAGGCCATTTCATACATTGATATGCCCCTTTCTCTTTTTCCTTATCCAAATTTCCACGGAAGTTCTTTGAAAATTGTTTCAGAAATAAGAATCCTGTAAGTCTTTCCCATTTTCAAGACTCAGAGTGACGTCTGCAACACTGACACATGAAAACGTTCTTAGAAAATTATGGGGCCACCAGTTTTTTTATTCAAAACCTGCTCGGCTGTAGCTTGACGCTTTTTTATCGGTAGAATATATTAGGAAAAAGAAGCTCATGGCTCAAATTACATGAGGCAATTGAATTTAAAGCAAAAGCATCGAGAGAAACCTAAATGAGGAAGTTAAAATACATGGATAAAACTGCATTACTCGTATATTGCAAGGAAGACCATAACATCCGATTTAGTTTGTTTTCCACTGTTGCGGTTTTAAATCATGAACCCAATCCTAGAGGTCTTTCCAGAAAATGACACAGAGATAAAAAAATCTCTCGGAATTGGCGTGGAAAATCCTATCAAGATCTGCAAAGAAAACTGGACTGAATGTGATCCTCTTTAAGCCATATATTTACCAGACAGAAAAAGATCATTTGCTGAGCAGTTACCAGCTCGGAAGGAAGAGGTGGTGGAAATCTCTGAATTGAAACTATGTACTTTTGAACCCTTTCAAAAAAGACATAAAGTTAATCACGCCTTAATATTCCGAGCAGTGGTTAATATCTTCCAAGGAAAAGCAATCAAACAAATTTGATTGATTAAAAATAATTCCAAAAATACATGAAGTTGAGATAAGCAGTTGGTCCTCAAATTTTTGAAATATGAATCCCTATAAACAGAGTTCTTACAGAATATAATACTTTTGAAACTTATAACACTTTATTGAAGAAGTCGAAAAACAACTGCCAAAAGCAAATACAAATTCAACTTCAAATGTTAAAGTTGTTGTTATGAAATCGATTTTCGTAACTCTAAATTTAAAATATCTTATCTTCACGTTGAGTTGAATACTCTTAGAGGGATGACTGGCTAAGATTTTTGGTCGTTGGTCCTATATTACATGGTCCTATATTACATTCGAAATGCTTTCATTGAGTCGTTTAACGCAAGCCATGGACAGCCAGCCAGCAAAAACAATTGTCTCAAGGTTACACACCCCAAACCGAAGCCTGCAAAATTCGAAATGGAAATATCATAGTAGAATTGCAGTCAATGCTAAGGACATGGAAGAACCAACAATGCCATCTACCTGACCTAGACGAAGTACAGATAGCAAGTTGAACTTCTAAAAGCGGCGGCGATGACTTAGTTGGGAGTATGCAGCAGCTCATCTGCAATACATGGTCAGAAGAAAGCATGCGAGCATGTTAGTACGCACCACCTTTTCATCAATTTCAAAGTTGGTTTTGGTGTCTGTTTCGTCCACAGAGACGAGATTTATGACGTCATGTCTGGGTTTGGCATCCCTGCCAATCTCGTACTTTTGTGCAGGATGGCGATGGAGAAATCAAGCTGCTCCATTGAGGTCGGCAAAGACGTCATCGACCCACTTGATGTCAAACAACATTTTAGACAAGGTGATGCACTGTCATGCGATTTCTTCAACATTATACTTGGGGCTATAGTGCAAAAGAACCTTGTCAATGCCAGAAGGCAAAAAGAAGCATATGCTGTCATAAAGAAAGACCAAACCCTGATCAAAATGTTATCATAAACAGCTATAACTTTGAGGTAGTTGGGGCTTTGTCTATCTTGGCTCCGCTATTAATACAGAAAATAACAACAGCGCTAAGATCAAACGAAGAATACCTCTAACTATTAAAGCTAAGCCGTCTTTCGAAGAACTGAAGTGTCGCTCTATGAGACCAATATCATCCCCGTCCTACTATATGTTGTAGAAGCATGAATACTTTCAAAAGCGGATGAAGGCCCCGTTGTTTCGAGAGAAAAGTGTTATCTTTTGTCTCATCTGCATTGACGGTGAGTGGAGGAGAAGATTCAACAACCAATTGACTTAGCCAAAATGATACAATGCCAATCCTACGTGGACTGTAACGCCACCTCAAGTTCATAGTTAAATGATTAGTGACAAAAAAAAATATTTTTAATTATATTAAATTCTTTCTGCAGTCAAACTAAAAATCTAATTTTCTTTTAGTATCATAGAAAGGTAACTCAATCAAAAACAATTATTTCCAAATTGTTGTACTGATCACTTAAAAGAATACCGAAATGTTGAATTAAAATTAATGTTGAATACTCAACTTTACCTTCATAGCAGCTAACCATTTCCAATCTATCCCCATTTCAAGAAATAATTGTGATTTTAATTTTATAGAATTTTAACTGAACAAGATAAATTTGCTAATAATTCAACTCAATTATTATAATCTGTATTATACCTGATATTTCATCATGAATAATCTTTATGTCTATATTTTTAATTTATTAGTCTGATATGTTTTAATTCAATTTAACCAATGTATTCTTTTCATCGCTAATTTTTCACAGATTTATAAGTATTTCTTACTGTGTTAGCATGTACATAATAAGTATATCCTTTAATCTATACTTTAGACGCAAATCGTATTGTATATGATTCAAAGATTCGAAAACAAATATAAACTTTCGGGGAGCTAAAAAAAATAAGTATCTTAAAGTTGATGTTGGGAGCAAATTAAATAGCACCATAATGTTTTTTTTTTATCATGAGATGGGAAGTTCATGGTATGGGCAGGTCTACTCGCACCCAAACCAATTTTTTTTTTATGTATTTTAAAATTTGTATTTTCTTTTTAATTGTTTTTTGTGGTATTTAATATTACGCTTGTTTGATGTGTCGAGGATATAATTTCCATCGCGCTCAAAATTGTCGAGTTTCTTGTATTTCGGTCTCGATTTGCACATTGGTTCAATGGAGTTCCTGTGGCTTTGTTTTTATTGTTAAATCGTTTTTCTTTTTCTAATTGAAATTTTTGTGCCAAAGATTCAATTTCATCTCTACTCAAGTTTTTTAAAATGAAATCCATTGGTTTCAATTTGGTTGTAGAGTGAATTTTTTTTTTTTTTTTTTTTAAAGAGCACACGCGTACAAGGGTTTATGACTACCCTTAAATGTAAATACATAACGCGAGTGCAAGGGATCAGGGAGAAAATAGGGATAAGTACTGATGCACATTGTTTTTGAATTTCTGCAGATTGTAATGAGTGGGAAATACCGAGCGTGGTAGAGCGTTCCACATTCGTGTTGTACGGCTAATAAACGAGTCTCTATACTTGACTGTACGTCCGAAGTTGGGCTTGAAGTTGAACTGATGAGCATTCCTGGCGAGACGGGTGTTACGGTGAAAGTGATGAGGGGGTGGAATGCAGCTGGCTAATTCGCTAGAGCACAGCTTATGGTAGAAGCGATAAAACAGTGTTAGACAGGAGACGTTACGACGGTGGTGAAGAGAGTCAATTGACTTTGTAACATTTTTGTCCCCTATGAGTTTTATCGTTCGATTTTGAATTCTATCAAGCAGGCTCAAGATGGTATTTGGAGCGCCTGCCCATAAATGGGAGTTGTATTCCAGTTTGGGGCGAATGTACGCTTTATATATTATATGGCAGCGAGATCACATAGGGTAAAGTATTTCTTGCACCGCTTCAGGAAACCTAAACATTTCGCAGCATTTTTGGCGATAACGGTTATGTGATCATTCCAACCGAGGTTCTTATTGATACACATACCAAGTACTGAAAGTTTTTCGGCTTCAGCAATGCAAGTACCATTCATGGATAATCGTCGAGGGTTAACGTTCGCTTTAGTACCAGAAGACAGCATTGAGTTTTGGAGGCATTAAATTCCACTCTGTTCGTAGAGCCCCATGATAGTATGCTGTTTATATCGGAATTTAATGAGTTAATCATACGCTGCCGTTCCATTTCCACGGCCGAAGATGAAGGACGTGAATTTGAAAACGAATATGAAAAACTGAGAGTACTATCATCAGCGAATGAGTGGATTGGATTAGATGTAGCAGACAGAAGATCGTTAATGAAGATTAAAAAGAGAGTCGGTGACAAAACGGAGCCCTGGGGAACACCAGCATTTATATGGTGGATATCAGACTTGGCACCGTCCAATATAACTTGAATTGAACGGCCCGAAAGAAAGTTTCTAATCCATTGAATAAGGGATTCGTCGATACCAAATGCACGCATTTTCGACAAAAGAGCCTGGTGCCAAACTCTGTCAAATGCTTTAGAAATATCAAGCGCAACAATATTGCTTTCACCAGAAAGATGTAGAGAGTTGTTCCACTTTTCGGTGAGATATACCATCAAATCACCAGTGAATCTTTTGCTACGAAAACCGTACTGCCGGTCATTGAGGAGTTTTCGTGTTTCGAGATATTTCATTAGCTGACGGTTTATCAGCGTTTCCATGACCTTGGAAAACAGGGACGTTAGTGCAATGGGTCGATAGTTGGAGGGAGAAGAAGATTCGCCTTTTTTAGGGACGGGTTGGACAAATGCTGTTTTCCATCTACTCGGGAAGAGACCAGAAGAGTAGGACAGATGAAAAAGCTTGCGCAATGGTTTTGCCAACGTGGAAGAACACCTCTTCAGAAGAATGGGGGGAATACCATCTGGACCAGCGGATTTATGGATGTCAAGATCTTTGAGTACTCTTGCTACTGTACGAGTGCGGAAATAAATCCGTCCCATGGAAAAGTTGACGCGCTCGAGTACAGGAGGCGGCAAAGCAAGCTCTTGAAGTGTTGAGCTGGCGGCAAAATGGGCCGCGAGAAGATTTGCTTTGTCCACAGAGCTGGGGTGTCATTGTAAACAAGTGTTGGGATGGAAGATGAGACACAATTTTTTACATTCTTCACGAACGACCAAAAGCTCTTGCTACCCTTGGGACATTGTAACACTTTTTGTCTCAGATTTCGTTCGTGGGTAAATTTTGCTTATCGGATTTTATCATTGCAGTCATTTCGAGCTTGTTTGTACTTTTTTCGGGTTTCCTCAGATGGATCGGTTTTATAATTCCGAAAACTTAACTCCCTCAGCCTGATAGACTAAGCTCTTCTTAGTCTTTGGCTTGATTACTTTCACCCTGTGAGGGATGAAGTTTCTCATAGCAAGAAGAACAATACTGGTGACCATATCGGCGACGGCATCCACGTCGCTGTTGAGGAAGCATAGCGACCAGTTAAAGTTCCTAAAGAAATCGTTAAGGCCGTCCCAATTGGCTTTCTCGTATTGCCAAACTACTCTTTTAGGAACTGGTTCTTTAACTGTTGGGTTGTGGTACGAGAAGTAAGCCGATATGACACAGTGGTCTGACGAGCCTAGAGGCGACAATACGTCTAAGGTGTATTTAGCAGGGTGGGAGGTAAGAAACAAGTCGAGTGTGTTGGCGGCATGACCCTCAATGTCTGGAATCCGTGTGGGCTCGTTTACAAGCTGGGTTAAATTATTTACCGCAGCGAAGATCTCGACGTACCTTCCTTCGGGTGTTGTCTGTCCAGAATGTCGAAGCCAACCAGAATTGTGTATATTGAAATCGCCCGTAATAACGATTTCAGTACGAGGATAACGGGAAACAATTCTTAAGATGGAGTCAGACAGCGCATCAAACTCATTTAAGGTAGAATTGCTGTCTAAGTTGGGGCTTCTATAAATTAAACAGTAGTGAATAATTTGCCTACGAACGGTGAGCTTTAACCACATAAAATTAAATTCCGGATTGGAACAGGAACCATATTGTGGTAAGATTTGGTAGGCGACATCACTACGGATATAAGTGGCGAGACCGCGATGAAAAAAGAATAATGGCACTAAGCTATAACCAGGAAGATTCAAATCCGAAAATTCGGACTCTGCACTTTCTTGGGTTTCACAAAGTCCCAAAACAGCTGGCCTGTATTTACAGACGTGGGCGTACACAGCAAAGAAATTCGATCGTAAGCCGCGAATGTTACACACGTCTACTCGAAATTTTCACTCATTACAAAAAAAAAAAAAAAAAATGTAGAATTGTAGAATTATAAATGGTTACAATTTTGAACAATTTTTCTTCTAGTTCGGATCTATCTTTGCTAGCGTTCATAATTCTTAGATGTTCATTGAAGGTGCCATGAAGCCTTTCGACATCAGCATTGCCGGTTTTAAGAGATGCTGTGGTCTTGTGAAAAAGGATGTTGTTTTCTTTAAGAAATTGATCTACAGTATCGCCGTCGGAAATTATTTTGTTCGGTTTTCCAAGGAACTGAATTCTCTGTTTAATTGCACTAAGTATCGAGATCCAATTTCTAGCTTCTAATCAATGGATGCTAGCATATTTCGAAAATTTGTCAATCGTGGTTAGATACATTTTTCCACGTTCGGGGAACCAAATATCCATGTGTAAGATTTCATTAAAATGCTTTGGATTTTCAGAAATTTCCATTGGAATCTGAAGTGGGTGCCTGTCATGTTTTGAAATATTACGAATTCTTGAATTTCGAGCTGTAGTTTCGGATAGTAGTAAACATTCTTTAACTCAGCGAACATTTCATTTATGCCGCGATGGTTTTTACTTATGTGCTCGTTTTTTATTATTGTTATTAATATGTTTCTATCTGTGATATCTGTTAATTTATGAGTTGATTTTAATAGTCTAAGGTTTTTATTTAAAGAAAAATATTTAACGTATAGGTCTTGGATCTGAATGTAACGTGATACATCTTCGCAATGTACACAGAAAACTCCTTTTGTAGAAAGGAGTCTTTGCATAATTTTAAGTAAATTACTATTTTCTCTATTGACATGCACGATATTTTGAATTTTTTTATGAATAATTTTAAATGAAACTTTTTCTTGAGTATTAAAGGAAAGATAGATTTGGTTTTTGAAAAGATTTATTGGTTTTTGGGTGATGTAAATGTATCGAGTTTCATCTTCTAAGGCACTATGAATCGTGGCACCAGTAGACATAACTTCTTCGTTATTGTCACTTTCATTATTGAAGATGTCGACCAAGCTCATTTCATGTGAATCATTCAGAGTATCTGCGGTTAAGTTTTTATCAATATACCTACTAAGTTCATCTGCAACGTTGTTCTCTTTCCCTTTTAGGTACTCGATATCCAAATCATACTCGTTCAGAATGATCTTCCAACGTTGCAGTTTCATGTTCGGTTCTTTGATACCATTAAGCCAGACGAGAGGCTTATGATCCGTTCGCACAACGAATTTTCGTCCGTATAAATACGTTCTAAAATATTTCACAGACCATACCACTGCTTATAACTCCTTTTCAATTACAGAGTAATGAAGTTCGTGCTTGTTAAGTGTACGCGATGCATAGCAAATAGGGTGGTTGTCTTGGCTGAGCACGGCTCCAATTGCATAGCCGGATGTGTCTGTGGTGAGTGTAAACTGTTTTGAAAAATCTGGACTTTTCAAAACTGGCTCTGAAGTGATCAACGCTTTTAAAGTTTTAAAAGATTTTATATACGTGGGATCATTAACTTGTAACTTTGTAGACTTTTTCAAATAACCTTGGCATAATCCCTTATAAATTTGCGGTAATAACCGGTAACTTGCGGTAATAACCGGTAATACCTAAATATAGTTGATGGTAATTTCATTTCATTAATAGCTTTAGTTTTTCTGTCGTCAGGTTTTATTCCATTATTGATGATTTTATGACCGAGATAGTTTGTGGATATATCAGCAAAAAGACATTTGTTTACTTGGATTTTAAGGTTGCTTTCTTTCAGTTTTTGAAATTTTTTTTTTCAAGGATTGTAGATGTTCTTCAAAACTGGTTGAGAACACGAGTATGTCGCCGAAATAGACAACGCAGGTTTTATTTATAAAATCTCACAGAACATGGTTCATGAATCTCTGGAATGTGGCCGGGGCGTTCTTCAACCCAAAAGGCATCCGCAGAAACTCGTAATGACCAGTGTTTTAGTAGAGAAAGCCGTCTTTGCTCTATCGCACGGATCCAACTGAATCTGGTGGAATCCTTTCCCCAGGTCTATTGTTGAAAAGTAATTACACTTACTGAGTTTGTCAAACAAATCGTCCATGTTAGGAATAGGAAATCGATCCTCAACAGTTTCACTATTCAGTTTTTGATAGTCTATGACAATTCTCCACTTTTTTTGACCACTCCTATCATCCTTTTTAGGAACAACCCAAATTGGAACAATAATTTTTTGCTCTAACATTTCAGAAATTTGTCTGTCAACTTCATCTGAATGTATCTCAGGATAGCGGTAAAGTTTAGTATAAATGGGGACATTAGTTTTTGTTATTATCTGATGTTTAATTTGGTTGGTAAAAGATAATGGGTCGCCTTCTTTATAAAAAATACTCTGATAAGAATGTAACAATGCTTTTAGTTTTGAAATATCTGTTTTGTTCAAATGATCTGCAAAGAGTTTTTTCGGAACTTAAGTGATGACACTTTCTCTACAGAAAACGTTCAAAACATCTTCGTTTTGATGAATAAGATTTTCATACATTTTTATCTTTGCGTTTTCTGTAATGAGAAGTCTAGTCTGATAATTAATTATCGGATTAAGACCAAGAAGGATATTGTTACCAATTAATCCATCAAAACGGTCATGAAATTGATATTCCAGGAAATTAAAATTAACATTACAACTACCCTCATTAAATTCTTTAAAAATTGGGATTCTATATTCCACGCACGAACTAACGTTTCTATCAAGGACTTTCAAAATATGATTTTTGGACGAGACTTGCCATTTTGGATTACATAAGTTTTGATTTATTATGCTGTGTTCTGCACCACAGTCAATAATAAATCTAAGTTTTCGAACGTGATTTTCGATCACTATATAGGGTAGTCGTTTTGACGACTTCTCTGAAAATTTTGGCGATTTAAGTTTGAGTTTGTATTTTGAAAATTTCTGTTTTCATTAAGGCTTATATCCATTGGTTCAGAATTTGAGAAACGAGGAGCATACCCAGTTGTTCTTCTCGATTGACCAGCTTGTGTGTTACTAGAGTTACGCATACTATATTATTAGTGCTACTATTGTTTTGAAAAGATTGGCTATTGTAATTTTGATATATATATTTCTTTATTTATAGTAGCAGTAAATATACAGTCGTATTTTATAAATTATTGCACATTGATTTGGTATAACGCTACCTTACAACTGAAAAAAGTTTAGATTTTTAATAAGTTTATCACAGTTCAAGAATAGAGAATGGAAGGAAAAGCTACTAGCAAAAACCTTCATGAGTTGTTCTTCTAGTGGTATTGATTAGAGAGAAGAGGAGGTAGCAGTACTAACACAATCAGACCGACTCTACAAATGTGGACTAATAACATTTGAATATACAAATAATTAAACACAATGTTAATAAATAAACATATAAATAAATAACAAGAAAAAATAAATAAATAAAAAGTTAAATAATAAATAAATATATAAATAAATAAATAAGTAAATAAATAAATAAATAAATAAATAAATAAATAAATAAATAAATAGGAATAAATATATAAATAAATAAATAAATAGAAATAAATATATAAATAAATAAATAAATAAATAAGCAGTAAAATAAGGACAATGTTTATAAACATATATGTATATAAATAAATAAATAAACTTTTAAGTCAATAATAATGAAAATAATTCAAATAGCCAGATCTGATATCAACTGGTTTTCAGAAGTACTGCAGGCCAGGTTATATCGTTCGAATAATTTCTGAAGTCTAATTTGGACAGTTTCAATATTTGCCAATCTGTGTAGCTCGTTGGTCGAGAAATGCCAAGGAAGATTGAATATCATTTTGAGCAGTTTATTTTGAGAAACTTGTAACTTGCGGATATGGCTGTAAGCACAGTTTCCCCAGACTGGAGAGCCGTAGAACATAATGGCCTGGAAAATCATTTTAAAAATTACTAATTTATTTTCCTCATTCATTTTTGATTTGCGATTGATAAATGGGTACAACGTTTTAATTGTAACATTGATTTTGTTTATAACTTCGCTAATGTGTAGAGAGTAAGTTAGAGTTTTGTCCAGGTGTACCCCAAGATACTTAGCCTTTAACCCCCAATTGATCTGTTCACCATTTATTTGTAATGTGTTACTTGGCAAGAAACAAGCCTTCCTCTTCCGTGTAAAAAGGATAGCCTGAGTCTTGGACGCATTTAATTTAATTTTCCAATTATTAAAATATGACTCAATGGCGTTGATAGCAGATTGCAAGTTGATTTGAATGTTGGAACCAACCGAATCTGAGGAGAAGATGCAGGTGTCATCGGCAAATATAGCAGATTCACAGTTCGTGAGGCGTGGAAAATCTGACGTGTATATATTGTACAGGACAGGACTTGTTACTGCTCCTTGGGGTACACCAGCGATCACATTACAATCATCCGAGAGCGAGTTATTAACAGTCACCTTGAAAGTTCTTCCACTGAGAAAGGATTGAGTAATTTTTATCAAATAGTTTGGAAAGTTCAGGGTAACGAGTTTATGCAGGAGCCCATTGTGCAAAAAGGTATCAAATGCTTTTTCGACATCAAGCAGTATCACGCCAGTGCTTTTGCCTGTTTCGAAATTACTTTTTATGTGTTTTGTTATACGATGTATCTGACTGACCGTGTTATGGTTTGATCTGAAACCAAACTGCTCAGCCGGGATGATGTTATTAGCATCAAGATGAGCCACCAACTTGTTTTTGATAAGTTTTTCAAAGCATTTGCTAATCGAGCTGAGCAGACTAATTGGCCTATAGTTGCATGGCAAGCTTGGAATTTTACCCAGTTTTAATACAGGTATTACTTTCGCGGACTTCCAAGCCTTTGGAAAGTATCCGATGCTAAGGCAACTATTAAATAAACTCTGCAGCAACTTTATACCTACAGCAGGGAGGTGCTTAAGGTATACGTTCCTTATTTTGTCAAAACCTGGTGATTTAAATGGTTTAAGAGTGCTCAGTATATTTTTGATATCAGTAATTGAAACAAGAGGGTGGCCTACAATCACATTAGGGATGTTAATTGAATTGACCGATTCGTTAACCGCAGTCACAATGTTTGGGCTACCCACTATATTACAATTAACTGTATGATTTTTAAAGAACTGTTCCGCTAAAGCGTTGGCTTTTTCGCGGTCTGATAGTTTCACAGTATCGCCTATTTTAAATGTAGGAATATGGGAATTTTTCTTCTTAATAACTTTAACAATGTTCCAGAAGGGTTAACTGGCTTTCTCTAAACTCCGGAGTTTGTGATTCCATTTGATGTTTCTCACTTTATTAACTTGATCTTTTATAATTGAAGTTAGTATTTTCATTTCAGATAGAAACCAGGGATCTCGATTCCTGATCCATCTTGTTCTAAAACTATTTCTGACTTTGATAAGAACTCTGATATATCTTGGAAGTCTATTCTCATCGCTACAACGTTTTACTTTTTTAGGAACCGCTAGGTTTGCACTTTCGAGCACACTTGAAGTAAAAACCGTAACGAGCTCGTCTATTGTAATTTTGATTTTGTGGTGTATTACGATTATTTTGGTAGTTATTATTCTGGTTTTGTCTTGATTGAATATTGTAATAGGAAGAATTGTTCGTATTGTTAGAATGTCTAAGGTAAGAATTATTGCTGTTGATGCTATTTGAAACTGAATTATTATTTTCTTGTCTATCATTAAAGTTAAAAAAAAACGATTCGATTGTCTGGAAAATTGAGAATAACCGTTAGGGCCAAAAAATTGATGATAAATTTCGATAATAATATTGTAGGCTTCGTTCAAAGATTTTCGATTTCTACTAAAAATAATAGACTTAGTTGGTTCCGGAAGATTGTTTTTAAAAGCGTTTAGCACAATTCTATTGTTTGAATCAATAACTTGTTGATCGTGTTGATTATTGCCAAGAAGATACACATTATTGATTCTGCTAAGTAAATAAGTAATATTTTCATAATAGTCTTTTATATTTGTTTTTACTCTAATGGTTCTTATTTGATCTATCCTATCAACAATTTGTATGAAAGTTTTTCGCTAAAGGAATTTTTTAAAATTGTTTTTACTTCTTGCCATGTACTTTGTCTTCCATGTCTTTGAAATTCTATTTTTGCCTTACCTACAATCTTGTCTTTAATGTATCCTGATAGCAAAACAATTGTACCCTGATCAAAAGTGTTTAGAATGTGTGCTAATGAGTCTACTCTGTCAATAAAATCTATCAAATAATTGGTATTTCCGTTAAATTCTGGAAGCTTACTGATTAAATCTAAAATAAGTTTTAACTTATCTGTTACCGGAAAGGACATCCATCTCGGTTGATTTGTTGATTGGTGTTTGTGTTCGCTGAACTGAATGTTTTGAATTTTATCTTTTTTTACGTTCCTCCGCAGGTCACAGCAGATCAATTTTTTTTATAGTTTTTATTGTTTTCGTTGATTGAATTGTCCTCACTTTTTGTTTTAATAATAGCTTAAAAAATTTGCGATAGTTTTAAATTTGGAATTAAAATTTATTTTTATTTAGAAATATATTTTTTGTATTTATTGATTGATGCTATCAAAATTATGTTGGATGGCACAAATAATACAATTGTTTTTTTTTTTTTTTTTTGTTAGACGTGGTTCGAAAGGGTTGTTTTCGAACAAAATTTGTTTTTTTTTGTATGATGAAAACACCAGCGGTTAGGAGTCTTTTTTTTTGTTGAGTTATTTACGAACTGTTTGGAACCTCGCGTATTTTTTTTCAGATTTTATTTTTCACGTCTCAATTATTGTTTTCCATAATTTTATAATCACTTTCCGTTATTTTATTTTATTTCATTGTAATTTTATTCTATTCTTTCTTCGATTATTAAGAGTTTATTTTGCGAAAAATTAAGACACGTTTTTTTTATCCTAAGTTTTCAAAAAACAATGTTTCTTCCATTTTATTTTCTTTTATAATTTTTAATTCAACCTGTTTTTTTTTCTGCACTTAATTTTTATTTTGTATTTATTATTTTTTATTTTATTAATTCTAATTTATTTTGTAAAATTATTTAGAGATGTTTATTCCTTTTATTTCAGAATTTTTATTAACTGATTGTTTAATAGTTATGGTTAATGAAAGAGAAGAATGAACTTGTTTTTATCACTGTTATCTGTTTTTTTTGGGCCTGGTTGGATTGAGTTGTTTTCGAACTAAATTTCTTTTTTTTTTGTATGATTAAAACACAAACTGTTGGGAGTCTTTTTTTTCTCTTGGGTTGTTTGCGAACTGGAAGCTCGCTTGTTTTTAACGGTATCATACAATATATTTTTTTTGTGCTGTTGCTGTTACTTATTCACATATTTGCTTGTTTCAAATGATTTTCTTTCAATTTTTTTTTGTTTGATTTTTCAATTATTGTCTTCAATAATTTTATAATTTTTTGCCTTTATTTTATTTCATTTTACATTTTATTCAATTTTTTTTTTATTTCACTAATTAAGGGTTTATTTTGCGAAAAATACAACACTTTTTTTTAAACTTTTTTTTCTAAAAAAAAAAAACAACGATTTTTCTTTAAGTTTTAATTTACTTTACAATTTTAAATTCAACCCGATTTTAATCGTTCTTTTTTTGCACCGACTGCGCCATTTATGGGATTGAAAACAAGTCACATTTATGTTTATTAAATTAACTTTATTATCTTCAACGAAAGAACAAATATAACGCGAGTAGTCCGAATGACTTTCTTACAAGCAAATCTTCTATCAACTGGCTTACGAGACCTGAGACTGACGATCTCTCCACCTTTATCTTCTAGAGGAGATGAAGTTGGAGAGAGAGTTATGTCTCCAAAACTAAGTATAACTCACACTTGATGTTTGCTCTGCAAACGACAAGTGTGGTGAAGTTATTAAATGAACTAGCTTGGTGGATTTGCGAAATAACAATTAGGGTAAAACTTAGGCACATTCTATTATATAACAATATAAAAAAAATCTAGCGTGTATGTTTTCAAAAATGAAAGTTGAAAGGTTTGTATGGCTGTCTTATAAATCACTGTGTCCGTATTCAGTTTTTTTTTCCAAAAACTACATTACTGTCGATCTGTGTGCCTACTTAGATGACAGATATCCTTCCATGGAAGTAGTCTGTTTCACTCATGCAACTGGGTGCAAGTGAATTTAATCTGTTTCGAAATAAGTCTTCGGTGGGGTGTTACGAATTCAACTTTATTACGAAAACCACATATTAATGAAGTTATTCTGCTAACTTTAAATGAATTCAATTGAATTCATTGGCTTCAATCGATAAAATGTGAATGCATTAATGACTTCAAGGTAATGTATGAATTCACTGCTGACTTGAAATAATTAAAAGTGAATTAAGTTTATATATCTGATTGCTTTAAATTGAAAGCACCAGTCCCTTACTTCAAAAGAATGATGATTCCAATTTTTGTAATGCACAGAATTTTGAATTCTTTCTTTTTTCTTCTTCTTCTTTTAGAGCTGTATTTTTCTACTTGTAGGAAAAAGGCAAAAAAGGATAAGTGCTGCTCGCGAGCTCTTCAAGCAAAAGAGGAGAGACGAACACCGGCTTCGCCTAAAAAGGCCGGAATTGTGGAAAGACAATTCTTGGTTTTTACACCACGATAATGCTCCATTCCATACCTCACTCGTAATTCGTGATCATTTCGCCAAAAACTCAACCCATATCGTTCCGCAACCACCGCATTCATCTGATCTGATCGCCGTGCGACTTCTGGCTGTTCAACAAGCTCAAAAGACCGCTCCGAGGACACCGTTTTGATACGATAGAGGAGATTCAAGCCGCAGCGAAGACGGAACTGAAGGCCATCCTGGAAAGTGACTACAGCCAGTGTTTCAAAGATTGGAAAATCCGTTGGCATAAGTGCATTGCATCGGGAGGGGATTACTTTGAAGGGGATGAAATTGATTTGGAAGAATAAATTAAGAATTTTCAAAATAAATACAATGTCACCTTAGTTTTTGGACACAGTAGTATATTCTAAAAAATTCCTTGACCCATATTCAAAATAACTTCCCTATTGAAACTAAAGATTGAAACTTCAATCAGAGTTTTTACGGGGCACCCTGTATGTTTCATTTAGGATGCTTGATCATTTTACAGCATTTTTAAAGTGTTTGCTCTTTCGATAAACTTCCAAATTATAGATCACTATGCCTTCTGAACGACATAAAGCAGACCCGAGAGCCTGACATTTTGTGTAGCAAAATACATTTTCAAATATCGCGTAGGATTCTCAAACTGATTCCTTTCATCAGAATGCTCTGCCCGCCGACCTTAATAGAATCGGAGAGAAGAAAGCCATTAACTAATCTGTCTTTCTTTAAATACCAGTCCTCTGAACATTGACTCAATTTTAATACGTTGCTTTTAATATTGAAATTTCACGATAAACAAAAAAAGATCATTTATGAAAATAAAAAAGGAGAGTGGGAGACAAAATGGAACCCTGAGGCACACCAGCATTCATATTGTGAATCGAAGGGCAGAACGTATACACTTCATTGCACTGCTTCGTGAAAGGGAGACATACCATAGTAATGAATTAAAATTCATTCATCATCGTTAATATGAAGATTAAAGAACCGAAGTGACTGCCTTGGACAATACATGAGCATTATCGAAAGTCTTACCAAAGTTGGTGGTAATTATGTCGATTTCTCGCATAGCTTACAAGGCCTTAGATGTGAGTTCGTTAAGGTTTATGTTTGTGGATCTTCCCTTTATTAATCCGTGCTTCTTCGTAGATAAAATGGGTTAGCAATGAAGGTATACGGAGTCATAGACAATGCCTTCATAAAGCTAAGGGATGATTATTTTGATATCATATTTACGTCCCATCTTGTGAACAGGGATAACGAACTTTCTAAACATCCTTTATGAAAAACAGACTGAACGAGCAAAAGTTGAAAGAGAGTAGTTTGTGGGGGGGATGATTGAATGCCACCTGGCTCAGGGGAAAAGTTGTTCTTAAGGCTATAGACGCGAAAGATGATTGTGGGCAGTTGTGCCGTGTGACCAGAGTGTGAAGAAGCCCATGACTTTTCTTTAATAATCTCCCAGAAAATGTGCTCTAACAAAAGTCCAAGAGCTCAATCAAACATCTCATCAAACTCTTTTCATGGAATTACAATCCACTTTAAATAAAAAAAGAAAAGCTCCACACAACTACGAATGCCTCTTAAGTTTTACAGCTTTTATCCAAGATATCATCTGAATGGGTGGTAAAATGATTTCTTCTCACAGCTGTTTTGGCTTCATTAGGCACGAAATCATAAACAAAAATCATAAATTTCTATTGCAATCCAAAGTTTTGGGGTTTTACCTACAGAATGAAAAACCAGATACGCCACACTAATATAATTTTTTTTTTTGGCAAAGCCTTAGTTACCTATAAATGTCGCTGGCAGAGAGATCACTTCAAGACACTTGACATCGGAAGTCTCTACGCAGTGGACTGTGTTGTACCAGACTTTCTTTTGTTTTTAAGTATGAAAACATTTTTCAAAAAAATTATGGGGAAAAAATCAAAGAAATGCGAAGACGTAAGGATGAAGCTTAAAATTTTTGGCAAACCTTATTTTTGAAAACCTTTGGTTGTTTTTTTTTTCGTTTCTTTAGTCGACATCATCGTCGTCATCGTCTTCGGAATCTTGTGACGAATCAAGCTCGAGCTTAAGTTCAAGCTCCTCCGATTCGTGCTCAGAATCGAGTTCCAGTTCGAGCTCAAGTTGCAGTTCGAGTTCCAGTTCGAGTTCATGTTCGGACTCTGAAGTTGAAAAGAAATGCAGAAGGAAGGAGAAGAAATGCAAAAGAAAAATCAAGAAGGAAGACTGCGATGTTGTAAAGGTTTGTTGCAAAACAAAAAAGAAGAAGGATTGCGATGTTGAAAAGGGTTGCTGCAAACTAAAAAAGAAGAAGGATTGCGATGTTGAAAAGAGTCGCTGCAAATCCAAAAAGAAGAAAGACTGTGATGTTGAAAAGAGTCGCTGTAAAGCCAAAAAGAAGAAAGACGCCGAAGTCGCCGCAACGAGTAGCAGCGAAACAACAGGGACGAGCAACACCACCGTTGCAACGAGTAGCAGCGAAACAACCGGGACGAGTAACACCAGCGTTGCAACGAGTAGCAGTGAATCAACAACAACGAAAGACACCGATATTGAAACGAGTGCGACGAGCGAAACAACAGATGCAACAAGTGGCACGGGATGGCCGATCTTTTGGAGTGTGCCATTCGGTTTGATGTGGCTGGCAATATTCTTCTTTGTGGTTTTAAGATTCGCTACAGATCTACCCACGGGATTGACCATTGCCGATGAGGCAAACAACAAGGGACACTTCATTGCTGAAAGGGCTGAAAATATATTGGCATCGTACGAGGTGATTGGACCGAAAGTGACCGGAAGTTACCCCAACGAGAACTTAACAGTTGCTCTTCTATTGTCCGAGATAGCGAAAATCATACCGGTGCTCAATACAACCCTCTTCACTTTGGAGGCCGAGGTGCAGCTAGCTTCCGGTGAATACATATACTATGATATGTTGAATAAGTACCAAACGATTTCAAATGTCATCGTCAGATTGAGTCCATTGGCATCGAATAGCACTTCGTATCTCCTGATCAATACTCACTTTGACAGTAAGACAGAGTCTCCAGGTAAGAGATGCTACATGAAATTAAGACATCAGAAGTAGTTTTTTTTTTTTTAAGGTGCCGGTGATCCCGGTACTATGGTTGTCGTGATGTTGGAGATAATGCGAGTTATAGCATCTGGAAATACAACATTGAGTCATCCGATTATATTCCTGTTCAATGGTGCTGAAGAAAATGCTGTCCAGGGCGCCCATGGCTTCATAACTGCGCACAGATGGGCTAAGAATTGCAAGTAAATGGACGCCTTAGAATAGACTGCAAAGCAAACTTCAAAACAATCTTCCATTTGTAGAGTTTTGATCAATTTGGACTCCTGTGGTAACGGTGGTCAAGAGATTGTCTTCCGGACGGGTGACAATAATCGTTGGCTCATGGAAACCTACAAAACGTCCGCCGTATATCCCTTAGGAACCTCATCAGTTGAAGAATTATACGAGTTGGAGATCGTGCTAGCTCAAACAGATTATCCAATCTTGAAGCAATACGGTCCGCTGATCGGCTTGGATATAGCTCACTACCGCAATGGTTACGTCTATCATACCAAGTTTGACCAGAGAGATTCGATTCCACGTGGGACGTTGCAAAACACCGGTGATAATATGCTCGCGTTAGCTCAGGAATTTGCCAATTCTCCACATCTCGAGGATCCTTCGGTTGGCTGTGATGGATGAACTTATTTTTAATTTGGTTAACCTTTTTTTCCTTTTGCAGAAATATGCTAATGAAAGCGTTGTCTTCTATGATATCTTCAGTAGATATCTTGTCCTCTATGACACCACCACAGCTGCCCGACTTAACTATGGAATAGCTGCAGTAGCTATTTTAATGAAACTTTTATCTGTCTTCTTAATAAGTCTGCATACAAAGGTTTCGTTGGTTGGTGTCACTCTAAGATCAGCTTTAATTTTTACCTTCCACGTAATCGGAATTCTGTTGGGTGCTGGACTCGCTATTGGCCTGGCTATTGTACTTGACAAATTGGAGGTTCCCTTGTCATGGTTCACCCATCAGTGGATGATCATCGGATTGTATTTCTGTTCATTCATTTTCGGCTATGGATTCCCAACGTTTTTAGTCATAACATTCATGAAGGGAGTAAGTCTTAAAAGATTTTATTCTACTTGCTCTATTTTATTTGGAAAACTTTTTTTTCCAGGACAAAGTGGATCTTTCAAGCAGGATACAATTGATCCTCATCAGCCAGTTGACTATTGTAGCCGTAACGTGTGCCGTTCTCACATTCTTTGAAATCAAGACAGCCTATTTGTTCATGATAGCAACCCTGTTCTATACTATTGCACTGATTATAAACACTGTTTTAACCTTGAACTGGACAGGTAAGTTCCTTACACATAAATTTACTGATGGGCCTATTTTTTATAGCGAAATCTTTCAACAGAGTACTACTGGTTCTTTGTGGTGGTGATATTCCAGATTCCAGCCTTCATGTACTTCACTTACCTTGCCTTCATCAGTTTCGATGCTTTCATCCCAATGATGGGATTGTTTGGCGATGTCAGAAACCCAGATCTGTACATTGCAGGGCTTGCCGTAATATTTGCCTTCCTTTCTCTTGGATTCGTGGTGCCATTGATTAATATCTTCAGGAATTCAATACTGGCGCACATTGGCATTTTCTTCATTGCTGTGTTGTTTGCTGCTTTAGCACTGAGTCCCTTAATTTTCCCATTCCGCGAAGAAACAAACGTTGAACGATTCCATTTCATTGTAAGTCTGACTTTTTTTTCAATTAAGTATGAGGTAAAATTGTTCCCTTGTAGCACACCCGCCGAGTCTTCCATGAAGCCGACAACACCATCAGCAAGAATGAGTCTGGCTACTACTTCGATCTGCAGGACAGAAGACAATTCAGAGAAATCGATTGTATGTCTATATAGATTCTTATTACATTCATCATGCCTTGACATTGATCTTTTCCCTTTTCTATTTCTTTTTAAAGCTGACGTCGATACCAGTCAAATGATAGCGATGAGCAGTCAATGCGATCAGTACATGTTCTGTGGACTTCCCATCTTCAACCACAACGGAATTAAAAGAAGGTAAGAAGCAACGCCGACACCTTATTTTAAGTCCAATTCATAAAAAAAAATAATTTTTCAGAGATCGTGCCCAATTTCTGCCGTCGAATGATGTCGTGCTCCCGCCAGTTCCCACTTTGACCCTTATTTCCAGAATTGACATCACCGCCAATTCAAGCGTTCAGTTTAACTTTAGATTGGACGGACCGGCCTATATGGGCATCCAGATTCAACCTATGGCCGGTTCAAATATCACCGATTGGAGTTTCATCAAGGATATGCTCATCGAGGGATACGAACCACCATACTTTATTTATTACACCAAAGGCAAGGATCAGTCGGCGTTAGATTTCTATTTGATGTTCCAGAAAACTCCAGGAAATTTAGCATTGCCAACATTTGAAATCGGTATCGGCGGCCATTATATTAGTGCTGAATATGCACGAGGTATTGAGACTACTGCATTTATAGAAAGCTTCCCGTCATTCGCCTACCCAAGGGCATGGCTGGCCTCATACGAAAAATGGGTCTATTAATATTTGAAACTAAACTTATTTGAATCAATAAAGAGTTCCTTGCATTGCATATAAAAAAAACTAGCGTGTATGTTTTCAAAAATGAAAGTTGAAAGGTTTGTGTGGCTGTCTTATAATTCACTGTGTCGGTATTCAATTTTGTTTTCCAAAAAGAATCACCCCTTTTAGAACTCTTGATCTGTGTGCCTACTTAGAGGACAGATATCCTTGCTGTATCTGAAATTTTGATGTGATGGATCAGTAAAGAAAACTCTATTCCATGGAAGAAGTCTGTTTCACTCATGCAGCTTCACTTCGAATTCTTCTAGAATGCTTTGAAGTCAAGATTTTAGTCAACCTGTTTATTGAAGTCAGCAATTGTGCAATGTTGCAAATGATTGCATTTTCACTCACCCGCTTACGAATATCCGCAATGAATTCACATCAAATCAGTTGAAGTCATTGAATTCAATCGAAAAAATTCGCATTCTTTTGAAGAATTTAGAAATCAAGTGAATTTAATGTGTTTCGAAGTAAGTCTTCGGTGGGGTGTTATGAATTCAACTTTATTAGAAAAACCACAAATTAATAAAGTTTTTCTTCTAACTTCAAATGAATTCAAATGAATTCATTGACTTCAATCGATAAAATGTGAATGCATTAATGACTTCAAGGAAATATATGAATTCACTGATGACTTGAAATTATTAAAAGTGAATTAAGTTGATATCTATGATTGCTAAAAATCGAAAGCACCAGTCCCTTACTTCAAAAGAATGATGATTCAAGTTTTTGTAATGCACAGAATTTTGAATTCTTTCTTTTTTCTCTCCTTCTTTTAGAGCTGTATTTTTCCACTTGTAGGAAAAAGGCAAAAAAGAACAAGTGCTGCTCGCGAGCACTTCGAGCAAAAGAGGAGAGACGAACACCAGCTTCTCAGGAGAAAAAGGGACGAGCAAGAGAAGCGCGCGATCGTTTGTATTGAGGGATATCATTGCAGGAATGAGGTAAGGAAGTTCAACCAAATGGTAAAAATAACGAGCCAAGGTTATAAAGCCCGAACCGAAGCATGTAAGCATGATCAAGGGAACATCGTAGTAGAATCGCAGTCGATCCTAAGTTGATGGAGAAACCACTTCTGCAGACTGTACAACGGTGACGAAGAACCAAATCCCGCTGTCAGGCAGAACGAACCATTCAACACGAATGAAAGGAACGATGCAGATCAACAATTCCGTCCACCCGACCTAAATGAAGTGATTATAGCCATATCTAAACTCAAATCCAACAAGGCTGCCGGAGCTGACAGCCTACCTGCCGAGCTTTTCAAAGCGGCAGGCGATTATATGGGGAGGAGCATGCACCAACTCATCTGTAAAATATGGTCGGAGGAAAGCAAGCCCGATGAATGGAACCTCAGCATAGTTTGTCCAATCCACAAAAAAGGAGACCCTCTGAATTGCGCCAACTATAGAGGAATCAGTCTTCTAAACATCGCCTACAAGATTCTATCTGCCGTGTTGTGTGAGCAACTAAGGCCGTTCGTCAACAACTTGGTTGGTCCACACCAGTATGATTTTAAGCCACGGAAATCAACAATAGATCAAATATTCAAACTTCGGCAAATCTTGGAAAAAACCCAGGATCAACAGATCGATAACCATCACCTTTTTAATCGATTTCAAAGCCGCGTATTACAGCATTTATAGAGACGAGCTATTCAGCTCAATGTCTGATTTTGGCATCCCTACCAAACTCATCCGTTTGTGTAGGATGACGGTGGAGAAAACACGCTTCTCCATCAAGTGGAAAAAACTCCCAAACATAAAAGATTTTTCGCAGAAAATTCAATGTTATTTTTCGATTCTACATACATACATTTACAAAAAAAAATAATTTTATATTTTTACATGACTCTGGTTCGTGATACCGTTAACCCAAAGTTGCTTTCTTTAAAATTTCTGGATTTGAGAGAAATATGTTGTGAGCTTTTATACAAATTATTTTCTAATCGGAATATTTTTTGGTAAAACAAAAAAGGGTTTATTTTATAAAGACAATATTTGGCATTAATATTCTATAAGCCGTTTGATAAATTTCTCTTAAGGTTTGAAATAAGTAGCTCTAAAGCAAACCCACCTCAAGAAAAAATTTAAATTCGTCATTTATTGGAACATATTTTATAGAGCTAAGCGTTGCTAACTACTGATACTTATATTCTTAGTTAGCTTATCTTATGTACTATCTCTCATGTTAAAACAAAAGGTCACTTTTAGTCACTTTACTCTTGAGAGCCTTTTAAGTGCAAAATCACGTGTTGCTCAAAAGGAATGTAAAATTTTTTTTTGGCATACCAATTTTTATTTTTACAGCTATTTTTGCTGAAAAAAAATTGTTGCGTATTAAGAAACTAAAGAGATCTTCGGTGCAGTTGCGTTTGAGCTTTCTATGAATTATAACGTGTTAATAAAGTCTAATCATGAATAAGTTTGAAATATAAAATAAAGTGTTGTGTGATTTTGTTTTAAATCAAAATATTAACAACCTTGGAAACTTTTTAAATGAAATTTACCCTAATTTAGAACCTTACAAAATCAAGCAAATTGTTTTTGAAATAAAAAAACGATTCTTACCACATTTTAAAACAAATTATAAGTCGGATCGTTACCTAAGTTCAAAATTTTTAATAAAGCATAAAGAATGGGTCAAAGGAAAATTCTAGGTGTATTTTAAGCAAAATGAAGAACTCTCTCAGTCAAATGAGACAAGTAAAAGTGGAAGACTGAAGAAAGCTTTTGAAGAATGTTGTGCAAGGACTCAAAAGAACAAAGTACGAAAATTATTAAATACTACATCCCAAAATTTAATAAACGCTGCTGCTTCTTCTTCACCTACTTCAATCCACCATTCATTTTTCATTGGCATTGGCTCTCATAGTTCAAACCAAACTTACAAAATACTAGTACGAAATCATTAACAGAGCTACTGATGATATTGGTCACAATATTTTTCCATCATACAAAAAAATATTATTGTCAAAAACAAAATGTTACCCTGAAAACATTGAAGTGGCGGAAACATATGCCCAAATACCGTTGCAAAATTTACTTGACCACACAGCTAAAACACAGAGAATGAGATAAATGAAATCAAAGCCCAAAACAACTTTAATCTCACTCTTGTTACTAAATGGGGGTGTGATGGTTCTTCGGGCCAAAGTGAGTTTAAGCAAAAGTTTTCCGACAGCACTTCCGCCTCCTCAGATTCTCACTTATTTATGACGTAAATTGTACCATTACAATTAAACGTCACAAGTTCGGAAACCAAAATTTGGTCCAATCCACGACCTTCATCAACACGCTACAGTACCGTGTAGCGTGACCATTAAAATTTCAACTAGAAAAAGAAAGCCTTGAACTTATACGAAAAGAAAAATATAGAGTAGAAAATGACCTACAAAATTTACAAGAAACAGTCGTCCATTTTGAATCTAATGTTATCAAAATTAAGCACGAACTACATTTTACGATGATAGATGGTAAGGTGGCAGCAGGCAGTAACGAAAACTTCCTCGGCAAGCAATTGTGTTATTTGCGGGGCGAAGCCGACAGACATGAACAATTTTATCTTCATTGCGAGTCAAACCATCTAATCAAGAAGCCCTTAAATTAGGATTATCTCCGTTACATGCACGTATTCGGTTCATGGAGTATACTAATTACATTTGAGCTACAATCTAAGTTTCAAGTCTTGGAGAACCACAAAATCTACAATTGATAAAAAATTGGAAACAAAAAAAAAAGAATTCAAAAAGAATTTATAGAAAAGTTGGGTATAAAAGTAGATATTGTGAAATAAGGTGTAGGCACGACTAATGATGGTAACACCTCACGTAAATTTTTTGCAAACGCTTATATAACGGCCAAAATAACTAAAGTAGATATAAGATTAATTGAAAAACTTCGTGTAATTTTGGAAACTATATGCAGCACATACCCTATTGATCCGGCTAAGTTTGAGGCTTATACTGAAGAAACTGCTATATTAGCCCTTGAATTATACTCTTGGTATTATATGCCCTCAACTCTACACAAAATTTTATTAAACGGTGCTGAAATAATCAAAGCAGCTGCATTACCTGTACGATCACTTTCGGAGGAAGCACAAGAAAGCCGAAACAAAGACTACAGGTATTATCGCATTCACAACACAAGGAAGTGTTCACGTGTGGCAACTAACCAGGACGTTTTGCATTTAATGTTTTTATCGTCAGATCCCAAGATAACATATATAAGACCTGAGCCCAAAACAAAAGATTCTATTCCGCTAAGTGAAGAAGCACAGCAACTTTTGTGTTAATTATTATTTGTCCAAACACAGCAAAAAAATGTCTAACATCGATATTATAAGAGTTAGGAAGTGAGTATTCAATTTTTAAATCACTTTTATATTTTTTTTGTACATACATGCATAATATGAAAAAAACTTCTTCTTATTCTTCTTATTTATATTCATATTTTTGGTTCAATTTGAAAAAAAAAAAAATAATTAAAGAAAAATAATCAAATATATGATAGCTAGAATGATAGTTTAAGGGTTAAGATAGATTAATAATTTTCATCTGGTGTTAAGAACGTATTTCACTGAATTTATGTACGAAATTTCAAATAGATTGGACCACCGGTTTCGTTTTTATTGAATTTTTTCCACTTCGCTCATAGAAAGAAACCACTGTGCGACGCGCTGTCATGCGACTTCTTCAAGTTCGTTCTTGAAAGAATTGTTCAAAACTCGCACGCCCACACCAGAGGATCAATCTTTCAGAAATCCTTCCAACTACTCGCATATGATAACTAAATTGATATTATTGGAAGATCGCAGCGTAATGTCAATGACACTTTTGTAAGTATACCGACGGAGATTGCGAAAATGCGTTGGACGTTAAATAAGGGCAAGAGAAAGTATATGCTGTCAAAGAGAGAAAGGACTCCCAACACCGAAGTCTCGGACAGATCGTCAAAGTAGACAGCTATAACTTTGAGGTAGTCGAAAACTTTATCTGCCTAGCTACCGCTATCAATTCAGGCAACGACACCAGCGCTGAAATCAGACGAAGAATTACTCTTGCCAATCGTTGCTTCGTTGATAAACAAAGCCTTCTCTCGAACCAAAGTAATACTATAAAAGACTTTAATCGTCCCAGTCCTGCTATACGGCGTGGAGGCATGGACTTTGTCAACAGTGGACGAAGCTGATCTTGGCTGCTTCGAGAGGAAAATTCTTTGGGTGATCTTCGGTCCTGTCTGCATAGGCGGTGGGTGGAGGAGAAGATACAATCACGAACAATACGAGCTGCTCGGCGACATCGACCTAGCCAGAAGAGTGAAGATCCAACGATTAAGATGACTAGGTCATGTAGAGTGGTTGGAAATCAATGCTCCGGTCCGGAAAGTCTTCGAATCCACCCCCAAAAGACGGCGCAGCTGAGAAAGACCGCGACTCAGGTGGCCCGCGAAAGTAGAAAGGGACCTCAACCAACTTAGCGTGTGAAACTGGAGGCAGCTAGCAAAAGATCGAGCTGTCTGGAGACGCTTTTTGGTTGAGGCCCAGGTCCACTCCGGACTTTAGCGCCAATTTAATACTACATAACAAAAACAGGAAGAATGTCATACACATTCATGTATTCAATTTTATATACTATAATATATGTTGAATAAATTATGGAAAATACCATAAACCTTATTTAGTTTAAAACTGATGCACTTACGACGGAAGAATTTGCTGCATTTGTAAACCTATAAATGTACAGCAAGGGAAGGGGATGTTGACATCCTTCTATGTACTGCCCATTATATTTTTTCCTATTATTTCTATTTAAATAAAATATTTATTCAGAACTTGACGTTATTTTTCCTTGATGTTGACTCTGTATAATTTTCAATTCCAAGTGACTTGCGGGACGAACTTTCGACATTGTCAGTCTTAATGTGGCTGTTAACCATCAGCGTTTTGTAAAACTACAGCTCTTTCATTATTACTTTTTTTAAATCAGAATTTCTAAAATTGCCATATTGAATAGCTTCTATTCCATGCATTTGTGCATGTCTTTTGTTTTCTTGTTTAACTGCGAATGGAATATTTATTGTCATTAAAAGCCTAATTCTCGCATCAGTAAAGGTTTTCAACATCAATTTTCGTGCAAACTTTGATCGGCAGCTGCGGCAGGATCGAGAATTTAAAGGGTGATTCGGGCTATTGTGACTAAATTTCGCACCAAACATTACATTGTTGGACATGAAACCACCAACACGCTTACGTAGAGTGCGAACTGAAGAAATTATCGCAGCTGTATCGGCCAGTGTTAATGACGACCATCAATTATCGATTCGTCGCCGTTCGCAGCAATTGGGCCTCTGTTACTCAACAATGTGGAAAATTTTGCGGAAGGATTTGGGTGTGATGCCTTTCAAAATACAGCTGGTGCAAGAGTTGAAGCCGAACGACCTACCGCAACGTAAAATTTTTGGTGAATGGGCTCTTGGAAAGTTGGCCGAAGATCCACTTTTTTACCGAAAAATTGTGTTCAGCGACGAAGCTAATTTTTGGCTCAATGGGTACGTAAATAAGCAGAATTGTCGATTTTGGAGTGAATATCAGCCAGAAGCATTGCAAAAGCTACCAATGCATCCAGAAAAAGTCACAGTTTGGTGCGGTTTATGGGCTGGTGGCATCATTGGACCGTACTTCTTCAAAGATGATGCGAATCGTAACGTAACTGCCGTGAAATGATATCCAACTTTTTTTTGCCCAAAATGCAAGAGCTTGACTTGCATGACATGTGGTTTCAACAAAACAGTGCCACATGACACACAGCATGCGCAACAATGGAATTATTGAGAGGCGAGTTTGGTAAACACGTTCGGGACCGGTCAATTGGCCGCCTAGATCGTGCGATTTAACGCCTTAAGATATTTTTTTGTGGGGCTATGTTAAAGCTCATATCTATACAGACAAGCCCGCTTCAATTGACGCATTGGAAGACAACATTGAAGCATTTATTCGTGAGATACCGGCCGAAATTTTGGAAAGAGTATGCCAAAATTGGACTAAGCGGACGGACCATTTGACGCGCAGTCAAGGTCAACATTTGCATGATATAGTCTTCAAACATTAAATAATATGGACCGTACTATCGATTCAAATAAAGATTTCATGCATTTTTCTGAATTTTATGTGTTTTTTTTTGGAAAACTTTCCTATGGCTTTTAAAAAATCACCCTTTACAACTGTGTTAAAATTCTTAGTTCAAAAATGTTGGGATGTACAATTCCAGTACGATCGTAAATGTCTCCGAGGGCTCCCCTTTTTTTCAATTGCTTTTTGATACAAAATTTTGATAAATTTTAAAAATATTTAGCAACAACGCCGCAGTTTATCTCGAAGATTTTTTTTTTGTTTTACAAAAGTCTGTGTGTTGATACAATAAAAGGACCATCTAAGAGAACTCACATTCAAAAAATTTTACAACTCAGCACTCCTTGTGCATACTCCAGACTCTCTTTATTCACCGCCACCAGTTAGAAACTCAGATCAGTAATTCTGACCAAATTTTTTCCAATTGGCGGTGATAATGGAACATGGGAAGTTCTTGTCAGGATATTTCTACCCAGTAAAACTGAACTTGCTTAAGCAACGATTAGATTGTATGACAAAATGACGAACGTTTGCATATTTATACAAATTATAAACGTTATTTTATAAAGACAGACGTTTGCCTGCAAGTTACATATTCAAATCATTCCTTAACACAAATGGAACTCAAATCCTACATTTAACCCTGATTTTTTTTTTTTGACATTGTGATTCCGATAAAAGTGATGTTTCTTACGGCCGAACGATCCTTTCCTTCCTTTCAAGTCACTTCCATCAATCGCATTCGAAGAAAATTCCATGTACTATAACACGATTGAATTTTCTAATCCATGACCTTCGAGCCTCGTGCCACCATATCATAGATCTTTCTGTACTCAGTCGCTGAAGGTCTCTAGTGTTTTGTTGTCGCTCCTCTTTTTCGGGTCACTGTCATAATGTTAGTTTTAATTCAACGACAAATTTCATTGAAATCAGAATTGCAAATGCCAGCCAGATTCGAACCCAGAACCTGAAAATGTATCAACAGACCGTGATAGATTCAACATTGATTTCTGCGCTAGAAAGTGTGTGGATCTATTGGGTCTAGTTTCCCCCAGGCAATCGAATCAATGGCTTAAGAGCCCTTCAGTGTGTATCCAGACGTTCTCAAAAGTTATTAGAAAGGGATGTAAGATGCTGTGTAGAAAGCAGTCCTTACAATCCAAGTTAGTGTCCAGAAAGACACCAAAATACCATTATACGTGGGCTTGAAACATATGAGTTGTCAATGGATTATTTGATAGCCTTAAGATAACCGAACATTGCAGTTAAGATTAATGCCTTGGCAGCTCGATCCACATCAATCATGGTTGGCCATTCGCACTCCTCGCAGAAAGGATCGCAATCCGATGAAGAATTTTCCCTCCGAAGGTTCGTAAAATCTGTTTTGCTGTCTCTTTTGCTTATCGTCAAACTTTCGACTCCTTGCAGAAGATCTTGAAAGAGGATCGTCTTGTGGAGCATGATTTTTTGGTCCTTCAAGCTAGGAATTTTCTTCCACATCGTTTGCATAGGACAAGGACCTCCACGAAGGTTTCGGGGTTGATACTTGTCCCGAGATATATTCCAGTCGCTTGAGTGACTTTTCACTTACGAAATTACGGCTTATATTTCTGTTCCTAGACTTTTCCAAATCATTAAGCCTGGAAATTATTTAGGGTAATTTTAGGCTTAACTGAGGTTAGCTCTGAAATTTTCTTTACATTCTTCTTCGGTCATTAAGCCACTAATTTCTGGTCGGGGGAACGTGGTTAATTGGCTTTGTGACTTATCTGCCAAAGTCTTTAAGTCAGAAGCCAGTAAGTATGTCTCGTGAAAGCTCAACTTTCCTACCACTGATAATATTTTTACCGATTTTAGTATTGAACTCCCCAAATGCGCTGAGTAATCTTTGTTCTCAAGGTCCGTCGGTCTCCATTCAGCTGGTTAACCAGGGTCTGCGTGTCAGCTTGAATCGATTAAACTTGCAAGCAAGGGTTCAACCCTTCGATGAATTCAAATCCCTCAAGCCATCCTAAGGTGACTCAAAGCTGAATAGAGTTTAAAAGTTTATTCCATGTTTTATAATATAATAATAATAATAATTATTATGTAATAAAAAATATTTGCAAAACAGCTGTTGTACGTTTATTACTAAAATTGTCCTCATTAAGACATGACATTGAATGAATGACTTGGTTTACGGACGCCTTAAAAACTTATAAAATTATTTAATGACATTTTATAAAGGTTCCAAAATCCAGTTTTGACAAACTTTTGTGTGCGTTTATTAATAATTGTTTTTTGCTATAAATTGTTTTGATTGTGAGCTTGTTGATGATTCAATTAGTTTCATGTACAGGGTATTGCTTATTTTTTCAAGATTGTATCACCTGGCTCATGATTTTCAACGACAAAGGCAGGCCTGTAACCTTCAGCGTACCAGAAAGAGCTTTGTCCCAAACTTTCAAGCTTGATTGTGATAGTTTGCCGAGTAGCTGGAAAAAAATTCCGGCTCAAAATTCCTTAACAAATATTTTATCCGATAATCTGTTTTGCCCACTAAACTTGCCTTAATTCCGAGGACATGAAAACACTTTTAAACACCTCTTTTGAAATATTTTAAATATATAAGTAGCAAATTCGTAGCAAAACGTCTACCGGAGACTTCTCGGAGAAACGGAACGAACACACACCGCTCTGCAACATTCAGCTGAAAATAAAATTGTTGCGCCTGATATTTCAAAACCATTTGACAGAGTTTGGCATCAAGTTAATTCGCAAAAATAGTTATACTGAACCTCGACTACATTAGAAACTTTTTATCGAAAGGTTCAATTCAGGTAGCATAACGAGGTTACAAATTTGCATTTCACTATATAAATCCTGGTATGCCGCAGGGTTCCATTTTATCTCCGGCACTCTTCTTAATTTTCTATTTCAATCAGTTTTTCAAATTCCTTATCGTAGTCACAGCACTCATCTTCGGATTTGAAAAGGGAATGAGTGCATACTCATGTGCGGATCTATATACAAGAATATTGTCAACAAGCCGTCAGAGTTGACCAGACCACGCGCCACCGAATTAACCATTACAGGTTCATCTATTCAACACATTTCAGTAAAAGTTCCTCTACTTTGTGGAATCGGTTCACATTTGTTCAATGATGTCACTGGTAAGCGATACAGATCAGTGCCGCCACTTACAATACAAGGCAACCGCATTATTTCCTTATACGTTTTGTTTTGGTGATTTGCTCTTGGCGGGAATATCATCCGTTTCGACTGATCCAGAGTGTCTTTTTGGACACGAGTCTTAAAAAGAATACAGGACAAGAGCGGAAGAATTTACCGAACGAATTTCTCAGTAAAACGATTGAGTTTAATTTTGGGGCAAATAAAATACTGCGAATTGAGCGAATGCAAATATAATTTAAAAATCTTCATCCATGTAGAAATCGAAAACAAAATAAATCTGAGCTTAAAATCACTTCAAAATTTTTCAATCAATTGTGAAAGTGAGCAACTTTTAACAAAACATGTTCTTTCAATAAATGAAAAAGTGAATCTTTTTTTCAAAGTAGCTCGGTTGTTGCATAACAGAAGTGTATAGAGGGAACGTTTGGAAGGAAGTTTGGGTTCCGGGACATCCAATATAGTCACTGCTGATGTAGAAGACACCGATTCCCAACTCGAATATGGGCGATGTTTATGTTTCTTTTCGGTGAGGTTTGCTCTAGTCAAGGGTACCTTCATGCGACGACTCCTCCAATGAGAACTCACAATCAACTGTTAAAGGGGTTGAGTTAACGTTTTTGTGTAGAACCGTCAGCTTCCTGGCGGGTGAATGATGCGAAGACCACAAAACATACACTGATAGCACTTTTGGTCCTTCGAAACTACCATGCTTAAATTGAAGGTTTCAAAAACGGAAAGGAAATTCCACTCATGTCTTTAGGGTAAAAGAAAAAACAACACCCAATTTTACCATCAGTGTTGTTATGCTCACGCAAGACTCGAACAATGTACTGTCATTATTGCGGACCTAGTGAAGCTGACCTTGTACTCAAGAAGTTCATAACTAACTTCGATTTTTAATTGCTCCACATGAAAATTTTTGCGTAATGGAAAGCCCGTTATTGTATTGGAAAGCAAGCATAAATAAATAAGCCGACTTAATGCCATGCTATGTCAAAATAAAGACACCCATGAGTACTGATACTAGTGTGCGTTGAGAATCAATTGAATCCACTAGCAAAGGCTTACTTAGTCTTTAAACAGAAGTCAAGTCAAGTTTTCTGCATAAGGTACTGTTGTTGCGAAAAATCATCCTTTCCGCCAAGGAAACCAATAAGGAAGTTGGAAATCCCAGTACAAAGATCAGCAGACAGACGTTCTCTACTCCAAGGTGAAGAAAAAAACAAATCCAATTTTTCCAAAGTGTCAACTATGAACCAAGCGATTTCTTTGAAAAAAATCAGCCCGACCCCATAAACTATCAAAGTCATGAGCTATCTTTCAAGCTATAGGTTAGAGCAGGGAGATGAAGATGACCAGCTGCGAATGAAATACCATAATTGATGTTCCAAGTTAGCCTGGTGCTGTACGAACCCATGTACTTCCAGGTCATAGAAAACGGTTTTGCCCTCCGAATGACTCTCCCAAAGATTTTGCCAAAAAATTACTTAAGACTTACAGAGGAACGGTTTAGTTCAGTAGTGTTGTTTCTTGCCATTCTTTTGAAGGGTCTCGCAGGAAACCAGATCCACTCTGTAATATTTATCTTGGTGCTCATTGGTTCAAGATTGATGACAGCTCTTAAATACAGAAAAATCGATCTGAGCTCTTGTCTCTCAATTCGATTATAATGTGGAGGAAAAGGCCAGCTAAGCCCTGGAGAAAGCTAGCCTGTCTACGAGTCTTGGATCAGAGTCCGTCGCAAGCAGGTCTCGAGATCATGATTGATCTTTCCAATTTCTTTGAGTATCTGAATTGCACTGTAGCTAAGAGTGCGATTCGTCTGATAGAATCACACATTTAAAAGGCGTTATTCTTCCTACAGGCATTTTTCAATACTCAGATATGTCAGGACGATAGAGACAAACGCCGAGTACTTATAATGCGATCCCATCACAAAGCTTCACCAAAAAGTTCAACACCTTTGTCTTTGGAAAAAAAGATTGGGAATCAAGCTTCCTAAACAAAGTTCATGGTACTCAAATCTTCACCGATGAATGAAAGATGGACAAGAGGCTGGTGCTGGAGTCTTCTGTAATACGTTGCACATTAATAAATCGTATAGACTTCCACATGAATGCAGTGTCTTTCTTCTTTCAGGCTGAACTCTTAGCCATCGAAAGAGCTGCTTCAATAGTATTAACAGAGAATTTCGATCCTACAAGAACGGACATCCTTGTTGCCAGCCAACCGCCAACAAAAGTACTACTATATATAAGGTAACCATAAAATCAAAAGCAGCAAGAAGCTGCATTTTGTTCCCGTAGCCGGAAGCAAAGGCGTTCTTGCCTTCAACAAGAAAGACTTTTATCATTTTCGACGGGTGTTCTGATGGGGCATTGCACAATAGGACCAATGGCCGTCAGAATAGGCGTTATCTCAAACGATTTTTGAAGGAGCTGCCTGGATGAAGAGGAAATGGACAGTATGAGGCAGTTCCTTTGAGAATGCCCCAACCTAGAGGCGAGAGGACTTCGTTCGGGGATAGATTGCACAGGGAATTGGGATCCTTCTCTAACTTTCATCTAAGTTTCATCAGGAGCACAAAATGGTTTTACCAGGAGCCGTAACGAAATTCGAAAAGGGCATAGTTTGTGATGGGGAATCATAATGAACCATTAAGTCTCCCATGGTTACTACCAATTTAAGGAAGTTAATCGCCTTATGTGGCTTGCTGTGGCTTGCGTCCACCGTTCCACTCACAATCTATGAATTTTTAGATATCAAAGAGTCCTTAGATATGTCCAAGACGAGAACTAAGAAGGCTTAAAATAGTAGTATACCTCAAATAAGCTTTAACTAGAATTGTCAAATCATCAAGCACCTTTCTTTAATAGGCTGTATGCAAAAAAAAAGGTCAAATATTTGAGTATGTATTGACGGCATATTCATTAAGTTTTCTTTATTTCAATTTCGTTCATGAGCTTTTATTGTGGTGAAGAATTGTTCACTAGAAATTAGTTTATCATCACTTTATGAGAAAATCCAGATGTGTTTTTATGAGATACAAAACTTTGGGAAATTATAACTCTTTGTCAAGCATATTCTGAGGACTCAAAGTAAGTGGAATTCCAAAGAATGCCAATGAAGACGAATCCTATGTGTCTTATGATTTACAAATCTTAATGGATTTGATTGTTCCAAATATACCACGAAGATGCCAATAGCTCATATATGAAGCGAGATAACGAAACCAGGTTAGTTGTTAACTTTATTGACTTAAGTAGTAAGCCTTAAAGTTTTAATTCTGACATGATAAAGTGTCAAACGAATGGGAACGATGCTTTAAAAATCACGTTGGGGTCGTTGGCCTTATTTCCAATGACAATATGAACCCTAAGATGTTTACTTCAACTATAAAGCACAAGATCTCATCTTAATTTTAATCTCTACGAGCCTGAGTGTGAAAGGTCGTCTTGGCTCAAGTATCATATTATTATTGTTAAAATATTGCTTAATGATAACAGATTTTGTTACTCCTTGTTAGTTAGCTAGTTTCATTGCATTTTTTATGCAACTAAGACCCTAAACAAAAACGTTTAAACTAGCTTACATGTTCTCTTAGACGTAATTTCACAAGACTTGTATTTTAACATGTTTGAACGCTTTCTTGTGTCTAAGAAAAGTGAAAAACTTTCTAAATGAAAGGCAATAAGGGTAAAAGTGTGGTAGTCACTGAACTGCTCCTGCACCGATTTTGATGAAATATTGTTTATGTTGGAGCAGGCTCTCGGATAGTTTAGATTTACACACCAATATTTTTTTAAAAATAATTGACCGTTTAACCTTCTGAAAAGTTATTAATAATCTTCTGAGATTTTTTTTTTCAATTCTCAGAAGTGCCAAATTTGAAACTATAAATTAAACACTTTGTTTTGAAATAAACTGGGAGTTTATTGACCTTAAGAAGATTAGAAGCACAGAGAATAAAGACTAATCTAGCTCAGTTATTATTCTAAGAAATTTCAATAAAAGACCTTAATTGTAAAAATCAGAGACTTCGTTTGAAATTTGTAAAGGAACCTTTTAACAAGCTCTTCTATTGATATATGAAACTGCGTGCTCACATTCTCTATAGAATTAATAGTTTGTTGGACCTCCTCTTGCTTTTTTACAACTTTACATCGGTGAGGCATTGCCTCAGATAGGTTTTTCCATGTGGATGTAGGTATGGTGTTCCAGGACCGGATAAGTAATGCTTTCAGGTTTTCAATTGCATCTAGTCGCTTCTTCGCAACTTTAATCTCCATTATTGACCAGATATTCTCAATTGGATTGAGATCTGGACTTTAAGGAGGTCAATATAAAACATCGACAATACCGTGCAAGTCGGACTCGCGCGCCGAGGGTTTCGTACAGACCTATAGAAAAAAAACAAAAAAACAAAATATTGCTTCATGCCAAATTTCAAGATTCTAGATCGACTGGAGTTACCTTTTAGGTTTTGATTCCCTTGCGAGTGGTTGACATAGAAGTTTAATTTTATAACAGCTCCAACGCAAAGTCGACCTGAGTATTTGATATGAATTCTAGCTTGACACCACCACGCGTTTCTGAGAAAAAAGGGGCTTGACAGTAAGACGGGCAGACGGACAATAAAGTGATCCTATAAGGGTTCCGTTTTTTCCTTTCGAGGTACGGAACCCTAAAAACTTGTTCATACTTAAAATTTTGGCAAGTATCACCAGAACGCTCCAACGCAGAGGGCTCAAATCCACTTTCCAGAGGCCAAAGTTGAACTTCTGCAGTGACTTTCGATTCCATTTTACCTTCTTCATCTCTAGAGAAGTTTCCCAGACCATCACACAGCATCCGTAATATGCATTTAGAGCTCAACCTTTCCTTTTGTTCTCTTTGCGAAAGAATCCTCTCATCGACATGCAGCTTAAACTTTGATTCGTCGAAAATGATTGAATTCTTCCACATGCCTTGAGTCCAATTAAGATGCTACTGAGCCCAGAGCAATGTTTTTTTTTTGTCTGACTTTTATTGGAAAAGCTGGCTTGAGTGCTGTTAGTCTAGCTTATCGCGCTTGACGAAATCATTTTTCTGTAGCTCGACACAAATCGGTTTTAAGATCCACCGGTCTTAAATCGATGCCGACGGCTTTGGAGCACCAAAAATCTTCCACTGCGGATGTCTTTTTTGGCCTCCTTGAGCCTTTCTTTCTGCTGGAATTCCGGACTTTTTTTTTCGAAATTTCAAGTGTTGCCAGATTGAGACGTGACAGACACAAAACATTGGCTTCACACTCCGAACTGATTCCCTCTTTTTTTCACTCTTCAGTCTTCTATCTTGAGCTTGAGCTACTATCTTGAGCACCTCCTATTCTAACTAATTTGGATTTGAATGCAATATTTGAACGACATTTTGCTACCTAGTGAAAAAACATTGTAGCTCTCATAAGAACTGCGCCTGAAAGTGTCAATAAGGGGTTTTTCGAACGGCACTGAATATAAAAAAATAAATTTGTCGGATATATTGCAGGATGTGTCGAAATGGCCACCACGGAGACCAAATCTCACTGTGATTGAGAATGTTTGGTTTGTAAGTCAAAATTTCAGCAGATGACACTTAAAGCCAGTTCATAACAGCGTGGGTTGGCATTCTTAAGGATGTTTAAGAACAACTTATTGATTCAAACCTCCAAGAGATAAGTTGTAGTAATTGTTAAAGTTGAGTTGGTTCACATCCAGAGACGTTGACAGCCAGAATTATGAGTGTCCCAATAAATTGGCAGTGATAGTGTACTACAGTCTTTCAATATCAAAAGAAATTACAGATTGACGTTTTCCGACAAAATGTTTCAATCCAATCAAAATCCAAACATCGTAAAAAGGTTTGACGAACTAGAGCCAATTATCAGACAGGTCACGTTTGATGGATCCGTTAGTCTGTGTGTTTTTTAAAAGGTACTAGTAGTAGGTAGGTTTTACTTAATATTTAATTTTACGCAATTACTGTTTGAAGCTTACTCGAATGAAGCAATAACTCAGCGAATGTTGACTTTCAAATCGTCTAACGTCTCTGGATTATAAGCAAAGACTGGTGAATCCATGTACACCCCAACGAAAGTTATTTAAAGGTGTGAGATCACATAATTGTGGAGGCCAGTTCACAGGTCTTTAATGCGAAAATACTCGGCCAGCAAATGTATCCCGTAATTAATTGATGGTATCGCGCTCTTTGTCACGTCAATGCCATTCAACTGAGGAACGAAGAAGTCAGAAATCATGTTTCTATAGCGCACTCCATTGACAATAAAATTTTGGCCGCCATCATCCGAAAGCACATCAAACAGTGAGTTTTTATGGACATCTCGATAAAGGCTTCTGAACTCTCTCCAACCAAATGTCAATTCTTGTACAAGCTGGATCTTAAAAGCTTTTAAGGAAAAATCGGTCCGTTGAATCGTCTACAAGGTGAACGAATGATAGCGAATCGACTCATTCGGTTTCTCCTCAACACTGCGCTCTATTCGTATAATCAACTTGCGTGTAAACGAAAATAATTCATTGTGCTCCGAAGGACGATTAAGTCGACCAGAAAATGGACAAAGCGCACGAAGAGTTTGGCGTTCCGAAACATGGTTTAATAACGTTAATCTATTCATCGTTAAATGGAAAAACGTTTTTATCACACATCAGCCTACGAACCTTTGGCCAGGCTGTTGCCAGTTTAAAAACCAAACCTTTAATGTTGTATTTTCAAAAAAAAAACTTAATCTATGCTTGCTGACCAAGGCAACAAAAATGAACACAAAGTGAGGTCAACTTTTGTCCCGGAGGGAAACCTAACTAAGAAGGAAATAGACGAGAGAGTAACTCTTAAATCTTCTGACAGCTATCAAAATTGTTGGCACAGCTTCTGGGCATCTGACACATCGCAGGTGGTTGTACCGTCACACTATTCTCTAGTAGACCGTAAGTGTCGAAGTAGAAAAAGACCTCCGGAGGGACAAATCCCTCTCGTGTAACGAATTATTTACGTAGAACGCCCCTAAAATCAGGTTGTTTGTGCCTTCTGACAAGCTTTAAGAGGAAATTATACACTCTTATCACGTGTGCTTCCTTACAACAGAATTTTTTTCAATAACAAACCCCAAACATAGTTTCAAAAAACCGAATCCTTTCCATCGAATGTGCTGTCACGTTGAACCACACCGGGCAACCATAAGAAACCATACGTCAGATGTGGGCCATAGACGAGATTACTTCCACCCTGGCATTGACTTGACTTGACCACTATAAAACAGTCTCTTTGTCATGTCATGGCCATAGTCGTACGTGCCCGTTTTTTCCCAGGATTAAGAATTGGTTAAGCATATTTTAAAGCATGTTCAGTATACTAGTTTACTAATGCTAAGCCGGTTCAATTTAAAAAAGAATGCCTCCAACCACACGGTAGCGGAGTCCTTCTCCAAGTCAACTAGACAGGCAGACAATGTTGTTTCGTCATGTATAGTGCAGTTCGAAAAATGTTGGTCAAGCCCCTTATTACTCTTTTCGGGCCCAGTACTTGGGATTTATGAGAGCTACGATTTTTTTTGTCCACTAGGAAGCAAACTGTCATTCAAGTAGCGTATTAAAGTCGATATTATCAAGAATAAGAGGTGCATTTAGCTCATGATAGTACACCGAAGTAATTTAGTGAAAAAAAGACAGAATCAGTTCGGAGTGTCACCTCTCAGTTTGGCAACTCGTGAAATTTTCAAAAAAATAAATTTTGCTCAGCAAACTGTGGCATGGAATTTAAAAAAAAAAATAACCGAGACTACCAGCAGAAAGAAAGGTTCAAGGAGGCCAAAGAAGACGACCTCAGTAGAAGATCGTTTTTATGGTGCTCCAAGGTCGTCGAAATCGATTCAAGACAGGTTGCTCTTAAAAACGATCTGTGCCGAGCTACAGGAAAAATAATTTCGTCATGCACAGTGAGCTGGAATTAGAGCACTCAAGCCAGCTTTTCCAATAAGAGTCAGAGAAAAACGATTGCTCTGGGCTCAGGAGCATCTTAATTGGCCTCAAGGCATGTGGACCAATTTAACCTTTTTCGACGAATCAAAGTTTTAGCTGTATGCCGAAAATGGGAAGATTCTTTCGCAAAGAGGACAAAAAGAAAGCGGAGCTCTGGGTGCATATTGCGGATGCCCCCCAAAACTGAAGGTGTGATTGTCTGGGGATGCATCTCTGGAGATGAAAAATGTAAAATGGTCTTCCTAGAATCGAAAGTCACTGCAGAATTTCACTTATGGGTTCTGGAAAATGAATTTTAGCACTCTGCGCTGAAGCTTTTTGGTAACACTTGAAGATTAATATTTCAACATGACAATGCTTCTTGTCGTACAGCCCAAATGTTACTTATGAACTTGTTTTTTTTTCTTAATATGAAAAGTTGTATTGCGAGAAGCACCATCCTTTAGCGCTGTGAAAATCTGGTTTAAAGAATTCAGTCATGGCCGACGCTCGCTCAAAGACGAATTCCGTGAAGGTCTTCCAAAAACGACCGTTGTGCCAGAGAACATTGATGCCGTGCGTGAACTGATAATGCAAGATCGTCATGTGACATACCGTGAGATAGAGGCATCCATGGGCATTTCTCACACCAGCATACATTCGATATTGCATGAACACCTGGCCTTAAAAAAGGTTTGTTCTCGTTGTATCCCTCACAATTTGAAAATCGCTCAAAAAAAGGCTCGTGTCGATTGGTGCAAAGAAATGTTAAAAAAATACGATCGCGGTGCTTCAAAAGACGTTTATAAGATTTTCATAGGTGACGAATCATAGATCTATGCGTATTAGCCCGAAATTAAACAACAATCGACCGTGTGGGTCTTCGAAGACGAGCCAAAACCAACAAAAGTTTTTCGTGGAAGAAGCACTTCAAAGCAAATGGTCGCCTGTTTCTTCGACAAAACTGGTCATGTGGCGACTGTTCTGCTTGGGCAACGTAGGACGGTCAATTCTGAGTGGTACACCACAATGTGTTTGCCTGAAGTCTTCGGAGAAATTCGAAAAACGAACAAGAGAAGACGAATCATTCTTCACTATGACAATGCGAGCTCTCACACATCGGCTCAAACCAGCGCCTTTTTGACCGGCCAAAATGTCGAATTGATGAGTCATCCGCCGTACAGCCCTGACTTGGTTAACGATTTTCGTCGCCAGAACATGCTGTTGAAGCGTTCAAAAACCATGTTTTGGAGGTGTCTCTATCGGAGTGTAAAAAGTGTTTCGACAATTGGTTTGAGCGCATGCAAAAGTATATAAATCATGCTGGAGAATAATTTGAAAAACAATAAAACCTCTTTTGATGATAAACATTCGCATGAAATGCGAAAGGCTAGGAATATATCTAGTAGCCTACTTATTAAGTTGGCCTCTCTACAGTCCAGATCTCAATCCAATTGAGAATATCAAGAGTTTTAAGCCCCATACCTACATCCACTTAAAAAAACCTATCCGAGTCAATGTCTCACCGATGTGCAGCGGTATTAAAAGCAAGAGGAGGTCCAACAAACTACTAATTCAATAAAGAATGTGTTTGAGAAGCATTGAAAAAAAAAAAAAACACTGCACCCAAAAGCATTTTTCTTTTATACCTAAAAGTGAGTAAGGTACCCAAAAAAAACGCATTTTTCGGTCTAACAACTTTTTGCATCCCTGACCGGGTGTGAACACTTTTAACACCCCAAAAGTATCACAAAACGATTGAAATTGCATAAGAAAACAAAATCTCATTAAAAAATGTGTCCCTTTTAAAACAAATGTGACAAAATTCGAAAAAAAAATTCTTTTTCGAAAACGGTAAGGTTTCAAACCAAATTTACTATCTGGAATTTTGGTTTTTCTGAGAAGATTGATTCCTTTTCAGACTTATTCACCTTGATAGCCTGAAGGTGGTTTCCTTCTGTCCCAAAACAGCTTTCATAGTTGAAAATATGCTTGTAGGTTTTGTAGCTCATTTTTTAAGGAACTGTTTGAAAAGGAAACTGATTGCCTTTAGGCCGTAAAATTTTTAAATCGTTATTTATTTATTATCAATTTGACCAAAATTTATACGAATTTGGTGGTTGCAGCTTATGAATCGATTATAAGATCCATCTTTCGTAAGAGCTTGGCCAGTGCGAAACATAGGCAAAGTCGGGGAAGCTCTGCACAAACGCAATAGTATCAGGGTTCCGGTGGTACTCATCGCACACATAGTGAGCACCGATTCCAATCTCAAATGTCGCATCCGTGAAGTGCGGCTTCAGCTTTTGGAACTTTATGAAGAAGGAAATGCTTCCCTGGTTATTGGGTTTTGTGGCGTAAATATAGTATGGCGGCGTCCAATTCTCCCGAAGCATTGTGTCTGGGAAACTCCATGAGGTGATATATGCTCCCAGGAGTGGCTTTATAATAATATCAATGTGAGTTGGGCCCTCCAATCTGAAAGCGAACTGAATTGTTGACAAAGTCGCATTTGATGTTTTCGATACCAGGTATAGCTTCGTAGCTCCTGGAAGTAAACAATTCTTTGCAGGCAGCCAGTATGAGTGTTCTCTGAAAGATCGAAAGAAAGCTTTTGAAAAAAAAAAACTAAATGAGGTAGAGGGATGCTAACATACTTTCTTTCATTCCAGTGATTATCGAAAACGGGAAGGCCGCAGAACGTGTAATTGGAGCATTGGTCCTTCATCGAGATGATGTTGCTTGTATTTATGACGCCTAAAAAGAAGAAGTCCTATCAAAACCAACAAAAAAAAAAGCTTAAAAGGAGCAAACCATCAATTGTAGTGAATTTCCTTCGGTCTTGAAGATCGAAATAATAGCCAGACTCATTTCTGCTAACAGTGCTATTGAACTCATGGAACACTCGACGAGTATACTGCAATAAATCAAGATTATGATTGGGATCCAGCCACCACGTCTAAAGTCCAAACTTACCAAAACATTGAACCGCTGTACATTGGTTGTTTCACGGAAAGGGAAGATAAACGGCCCAAGAGTGATGATGACGAATACGATTTTAACAACTGATACTACAAAAAAGAATGTTCTGGCTCTTTCGAAGCAATTTATCAGTGGAACAATGAATCCTAAAGCGAGTAAGGCAATCACTACGGACAGTCCTGCTACGTACAGATCGGGATTGATTTCTGTGCCAATTCGACCCGTTATTGGAATCAAAGTGTCAAAGAAGATATATCCGATGTAGGTGAAATAGAGGAAGACTGGAATCTGAAAGAGGATCACAACAACGAGCCAACAGTAACCTGAAAGTTTATTTTGATCAGAATTTTTTTTCCAAATCTTCAGAAAATCGAATTCAAAAACTTACCTCTTCTGTAGAATGTGCTGCAAGTATTGAAGATCGATGCAGCGGCATAGAATGCAGTCGCTAACATTAACAAGTATGCCGATCGGACTTCAAAGTACGTTAGCCAGATTGTCAAAAGAGCCACAATAAGCAGCTGTGCATTAAGAATCAATTGAACTCGGAACGATACATTAAGTCTGTCCTAAAAACAAAAAACAAATATTTTCAAATGAGATTCTTTAGAAAAAAAAACAGACTAAACGTTTAAAGTTACCTTCCCCATTAGCCAAATAAGAAGGGCAGTTGGAACTCCCAAGCCATAAATTACCGGGCAGAAGTACAACCCAAACACCATCCACTTGAGGGTAAACCATGACATGCTAACATCGTATTTATCAATATAAATGGAAAGCATCATTGGCGTTCCAACCGCAATTGCAATGCCAAACAAATGGACTATCAAAGTCGCCATAAACTTCAGGCAAACCGAAGAAGGTGTCGAAAATGTGTATCCACTTATACAAGTCAGTGAGAGATACACTGCCAGAATCGCCACGATGGATACACAATAGTTCAAAATCTCAGCTTGGGTGCTGGTATAGACCACAAAATACTTGCCAAAAATATCGAAAAACACTTTGCATTCCGAGGAAGAGCCCTGCAAACATCATCTTGCCAAGAATTAACTTTTACAAAAGAAAAAAAAAACTTACGCTGGAATCAGCCAGCTCTGGAGCATTAGCAAAAGCCTTGGCTAGCGCCAGAACGTTTTCACCCGTATTTTGAAGTGTCTCATGTGAAATCAAATCAATCGTATCAAACTCGGTGTGATGTACAAAGCCATTGGAAATGTGAGCGATATCGAGGCCAGGAACAGGCCCGAATCTCTGGAACATATCGAAATCTGTGTTGGACGAGACATGTTCGGATTCAAAAAGCTCCTCAGTCACGACTGTTGCAAAGGGATGATCGACTTTTTTGTATAGATCGATGACCCAGGGATTTCTGTGGCTCGATTGGAGGACAAAGTCTTGACGACCGATGCCAATCGAATCGAGGTTGATGAGAGCTCTTGAAAAAAAAAAAATCATTGAAATATGTCCACGGAAAAACTATACCTTATACCCACTTGCAGCTGTATGCCCATTTGTGGCATGTTATGAACCCATGCGAGCCCTGGAACACATTCTCTTTGGCACCATTGAATAAAAATACAATCGGGTACTTTAAGGCAACACTTCCACATGCCAACACCCTCATAACCTCAAGCATCACTGCGACCATTGCTCCGGGTCCCGCACCTTTAACAATCTTACGTCAAATCTCGAAAAAAAGAAACAATTTCTCTCTTACCGGGACTTCCTGGGCTGGTGTCGAAATGAGTGTTGATCAGAAGCGCCGCATCGTGCTTACAGCCTTTCGGGCTAAGCCTCACAACGATATTCTGAACCCCACTGTACACGTTCAACATACCGTCATGGGTAAAACCTTTCGATACATGTTGCACGTCTAATTCCATCCTCATGACATCCCAGTTCATTGCACAATAGATCTTCTTTATCTCCCGATAGATGAGCAGAACTGTGTTGTTCTCATTGGCAACGCATCCGGCCACTTTTGGTCCGATAGCTTCATATTTTGCCAGTATCCGCATGGCCCTTTCCGCAATGAAATCACATTTGTGCGTTGACTCGTCGGCAATTGTCAAGGCAGTCGGTAGTCGATTTTCATATTGCAAAATCATGCAGAAGAAAAGTATGAACCATAATAAAACGAATGGGATTAGGAGGAAGCAACTTAATTTCCAAAGTGGCCATGTGCTTGTCCACGATATATTCTCGGAAGGCTTTGCTTCCACGTCAGTACTGGTACTCGTATTGGAATTTGTATTTGAATTCGTGTTAGAATTCGTGTTGGAATTCGTGTTTGAATTTGTGTTGGTATTCGTGTTTGAATTTGTGTTGGAATTCGTATTAGAAACTGGGCTGGTAGGCTTTTTCGAACTTGAGCTTGAACTTGAACTTGAACTGGAGTCACTACTTGAATCTGAACTGGATTCAGTACTGGATTCAGACGAACTCGAACTGGAATCTGATGAAGAATCCGAACAGCAATCGCACGAAGATTCCGAACTGGAGTACTTTTTTCGACTCTAAAGGATATAAAGATTCTTTAAATTGTGCCACGAACTGATAAGCCTCGATCTTACACTCTTCTTTCTCGATTTTGAACCCATTCTTTCGATTGTTTTGTATCCTCTGTATTGGAATACACTGCAATATCAATTGCCTGGCGGCTGTTGCTCGTCGTGCCATTTATAAGAAATTGAAGTCTTTTCTAACAATGACTTCCTTCTCTTTCTGCTGCTGTTAAATGTCAATACAATTTTTATGTTTATTTTTATGGCCAAGCTAACCTAAATTAACATTTTACTAAAATCTCTCGAAAATGATAACGTCTGTCACAAAAATTTACTCAACTTGACTCATTTCTTTTTGTGATGATTCGTTTCAGCCTTTCAATGGTCTCGTTTTCGACCTCCTTCTGCAGCTATGAACAAAACGTTTTAAAGGTTACATTATATAAAGTTACAAGAAAGGCTTGTGTGACTTGGAAATCCAGGTTCATCGCTCATTTCACAAAATTTTATTTCATTTTTTTTTGTGAAGATATCTAGAATAAAAGTACGCCATAAGAATTTTGCCATCCAATGACAATTTATTTTTTATGGTCTTCCAAAATAAAACTTTGCTTGCTTTCCTATGAGGGGCCTGGTTCCTTTTCGACGTTTAAAGTGCACATGATTGGCGGTCTTATCGCATTTGAAAAAAAAAAAATATGTATATTATTTTTCATTTATTATTTGTCTAAGCAAATTAATTAAGTCTCAATTTCTGGTCTAGGAACCACTTTGAAATCTTAAAATACATTTCTTTTATGACTGGATACTTCGCCTGGTCACTTGCGGACGCATAACTCAGACTCCGACTAGTCTTGGCCGAAAATTTTTGAAAAAAAATACTTTTTTCTCACAACTAAGCTTGGCAGGTGGCAAGTATTTATTTCTTGTGTTTTGATAATAAAATAACATTTCGATGCTAATTAAGGTTTATCTACTTAATCACAGGGTGCCCCAAAATAGCGAGTATCATCATTTGATTGAAAATGACACGTGCTTGCGTTTTAGTTGTTTTTGCATCATCTTGTAGCTGGTGATATTGACACATCAGCACTTCCTAGGCTGGTCAATTTTAGTGTTAAGCCATTTGACATTAAATACCACCGTACGAACTACGGCTGCAATGAACCCCTCATACAGATGTTTCTAGTAAACTAACACTCAAGTGTCAACTTTTTGGATGTATCCGCTTCATATTTTCAATTTTGCTTCTTTTTTCATTTATATATAAAAATATATATATTATATTATATTTTATAACATTTGTTATTTTATGAAATATTTATTTACATATTTTTTATTACGTGTATATGGTATGGTGTTAGACTATTCCTTTTTAAGGGTGTTTGCTTAAAACCAACAACACATTAAATGATCTAGGATGGGTCTTACATATGTAAATTAAATTACCTTCTATAGCAAAGTTGTAGAAATCTTTTCATACATGAACGTACACAGCTGATCAAAATAATAGGGAAAGAGAAAAACCAAACAAATTTCAAGGATTGTAGAAAATATTTGAAACTTAATAGCTTATATTTAGTATTCATTAATTTTAGAACATTATTTCGTCCATATCATATTCCTATTCTCGGTTTTTTTTTTCTCCATGTGATTTAAATCACTTCCAATTACACTGTTCAAAATAATAGGGAAATTTAAAGTAAACATTCGTTTTCCCAAAAATAATTGATACGAAATCAAAATTTTTATTAACTTTTTTATCTCTATTACATTAAGAATATTTTTACGTTACACTTATGTCCAGAATGACCACATTTGTTCTTAAGGACAACACTTATTCGACCTGGCATAGAATCTATAAGTTTTTGACACGTCCTCACAGGAATGGCCTTCCAATAGCTTTCAATTGCGGTCCACAGCTGAGTTTTGTTCTGAAAGGTCTATCTCTCAAATTCTCAATGGGATTGAGATCGGGGGACTGAGAAGGCCACGGTAACACCGACAATTGATGGTCCCTCAACCAAGTACTTACTAACTTCGATAAGTGCTTGAGATCATTGTCCTGTTGGAAGTGTCATCTCAACGGCATATTGTCCTCAGCATATGGTAACATCACGTCCTTTAAGATATCACGATAAATCTCTTTATTCATGATATCTTTTATTTGTACAATAGGTCCAACACCGAACCAAGAAAAGCAGCCCCACACCTGAGGTCGCCGAACATTTCTACCACTGTCAGAACCAAATAAATTAATCTTAGTTTCGTCACTCTAGATAATGTTACGAAACATCTCCTTGGAATGACCCCAACATAATCGCCAGCTTTTTCGCTGACTTTTTTAGTCATTCATTTGCCGAAAACACGGATGAACCCGATCATGATTACTTCCAGTATTTGATCAACTGTACCCATACAACTCTAACATCAGTTGATATTACACCGGAACAGGTTACAGAGAAGATAAACGCACTTAAGGATAAAAAATGCATTAAATTCTTGGTCCAACCCCTAACGGCATTTTCAAACTTTCTATTTCTCAAGAAGTTTTTCCCAAACTCTGGAAAAGTTCGTACATTATCCCCATCCACAAGAAAGGTCCTAAAAACGATTTATCGAACTACAGACCAATTGCTAAACTCTCGTGCATCCCAAAGCTCTTTGAGTGCATCATCTACGATTTAATATTTTTTCAACCAACTTAACAGAATTCGTATCTCAAACCCTCTGTGCCTTAGAAGAAGGTAAAGAAGTCGATGCTATAGCCACCGACTTCAGCAAGGCTTTTGACAAAATCTCCCACAACATCATACTCCTCAAACTGAAAGCTCTTGGCCTTCCAGCGGGCTTTATCGCGTGGATTAAATCCTACTTGGAAGACCGTCAATACGTCGTGCTCTTCAGATCTTCCAAATCCAATCCATTTATAGCTAGCTCTGGAGTCGCTCAAGGTAGTCATGTCGGTCCAATGATTTTCATCTTGACAATAAATGATGTCGACCTTATCATCCAAGACGCATATATATCCGTATATGCCGATGATATGAAAATATTTATGAACATATCATCCCCCGCAGACTCATGCCTCCTGCAAAATGATCTAACCAGGTTCTCAATATGGTGCAAAAAAAAAATCCTGGAGCTTAATATAAGCAAATGTCAGGCCATCACATATACACGCAAGCGTCTACCTCAACCCCCCAGAGCTTACTTTATCTGCAACGAACCCGTTCCTAAAGTGTCCTCCCTTCGCGATTTGGGTGTCATCTGTGATTCTGAACTTAATTTTCGCTCCCAAATCGATAACATTATTAGTAGAGCCAACTCCGCGCTTGGCTACGTCAAACGATGGTTCAAGGAATTCTCGAACTCCTATGTCACCAAATCCCTTTACATCACCTTCGTCAGACCCCTCCTTGAATACGCTTCCCAAGTCTGGTCCCCTTACTACGAAACCCATATTCAGCGAATCGAAGCCGTTCAGCGTAGATTTATTCGTTTCGCTCTACGCGGTCTCTCTTGGGTGGACAGATACAATCTTCCGCCCTATTCCCACCGCTTACAACGGCAACGCCGTGACATCGCAGATATTCTATTCATTCACCAGCTTCTTACTGGTAATATCGACTGTCCCGCGCTGCTGCGATTGATATCCCTCAACACAAATCCCCGTAACTTAAGGTCTGTCTCCTTCTTCCGCCTCGTCCCTCACCGCATCAACTACGCCATGAACGAACCTATGTCCAGAATGCTCCGAAAGGCCAATGCCGTGCAGAACATTTTTAATTTCCACTACAATAGATACAGCCTCAAAAATGCCCTCCCTCTGATATTTTTTCTACTAAGTAGTGGAACTTTGCGAGCGATCCATCCAGGCAACTGATTTTCCAGCAATCCTCTTCGGACTGTTGTGGCACTGACTATGTTATCAAGTTCAGCTGCAATTGCTCTTGATGCCAAAAAGGGATTTTTTTTTCGCTAGCAAAACAATGTGAGAGTCATCAGTGGGAGTTGTTTTCCTTGGTCTACCTCGTGTTTCTTGTGATGGAGTTCTTGTAAGTGCATTGAAAACGAAATTGATTGACCTTCCCAAAGTGTTTGCAATAAACTTTAGAGTCTTTCCCTCGTTTCTCAGTTTTTTGATAAACCGATCTTCTTCCTCACAACAATGCCTTTTACGCCCCATGTCTAATAAATCTACAAAGGTATTTTTACAATTACGTACAGTGCTTTATTTATAGAATGAAAAAACAATCACCCTTTTACTAAGTATAGTTTTTGAATAGAATTATTAAAGACAAAAGAAAATTCCCTATTATTTTGAACACTCTTGAAACCACAGCTCCACCACCCATAAACCGCACCAAACTGTGACTTTTTCTGGATCCATTGGTAGCTTTTGCAATGCTTCTGGCTGATATTCACTTCAAAATCGACAATTCTGCTTATTTACGTACCCATTGAGCCAAAAATGAGCTTCGTCGCTGAACACAATTTTTCGATAAAAAAGTGGATCTTCGGCCAACTTTCCAAGAGCCCATTCACCAAAAATTTTACGTTGCGGTAGGTCGTTCGGCTTCAACTCTTGCACCAGCTGTATTTTGAAAGGCATCACACCCAAATCCTTCCGCAAAATTTTCCACATTGTTGAGTAACAGAGGCCCAAAGGCCCAATTGCTGCGAACGGCGACGAATCGATAATTGATGGTCATCATTAACACTGGCCGATACAGCTGCGATATTTTCTTCAGTTCGTACTCTACGTAAGCGTGTTGGTGGTTTAATGTCCAACAATGTAAATTTAATAGCCCGAATAGCCGCTTCAGTGGGTCGATTAAACTGACCATAAAATGGAGGAAGCGCGCGATGAACGCTTTTTGATAATAAAATTCAATAATTTGCAAGCGTTGTTCGTTTGTAAGACGGTTCATGGTTAAATTATAGACAAAACTGAAGATGTTTGACAGTGAAACAAAACACGAAACGTGCGTCAGCTGTTTAAACCAGTGTTGCCAAAAAGATAATAGCTAAGAAATCATCCTTTAGTAATATAATAATATAATAATATAGTAAAATAATAATATAAAAATATAAAGATAAAAAAATATAAAAATATAAGAATATAAGAATACAATAATAATTGAAATTATAAATTTAAAAAGGTTTTTTAAATTAGTTATCAAATTCATTGTCAAGAAAATTTTTATAAGATAAAAATTGCCATTTCACAACATACTTTAGAAAAGTAGAACGCTTTACGGTTACATTGCCGGTCCCACTCATATATTGGGTTGGCAACTAAGTTTGCTGACGTATTCGAAATTTCAAACACATTTTCTTATATGATAGTTGATACTTCAACTGTCAATAAGTAGAAAAAAAATGTTGATCGGTTGTGTAGTTTTTGTTTGGCGTGTGTTGAAAAATAGGAAATCAAAACGAAGATTTTCGTCATACTACTGTGTCCAAAAAATAAGGTGACATTGTATTTATTTTGAAAATTCTTTATTTATTCTTCCAAATCAATTTCATCCCCTTCAAAGTAATCCCCTCCCGATGCAATGCACTTATGCCAACGGATTTTCCAATCTTTGAAACACTGGTTGTAGTCACTTTCCGGGATGGCCTTCAGTTCCGTCTTCGCTGCGGCTTGAATCTCCTCTATCGTATCAAAACGGTGTCCCCGGAGCGGTCTTTTGAGCTTGTTGAACAGCCAGAAGTTGCACGGCGCCAGATCAGGTGAATACGGTGGTTGCGGAACGATATGGGTTGAGTTTTTGGCGAAATGATCACGAATTACGAGTGCGGTATGGGATGGTGTATTATCGTGGTGTAAAAACCAAGAATTGTCTTTCCACAATTCCGGCCTTTTTAGGCGGATAGCGTTACGCAAACGACGCATAACGTTCAAATAATATTCCTTGTTGACTGTTTGGCCGGTTGGAAGGAATTCATATAGCACAACACCACGATAATCGAAGAAAACAGTCAACATGACCTTGATTTTTGAGCGACTTTGGCGCGGTTTTTTTGGTCTCGGCTCTCCTTTGGCACGATATTCGCTCGCTTGATCGGTTGTTTCGGGGTCGTAAGCATAGATCCAAGTCTCATCGCCAGTTATAATGCGTTTCATGACATCCTGGTAGTCGGAAAGCATTGTTTCACACACTTCAACGCGACGCCTTTTTTCCAAAAAATTCAATGTTTTCGGTACCAGTCGAGATTTGACGCGCTTGAGGCCCAAAGCATCCTTCAAAATGGTATTGACTGAGCCTTTCGATAAGCCAACTTCATCAGCAAGGTCTCTAATCGTTAATCGATGGTTTTTCAACACCAAATCTTTGATTTGTTGGACGTGAGCTTCATCGGTTGAGGTTGATGGTCGCCCAGAACGCTCTTCGTCTTCGACACGTTCACGGCCGGCTTGGAAATCACTATACCACTTGTAAACATTTTTTTTAGACATAGCCTCGTCATCAAAGGCTTTCTGCACCATCCTCAACGTATCCGCAGCAGAAAATTAATAAATTTCGACATCGCAAGAAACGAAAAACTCACGACGCGTATCTCAAACACTATGAATATATTTTGAAATGAAATTTCACATAGATGTCACTGACAGTACTACCAACCTGAAAAGAAAGAAAAATTTCCAAATCCTTCGACGCGCGCAGTTTAAATTCATATGTCACCTTATTTTTTGGACACAGTAGTATATCAATCATATAGAAGCGATAGTTTTGAATTCATCAAAACACTTCAAATTTATTAAAGTTGTGCTTTAGGTTTAATTAAAGATTGTGCTCATGATCTGAACGCAGATCCTTAACCGTTTGCGGATTTGTCGTTGAAAATACCTGTCTTTTTATTTTAAAAAAAAAGGTCATAGCTTTTCTATTTTCCAACCATAATGATTGACAGTTCACCAACAGAATTCGTTGAAAAAACTTGGTATTCAATAGAATAACGCACGTGGAATTACTATAAAAATTCGATTGTGATTTAAATATAGGAAGTCCTTCGAAATCTAAGCACTGCATTAACAAGTTGAGTTAGCAGTCTCAAAAAGTTTGACCACATCTCAAATCTAGCAAAAAACTTATTGAATATGACTTTTTAGAATTACGTCAAGTTTCGTGCACGCCTTATTCTTTTTAATAGGACTACCGGTTGAAAATGTCGTTATTGCAGACAACTTCATATCGATTACTCTGAGGTGAATTTTGACCATGACAGCTGTCACATGAGAAACTTCATTTGTAATTATTTCAGTCTAGGTTATTGGTCATAATTGTTTTCACACAAGTTTTTATAGAGCCGTAAAATGTCTACATTCGTGCCATCAAAACAACATTTGCGGGAAGTTTTAATATGCTTCTTTCATTTAAAGAAAAAAGCAACCGAAGCGCATCAATTCCTTACCGAAGCTTACCCGGGCTATACTATAGACGTTAGTATGTGTAAGCGGTGGTTTAAGCGGTTCAAAGATGGTGACTTCGACACCGAAGACAAAGAACGCCCCGGCCAGGTGAAAAGGTTTGAAGACCATGAACTGGAGGCATTGCTCGATCAAACGCAGGAAGAACTTGCAAAATCACTTGGCATCGCTCAACAAACGATCGTTTCCTATCGTTTGAAAGCAATGGGAATGATCCGAAAGGTTGGACATTCGGTGCCGTATGACTTGAAGCCACGAGACGTCGAACGCCGATTTTGCATGTCCGAAATGCTGCTTGAACGTCACAAAAAGAAATCTTTTTTGCATCGAATCGTCACTGGTGATGATGATGATCGACGGCCGTTCAGAATATTCATGGCCTGAAGGTTATGCTGTGCATTTGGTGGTACCAGAAGGGTGTTGTGTATCATGAGCTGCTTAAACCGAATGAAACAATCACAGACGAGGTCTACCGACGACAATTGATGCGTTTGAGCCGAGCACTGAAGGAAAGTTATTTTGTAACATGACTATGCTCGTCAACATGTTGCAAATGTCGTCAAAACTTACCTTGAAACGCTCAAATGGGATGTCCCACCCCACCCGCCGTATAGTCCAGACCTTGCGCCTTCCGATTACTATCTGTTCCGATCGATGCAACATGGCCTGGCTGACCAGCACTTCCGTCATGGATCGATTCGTGGATTGCGGCCAAACCGGTCGACACCGGGTATCCATGAATTGCCAGAAAAATGGGAAAAATGTGTGTCTAGCGATGTGCAATACTTTGAATATTGAATTTATATCTTTTTTCCCTCAATAAAGAATTGATTTTTGAAAAACGACATTTTCAACCGGTAGTCCTATTAGTTATCAAATTCATCGTCAAGATGTTGTGTGCCATTTCACAACATACTTAAGAAAAGTAGAACGCTTTACGGTAGAGGTAACGTGCCGGGACCACTCATGAATTGGGTTGGCAACAAAGTTTGCTGCCGTAATCGAAATGTCTAACACATTTCGTTATTTGATAGTTGGTACTTCAACTGTCAATCAGTAGAAAAAAATCTTTAATCGGTTGTGTAGTTTTTGTTTGGCGTCTGTTGAAAAATAGGAAATCAAAACGAAGATTTACGTAATATTTTGATTTTTTTTTTATTTTCGGAAAGGAAAAAACGCATCGCAAGTTTAAAAAAAGTTATGTGCTGTTTATGGTGACGAAGCTTTAAAAGAACCGCAGTGTCAAAATTGGTTTGCCAAATTTCGTTGTGGTGATTCTTCACTCAAAGATGAAAAACGCTCTGGTCGTCCAGTTGAAGTTGATGAGGACCGAATCAAAGGAATAATCGATTCGGATCGTCACGGTACAACACGTGAGATTGCAGAGAAGCTTCATGTATCAGAAACATGCATTAACAATCGCTTAAAACAATTTTGCTATGTTCGAAAACTCGGTATATGGGTTCCTCATGAACTGAAAATGATCCATTTTTAACACGATTGACAACTGGTGATAAAAAATGGGTTGTTAACAGCAATGTCAATCGGAAAAGATCGTGGAGCAAGCCAGGTGAACCAGCTCAAACAACACCAAAAGCTGATATTCATCAAAAGAAACTTATATTATCAGTTTGGTGGGATTACGAAGGAATTGTCTACTTTGAACTTTTACCATCCAACCGAACGATCAATTCAGATGTCTACATTGAAAAACTAACAAAATTGATCAATGCAGTTGAAGAAAAGCGGCACGAATTGACAAATCGAAAAGGTGTTGTATTCCATCATGACAATGCAAGGCCACACACATTTTTGTTAACTCGGCAAAAATTATTGGAGTTTGGTTAGGATGTTAAGCCACATCCACCATAAAGTCCTGACCTTGTACCATCTGTTTACCTTTTATTTGGATCTTTGCAAAACTCCTTGAATGGTAAAATTTTCAATGATAATGAAGATGTCAAATTGTACCTGGCCCAGTTTTTTGCTGATAAAAACCAGAAGTTTTATGAACATGGAATTATGATGCTGCCTGAAAGATGGCAAAAGGTCATTGCTCAAAATTGGCAATAAATTACAGAACAAAGTTATTGCGTCTTTTATTTTCTAAAAAAAACCCGCAATTACTTAGTTGCCAAACTGATAGTTTTATCCGTTTCTACATATACGTATGTACATTTGTAGAAGTCTGTGGTAAGATATTAATTGCCAAATTGAATTGAAATTCAAAAACCGCCTATTTCATTTGCATTTCAAAAAAGGCATTTTCATGATATTTTAAAAAACGTGTTCAGAGCCTTAAATATTCACATCCAAACATAACTGAATGCACGTTCACAAAATTTAATCATAAAAACATTTCAATACCAAAAATATTGAAATTCAAAAATCAAATTGTTTTGTGGACTACAGCCTTGGATTTGAAAACGGATTTTTTTCATGACATTTCTAAAAACGTAAACAGAGCCCTTAATGCACATTAAAAGTAGCCATCTGAGAGTTAACACTCACATCAAGGTTTCCGCGCCTCCTTAGAGTATGCAACACTTTGTACGATTAACCCACAAAAAGAAAAAGCTCGATATCGGTTTAATTGTAATTCCAATAGAATTAAGAACTTCCAGATGTTTTAGAACGATCACAATTTTAATAAACTATCAGATGCAGACTTATTGAAGGCATGTGTTTATCTTTGACTTTGACATTTTGTAGTGGTGTTAGTGCGAATTCAAATTTCCTATGACTTCCTGTACGGGATCATTACCTACTTTAAAAAGTTATAAGTTGCTTCGTGAAACGAGATCATTGCCTACTTTTAGATGTCAAGTTGAGTGACCTCATTCACTTTTAATTCTTATATCATTTTTATTTTATGTTGTCGAAGCGTTAGTTCACCTCTCAAGAAATACAATACAACATCCGTCTTTTCAACAGCTTATATTGAACAAAGTTACAACTTATTTAGAAATACCAACTCTCGTAGGAACTTGGCCATTCCATGCTATAAGCAAACGGTGGGAAGCTGTCTCTAAATGCCACCAGCTGAGGACTTCGCCCATTTTCTACACTCAAAAAATGCCCTCCAACGGCAAGTTGAAGAAGCGGCTCATCCAAAGAACCCACTTTTTTCTGTTAACAAAATTAAAAATATTTAAAAAAAAAAAAATAAGACAACTTTAAAGCTTTAAAGCTCTTACCTGAAGAGTAACGGAGAATTTCAGTGTAGAAAGATCACTGGATTTGAGGTAGAAAATAAAATAGGGCGGATCCCATTTATCCCTGAGCATATCCTCAATGAATGACCAAGTCACAATTTGAACTCCTTGGAGTGGTCCTAAATAGATTCCCATGTGCGGTGGACCATCAAGTTCAAAATCAAATCGAACTAGCGCCTCGTTTTCGTCCACTTCTTTGTTGATCAACCGAAGTTCGGGTATGGGACCTGGCATTTCAGCATAATCAGATGGAAGCCAATAGGCCTGGCGTCTGTAAAATTAAAAGTTAAAAAAGTTCAGCATTTTTTTTTTAATTAAAAAACTCACAGCCTTTTCAAGTGAGTATAATACTAAGCAGGATAAATCCTTAAACTGAAGTCTAGACTAAAGCAAAAAAAGATATTGCAACTCTTCAAAAAGTTGAGGCCACCCCAAAAAGATTGGTCCCCATTCAGGTGAATTCTTTAAGAGTGAAGATGCGGAGAAAAATATTGCAAATACGAAGCGAAGTAATGATGCGACTCCTCACGAGGTAACGTGATAGCAACGTTACCTCGGTCATTATGGTCACATTACAAAAAGCTGACGCACAATCGACAAAGTGGATTGAAGAAGTCCCGAGTAACTACAAAAGAACTGATGAAAGCTATTCAACTTCAACTAGAAAAGGAAACAGGACACAAGACGAGCTGAGTGAGCTTTCGAAAAGGTAAAGACTGGAAGAAAAAAGGCAGTACAATGAGGTTGTTTACTCTTGCTGTAGTGGACGTCTGAAAACTTAAAGGGCCATACGAGAAGTACGAGAAAAAAGAAGGCCTTAGCAATGACGAGAATCGAGCGTATTCAACTGAGGTGAAGCGAGATCATCTATACCCAACATCGGAACGATCGGAATCCGGTTTCACCAGTATTATGTATCGCAGGACTTTGTTGATGCCCCCTCTACCAAAGATTCTCAATGGAATAAGGAATAGTAGGTCAAAGACAAGTTTCATTACTGGGGAAATTACCCCGGTCTAGTTTGGTTCAAGCAAAAACTTAAAAACTTTAATTTAAAAAAACGGGGATGACTTGTAGGAATGGTCATTTTTAAGGGTGAGTTTACTGAGGTGGAAAAATTTTAAGCGCGGCACCGGCTTTCGCTTCATTTTGGACAATCGTTCATGGGAGCCATAGTTGATGCGGTGAGGGTTTAGACGAAACATTGAGACAGATCTAAGGTTAAGAGGATTGGTGAGCATCATTCGAAGAGCGGGACAGTTAAGCCGCACAGTCAAGAAACGAAAGATATCGGCGCTGGATGGTTCAATTCCTTGAATATGGATTAAGAGCCTTGCAGGTCATCTTGCAGAAGGCAAGAGTCATCGGGGGATGATCTTTTTTTTTATAGCCAAACGCCTGCCCAAGTGGCGGACACTGCGGTCTGAAGGAATAGACCTGTCGTATCTTGGAGAGTTAATTTAGGCTTACAAACCTTTCATCCTACTTATTAAAATGTTTTTAGCATTGAATTGACTTCTGTCCAATGAGGAGCATATCTCATTGAGGAAGATACACCTTCTTAACCAAATTAGAGTTGGACATTCACAAAGAATGTGTACAGCCGTTTCGTCACAGAGTCGGCATTCTAATTTGGTCGGATTTGATTTCAAGTGGCAACGGCCGGAGAGGGAGCTCACAAGCTTTCGAATGTTCTTCTTGTTGATTTTAAGGATTTCCCCTACAAGGTTTTCTATGGCTCAGGATTCGATGGTTTGTAGCTCAGCCTGGAAAACACTTGGATGCTTTCCCATGGGTATAGAGATTTTTGTGTTGGGTCCATAGACACCGGCACCTTTTGTTATTCTATCATCAAGATAGACTTCATTAACCGACGTGAATAGCTCAATATTCATACAACTCGGGGTAAGATTTGTGTCCGATAACACGCAAATGTCATACCGAAGGCTTTGTGAGTGGAAGAAGACACAAGAAGTTTAAGTGCACAATCCTCTGACATTCTGGTAGAACAGATACAAATTTGGGTGGAGTTAATATTGGTGTGTAAGATTGAGGTGCTGCCTTAGAAAGGACGTTAGGAACGAAAGTAAGAACGAGTTCTTTGAAGATGTGCCATTCGATTTGATAAAAAATGCTATGCGAATGTGGAAAGATCGCTTTCAATGTTTTGGTTCTTAATTTACAGTAGCATTTAATAAATGATTTGGTTTAACGCTACCTTACAACTGAAAAAAAGTTTAGATTTCTTAATAAATATATCACAGTTAAAGAACAGAGAATGGAAGGTAAAGCTACTGGCAAAAACCTTCACGAGCTATTATTCTAGTGGTTCTGATAAGAGAGAAGAGGAGCTAGCAGACCGATTTTAGAAATGTGGACTAATAACATTTGAATAAAAAAGTAATGAAGCACTATGTTAATAAATAAACATAAAAATAAAAACAACAAAAAAATAATTAATATATAAATAAATAAATAAATGAGTAAGTAAATAAATAAATAAATAAATAGATAGATAAATAAATATGCAGTCAAATAAGGCCAATGTTTATAAGCATATATTTATGTATATAAATAAATAAACAAATAAGTAATAAATAATAAAAATAATTTAAAAAGCCAGATCTGATATCAACTGGTTTTCAGAAGTACTGCAGGCCAAGTTTGTATATCATTTTGAGCAGTTTATTTTGAGAAACTATGGCTGTAAACACGGTTTCCCCAGACTTTATTTTTTATTATTATTTATTATTATTATTTATTATCTATTATTAATTTATTCTGCTCATTTTTGATTTGCGATTGATAAATGGATGCAACGTTTTGATTGATACATTTAGTTTGTTTATAACTTCGCTTATATGTAGAAATTAAGTAAGAGTTTTATTGAGGTGTACCGCAGGATATTAAGCCTTTGACCCGCAATCGATCTGTACACCATTCATTTGTAATATTTTGCTTAGCAAGAGACAAGCCTTCCTTATCCGTGTAAAAAGGAAAGCCTGAGTCTTCGATGAATTTTATTTAATAATCCAATCATAAAAATATGTTTCAATGGCGTTGTTAGCGGATTGAAGATTGATTTCAATATTGGAACCAACCGAATCTGAGGAAAAACAGATTCCCAGTTCGTGAGGCGTGGGAAATCTGACGTGTAGATAAAGGGTCCGCCATCTAACGTTTTTTTTTTTGTTCAACTAGTGCTTATTTCATGAATGGTAACACTTAGCTCATGTCTGATTTGACAGATAATTAGTTTTATCCTTCCGCTGAACGAATATGGTTGTGTATACGCATGAACAACGCTGGGAAATATTGCGACATTACTTTGAAAATCATGGTAATGTTGCAGAATTTGTGCGAAAATTGCGTACGGATTTTGGAAGAAGAGAAGCGTCGTCAGCTCCGTATGTTCGTTATCTTGTGAAAAAAGTAAAAGAAACTGGCATCCTCATCGATAAACCAAAGCGTGAAAAGCAAAAAACAGTGCGTGAAGCGCCATCAACTTCAATTCACCGTCGTTCTCAACAATTGAACATTTCGGAGACATCATTGAGACGAATTTTGCATAAAGACCTTAGTATGACGCCTTACAAAGTCCAATTGGTTCAGGAGTTGAAGCCAACTGACCATCGCTAAGTGGGCCTGCGATCGACTTACAGAAGATGCCGATTTTGCCACAAAAATCATCTTTTCAGATGAAGCTCATTTTGATCTTGGCGGGTATTTACATACCCAAACAAAATTGTCGCATTTGGGCACAGAAAACCCGCACGCATACATTGAATAGCCGATGCACCCAAAACGAGTCACTGTTTGGTGCGGATTTTGGTCCAGAGGCATAATTGGGCCATTTTTCTTCGAAAATGAGCAAGAATTAGCCGTTACAGTCAATGGCGATCATTATCGGGCCACGTTGAACGAATTTTTGTTTACAAAAATTGAAGAGGAGGATATTGTCAACATTTGGTTTCAACAGGACGGCGGCGCTACGTGCCACACAGCCAAAGCTACACTCGATGTTTTGCGCCCTGTTTTTGAAGATCGCATTATCAGCCGCAGAGCTGATGTCGTTTGGCCACCTCGGAGCTGCGATTGGACACCGTTGGACTATTATTTGTGGGGTACCCTCAAAGTTAAGTGTTACGCTGACGTTGACGCTTTAAAGGACAATATTCGTGAAGCCATTGGTGAAATACAGCTGCACACAATCGATAATGTGCTTAAAAAATGGACCGATCGTGTAGGCTACTGCATGGCCACCCAAGGCAGCCATTTGAATAAAATTTTTTTCCATTATTAACCGGAAGGATTGTGCTTTCAAATGAAAGAAGAAATTTGAGAAAATATTCAGCAGTTTTTTTTTATAGCATTTTCAAAAAAAAAAAGTTATTTGGCGGACCATTTTACAGGACAAGACTTATAACTGCTCCTACACCAGCGATCGCATTACAATCGTTTGAGAGCGAGTTATTTACAGTCATCTTAAGCGTTCTTCCACTAAGAAAGGATTGAGTAATTTTTATTAAATAGTTTGGAAACTTCAGGGTAACGAGTTTATGCACGAGCCCATTGTGCCACACGGTGTCAAATGCTTTTTCGACATCAAACAGCTCTTTTGTCTATTTCGAAATTACTTTTTATTTTTTTGTTTGTTATACGATGAATCTTTCATCTTTCGCCATCGAGAGATAAAAATTAATCTTCATGTCCCTCTTGGATGTATTATAAAGCTTGGTCTATAAAATATGCCCAGTGTGTACTAACGTGGAGCTGTTGAAGTCTTATTTTGAGGATTTGTATGCAAAGTTTGTACGATCGTTGTAAATTCAGAGCGGCTACAGAAGCTGCAATTACTTAGAATAATTCTATCTATGCTTACAAACCTTGCAAGTGGAAATAACACTATCGACCATAAGGTACAACGGCTTTAAGTCACGAGTTACGATATGAAACATAGCGGGACAATTTTTTCCAATTCTCATTAATAAACTCAACTATGAATTGTACTTTTCAAAAGTGCTTGCTTTGTTTGAATCTACCTTTGGCAGGTAAAAATATCGCCGCATAATGTAACCCAGAATTCAAGCCAACAAAAGATCACCCGACAACTAAACTGAATTTCTTCAAAAGTCGGGTTAAAATCAAGGAGGCTAACAAACAGAATAGAAGCGGAACAATTGATGGCTCTACACAAGTGCATGCAAACTTTGTTTCTGTTACCGCCCATTTTCGTTTCGGTCAAAAACCAGATGGAAGCATTTGTCGAAAGGAATGAAATGATCCTTTCCCAAACGTGGCTGTTGTATACTACTGTGTCCAAAAAATAAGGTGACATTGTATTTATTTTGAAAATTCTTTATTTATTCTTCCAAATCAATTTCATCCCCTTCAAAGTAATCCCCTCCCGATGCAATGCACTTATGCCAACAAATTTTCCAATGTTTGAAACACTGGTTGTAGTCACTTTCCGGGATGGCCTTCAGTTCCGTCTTCGCTGCGGCTTGAATCTCCTCTATCGTATCAAAACGGTGTCCTCGGAGCGGTCTTTTGAGCTTGTTGAACAGCCAGAAGTCGCACGGCGCCAGATCAGGTGAATCCGGTGGTTGCGGAACGATATGGGTTGAGTTTTTGGCGAAATGATCACGAATTACGAGTGCGGTATGGGATGGTGCATTATCGTGGTGTAAAAACCAAGAATTGTCTTTCCACAATTCCGGCCTTTTTAGGCGGATAGCGTTAACGTTCAAATAATATTCCTTGTTGACTGTTTGGCCGGTTGGAAGGAATTCATAAAGCACAACACCACGATAATCGAAGAAAACAGTCAACATGACCTTGATTTTTGAGCGACTTTGGCGCGGTTTTTTGGTCTCGGCTCTCCTTTGGCACGATATTCGCTCGATTGATCGGTTGTTTCGGGGTCGTAAGCATAGATCCAAGTCTCATCGCCAGTTATAATGCGTTTCATGACATCCTGGTAGTCGGAAAGCATTGTTTCACACACTTCAACGCGACGCCTTTTTTTCTAAAAATGTTTTCCAATGTTTTCGGTACCAGTCGAGATTTGACGCGCTTGAGGCCCAAAGCATCCTTCAAAATGGTATTGACTGAGCCTTTCGATTAGCCAACTTCATCAGCAAGATCTCTAATCGTTAATCGATGGTTTTTCAACACCAAATCTTTGATTTGTTGGACGTGAGCTTCATCGGTTGAGGTTGATGGTCGCCCAGAACGCTCTTCGTCTTCGACACGTTCACGGCCGGCTTGAAAATCACTATACCACTTGTAAACATTTTTTTTAGACATAGCCTCATCATCAAAGGCTTTCTGCACCATCCTCAACGTATCCGCAGCAGAAAATTGATTCCGCAAACAAAATTTAATGCAAATTCTTTGCTCAATAAATTTCGACATCGCAAAAAACGAAAAACTCACTTTTAGCAGCTCACAAGACGACGCGTATCTCAAACACTATGAATATATTTTGACATGAAATTTCACATAGATGTCACTGACAGTACTACCAACCTAAAAAGAAAGAAAAATTTCCAAATCCTTCGACGCGCGCAGTTTAAATTCATATGTCACCTTATTTTTTGGACACAGAGTATTATTGAGGAGTTTCCCTCCACTGCCTGCTATTTCCATCATGAGATTAGCTCTCAAGATTTACTTAAATTGTTAACTGGGAAATGGACGAAATTCAATGAATGTTATTTATTCGTTTTTTTCCAACCTTTGACGTCGAATATTCAACTCAAATTTGAATAGACCCAGGACCCGAATGTAGCCATTTTAATAACAGAAGAACCAATAAAATCGTTTCATAATCGAAGAAGACAACGAGCAATATACACACACAAAAATCTAACAGAGAACCTCGTCCTTTTTTAAGTCGATTTTTAACATGAAACTCTCAGAATGGTTCCTTAACAAAATTCATCCGCGGACTTCTGACATCCAAACCGATCTTCAAAGTCATAAGTCTAAATTTCTAAAATTACATCAAAAACATGTCAAAAAGGATGAGGATCTCAAAAGAAGCTCCTTAATAGCAATCATCAATTAAATCATTTGCAAAGGGACTTCACTAAAAGAAGATCTACTTTTCTTGGTAATTCTCACCTTGCCTTGGCCCATCGATGATTGAACACCGGAATTCCACAATACATTTCCTCGTAGCACTTGTCGGCTAATGGAACCAGTTGACTGACATCGATGGTTCCTTTTAGTGTTGAAAAACCTCTTCTATCTTGCGGATCGAAGTAATATCCAGAGTCATTCTTGCTCACTGAATTATCTGGTGCATGGAATACCCGCCGAACATGCTGCAACAAAAACATCGATTACAGCTGAATAAATTCCCCAAAAGATCCTTAAACTTACCATCCAATTGAATCGCTCAACGCTAGTCTCAGGACGGAACGGAAATCCATATGGACTCGCAGCTATGATCGCAAATACTCCAGCGGTTAACAAAAACAAAGAAAACACAGTCTTTGGCTGACGGAACAAATTGATGAGAGGAGTCTAGAGAAACAAGTCTAAAGCATCATACATTTCGAGTTCATATATCAACTCCTTACGATAAATCCTAAACTTAGTATCGTAATCAATATGGATAGGACTCCAACATACAAATCAGGGTTGCGAGTGTCTCCGAAACGTCCCATCATCGGCATAATTGTAAAGAAAAGGAAGTACGAGAAGTAGGTGAAGTACATGAATGGAATGATTTGCACCACAATCACCGTGATGACCCACTTAAAGCCTGAAATAAACAGTCTTAGAAGGAACTGGAGCTACAAAACTACCCAAGGCATACCTTTCCTATATAAAGTTGTAAAGGTGTTGAAAATCAAGGTGACAAGATAGCAAAGAGCCGAGAGCATGAACATGAACGCCGATCGGTATCCCATGTAAGTGACCACAGCTGTCACAATGGCTGTGAAAACCAGATGTGCGTTTAGAAGCAATTGAGTCCTGAACGAGAGATTCAATTTGTGTTTCTTCGCCGAGCTTATATGAATCGCTGTTGGCAGTCCCATTCCGAATATGGTTGGACAAAAATACAACCCAACCACCATCCATTTGTTACTGAACCAAGATAACGTCAGATTATAGTTGTCCAGCAGCATGGCCATAGCAATTGCTAAGCCCACACCCAGAAGTACACCAACGAAATGCCACATGAGGGTCATCAGAAACTCTCCAATAACTTCGCCTTGTGTTGCCCGTGAACTACTCCCAATTGCAAGTACGGATATGGCAACAGCCACGAGCGACACCAAAGCTACCAAGTAATTCAGCTGAACTCCCTGCGCCTCGGTATAAAGGATCACGAATTTGCCCATAACATCAAAAAATATAACGTGTCCTGTTGCATATTTCTAGAAAAAAAACAACAACACTGAATCTTATAATTTACGTGGGGATTTAAGGTGAGACTTACAGCTGGATCCTCCAATTCTGGGGCATTGGCGTAGGCCTTCACAAGGGCCAAAATATTTTCACCACTGTTTTGAACTGTCCCTCTTGGAATGCTCTTTATTGTGTCGAACTTTGTGTGGTAAACGTATCCTCCATATGTGTGAGCCATGTCCACGCCTAAAAAAAAAATCAAAAATCAAATGGTAAAAATAATGCCAGAGTCCAGGCTTCATCCAAAAAGACGATTCCAATTCTTCTGGAAAGCTAAATATCCTTCGAGGATGTTAACTAAGTTTTGAAATGACATGAGTCCCTAAAAGAAACAGCAAACACAGAAGAAGTAATTTTTTGCTGGATACCTAAAAATACACTGCGCGTCACCAGGATGAGGTTACAATATTTGGGACCGATATTCGTGTTCCATACGTGTGAAAATTTTATTTTACCCCCGAAACATTTTCTTCACGTCAGTAGGCATGTTTTATTCAATTTTCCCAAAATGAAAAAAAAAAATAATCGGCCAAGTTCGAGTTGGACACGCACACGAAGGGTTCCGTAGCACCTTACAATTAAATATTTTTAGGTTGCGGTTGTAAAATTAATTACTAATTACCCTTAGCCTACTTCTTTGCGCATAATTGAGTTGCGATTTAAAAACAACACGTTCGGTCCGATTTTTGAAATTCAAAATATTCACATATCTCCACAAGAAGTCGAACTTCATTGTTTTTAGAAGGTTTTTTGATCTCGCATATATTGAGAATGAATAAAGCTATCGAATATAAATTTGAACACTTGAATGGGTATAATGGGTACAATAAATCTGTTAAAAAAAAAATAGTCAAGTGAGAGTTAACTCTTACACGAAGGGTTCCGCGCCTCCTAAAAGCATGCAACAATATGTTTTTTTAATTTAAGATTTCTCTTAAGTATGCACGAGTAAGCCAGACATAAGAATTTGATAGCAGGGGTATACCACAGGGCTATCTCTGGCTCTTCTCCGCCTTATTATCATGAACAACATTCTAACAAAACTAGACTGAGATGGGGTAAAAGTAGATGGCTACGCGGATGATATGATGATCTTAGGATCAGGAAAGTTTCCAGCTGTTATGCGTGAAATCATGGAGGGCGCACTGGGTAAAGTTTACATTTGGGCTTCAAAATGTGGTCTTGGTATCAACTCAAGCAAAACCGAACTGATGGTCTTCACTACTAAAACCAGCTTCCCATTCCCCCGTCTGAACAATCAACCACTTTCTCTGTCTACCAGCTCTAAGTACCTAGGCGTTATTTTAGACCGTAAACTCAGCTGGAAGCTTAACGTTGATCAGCGAGTCAAGAAGGCGTGCATAGCTTTTTACGCCTGCAGTAGAACCTTTGGCGAAAATGGGATCTCCAATTAAAGTTGATCCTATGGATGTACACGGCGGTGGTTGTTAAACTAAACAAAGTACAGAGAACAGCATGCTTAGGTACCACAGGCGCTCTACGATCGACTCCATAAGAAGCTCTGACGGTAATGCAGCATCTCCTGCCTTTGGACCTACACATCAAATACACTACAGCACACAGGACCATCAGGCTCAGAGAGAATGGATGCTGGACTTTAAGAGATTGGGTATCTAATCCCAGAAAGAGCAGAATGGACTAGTGAGCAGATATGCAAAGATTTTAACTGAACAATCTACACTGACGGCTCTAAGATTGGTGGCGGGGTCAGTGCGGGTGTATTTTCAGAATCTCTGAATATCAGAAAAGCCTATAGACTTGCCCGACTATTCCAAAGTTTCCCAATACAACCAAATATCCTGCCAAGTCAGAAGGTTGCCATATGCATTGATAGCCAATCAGCTAGCACAGCTATTGCCTCCTTTACTTCACATACAAAATAAGAACAGGAATGCCGAGCTAAAATAGTGTCGTTTGAAGGTCAGCTCATTTGCCTTATTCGTACGAAGTTCATCAATCGTCGCTGGCTTGTTGGCATAGACGAAAGCCCCACAGGAAATAGTCTAACGGCGTCAAATCGCACGACCGAGGCGGCCAAGCGACTGAACCATTTCGTGAGATAACACGTACTCCAAACTTGGTTTCCAATAAATTGATTGTGACAATCGCTGTGTGGCTTGTGGCGCCGACCTGTTGGAACCACATGTCCTCCAAGTCCATCACATCCAATTGAGGCCAAAAATATTCGGTTATCATTGAACGATAGCGATCCCCATTCACAGTAATGTGCTGGTCCTGATCATCACGGAAGAAGTACGGCCCAATGACGCCGCCGGCCCATAAACCACACCAAACCGTAATTTTTTCGGGATGCAATGATGACTCATGGAGTACGTTGGGATTGCTGCCTGACCAATACCGCATATTTTGTTTATTGACGGAGCTATTCAGCCAGAAATGAGCCTCATCGCTGAAGATGATTTTTCGATGAAAATCCGAATCATTTTCAAGTTGTTGCTCAGCCCAATTCACGAACATACGACGCTTCTGGTGGTCAAGGGGCTTCAGTTCTTGCGTCAATTTAATCTTGTAAGGATGTAGGCCAAGATCTTTTCGCAAAATTCTCCACAACGACATCACAGAGATGCCCAACGCTTGAGAACGACGTGTGAGAGACACATTTGGGCTTTTGCAACTGAAGCCTCAGCGGCAGCAATATTCTCGACACTACGGGCACTTCTTTGTCTCACTGGTATGGGAACATTTTGTACTGTGTCTGTGGATTCAAATTTGTCCACTAGACGCTCAATTGTTGATCTTCTAGGACGATTTTGACGACCATAAATTGGACGTAGCGCTCTTAACGTTGAGGCCACTGACTCCGAATTTCGGTAGTAAATTTAAATAATTTCGACTCGTTGTTGGCTCGTATATATTGCCATATCATCATGAAATGGCAAACCTTACTGAAGAGAAATGTCAAAAGAGCGTCAAGAAATATGGCGTCGTTTGCTTTCCCTGTCGCTCTACTTTTGTAGCGTTAGTTAAGGCTATTATGTCCTCATACTCCCTTGAAGCAGCAAACCTTAGAGGGGCAAGTCTGACGTACTGTGCAACATCAAGGAAAATATGGCCTGAGTAAAAACAATCAAAAACAAAAGTTCTCCTTCGGCGAACCCGTCTTGGTAGTGCTAGACTAGTGGCGGTCTGCACAGGACACTGGCCTTTTGGAGATCATGCCGTTAAGCTACACATCCTATACAATTCACACTGCCACAGCTGCAAAAACACAGCGCCTTGGGATACCCTTCTTCCATTCAATTGATGAAATTTCTGCTTAGGACTTTAGCAACTAATATCCTTACTTTAGGCTGGGTTCAAAAAGAAATAACCAGAGTGCCAATGTCTCGAAAACACTGTCACTAATCTCATAAATTCTGCCCGGAACAATTGAAACGAGGAAAAAAGCCCCTTTTTTGGAATTGAGAAAAAGGTTCGTGATTGGTAAAGGAGACGGTAACCAGTTAATGAAAGATCAATATACTAAAGGAAGGAAAGTGTCCTGGTGAGCTTTCTGTTTAGTACCGTCAGATGAGCATGACTCATAGCAGGTCACAAATCTTGGGTACATGGTTATATCGTCGAAACCAGGGCTCAATCTTTCCAATGGAGGCCCCCAGAAGAGCCAAGACCACTAAACGCCTAGTTCCACAAGGAAATTTAATTTCAAGTTATACGCCGTTTTGGCCTCCTGTCCTCAAAACTGAAAAGACGCACGAAAGACAGCGGTTTGCTATGATAAGGGCAAAAAGACCGCTCCGCTGGAAGAGCTTATGACCATACCAAAACTTGTACTGCCAGCCTTTTTTAGAAAGAGAAAAAGACTCCGGAGTAAGGGAATGTTATTTAGAACCTTTGGCTCCATGGACTCTTTCCTAGGCAACAAATGTCATCCTTTTTTATAAACACTGCACGATCCGAAGATTTGCGAAAGCTCCTGTTTTCCATTTCGAAATAATTCCCTCCCAAAACATTAGGTTTATTTTTTCAACTTTGCTTTTCAAAAAAAAAACACTTCTTACAATTAACCCGCATCAATTTGTGACTTCGACTTTTCGAATCTATAATAAAAAAAAAACTTACCAGGAATTCGTCCAAAATTCTTAAAGATCCTGAAATCCGAGTCCGATGGAATTAGTCCGGATTCGAATATCTCCTCTGCCACAGTACTGCAGTGAGGATGTGCAGCGTTAGTTTTGTAATACTTCATAAGCCAAGGGCTATTTGGACCAGTTTGGAAAACCACATCTCTGTTACTGCTGCCCGCTGACTCGAGATTTAAAAAGGCCCTAAAGAAAAAAATTTAAGCTTCATTTTATAGATTTCTTTGTTGTTTTTTTTTCAACTTACTTGCAATGCTTGGCCCACTTGTGCTGAGTTATGAAGGCATGAGATGATTGCAGAGGATTCTCCTCGCCACCGTCGAATAGAAAAACAATTGGATGCTTGTATATTCCCTTACCAATGGCCAGAACTCTAAGCGCTTCCAAAGTGGCCGCAACCATAGTTCCATCGTCTCCGGCACCTATTCATTTTATAAATGAAAAAAGTTTACAGTGCAGACTGCTTTCAACCTTTTTTTTTTTATTTGTTTATTTTCATGTTCTTCTGTCACGATGCCTGATTTTATTCAAATGATATGTCGCTTGCCGTATTTTTATAAAACTAAAAACAATGAGGCATGCACGAAACTTGACGTAGTTCTTAAAAGCCATTCAATAAGTTTTTTTGATAGATTTGAGACGTGGTCAAAATTTTTGAGACTGTACACCTGAAGCTATCTTTTACTGTCAGCATTACAATCCATAAGTAAGAACAGGAATAACAACAGCTTTGGCAAGTTTTCAATGGTGTAAACTTCTGTGCAGTCCTTAGATTTCGATGGACTTCCTATATTTTAATCACAATCGCATTTTTATAGTAATTCCACGTGCGTAATTCTATTGAATACCATGCCTAAGTTTTTTGATGATTCAACGAAATCTGTTGGTGAACTGTCAATCATTATGATTGGAAAATAGAATGGCCATGACTTTTTTTTAAATAAAAAGACATGAATTTTCAACGACTAGTCCGAAAACGGTTAAGGATCTGCGTTCAGATCATGAGCACAATCTTAAAATGAAACCTAAAGCACAACTTTTATAAATTTGAAGTGTTTTGATGAATTCGAAATTATCGATTCTATATGACTGATATTCAGTGAAAATAAAAGAGGCCCTAAAATTGACCTCTGTGGTACACCGCCCAATAAAGGTAGAAATTCCGACAAAACCCCTGCCCAAAAACACAGCCTGTCTTATTTATCTTAATTAAGATGAAATCAACTTATTGTTAGTAGAAGAGGAAGACATGAAAAAGTAGCGACGCTTTTTTATGAAAAGCTTTTGAAAAATCTAAATGTAAAAAATCACTCACATAATTCTTATCCAGTTTCTTATTTTCAAACGAAATTCATATTGGCAAAACATTCATTGTTCATCTTAACACAATAACTGAGAACTATAGATCTTTAACCATTCTTCTGTCAAATTGTCATTACCCACTTCACTAAAAGAATAATGAATGCATACTCCGCACATTCTCTCTATACCCATTTTTCATATTTTTCACATTTGGCAACAGCAACCTCCTCATTGAAACGAGCTATAGCAGTCAGCAAAGGACCCTTGCGAATAGCGAGGCTTAACAAGGCACGCACACACACTACGCTTTTCCTGTGAACCTTTTCAAAGGGCAGGTCATCTGTCTGACACCTTTGGGGTGGGTGTCCATTTGACAGTAAAATTGCTTCCAGTCAACGTTCGATGTCTTTGAGAGTCAGATAAGCTCACAGGGTTCCAACACAATTCATGTTTTACGAGTAGCTGTCAAAAGGCAACATGGCAAAGCAGTGGACATTTGAAAAAACAAATCAACTCATAGGAAAATAATTATCTTTGAAACCATTGAATAGTTCTGGAATAGTTTTTGAAGCCTGAATTTTGTTTCTACAAAATTGTGGTCAAATTGGTGCTGTTTAAACCCTTAAAGACCGAATAGAGAAGTGGCAATCATGTGCTTCAATTCGTGAGTCCAGAACTTTAGGCAAACATTTCCTTAGGCTAGTGTGACTGATCTGTAATTGATGAACTCTTTGACGCGTTAAAGTTTTCGAATTTAGACAGCATAGACGACTAGGCAGTCAAATGCCAAATGTGATGATAACTTTTACTGGAATGGCACCATTTGTGAGCTGCCCCGAACATTTAAAATGACCGCGTTATAAAGGGATCAAGAAAGATGTTGCACTCCTGGCAGGATCAATGTTTATTGCCTGGAATATCAACATTTTCTGCCCGAACTAGGTCTGGAAGTTTGAAAATAGCCTCCAACAAGTTCTCAATTGAATATTATTGAAAATGGTTGGCACTCTGTCAAGTCGAAAAATTTAAAGAAAAAATTGCAGGACCCGGTCGACTTAGTAACTTGTACCAACGTTTTTTATCACCGGTTTGAGTTCCATTCCAGAAGAGTAAATCCAAAATTTGATAGATTTCCTTTCAGTGAGCCTTGAGAGGAAGCACTTGCTACAATACCGTACTTTTAAAACCATTTGGATAATTGTAAAAACACACTTTTCGACGTATAAGTTTAAGTCATTGAACTTTAATAGAAGCTCGCTAAATTATATAAGAGCGGGATGAGCCACTTGCTTGTAAAAAAAAGAAAGTTGCACTGAAATACTCATTTGCACAAACCCAACACGTGTGCGTCCATTTATTCATTCATCCCAAAGGTGCAGCTAGGCAGCATGGCTGTCGCGTTCCCAATAAATCAACCAACTTGTTGACTTTATGGTTATAGATTTATGTGGTTACGGATAAGAGATTTGGACTCGCAATTATGCCCGATAAGATTTGGTTCGATAAAATGTTCAAAGGCGTTTTTAACGAGCTAAGCGACTTGCAAGTTGGTCAACAGCCCAGGAAATTGGTTGTCATAGGAAAGGAAATGATTTTCAAAAAGTTATCAATATTCTGATAGTGATTTATTCACTTCTGTGCTGGGCGAGCATAAAAACTGAGAGCCATAACTTTGATAAAACTCGACAAGGTTCAAGTTGGACTCGCGCAAAAAAGGTTCCGAACAAGGGGACTTACAAAAAAAAAATTGTATGTAAAACCAAATTAACAGTTTTCGGATTTCGGACATAAAAATTTCATAACAGCTGTAATAAATCGCAGATTTGAAAATTCGTTATAAATTTCAACTTGATATTTGATATTTCCACGCGTTCCTTATAGAAAAGGATTGCGACAGACAGACGGATGACAATATTATCCTATAAGGGTCCCGTTTTTCCTTTTGAGGTACGGAACCTTTAAAATTGTGTACTGCATTTTTAAAGAAAGATTTTCTAGCCATCTTTGGTTCACTTTAAAGTAGAAAATGTGTGGGAATTGGTGAAATTTCAGAAAGTATAAAAACGAAGCCTACTCGATAAAGCTCGGGTCGGTTTAACTCATTCAAAACATCAAGAAGGTAGACTAAGTGGTCTGACGACAAACCCATTCGGTTCGGGACATAATACCAAACATTTACTCTTCAATATGCTGAGGAGACAGTTTTTCGTGAAGAATGCCCATGTGACTTCATTGGGGACTTTCGAATTGTACAGCGGCTTGCAATAGGGTGTAGATTATTAGATGTGTTTATTCCTCATTTTAACGAGCAATCTCGTGGGTTCTCTTCACAATGCTAAAGTGTCTACTGATCACCTAATCGCGTATAGTTTTGAGCCTTTTGCAACGACTTCTCTTATTCCAAAAGTAATTCTCGAAGGCTCTCTTCCGTGGGAGAATATGAGCAGCCACAATCGAGTCGAAGCGAAATCACATATAAAAAGGTCTGGCTAGATAATAGATGCTACTCTGTATTAAGCCAAACCGACCTATGCTAGAACAATTAGACTGATTCACAAGAGCCAGCTCGATGAAGATTATCTGGTATACTACAAACATTTAGCTTGTTATTGAATCTTCTGTTTGGTTCAAAGTGGCAGGCTCAATGGAAAAAAAAATTAAAACTTCGAGAGACTATACTTGAAGGCTTTTCATTATATATAGATGTATATATAACTTAAGAGTTTCAGTATACAAACATCTACCCTTATAAAATTCTGTATAAAGGAAACAGCTTAATACGCATGGATAAACATCTGATTTCCAAGACTAAATACCGAACCCACATTGACAACGAGAAAAGGTGCCTTCCAGCTTATTTCCAATAGAGGCTTCACTTTACTTTGACATGTATTGGCCGATAAACATGGAATACAATTAATCTTCCATATTTCCCGGAAATGTGTAAACGGAGACATCACTTGCAGATGAGTGAAGAATCTGCTGTTCAGTAGGGTTGTGACAGTGCCCGACAAAGAGTGTGTAATGAGTTGAACTTAGAGGATGTCCCCTAGAGAAAAACCCGTTACCTATTGTGCCGAATATATTAAATCATTGTGAAGCAATATCTCAAAAGGAACACGATCACATCAAGCCATGAATAGATCCTTGAAGGACTTAAGGAGCAATTGTTGGAGGTAAAAATACGTTATTTCTAATGGGTACGACTACACTTGGTAAGGGAAACAATAATTCCTTAAAATGGAAGAAGAATAGCAGCAGAATTTGTCAGATGACTTACTTAACTCTTCTCTACTTCGAACTTTGGGAGTACAACTGCAAATTGGAATGGAAAACCAATGGCGATAAAAAAGACCTCAGGACCAGCAAAATAGATAAACAGATTAACAACTCGTCTTCGAATATTCACCATCAGTTCCATCTCGTCCAATGACCAAATACTCAATTTCAATGTTCAATTTTAGGGAAAATTTCAAATAGCATGTCTGTAATAACTTCGGAGGCCACTTTCACTCTGAATCTTTTACAGCCGCGTCAAAGAAAATGTCAAAAAGCACTCACTTGTTAACTCAAGCTAGATAAAACTCATCGCTGATGAAGCTGAAATTAAAGAAGATCTCAACGTATCCAAGAAGAATATTGTACTAGATAAAAAAATAGAAAACCAATTAAAGGTATGACTAACCCCAAAATAAAGTTACATCCTAAAATTGAATAAAAAAATCATACAAGAACCAAATTCAAATCAGTCAGCAAACGACCTCAGTCCCCTAGTATTCAAAACCAAAGATTAGATGACTATCATCATTTTCGAGGCGGCAAGTAGCCTGTGTTTTCGTTTTTGTTTTCAAAACTTCTTCGATATTTGCTTTCAGCTTGAAGCTGCTCAAATACAGCTTTAACAAAACCTCTCAACTTCAGTCAAATGAAAACCTTTTCGATCTGCGTTCAATTTGTACAAACTTTGACGCTCAGCCTTTTACGAGCCATACGACCAGTAGGTTCAGGAACTGTAAGATCTTTAGGTTCAAGACTGTCATCATCAATCACTTCACTTCACATCTGTCACTGATTAAAATTGATAAAAAATTGTATGCTTACCCACGCTTCCCGGCTTCGAGTCATAATGCACATTGACCAACATGTACGATTCACTGGGACAGCCCTTGGTTGTGAACTTGACGGCGATGTTCTGTACACCCTGATACATGTTCACCATCTCCCAGTGAACATAAGCTCCCGAAGCCTGCTGCACATCCACTTCCAACTCATACAAATCGGTATTCATCACCTGCTTGATCTTGTCAAGTTCCTCCATGATCAGATTAACGGCATCAATCTCGCTCGCACGACTACTGGCAACCCGCTCGCCCAGATTCACAAGCTTCACCAAAATCTGTTGAGCTCGTTCACCAATAAATCGATCATGATTCAGATGCTCCGTTTGTATTGTCAGGGGTTCTGGTAAGGCTGTTGCAAATCTCAAAACGAAAACGTAGTAAATCGCAATCCAAAAACCAATGAAGAGCACTGACAGTTCGAAGGCCAATCTATCCGGGGACTTGTCATTTTTTTGTCGCGTCTTTGATTTTGCCTTCTTTTTGGATTTCTCGACATCAGAATCCGAATCGGTTGATGAGGAAAGCTGGGTCGGGATGGAAGTCATTTAGTCTTGAGGTATGGAAATAAATAAACAACTTGTTATCCTTACGAGTCTTTCGGTGTCACCCATTTTTCCGAAATCGATACTCTAAGACGCGATCGTTTCACAAAATGAATTCCAAGCTATTGAGTCGAAAGAATTTATAGGAAACTAAACGTTGTATCTTTGAGGTTATGTTTTTTTTATTATTTTAGATATCGCGGTAGGAACATAGGTTGAGGCTTTATGAGGTTTATCTTTATCCAAGAGAATCGATACCATTAGCGATAGTTATCGAATTGCACCAGTATAAAAGAATAATAAATTTATTTTCGTTTCCGATAGGTCTCTGATGAATGTTGCCAAATTGGTGCTTCGTTGGTTAGTACCTCAAAGGCAGTTGACTTTTTCTTTTTTAAAGATGAATAATGAAAATGTTTCTAGGTTTAATTTAAGGCTGTTGAATCTCCAAAATATGGAGCGAGATTTATCTGATCTTCATTCCCAAAAAAAGATTAATTGTAGAGACCGATTGGTCTAACATCCATTGTACATGTTGGCGTTCTGATTGGTAAGACCTCGGTTGTCTAGGGCCTCTAAAAATAATAGGAAGGAGATGCGAAGTTTCTCTATCGTTGGACAAAACGGGCACCCACCAGATACCTTGATCTAGCTAGACCAGTATCTATTTTTTAACAAACATATAGATACTGCTCTAGTCTGAGCCAAAGCGGCTTTTGCCTTGACAAAGAGACTGTTTCACAGCAGTCAAATCGATGCAAAACCCAAAGGCCCTTTTTGGGTCTGTCCTATATTAATGAGGTCCTGTTCAACAGTGCCAACCTGATCAGAGTGGATAAATTTCTGATAAGGCTTACTCGAAGTCGCATTACAAGAGCAATGACTTCGACCAACAACTTGATCACAGGGACTTTTTACCCCGATACAGGCACCATAAGACTGTGCTCCTAAATGGCCTTATTCCCCCTGACGCGTTTCTCTATTAATATAGCAAAAGGTTTGGTTCAGGATAGATTAGTGGTGCCGTTAATCTTCCACGTACCCCGAAAAGCTGTGGACAGGCGAGTCAATTAAAGGGAGATTTTTTAAAAGCTAAAGGAAAGTTTTTCAAAAAAAAACCACATAAAATTCAGAAAAATGCATGAAATCTTTATTTGAATCGATAGAACGGTCCGTATAATTTAATGTTTGAAGATTATTTCATGCAAATGTTGACTTTGACTGCACCTCAAATGGTCCATCCGCTTAGTCTAATTTTGGCATACTCTTTCCAACATTTTGGCCGGTATCTCACGAATAAATGCTTCAATGCTGTCTTCCAATGCGTCATTTGAAGCGGGCTTGTCTGTATAGACATGAGCTTTAACATAGCCCCGAAAAAAATAGTCTAAAGGCGTTAAATCGCACGATCTAGGCGGCCCATTGACCAGTCCCGAACGTGAAATAAAATGTTCACCGAACTCGCCTCTCAATAAGTCCATTGTCCATCCGTCTTGTTGAAACAATATGTCATGCAAGTCAAGCTCTTGCATTTTGGGCAAAAAAAAAAGTTGGATATCATCTCACGGTAGTGCTCACCATTCACAGTTACGTTACGATTCGCATCATCTTTGAAGAAGTACGGTCCAATGATGCCACCAGCCCCTAAACCGCACCAAACTGTGACTTTTTCTGGATGCATTGGTAGCTGGCTTCTGGCTGATATTCACTCCAAAATCGACAATTCTGCTTATTTACGTACCCATTGAGCCAAAAATGAGCTTCGTCGCTGAACACAATTTTTCGGCAAAAAAGTGGATCTTCGGCCAACTTTCCAAGAGCCCATTCACCAAAAAATTTTACGTTGCGGTAGGTCGTTCGGCTTCAATTTTGCACCAGCTGTATTTTGAAAGGCATCACACCTAAATCCTTCTGGCCGATACAGCTGCAATATTTTCTTCAGTTTGCACTCTACGTAAGCGTGTTGGTGGTTTAATGTCCAACAATGTAAATTTGGTGCGAAATTTAGTCACAATAGCCCGAATAGCAGCTTCATTGGGTCGATTAAACTGACCACAAAATGGTAGAAGCGCCCGATGAACTTTCTTAACAGAGCACGCATTTTCATAATAAAATTCAATAATTTGCATGCGTTGTTCGTTTGTAAGTTCGTTCATGGTTAAATTATAGACCAAACTGAAGATGTTTGACAGTGAAACAAAACACGAAACGTGCGTCAGCTGTTTGAACCAGTGTTGCCAAAAAGATAATAGCTAAAAAATCACCCTTTATAACCAAGACGTCGCAATTAGCTCAGCTGAGGCTCTTAGGCTTGGTAGGGTGGTATCAGACCGCGACTGAACGGATGTCTTACGGCAACATCGACACTATTGGTGGTTGAACGAAAAGAAGAACTCTATCGTCTACTTTAAGGTCTTATATTAATTTTTAGCTAAGCTTTATGGTTTAGATTAATTTAAAGCCAAAGTCCTATCACTAAGTTTTTTTTTTAAACAATTAGTATTTTTTCTTAGTTTTTCTTTTCATAAGTCGAATGACATATTTTAAGTTGTTATGTTTAGCTTTGAGTGCCCGTATAGGGCCAGTAACTTAGTTTATAAGTAAATAAGTTATTAAAGCTAGATTTAAGCATTTCTGTCTAGCATTTAAGGAAAATGAATTTTGCAAATAAAAATGCAATTGAAATAGAAAAATCTGGAACAAAAATGGAAGGGCAACCTCACAGTCCAGTCCTGATAAACTTCTATAAAATTCCTTGCTGGTGTAAATACCAAATCTTTGCTTTTCAAGAAATACCGGCTATAGTCTTAAAAAGACCAGGAAGTATGGCCCCTGCAGATATGGTTTCTCCTGACAGTGGCAGCCCCTTGCACCAGTATGCACCATCTCAAAGCAAACTAATTTTGTTTTCATTGATCTTTAGGCAGTCGTACGATCAGATTAGGCTCACACCAAGGTCGCTTAAACTACTTATGAAGATGCAAAACATATTTTCATAAGAGCATCGAGTTTAAAAGGAGTATTCTAGTCTAGAAATTTAAAAACAAAATCGATTTTTTTTAATATTTTCAAAGTTTGACTATTCAAGAATATATCTAGAAGAGGATTTTTCAAAATTCAAATTATTTTCGGAGATATCCGCATTTTACTGACCCAGCATCCAAACTGGTTCGGCCGGAACTAATCGAACAAAAGACATCAGGGATTCTCCGTCTACATGAATCCATATTTCTCAGAAAACCTTTTGTCCTTTGTAAAAATTGTAGAACAAGAACCCAAGGTGACTTGTATCGTTTATAATTAGTGTTCATTTACGTCCAGCTGCTAACAGTTGAATTCTAACCTTCAAACAACGTGGACCTACATATGAAGGCTTCATTCCTATTTTAAAAATGATGGAGCTAATGGGAATGAAAATTGGCCCGGAAGCTCCTTCATTTGCTGTGAAACGAGACAACGCGCGGATTGACAGCTCCGAGATATGAGCATGCATCATGTATCAAAGGAGGCCAGAACTGCTCGATATGAAGAGAGAAACGTGGAAAATAGTTTTTTCGAAGTCGGGGAAAGTCTGATGTATTAAGCAGGAATGGCAGATTGCATAAATGTAACTCTACAATATCATTTCATGACTTAGACTGCGAAAAACTTTACGCGAAAAACGCGTTTTTCTCGAAACTGTCTTTTTCAAAACAATGACCACGACTTCTCAGGTTCTGCTGATCCGATTTACCTGCATTTTTTAGAGAATCTTCTTTATAGCCTTGCCTTTGTCTGGAACCTATTATTTCTTTTATAAAATTCGAAACAGTCAAAAAAATTGATACGAAAATTGTTTTTTTTTAGGCAGTCGCCATTTTGTGAAAAAAAAATTTTACAACTTTTCCGTAGTTCCAGACATTGCAACATTATTCTAGATTAATAATCTTTTTTTTTTTGGTTTCAGATTGCTAGGAGAGTTGAAATCGAGGTTATGGTTACGCGCTAGTATTTTGAGACCCCCACATCATCAACTGCTAGTTTTTGAAATTTTCAACTATTTTTATCTATTTATTGATTTTTTTCTGTATTCTTGTTATGTTAATAAATACCCAATAAAAAAATGGATATTAAAAAAATTGCATAAAATTCATACCTTTAGCCTAGAATACCCCCTTAATCATGTGATTCTGGAACGTGAAATTGCTTTAAAAAAGGGTTTTAAAAATATTGATAAAAAAGAAAAAAAATGTAAACATTGAATATCCTCGTGTGCCTTAAACGCGTAATCAATACACACAACGTTATTAAATTTTGACTTTTTCTTTAATTTTCAACCCTCTGCTTTTAAGGGATTTATTGAAATACTGGGAGAGTCCCAACTCGAACATATCAAAATCACATGAAAAACTTTTTTTTAATAATTAGGTTTTTTGAAATGAGAAAAATATTGCAACGTTTGAGTGCACCTTCCGTAAAAATTGAAAGTGTTGCCTTATAAATGTTTAGGTTTAGGCTCGGTGACAGACGGACGAACGGCGGAGTCTTAGTAAGCTTCGGAGGTTGCTTTGGAACCTTTGGGTGCATAACCATAAAAAAATGTCATTTTGTACACACATATGTATATTGCAATTTTAAACGCCGCAGTGCGATTGGCTGAATATCGTGAATTTCAAGTGTAATAATTTTTTCAGCTTTGTGAACTATTAGGAACCTAAAATATGAAAGGAAATCCATGGTTCAGGGAGCAAGGTATGCAGAACTGACTTAACTGGTCACGAGAAGTGATTTGCAGAATCCATAGCATAGTCAATCGACTCCTTTGTAATGGTTCAAGATACGTGGAGATTAAAGAATATTAGATCAGTGTTATAGGCAAAGCAGTTATGCCAAAGTAGTTTGCCAGAACACGAGTCAATAAGAAAATAAAGGGAGGCGGGTTCAATACGCCATAGTGTTTCCCATAGAGAGAAAAACAAGTTGATTGTTAGTCAAAATGATTCTGTTATATTATCGAAAAATCGAAAAATATTCTCCTTACATACTTATTGACCCTCGATAGCATTCTCAATATCGTTCAACCGGCTGACTCACGATATCGCATAATAGGTTGACTGAGTCCTATTACATCCTCAAACGATCGCATTGGACTCCTGGCAATTGTGGGTGATGACTAACGAGCGACACTAGCACTGCGGATCCGATTTTTTGTTTACAAAACGAATCAAGCATATGCTTTAGCGCAATACGCTGTCACTGGGTCACACGTTATCTGATATGCGTTTTGTGTGGCGCCTTCGCATTTGGGTAAGTGATTGTTTATGTCGCTACCATTCTTACGTAAGATGTTAGGTGATTTGTAGGTACACAACACCTTTCATTACCAACGAAACGTCTCCTGTATTTCGCTTTTTTCAAATTTGTGTTTTACCAACGTTGTTCCAGCACTCCGATGATTACAAAACCATCAAAAACAAATTTCTGCAGCCGCTCGGAGTCGGGAATACATTGTAGATCAAATCCCCGCCATTGTGCTGTTGCGCCACCAATTTATTTGATTTTTATTCATTTAACCACACAAATCGAATTTCGCATTTATCACTCATAATAATTTAGAGAAGTTCAAAAACAATTTTCAAAAGTCATTGTGAATATTTTCTCTCTAATCGTTTCCACGCCCGCGCTTTGCTTTAGCGTCAAAAAGGTATTCGTACCCCGTAGGAAGCATAAACATAATTGACCATTCACCCACTTTTTTTCCGGAATTTTATTATATAGAAATGGATCAGTTTTAAAATCTTCGCCGACGAGTTAATGATGAAAAGCTGCTCTCAGGATCCTTTCTCTTATGTCCCCGATAGCCACTTTAGTTCAAATATTAATAAGAAAGAAAAATCTGAAGAACAAATGTACTCTGAATCCTTGCCAATTCTATTTAAAAAAAAAAACAATATCTCATCGAATTTTATTTCCTTTATCGATATTCGAAACGTCATTTGAGTTTAACAAATTGAAGCTCGTTGTGCATTTATTTCTTTCTGAAAAATGAATTCAAGTTCATATCTAAATAGTTTGTATAGTCCTGAAATGTCATATGTAAGTTTTGAAATTTTGTTTTAATTCTTTTCTTTTATATCGCTCAATGAATTCTTTCATGTTTTTCGAATTTCAAAGTGTTACAACAAATGATTCTGTAAAATGTCTGTGTATCTTTTGTACGTTTTATATATTAAGCTTAAAAATAAATAATATACTTATCAGGACATTTATCCTAAGAGTTTTAGCTGCTTTCTGCCACGCTAATTCCAGTTGGTTGATTAGACTAGGCTTCCTTGAACCTGCAATTGGCTGGGTAACGAAGACACTTAGTACTCTAATTGTGCCCGAGCTTGAGCCATTGCCTTGGACGGATATTTGCCTTCAAGACTAGATCAACATATTTGTACAGTTTGTAGAGTTCCCGATTGATTATACTTTCTTCTCCATTAACTCTGTCTAGTTTAAAGTCTAATATTCGGCTCCATAATGGGGAACTGTCAAATTCAGTCATTTGTGTTGATCCTTCTTGAACAGACAAACCGAACTACAGTCCATTGCATTATCTTCGTTAAGTCTTCAGCAAGCTGTCTTTGGTGGAGTTGACAACTGTCCCGAGTAAAACAAATTTTACCACTTTCTCTATTTTATAGCTGTCGACTGTGAGGTCTTGTCGCACATAATATTTGATGGATCAGACGTGTCAATTTCTTGTGGACCTCATGTATTTTATTTTTTTCCATTATTGTGAAGACCATTTTTTCTGGCATCTCCTTCAATTGTTTTGAAAGCTTCAATGATATAAATATCATCCGTGTATCGTAAAAAGAAGACAAACTTCAAAAAGGATATCACCTTCCATGTCGACACCTTCCTGGTTGAATAAATCACATAATAGTACAACTTCATGAAGGCATCCTGTGCAGGTCTTGAATACCATACATCGGAGGCTCTCAGTCCAAACCTCACAGTACATCTATGCTTTTCACAGGATCGAATCGAACTTAAAACTTGGTGAATAGTTGAACATCTTCATCGGCTAGGATGATCGTTAACAAAATTTCCTTCCAAACTTTCGAAGAGACTGATTGCCTTTTTCGATTTCTTTTCCTAGACTCTTCGATACTTAAGCTGGGCGACTGTGAAGTCTCTTGTTTTTAATTCGTCCGAGTCTTTCTTTGTAGCGTTCTCTTAACCATTGAAACGTCAGGCCCTAACTCGAACTTCTGCTCCGAATTTTCGCGCATCCTGATTGTTTGTTGAGTATCTTGCATCAATCAACAAGTGGTTGATTTGGTTGTTCGTTCGACCGCCTTGGGATAGCCAGATTCTTGTATCCATCTTCTTGTGAGGAGCTATTGTACTACTTATCACAGTTTAATTAGCTAACGCGACGACTGTGATTCGTCGCATGTCGTTTTCTGTTATCGTTTAATGCAGGCTAATTTAAGAATTGGGGCGCCAAGAATGATTTTGACTCAGTACTTCAGACAGGCTCCGTCATAGAGTTGGTAGAATTTCTGTTTCATAGACTCTTGCATGAACACATAAAATACTTTCATTGTAGAGTATTTCTTCGATTGGGCCACTGTCACGCGATCTCTCAGCCGTTCTCAGCCGAATTCCAAGGACGTATCCGCATACTTAACTTTCCATTCTTCCCGATTCCCAGGGACGGGGAAACGACTTTTTCCCGCTTGGTTGTAAGAGTTGGCCACTTTCCCCCTCTTTGTGAAGCTATAGAATCCTCCAACCGAACCGAAGGCGGCCCAATTAGATAATATTGTCGAGAAATTTATCATAATTCTTATCTAAGAGTATAAAATCAAAAACAGGAACTTTGGACCTTAAATCTGTTCCAGTGCATCGCCTCCGTTATACGCCATTCTACCAAAGTTCACATATCGGTTCGTTTTCAAAGGCTTCAATTCATTTATGATAGGAATAATTGGTTATGGTTATAAATTTAAGGGTCATAATAAGCAACCAAAGGTTAAGGTCCACTGATAATACTTTTGTTACTAGAGGGCGCTTTAATGAGGCCCATATATTTTTATTGAGTGAATCGTAACATTTAAGGAAATATAAAACTTTGGAGACGTAAGCGAGGTTCAAATATTTCTTAATTGGATAATACCGACCGAAATGTGATTCATAAATTTCCGGGTTATAATTTTTTTTACAAGCATCATTTGCGATCTTTTTTTTTTATTCAAAACTCTAAGACTGAATGTGAGGAAGTCTTGAAAAAAAAACTGAGCTAAAGTGACGTAGAAAGAGCTTTTTTTATTCAGCAATTCAGGGTTTTTTTTTAAGAAAACCATGTTCGTTTTTCAATCAAATATTGAAGACAGCCTCACCAGAATCAAGCATGGTCTTCTTGATGAGATGAGTTCATTTTACGCAAAGGCTTCCTCCAAATTTCGAACTTCTTATCCGATCAAGTTTTTGTCGATTGGCTCTCATAGTTTTTGAACATTGCGAAACACTTTTCCATTTATATAAAAGTCTAAACGGGCAGACTTTTTTGATGCATAAATACGTAACACATTCACCACTAATATCCATACTTGGAGATTTAACCCTTGCTTAAGATGACTGGAACTCCAATATTAGTTAAGGACTACTAATAATCCCCTCGTGCACACAAACGTATTGTTGTTCTCTCCGTTTCTGGAGCTTATACGATTAGATCTCCCGGCTGCTTAGCAAAAGTTTTTTTTCAAAATCAACCTTCCTTCATGATCCTTCAAGGAATCAACAAGTATTTCCAGATGGTAAATCGTTTCGCGCATCCAATTTTGTCTTGTAGTATTTTTTCGCCATTCGCACTTCTTCGAAACCTGCGAAGGATATCTAGAGAAATACGTCATTTTAAAGCCCTTCGCACCATTGACGCCATCTGCAGAGAATTTTGTCGCTAATAAACTGTAGTTGGAAAATCAGCTGTAATTAACATCCTTTCTGCGTGGTTTTTAAATTGGTTGTACACTTGTTTAAGAAGGTCCTCGAAAGGTTTGCTTGAATTTGACCGCAGTTCTTCTCAAAAAATTTACAAGGTTTCCCTTCTCTTTGTTAAGAGGGTCCCTTTTAAAGCCTCTTTCTTCTCAGCTACACCAAACCAAATTTTTTAATTTGCTTATTTTTCTAAGCTGTCACCATAAAATGTCAATCAGAAGATGGTGTTTCGAGTCAATCCCTGGCTTTATGCTCAGAGCACATGCTCTCTTTATAAGTAGCAGCCAAATGAGGCAGAGTGATGTATTTCGATTGTTATCGGCACAAATACTGAGCCAAGGGGAAACTAGGTAACCAGCATTGAGTTCTGGAAGTATTAAATGCCACTGGTTTTTTTAATTAGCCATTAATCACGTTCACTTAAATCTTTGAACGAATTTGAAAAAAATTAGTACTGCGAAAAATAGATTGGTGTTTAAGTTGCAGCAAACAAAAGATGGGGACAAGAAGGGCAGAACAGTACCTTTGTATATGGCAAGTTGCAGACTTGACACACAGATCAGTTTTTAACAGTAAGCCTTGTACTTAAACTTTGTTTTTTGACTTAAACTAATTTTTTTTTTCATTTTTATCTGATACTAACAATTATTTAACTAAGAAAAAAATATTTTTTTAAGAACTGAGTAGCTGGACGATTTTTGTTTCAAACTAAGAACTACATTAATATAACTTAAAATACTTAAATCTACCTTAAAATATACGAAAATATATAAAAACTTTTATTATATATATTTTCAACTTACCCTTCCTATAACTAACACAAACTAAGTCTATGCAAGTCAGCCAAGGTTTGCGGAACAGAAAATCAGTTTCTCGTTCAAATGATGCACTCACTTCTAATAAAATAGCCTGGTGCAAAACACCGTGGCTACATTTTCGGTGAGAATCACCACTGGACCTGCGTATTTTGAAAAATTGAAAACTACTAGCCCAGATTATTATTATTATTATTATTATTTATTATACTATACATAAATGAACAGGGTAATACTTACAAGCTAGTAGCTACCAGGGCTTTTAGCCCGGAATAGGTAATTCAATCGATTCTTAAAAACATAATCAAATATATGTAATTGCCTGATCAATACCATCTTGTCTGCAGTGCCTCATAAAGGGTGGACAATAAAAAAAAAAACACTACAGCGACTGTTGTTTTATTGAGATTTTTCCACTTAATTATGGCTCACTTCGCATTACCCCCACTTTGCAGTGTAATTTTTCAATTTATGTATTTTCAAAAATTTCGGAGGTATTTCATGAATTGCTTAACCAGTATACACAGAGTCCAAAAAGTTATCCTACAGTAGCTAAATGTTCATGTTTTGGCAACAAAAAATGCTGAAGTTTACCGTAAAATCCAAGGTGGCAACACGAGCATCTCGTCTCGTCGAAAATCTAAGAATAAGTGTGCACTACAGATACCATTATGATAAGGAAAATAAAATCCGTTTGGCCATTTAAGGTGTGTGGTTAGGAATTGCGTATTCTACTTTCATTTTTCAAAAAGTCGTTTTTGTTTTCTCTTACAAATAAAAAAAAAAATGGAGAGGTAAAACACGCAAATAACACCAGGAACCACGCAGATTATTATTGACTTAAGAAAGGAACGAAAGTCTCCAGATAAAGTTGCAAAATATTGAAAAATTTGAAAAACAATAAAATAAGCCAATAAACTGATTGTGAGAGTAGGGCGCCCAAACAAAATTGACTTTAATACGGAAAAGCGATTGGTAAGAATTGGCGCAAAAGATACTAAGCAAAGTGCATTCGAAATTGCGGTGCATTATAAACTACAAAAGGAATTTACGTGTGACCTCAGACAATAAAAGTCTTGTGTCAAAAATGGATTTCATGCTTGACTTTGCCAAAAGAAGCCAATCATTTGAATAGTCAAAAAAAAAAACTAGACTTGGAGTATGCAAGAGTTGAGTGGCTTCGAAGGGAAAAAGAAAATTTCTAACTGAATTCGGGTTATATTGACCGACAAAGTCAAATATTACGTCTTCATCATCTTCATGAATGCAATCTTTTGTGTTTTCAGCGAAGTCATTTAAATCATTGAAGTCACTGAAGTCATTTTTGATTCACGAAACCATTGAAGTAATATTGGAGTCATTTAAGTCTTTTGAATCCAATTCTCTTTTGATCGGGTCTGCTTTAAATCGAGTTTATATGAAGCTAGAATAAATCACCATTTATATTATAACTATGGTATCATTTTGTGTAAATTGTGAATATTTAAAAATCAATACAAATAATAAGTGTGAATCATAAGAATCATTGATGTTCGAAAAAATCTAAGGCATACTTGCGACAGCAAGTACATTTAAAGCGAGCCGGAATAATTGAATGTGGATATATTTTTTCAGTAAACTTATGTTTTTTTCATTTTTTTTCATTTCACTTCAACACAATTGAATTCGAAAAAAAACTTCAAAATTAATGCAATTGCTTCAAAATGACTTCAGAAGCTTTGTGAGTTGAAAATGACTTCAATGACTTCAAAATAAGCTTAAGCCATTTCACTGAAAAAACAAAAGATTCCATTCATTTGATTGCAGTCTTTCAGTTCAAATTCCAATCAATGACTTCAAAAGGAATGAGATGACTTCGTATTTTGAAGTTGAAGCCATTTAGTGATTTCATGAGTCCAGCATTTGTTGCAATAAATCAAATGAATTAAATTCCATAATGATTTAATTCCGTTTAATCTCCGGTATGGCCTCTTTTAGTGTTGGAAAGCTTGTTTTCACTGATTGTACTATGTATAAATTTGGGTACTTCAATATACTCAAAGAAAATCTCTCCTTAAGTCTTAAGTTAAGGGAAAAGTTTATTTTTCAACAAGATAACGACACCAAACGCACGTATTTATTGTAGAGAAATGGTTGCTTTAGAACGTTTAGATCTCAACCAAATTGAGCATCTGTGATACACTTGGATGAAAAAAATCATCAGCATTAAATATCCAACAAAACTGACTATTGATAAATCTTGCTTGAGGACGAGAGGAATGCGATCAGATGTCTAGAATGCGATCTACAAGTCTAGATAAAACTCCGAGTGCGGAAAGTCATGAAGCACAAATGAGGTTCAACTTGTTAAGATATTCACTATTTGTTTAGTTACGGTAACTTCTTCAGATTTGTTGGAATCGATGAAAAATCTATTTTGCTATGGCTTCTCTTTAATGTATTACTAATTGTTTGTTAAATTTCATAAATATTCTTTTTCAAAAACAATAATTTTTAATAAATTAAACAAAAAATTTACTGCTGTACGAAGACTTTTTTGAACTTTGTGAAGACAGTTCTTGAGTGTCAGAACCATTTCTGCACTCTTTACAAAGCATCGATCGTAAATCGCTTGTACATGTTTGACAAGCAACACACGCCAATTTGGTCGTTTCCGTAGCCACCAAGGTGCAAAAGCGTCCTTAGATTTGGCTTACGGTAAGGTCTCGTTTGTGGGGGGCGCTGCAGTAATATTCAATGCCGGTACGGCTCGTTGGTACCATTTTTGTAGTAAATAACAAACCGTTTTGTTCGAAATATCCTTTTATTGCTAAATTCGAATTTTGTTGCCAAGTGCATCGATAGAAATTTTTTGCATGATCAGAAAAAAACAACAAAACTTTTCTGCCCAAGGCAAAAGTTCAAAAAGTATCTTATCTCTGGACCATTGCCAAAAAAAAAAAACAAACTCTGCGAACTATCTGACGATTACTTGCACACAATTTCTAATTATAAAATACAAATTTTAATGCTCGTTTGTTACGCTGTCGAATATCACGCAAATGAGTCACAATCAACCATCAGCAAACCGCACCCCCACCGCTACCGAAGATTTCTAATAATTGATCATTCTATTCAATAAATACGCGCCTTCTTAGCTTTTGTAAAGCTTATTGTTTTTTTTTTATTTAACAATAAAAGTTTACACACTCGTTAGCATTGTTGTGCAAAGGAAAAAAAACACAAAAACACAAAAACAAAAACGCAACATACTACATATGCTCGTACTACTGGCAGATTGTGCGGCAAATACACTATGGCATAAAAGTTCGTGACCTACAAACAATCTTTTGTTTTTTTGGTGTTGCTTGATTTTTTTTCACTTTTAAATTGTTTCTTTGCTTCGCCTAAATTTAGATTAGATACAGTGGGGAAAGAAAAAGTTCAGGCGCTAGATATTTGTATATAGAATATTGAATTTTTTTAATAAAAGAAAAATCTTGTCTTACAATTACTACAAACAACAGTATATACTATACTACTGTGTCCAAAAAATAAGGTGACATATGAATTTAAACTGCGCGCGTCGAAGGATTTGGAAATTTTTCTTTCTTTTTAGGTTGGTAGTACTGTCACTGACATCTAAGTGAAATTTCATGTCAAAATATATTCATAGTGTTTGAGATACGCGTCGTTTTGTGAGCTGCTAAAAGTGAGTTTTTCGTTTTTTGTGTTGTCGAAATTTATTGAGCAAAGAATTTGCATTAAATTTTGTTTGCGGAATCAATTTTCTGCTGCGGATACGTTGAGGATGAGGCAGAAAGCCCTTGATGATGACGCTATATCTAAAAAAATGTTTACAGGTGGTATAGTGATTTCCAAGCCGGCCGTGAACGTGTCGAAGACGAAGAGCGTTCTGCGCGACCATCAACCTCAGCCGATGAAGCTCACGTCCAACAAATCAAAGATTTGGTGTTGAAAAGCCATCGATTAACCTTGCCGATGAAGTTGGCTTATCGAAAGGCTCAGTCAATACCATTTTGAAGGATGCTTTGAGCCTCAAGCGCGTCAAATCTCGACTGGTACCGAAAACATTGAATTTTTTTGGAAAAAAGGCGTCGCGTTGAAGTGTGTGAAACAATGCTTTCCGACTATCAGGATGTCATGAAACCCATTATAACTGGCAATGAGACTTGGATCTATGCTTACGATCCCGAAACAACCGATCAATCGAGCGAATATCGTGCCAAAGGAGAGCCGAGACCAAAAAAACCGCGCCAAAGTCGCTCAAAAATCAAGGTCATGTTGACTGTTTTCTTCGATTATCGTGGTGTTGTGCTTTATGACATCCTTCCAACCGGCCAAACAGTCAACAAGGAATATTATTTGAACGTTATGCGTCGTTTTCGTAACGCTATCCGCCTAAAAAGGCCGGAATTGTGGATAGACAATTCCTGGTACCGATAATGCACCATCCCATACGGCACTCGTAATTCGTGATCAATTCGCCAAAAACTCAACCCATATCGTTCCGCAACCACCGTATTCACCTGATCTGGCGCCGTGCGACTTCTGGCTGTTCAACAAGCTCAAAAGACCGCTCCGCGGACACCGTTTTGATACGATAGAGGAGATTCAAGCCGCAGCGAAGACGGAACTGGAGGCCATCCCGGAAAGTGACTACAACCAGTGTTTCAAAGATTGGAAAATCCGTTGGCATAAGTGCATTGCATCGGGAGGATGAAATTGATTTGGAAGAATAAATAAAGAATTTTCAAAATAAATACAATGTCACCTTATTTTTTGGACACAGTAGTTTATCACTCTGTTATTAAATTTGATTTTGATTTTGTCGCCCGGGGGTCAACCCCGGACTTCTTTATTTTCCGCTTAATACAAGCAATAACTTAAATCTAGAACTTAAAAACTAGAACTATAGCTATGGGATTGACTTGGTAGGGTGAAGGTAGATAAATGGAGAGGGCAAATTTAAGGGAGGGTTTGCTGAGTAGCAACGCTTAAGAACTAAAACTTAATGCTATGATTAACTAAAGGGTGGGAATGAACGGTTTTGGATTAGATACAAATGGAGGGCATTTTTGAGGCTGTATCTATTGTAGTGGAAATTAAAAATGTTGTGCACGGCATTGGCCTTTCGGAGCATTCTGGACATAGGTTCGTTCATGGCTTAGTTGGTGCGGTGAGGGACGAGGCGGAAGAAGGAGACAGACCTTAAGTTACGGGGATTTCTGTTGAGGGATATCAATCGCAGCAGAATGAATAGAATATCTGCGATGTAACGGCGTTGCTCAAGGGACTGCAAATTGATAAGTTGTAAGCGGTAGGAATAGGGTGGAAGATTGTATCTGTCCACCCACGGGAGATCGCGTTGTGCGAAACGAATAAATCTACGCTGAACGGCTTCGATTCGCTGAATATGGGTTTCATAGTTAGGGGACCAGACTTGGGAAGCGTATTCAAGGAGGGGTCTGACGAAGGTGATGTAAATGGATTTGGTGACATAGGGGTTCGAGAATTCCTTGGACCATCGTTTGACGTAGCCAAGCGCGGAGCTGGCTCTACTAATAATGTTATCGATATGGGTGCGAAAATTAAGTTCAGAATCACAGATGACACCCAAATCGCGAAGGGAGGACACGTTAGGAACGGGTTCGTTGCAGAAAAAGTAAGCTCTGTGAGGTTGAGGTAGACGCTTGCGTGTATATGTGATGAGTACAGAGGTTCACTCTCAGTTATGACTACATGCACCCTATTTTTTTGAAAATCCCGCAAGTTTCTGTCAGCAGTTGTCAAGAAATTGCATTTACTTTTGAGTTTGCGAAGCGAAATTGTATGGTCGATGCTTTTGTAAAGTCTAAGAAGACCAAAATGTAGAATTTCTCGTATTCTAGAGCAAAGTAACTTTTGAAACAGCTTACTTAAAGCTGAGATCAGTTTCGTCGAAAGCAGATGTTTCTGCACTTGTTTAGTATTAGCCCTTTCAAAAATGAGTACTTTAGCTAATACAGAACTGGGTCTGAGAGCTATTGAGCATTGCGGATTCGGTTTTTTAGGTGTAGGGGTATCAATTGTAATTTTTTCACCGTTCAAGGAGCTCAATATGAAGAAATACTCAAACATTATCAAAAGTATAAGCTTTTAGAATTTTGGAGAAGACGAAGTTACATCGACGATAATATGAATAACTGAAATATTCTGATAAAAGTGAGGCGTCTGAGCAACCTAGTGTTTAACAAAGATCATATGGCCAAGTCGCGAGTTTCTATGTGTGTATCTGTCTTCATAGTTTTTGAGTTTCGAAATATTACTTCATTAGTTTGCTGTCACTGTTACGCTGTCCAGCAGAGCCAATGACATCACGCTCACAAGCCATGAATTTTGAACTCCAGAATGTCAAGCCGATTGAGCAATAAGAACATCATGGACACACACTTGCCCGACCAATGCAGCGTTTTAAGCGTGGTCTACAGCATTTGTAAAGATTACGTTCGGACATACTCCTCCAATTCTGTAAAGTCGTTGGAAATCGTATCTCTGGCTCAACATCCGCAATCATCATCAATTTGTCAATAAACATAATATTCTGGTACGAAAATTTATTCAATTCGAGTTTGTTGTTTAAAACTCCGGTCATAAGGCAATATGCTCCTCCGACTCCAGCCGCAAGCATCGAAAAAGTGTCATCGGGCTGTGGAATAAAACAAAGCCCACACAATCATTTCCTTGCCACAAAGAAGGTGGATACACGTGACCTAAAAGACAGACTTTAATTGATTAAAAGAGCGATTCCAGCTGCTCTATCTAAGATTGATCGGTCAAAGCTTTGATCTTAAAACAACTAGAAGAGTACGATTCTTTGCTGGATTTTTTTTTGTCAATTCACCGCAAGATGCTTAAGGTTCACTCCGCCAGCGAACACATATCAAATGGAGGCGCATTCAACTCGACAAAATCGTGTTTTCTTCTGCACCTGTGTCGCCATCTCTTCTGCCATTACCTAATTAGTCCCTTTTTCGAATACAAAATAGCCATCAGATCCACTTCTACCTCGGCTGCTTTTCTATAACAACACAAAAAACATAAAATAAAAGAAGACTTTTTATCACCACTGTCCAAATCCATCGTGATGCTAACTGTGACGCCTATGTTGGCTAGCTGACGCTCCTGCTCTCCAAACTACGAGTAAACTTCCACTTTGTATCTCTTTTAAAAATACTTTTGTTTTAGTAGTCAAGTAAAGATCGCACTGATCATGTCACCAGCACCACGGTTCCAAATCCGACTCACTTAGACGCTTAGTATACCACCAGTTGGCGTGGTGCGGCGCGGCCTTTTTCCCCCCAGCGAAAAGAAAAGTTTTTCACGAACGCTTCGCGATTATTAGTTAGTTATTTTTGGCGGAAAAATCAAAATAGTTCAACGGTGACACCACTGTCTTAATATATACTCACACTCAAAATTTGACTAAGGTAATAAAGTCAGACCAAAACCCGTTCGGAAATCTGTCAAATTGCGGGCGGTGGGAGTTGTCTATGCGTCAAGTCACCTCTGAAACTATGCAAAAAGCTTGTTGTGTGGTTTGTTGTTGACATTCGATTGCGGTTTTTAATTGAATGTTATTAAATTAACTTGAAATTGATTATAAAAAAAAAATAATAAAATATTTCGTTTTCCTGTGTCGGTCGGTTTGAGGGAAGACGGTACGCGTGCTTCCATTTAGAAGCAACAGTGTGCAACAACGAATTCTTAAAATAAATTAAACAATTCTCCTGTAAGTGCGTATAGTAAAATTGGTTGGTGTAAACAATGTTCATTTGTTCGAAATAGATTTTTGAATTTGTTGTTTTTACTTTCCATTTTGGATTAATTCTATTTTCTGAATTGGAATTCTTACGCTTTCGATAGTCGCGTGCTTTGGGTGAGGTTTGTGAACACAAGTTTTCGTTTTGTAAAATCTAAGAGATTTTGAATGACCTTTGAGTCCATTAAACTGAAATGAAATTATCGCAAAAAGTTTTTTTTTTTTTTGATGGAACTGATTTTATTTTCGCGTAAACAAAAACAATGGAAATGACGAAATTTTAGAAAAAAACTTTTTTCGGTATAAGAATTGGGTACTTTTTTAATGTCAAATTGAATTTAAATTCTTACTGTAGTACTTTTAGTGTTTTTGTTTTTTTTACATCTCAATATTGACAACAAATAAAAACTTTTTTTTAGTCACCGTATTCCTGCGTTAAGTCTAAAAGCAAATTTTTTGACATTTTTACATTTGCTTCTGCAAAGATTGCTACTCATGTTAACAATAATTGGATTTTGATTTATTTCGCGTTTGAAAGTAAAAAAAATTTGATTTATGCAAATATCTGGTCTGGTGAATCAGTTTTGGTGGGAGCCCGCTGTTAGTAGCTTCCGAATTCGCTCACTTTACATTTCGAATATTCTTTTATTCTGTTGATCGATCCCGAGCTAAAGCTGATTTTTATTCATCACGGCCCTTTGCACGCTGCTATAATCCACGTTATAATTCAGCTGGTAGAACTCGCGATTATTATATTTTCTCAAGCCTTTGTCAGATAGGACGGTTTCCCGTCAGACTCTCGGCTCCATATAGAAATTGTGACATTGACTGTAATGAGCCTCCATCAATGAGTCGTTTGTGGATAAGCTCCTTTGCTGCCTAAATTTAACAGCTACCGATTGTGTTGTTTGATGTTGAAGGAATCGATTTCTCATTAGCTACTCATCTTCCTCCTCCTTACAAGTGATTTGAGCAGCAACTTATCTCGTCTCTTCTTCAGTCACCGTGATAGCTTAAATTTCTTCGCACCTCGCCGACATTTCGTGCAGTTTTGGAATAATTGGGATCCTCTTTTTAAAAAGTGAGCAGGATCAATGTTACCGGGATTCCAAATTCAACTATAGCTTTGTAAAATCCGGCGCATTGAATGCTTTCATTTGTGGCCTTGAAGTCGATAAACAAGTGATCAGTATCAACTTGAAAATCTTTTCAGGATTTGGCGTAGGTCTATTGTCTTTCTAATGGGATAGAGGCCGGCACTGCCTTCAGACTTTCACACCAAACATTGGATAGGATCTTGTAAGAGCGATATTAAGCAAGAAAGTAATTGCAAAGCATAGCATCGCCTTTTTTATAGAAGAATAGAATGGAGTTAATTTGTCAACCCTCCCTACCTGAACATCTTTGCCATATATAAAAATCTCATCTTGGCATTCGAATCCACCTTGGTTTTGGCGCTTCAAAGATTTTTTTGTGGCCGCATGATCAGTGGGTCAAGAACTACTTAAACGATCTGAGTTGGATCTTCTTGATACGATTTAAGGAATTCCAATTTGATCTCTGTTGCAGGATAATCGAATACTTCCTTTAAAACAGTGTCGCAATAATTTCAAGTATGTATACCAATACAAGCAATAGTGCAGGGACTTGTACTTGTTCTTCAACTTAGGTTTGTTGGCTGGTTGGTTAGGGTGATCTTTATTAGCTCTTCACTTAGGGCTCTGGTTGGGCCCATTATGTTCCCTATTTCCTGAGTGGAGAAGGATTTGGTTAAAATGGAAGGGGGTCGGGTGTCTATGGATTGTGTCGATAAGGTTTGGTCGGGAAATCTCTTCGTTCGCTTTGCGAACTCCATGATCTCACCGATCCCTATTTCCATGAGTTGCGCAAGATCCGGTATCAATGTTGAGTCCAGTATTTTATATCGCAGTCTCACTGTGACTGGGCAATGGCGGAGGAAGTGCTCCAGATCTTCCTCATCCTCCTCACTCCTTTCATTCTCCGTTTCACTTTTGTGCTCCGGTGCCCATGTAGGACAGACGTCGTTTAGTGTTGCTAGATTCTTAAGTTTGTGTTTGCACTTCCTTCCCAATGTCGATGTTGGAAGAGGGCTTGTAATGGCTTTGATTGCTGCAGTACTGTCGGAGCAGATGAGTATTCGCTTCTGGAAAGTACAAGTTTTTTTAAGTACGATATCGAAAGTACCCTGTACTGCCTACATATGCACAAAATTATTTGAGCAATACTTTCAAGTACTTAATCAGTCCTTTTAAGTACTTTACCAGCGGTTACAAGTAGTCAATAACTTCTTTTGCCCAATTTTTATAAATTGAATCATTGCTGAAAGAATTTACAGTGCCTAGACGACTGAATCACTTTACAGCTTTACTTTAAAGAAGACTTGAATACCTTTTGTTGGCATATTCTGCCTCATAATTTTCCCAAACAAATTTTGAATAAAAATATTATTTAACATAAATATAAATATTATTCAGTTCTGTTGTTATTTGATTAGTTGTTTTTATCGATATTTAATCTTCTTTTTTTTTGCACACAATCTTTCGGCCTGTAGAGTATTTGCGTGATTGTGTGAGCGAAACATTTGATACTCAAAAAAAAAAAATATATACGCCCGAGTGTTGTCCATAAAAAGTTCAAACGAATTGATCTTTAATATTTCTCATGAGCTTAGTTCCTAAAGCACAAGTACTATATCCATTTCGTTTGCCAAATTGGTATGCAAAGTTTGACACGCACAATGACCGCAAATGGGAACATGGTTTCATAGCAATTAAATCTTTAATCTTAATCTGCCACACTTTATAACAGGGTTGCGTCTTCTTCAATACTAGTCCATCATGGTACAATAATATGTGCATAATTATAATTGACAAAAAAAGAAATAATTTAAGTTAAACTTTGTGCTGACTGTGTTTATCTTACAAACCAAACTTAAGCTATTAAGACGAATAGTTCTTTTGCGGACTTGTTTTGAAACATAACATTACATAAGCCTAGGAAGCTACAAAGACAATTACTTTATATAAAGTGAAAATATAGACACACCTCACAGAATAGTTGAATGCAATCATTATTCAAATCATGTATTCAAAGAAGCTTTGATTTTTTTGCTTTAAACTTTTTAGCACGGAATGAAGTCTTGAGTCTAACAAAAATAACTAAGTTATTATCTCATCGATGTAGTCATAACTTTGTTGCTTGTTTTTTTATTTTTTTTCTTCTTTTTAAACTGGAGGAACATGCACGATTTTTTTTTCTTAATTGCTGAACGATTAATCTCTCTTCAAGAAATCATTAAGTAATCTTTGAATACAAAAAAGCTTTACATTGTTTGAAACACATGCTCATACTCGTATTAGAAAACAAAAAGATATACTATATTTGAAAATATTTAAAGTGGACTGGCGTAGTAAACAGTGACAATGAAAGCTCATAATAATAAAAATATTTTAACTACACCAACCTTTTTAAATGTGGGTCACTAGCCACGTGAGTACAACCGACTGCAACATAAAATTCATCAAACTACGGATGTATTCCACTTCTGCTAAATTTTATAATTTTCCCACCCTCAGAGGACTATGAATGCCCTAACAATGCATTTATAAACACCGAGCTAATGGATCAAGAGAAGAATTGAAGGATAATGTTAGGGAAGATTGTTTAGTATATTTATAAGATAGAATTTGGATATGGACAGATAATGCGATATTTTTTGCATTCACTCAATTCGCAGTATTTTTTTCATCTTCACAGCAGAGTCAGCGACATAATTTACACGAATACGGTCTTGGTACGAGGCAATAGAGTAATATGATATACACAACAATCAATTCATTGTTGTCTATTAGCCGAGCCATTAAAGACCATGGAGTTTCAGCCTCAGCAATCTTTCCCTTGTCGTAAAAATAAAAAACGAAAATCTGATTGATTCTATTCATGACCATTTCTCCTGCCCTCGGAATAAATACCACTTTCACATTCCGATTACAACGGAATTGTAATCGTTCGCGTTACGTTTTTCAAAAATACTGAGGCAAAACTGGGTTTATCGTTCATCTTGATTGGGAGATGGGAGGGTATAGTTGGCTCGGGAACTTCCAACAACACATAACTCGATAGCTTAGATCAAAAGTTTATTGGTTTTTTGCGTTTCCAATGGATTCATATAAGGTTTTCCAGGATTCTCGTTTGCCAATTCTTATAAAGGGTGATAAAGGAAAGTTTTTCAAAAAAAAAAAACACATAAAATTCAGAAAAATGCATGAAATCTTTATTTGAATTGATAGTACGGTCCATATAGTTTAATGTTTGAAGATTATTTCATGCAAATTTTGGCCTTGACTGCGCCTCAAATGGTCCATCCAGTTAGTCCAATTTTGGCATACTCTTTCCAACATTTCGGCCGGTATCTCAGGAATAAATGCTTCAATGTTGTCTTCCAATGCGTCAATTGAAGCGGGCTTGTGTGTATAGACATGAGCTTTAACATAGCCTCACAAAAAATAGTCTAAAGGCGTTAAATCGCACGATATAGGCGGTCAATTAACCGGTCCCGAACGTGAAATAAAATGTTCACCGAACTCGCCTCTCAATAAGTCCATTATTGCGCGTGCTGTGTTGCATGTGGCACCGTCTTGTTGAAACCACATGTCATGCAAGTCAAGCTCTTGCATTTTGGGCAAAAAAAAAAAGTTGAATATCATCTCACGGAAGCGCTCACCATTCACAGTTACGTTACGATTCGCATCATCTTTGAAGAAGTACGGTCCAATGATGCCACCAGCCCATAAACCGCACTAAACTGTGATTTTTTTTCTGGATGCATTGGTAGCTGGCTTCTGACTGATATTCACTCCAAAATCGACAATTCTGCTTATTTACGTACCCATTGAGCCAAAAATGAGCTTCGTCGCTGAACACAATTTTTCGGTAAAAAAGTGGATCTTCGGCCAACTTTCCAAGAGCCCATTTACCAAAAATTTTACGTTGCGACAGGTCGTTCGGCTTCTTATCTTGCACCAGCTGTATTTTGAAAGGCATCACACCTAAATCCTTCCGTAAAATTTTCCACGTTGTTGAGTAACAGAGGCCCAATTGCTGCGAACGACGACGAATCGATAATTGATGGTCATCATTAACACTGGCCGATACAGCTGCGATATTTTCTTCAGTTCGCACTCTACGTAAGCGTGTTGGTGGTTTAATGTCCAACAATGTAAATTGGGTGCGAAATTTAGTCACAAAAGCCCGAATAGCCGCTTCAGTGGGTCGATTAAACTGACCATAAAATGGAAGAAGCACACGATGAACTTTCTTAACAGAGCACGCATTTTCATAATAAAATTCAATAATTTGCATGCGTTGTTCGTTTGTAAGACGATTCATGGTTATATTATAGACCAAACTGAAGATGTTTGACAGTGAAACAAAACACGAAACATGCGTCAGCTGTTTAAACCACTGTTGCCAAAAAGATAATAGCTAAAAAATCACCCTTTATATTACCTCTAGCAGAAGATCGAATATTCACTCTGTATAAGGACCAATTAACTTTACTTTTACTCTGTTGCGTCTTGTTAAATAGGCTAGCTACCTTATACAATTATCAATCAGATAATGTCACACCGATTTCTTGCGATCAAATAAGCGCATGTTCCCATTAAAGCTGGTAACAGATTGACGGTCTATACAGTCAAAGTCATAAATTTCCACGAGAGCCACTTGACAAATATTTCACAAAAGGTATGTCTTCAAAGTCATAAGCGTCATAAAATTAAGCCGTCAAACATATTTAGAAAATTTGTTTGCTCAAGAAGCTATTAGTTTAAGCATAATTTACTTGAAAACCATTACTGACATTTTATTGTACTATCGTTATTCAAATCAATTGTTTACAAAAGCTCTTATCTAAGGCAGGCATGTAGTCGGGAAATACTCATAAATAGTTTGATAGTCAATGTTTTAAAGAAGACTCCAGCCTTTCTATATAATTTTTATTTGGAAGTCAACACAAGTTTATCAGTGGCACATTAGACAAGTGTTACTTGATACTGATCATGTGTGCATAGAAGATTAAAAGTACAGAAGAAAAGAGTTTCTTTTAGGGTGCTTATGTGATACCTTATATCAATAATTTTAAAATCTATTTGTTTTGTCTTTCGTCTCCATTAAAAAGGCAAAACTATGAAGCTGGCAAAGAATTCCTACACAACAATGATTGAGAGAGCCACCGCACTGTAAATTGAAAATTTTGGGCCGACAAAGCTCACTGGCCGCTTACAACTTCGCATACCAACAGAACATCCTTTGGAAATTGCTCGATACTAGCGGAGTCACAGTATCCGTCCTCAATGGACTTTTTTGTATACTGGTATCACAAAAGTAAAATCCACTCTTCAAGCGTGCTGTTCTGAAAATTTTGTTGTTTTAATATCTTTTGCAAACATTAATCCACTAAGGAACACCCTGTTTAAGTGGCATTGTTAGTTTATTTCTAACACATTGCAAGTAAATTTTAATTCATCGTTTCATTAAAATCTAACCACTATGCTAGTCCTAGAAGTATCTGTTCTGACGCATAGATGGCGTTTTTTGTTTTAAATGAAATAATAAACTCTAGCCTAGCTTGTTAAGCTAAAGTTTGAAGTTGGATGATTCTTCGTAGTTAGAAGTGACTGTGGGGGAGTCTTATCCTTCATTAAGAACTGTAGGGTAAGGTTGCCGAGTCTTAACAAGCTGCGAGGACGATCATGGTGACCAAATGGTGTGACCATCCCAGAATTTGTAAAGAAAGTCCAGAAAATTTTATTTTATATGGTATAACTAGCAGACATCATAGGCATTCCGAAATATTGTGAATATCGTTTATTGACGAAGAATTTCTGTTCCATATGAGAATGCTGTTACTGCCTTATTACTGCCTTGTTACTGCCGCTATTACTCACAATGGAACGAGTCCATTTTATTTCATTAAAGTTCTCCCGTTTGGTGAAGTTCCATAGCAATAAAGCTAAGTTTTGGCGTCAATTCATAATCTTTGATGAAACATGAGCACATCACTTCACACTTGAGACGTGGGATCATACAAAACCAATGTCATGCAGGCATGGTCATGGCGTCTTTTGGGATTTCTTTTGAATAAAAAAAAACTAGAGGATGAGTGTAATAACCAATGAGTTAGAATTATCCAAAGATTTAGCTACAAAATACAGAAACTGCACTTTCATTTTAATCAAGTAATGGCGAATAATATACTGCGAATTGATCGAATGAAAATAAATCGAGTCGGAGCAATCGTAACCAAATTGCACCCGAGTTTCAAACCACTTAAATAATCCTTCATTTTTCTTTTTCTTATTCAAATTCAATGTTGTCCCAGCGGCAGTAGACAATGGTTGGTCAAAAATATTGAGAACTCTATTTCGTCATCAATTCCAATGCTCATCATGAATGACACTCCTATCGTTAATAGTCTAGACAAGGCTGGTCTGTTTGCTACAGTCGCGAGAGTGCTGAAAGATCTAGATTCTAGCCATACACAAATCCGATGTCTCAGATGGTATTTATCTTATAGCTCTAAAGTGGTCTCTCACGCTGGCAACACCACTGCATAAGCTCTTTTATCTGCCCTAATCCACAGATCTCTTTCTAAGTGTATGGAAAACTGCTTTTGTCCAGTATGTCCCGAAAAGACGAATCTTCTTCTTCCTCCAATTATAGACCCATATCACCTACGTTCCTTCTTTCTAAGGTCATAGAAACGCTGATAAATCATGAAATATCTTGAATCACGAAATCTTCTTCAAGACCGGCGTGCAGTACGGTTTTCATAGTAACTGGTCCACAGGTTATTTGATGACTTGTCTCACCGAAAAGTGGAACTAATCAAAACATTACTACGATGAAATCTGTAAGATATACGAAGGGTTTTCCTTTTGTCCTGTGTTGTACAGACTTCACCATAGGGCAAGGTCGTTACAATGGGGTACACAATTGAGATTCAAAAGTTCTCCCCCTGTTCTAAAAATAGTTAGAGCCTGCGAAGTACTGAGACTAGAACACATGTTCACTTTGGGGTTTAAAAATTGTAGATGAGACGAACGATTGAATTTTTCGCTGCTGTAACCAAATACTCGTGGTCAACATTCTAAAATTATTTTTGTGTAGAGCTTCTCCATTCCGGGAGATTATTCACAACCATATTGATGATGAAGCCGAACTTCTCAGCCGCATTTTGCCAATCTTTGTAAAAGAGGGTCTCGCTCTTTAGGCTTTCATAGCTAGAATCTTTGTCAGCCTCGTATCACCCTCCAGAATCAAGACCTTTGTAATATAACTCTTGGTTATGAACAGTGGTGAGATGCCGCTTTCAATATGGAGCAAATAGTAAGGGGTAGTTGACGGCGGGTAGAACCGGTTTTTTTTCCTTAAGAAGAATCTTAAAATCTTTTTTACTTCTTCATGTGATTTGCTTGCCCATGCTTGCTGATCGCATATCTGCTTCGAAAACTTTTAGTTTAGCTTAAAATCAGCTAGTAGATTTTTTGTTTTCTTTGCCTCCGCAAGTTTCAGCTTTCAGTGATAAATTGAAGACGCCCAAGGTGTGCATGTGGGCTCGGTGAATTTCTTCTTCGATAGATTAGAAACTTCTTTTCGAGTCGTATTGAATGGTCAATTCAATTCAAAATGCATTTTTTTTTTCAATTCATAACCTTACATGCTAGACAAAAGGGCTTAAAGCTAGCTTAATTAACCTAACTATGTATATACTAACTTACTGGCCCTGTGCGGGCGCTCTAAGCTAAACTTAACTTAAAATATGTCTTTCGACTTAATACTACTATAAGAAAACTAAGAAAAAATTTTACATTTAGAAAAAACTTAGTAAATGGACTTTAATTTTACATAACTTAACCTAAAACTAAACTTAAAACTAATCTTAAATATGAAATCTTAACCTAACTTAATAATATTAAAACTAACTATTATACTATATACAGCTATAAAAACAACTAACACTACCTTAAATAAGCATATGTAAGCCGGCCACGGCTGACAGTACATGCTATCTTACTTGCCTTAAGGACACTCAGGATTAAGAGTATTCCTCTATCGCGGTCTGATACCGCCCAAATGAACCTGAGGGTCTCCGGTGAGCTACTTGCGACGTCTTGGTCGTAGTTGACTCGCCCGTCCACAGCTTTTCGGCATACGTGGAAGATTGTCGGTACCGCTAATCTATACTGAACCAGTCCCTTTCTATCTAGATAGAGAAATGCTTCAGGGGAAATAAAGCCATTAAGGCGCACTGTCTCATGATGCATGTCATTGCGGTAAAAAGCCACTTGACAACACTTCGATTCGCTAATGGCTGTCCGTTTTGTCCAACAATAGAGAACATTCGCCACTTCTTTTTAGTATTTGAAGAGGCACTAACCAACGGAGTCCTAAACAGAATGGTCTCGCACTTTTGAAAATTGATTTTCAACTTCCAATCATCACAATATCCCTGAACCTTTTCGAAGTCACGCTGCAAAAGACTTACAATGACCTCGATCTTCGGACTCGACCTGTACGCGATCAAGTCATCTGCGTACGCTATGGATTGGCGGAGAGATCCTACAAGATCACTTGTGAAGATCGTAAATAATATCGGCGAAATATCTACACCCTGTTGTAGACCGTTTTTAATTTCAAAAGACCCAACAGACACTAAGCTTGAAAAAGAGCCCCTGCAACCATACAGTGTCAAAAGCCTTTTCCAAGTCAATCAACAAGGCACCCGTGCATTGTTTCTTACTTTTGTTCCATTGGATATCCGATACCAGTTTAGACGCGGCATGTATACAATCATGCCCCGCTCTGAAACCGAATTGGTTATCCGGAATAATATTTTTGTTCTCAACCCACTTGATCAGGGCTCTATTGATAACTTTTTCGAATACCTTACTGATGTTCGGAAGGACACTTATCGACCGGAGATTTGCCGGATTGGATGTGTCATGTATTGAATGATTTCAAGTCTGACATTCCCCATAAAAATGCTCAGTTTTGTCTCCTAATCTTTGTTAAATTTTAATTAACCACATGTTGTCTATCACATCTAATCCAATATATTCCATCGCAGATGTCAATACCCTCAGTTTCACAAATGCATTTAATGATTGACGTTCCTGCTCTTTGGACGATGACATTGAATGGCAACGTATGTTTTACTCAATAACTTCTGATATTGACAGCATAATTATATGGAGTCTTGCTAACCAAGTAGGATTTAATGCTTCCAAAATATAATGCTCTCTCATATTCTAAACTAAACTCACTAAAAAAAATTCACTTTAAATTTGGTATCCCGGTTGTATTCTTCTCTAAACCCTACGCTTATCTCACCCGTGCAAGAGCCTGCAAAGATGGACCGAAATTGCCACCATGCCCGCAGCCATGTATTTGTTTGAAAATGGGTTTTGTTTCTTGAGAGGACGAAGTTATGTTGCCGCACCATCCTGTACTCTTTAAGGTTTCTTATGTCTTTTCAGACCACACTTCTACTTTGAGGCAGTCGTCTCCAGCAGGGGAAGTTAGATTCAAGGGATCTCAAGCGCTTTGGTTACGTTCAGGACCTTACATTGAACCTTCTCTTACCCCTTTAGTCAGTCTTTTCGATTTAAAATCATACATGAATATTCTTTGCTCTAAAAGTATCGAAACAAAACACTTGCTACCCTATGAGATAAAGTATAAACAATGAAGACAGCATTAGATAACGATAAAGTCAAAATGCGTAAACGATTCATTTACACTTGTACGAAGTTTATCTGAAGAATAACTTGCAATGTCAGAGCCACCACCCTTCGGGCAATGTCGAGCTTCCCCGATAACCCAAAATATACTAGTATAGCTAAATTTTAAGTACCCTAAGTGTAGTGATCCTTTAATTAACCATGAAGTCGAACAAAGTCTCGAAAAAACCGGAACCCGTGGGAAGATTTAATACTTGACTCAAAATTTAAAATTTTTAACTTAATCTGTATTTGTTTTTCTATTTCAGGCGGATGGCAATAAAAACAAAATGCGTTACACAAGAGTAGCAAATGGCAAGAGGAGGAAAAGTCGTCGTATTCCGTGGTACTGGGCACCACCTTTCCTTGCCTTCTGGGTAGCTCTCTATTTTGGAGCAGTTTTGCCCATCTATCATCACCTGCCGAACGCACTCACCATTAAGGATGAGCACTTCAATCCCGATCGATTTATTGCCGAAAGGGCTGAACAGATTCTGGCGAAATTGGAGGCGCTGGGACCAAAGATTGTTGGCAGCCATGCCAACGAAGTGGAAGCAGTGAATCTAGTCCTTAGCGAGGTGGACAAAGTGAAGAAGGTGATGAACAATGACCTATTTACGATGGAAGTGGATTTGCAAGAAGTCTCTGGGGCGTACGTTCACTGGGAACTTGTGAACATGTACCAGGGTCTGCAGAATGTTGTCGTGAAACTCTCATCAAAGTATTCAAATAGTTCGTCGTATTTTCTGATAAATTCGCACTTTGATTCGAAGCCTGGATCACCTGGTGAGTAATGAAGTCACGTGAATTTCATTTTACGGATGAATTTTTCTATTTTTTTTTCAGGATCTGGTGATGCTGGAGCAATGATTGCGATTATGTTGGAAACTCTACGCGTCCTGGCTGTAGGTCGACAGACATTTGATCATCCGATCGTGTTTCTGTTCAATGGGGCGGAGGAAAACATCCTGCAGGCCGCTCATGGATTTGTGTCACAACATAAATGGGCTAAGAATTGCAAGTAAGTGGAAAGAGGATTGGCGAAGTAGCTTACTTTTAATAGAGCTGCCGACTAATTTTTATTATTTTTGTTAAAAAAAAAAGTAAGACGAAAAAAGCTCTTCACTGAAATAGTTCAACCATTGGCGTCTTGGAAGATGAATGGGCTAAAAATACTGCCACTCATTTTACCACAAAAAAAGGCACAAGTAAAGGATGCAGTAGTTTCTCCATAAGTCAGCAATTTTGCATGTTTGCGTAGGCGGCGTGGTTAGATTGCGCTTTTTTCGAAAACATTTACGTCAGTATCGAAATGCGCTGAAGCTCAAACAGAGAAGCATAGGCTTTTATTCCAGATTCAATTTTTCAGTTCAATCGAGCTGTCAGTGGCAAAACAAGATATGCTTAGAAAACACAACCAGGTAGAGCACTCTATGCATACTTAAATCTTTATGTCCCCATGTGTGTTAGTCGCTGAACTCCTCCAAAACGGCTTCACCGATTTTGATGAAATTTTGGATGTAGGTTTGAGCAAGTCTCTGGATAGTTAAGATTCACTCACAAATATTTTTTCGTGAATAATTGACCGATAAACCATCTGAAAAATAAATGATAAATCTTGTAGCCCCTAATTGTACTTGTAACAGACCTAACAAAATACAACTTTCAAGAAGATCACCATTAACTAAAAAATTATAATGTAGAGAAAAGGAGCAAAGTCGAAAATATGATTGGAAGGCGCAGGATGGAAAGATAGATAGCACAACTGTTTGATATTTTAAGAGTAACCCTCTTCCTAACTTCTACCATAATGGTAGTTAGTACAGTCAAAAGAGGCTGAACTTAAAAAATAAATGTTTGAAGAGTTCAGAGAAGACTGGAAGATCAGCGAATAAAGGCTTATGTCGTGCAGAGAAAGCCTCACATAAGCACCAAAAATCAGCGCCTTTGTTTGAAATTCACTAAGGAATATGAAGGGTTTTCCAATAAGAGCGCTACAAAGGTTTTTTTTAAATAAAACAAAAACGGTTTTGGATATCAATGAAATTCTTTATTCATGTGAAAGTACGTTTGATGCCATTATGTATGAAACTCGATCTCTTTTGCATAGCCACCACGGGCACGCTTGCAGAAGTTCAGATGCTGAACCCAATTTTCGTCGGTTTTCAATCATAAATCGGCCGATACTGCTGCAATTTCACGTTCGATATTCGTACGAAGTTCATCAATCGTCGCTGGCTTGTTGACATAGACCATAGACTTAACGTAGCCCCACAGGAAATAGTCTAACGGCTTCAAATCGCACGACCGAGGCGGCCAAGAGACTGGACCATTTCGTGAGATAACACGTTCTCCAAACTTGGTTTCCAATAAATTGATTGTGACATTCGCTGTGTGGCTTGTGGCGCTGTCCTGTTGGAACCACATGTCCTCCAAGTCCATATCATCCAATTGGGGCCAAAAATATTCGGTTATCATTGAACGGTAGCGATCCCCATTCACAATAATGTGCTGGTCTTGATCATCTTGGAAGAAGTACGGCCCAATGACGCCGCCAGCCCATAAACCACACCAAACCGTAATTTTTTTAATTTTTTCGGGATGCAATGATGACTCACGGTGTACGTGTGGATTGCTGCCTGACCAATACCGCATATTTTGTTTATTGACGGAGCCATTCAACCAGTAATGAGCCACATCGCTGAAGATGATTTTTCGATGAAAATCCAAATCATTTTCAAGTTGTTGCTCAGCCCAATTCACGAACATACGACGCTTCTGGTGGTCAAGCGGCTTCAGTTCTTGCGTCAATTTAATCTTGTAAGGATGTAGGCCAAGATCTTTTCGCAAAATTCCCCACAACGACGTCACAGAGATGCCCAACGCTTGAGAACGACATGTGAGAGACACATTTGGGCTTTCTGCAACTGAAGCCTCAGCGGCAGCAATATTCTCGACACTACGGGCACTTCTTTGTCTCACTGGCATGGGAACATTTTGTACTGTGCCTGAGGATTCAAATTTTTCCACTAGACGCTCAACTGTTGATCTGCTAGGACGATTATGACGACCATAAATTGGACGTAGCGCTCTTAACGTTGAGGCCACTGACTCCGATTTTCGGTAGTAAATTTTAATAATTTCGACTCGTTGTTGGGTCGTTTATCTTTCCATCATGAAATGGCAAACCTTACTAAAGGGAAATGTCAAAAGAGCGGCAAGAAATATGGCCTTGTTTGCTGTCCCTGTCGCTGTACTTTTGTAGTGTCCCTGTTGAAAAACCCTTTATAAGCAAGCTGTGGAAAGATAAGTCTGTGTGATCATACGACGGTTCATATGGAGGGTTATTCTTTTATTATTACCAAAAAGAAAGATAAATAAGCCTGGAGTGTTCATATTCGTTTTGAATACTGGAACGATTATGAAATCCTCAGCTTCATCAGTCTGCGATCTAATTCGTTTTACTACCTTTTTATTGTTTTATATTTCTCACTGTAGCAATTCAGTCTTTTCCCGATTTTTCAATATGTAAACTGATCGATATTTCCCATCCCAACAATGGCGTACCACATCTGTTCTGTGCAGGTTTTATTTTTGCCCAAGCTCTCAATTATCAAAAATTATTTTTATTTACTATTATTTCTGTTAATATTATCAATTTTGTCAAAAAGAAAGAATTCTTCTTGCAAATAAATAGATCAACAGGCATGCAAAGCCATTTTGAAAAGCTGTTGCAAAACAGAGCAAACGAGACCCAATAAAGTATCGGATCCTTCATTTAAATGTATTTGCGATTTTTATCAGAAAATAAGAAACGCCTCTAAAGGGAACAAGCCATTTAGGCACATATTCACATGACAAAAGTCATTGGGTATTAATACCTATTTGGTCTTGCATTGAGCCTTTGGGTAAGCTTTTCGGAACTGTCCACCCTCCGGGCACTCAGGAATAATCAAAGGTCTTGAAGCTTAGCATCGAGTTGACTGCTATAAAATAGTAACTTTGACATGGCAAACGTTGCTTGGCATTTGCTAGAGCAACATTTGTTTACGCGATAAACTGTGTAGTAATATTGGACGAGTAAGGTCCCTAAGGTACCTAACTACACTCCATTTCGATGTAGCCACAGTTAAAACGCGGAAAATATCTGCATCACATTTTTGTATCATACCCACCCAATCAGAGTTCTATTAACAGCCTTCTCGAATACCTTGCTGACTGTCGGAGACTGCTTTGCTTCGGAGTTCCAGAAAGGAAGGATTTTTTTTTTATAAGGAAGGAAAGACAAGTGTAAGATGCCCGTCGGAGTCACCAAAGAGTACCCTATTAAATTCGGCGTTTATATGCATCATGGGGGCACTTTGTTCCACACCCTCAATCGTCATGGAAATTATGCTACAACTGCTTCCCATGGACATAAACTGAAAGCTACCAAGGCAGCGATTAGGTTGACTGAGTGTAACCACTGGAGCAGAACACATAGCCCAGGTCATAATAACGAATGCGAGAATTCCGAGACATACAGACTATATCACACCTATCCTAGACTTCGAATCGGGATATAAAATACTGTTCCTAGATAGGGATAACTGGACGAAAGATATAGTCAGAAAATTTTTCAATCTGGAAGTTTACACGGACGGCTCCAAAACGAACGAAGGCACCGGACACGGAGAATCCGCGAGCTCGCCGGAGATCTCCTTCTTTCTGTCCCTTCGATTGCCCAACAACTACAGTGTTAAAGCTATCCAAGAGGCTTAGCTTACTGTCAATGAATCCGATAGACGGGTTCTCTATCGTCATATACATAGAAAGCCTGGCGGCCATTAAGGCTCTGGCCACACCATCAATTGAATCCAAAATGGTAAAACTTTGCCGCCTATCTCAAGGTGATAACGGTCAGATGTAACCTGACCCTATGCTGGGTCCCTGGCCATAGTGGAATTCCAGGCAATGAAAGAGCCCACGAGCTAGCTAGAATAGGTGTGAGCTTGCCACTGGCAATCAGGAGACCCCTCAATTCAAGCAATAAGCACCATGCTAAATATAGATACCATCAATATCACCAATCGGAGATGGGTGGAACTAGACACCTGCAGGACTTCGAGGCAAAATTGGCCTCTCATTAATTCAAAAAAGACAAGTACACTCCTTAGCCTTAACAGGAATATAATAAGTAAGATCGTAGGAATTATCACAGGTCACTGTATCATGGGCTCACACGCATTTTGCAGGAGCTGCAGGGATGAGGAAGAAATAGAAAGCGTACTACACTACCTAGGCACCTAGCAAAATTCTTTTAAAAAAACAAACTGGTTATAACCGGTAATAAAGTGGGCAATCTCTACAGAGACCACTTGGATCAGGTATTTCTAAGGTATCAGTGAGTCCCCTGGCCAATGAGGAATCGGTGTGTCAATCACCGGTAAGTGATAACACAATGGATCCAAACAGGATCTTGGTGGGTCACAATGTGTCAATCACACTTACCTACCTACCTACTTACCCTAGCAAATTTGGAGTACATCAGGGGAATGTACTGAGTCCTGTGCTGTTCATTATTGTCCTTTATTGTACGCTTGAAGGACAGGTGAAGAAGTCCAAAGTGCGTCAGTTAATTTCTGCTAGCGATGGAGCTTTCATAACTCAGAGCCGCATCAGTCCAAGCAAGATTTAGTATCTTTGCTGTCCATTCTCTGATCCACTTTTGCCTTGAATGGAAAAGTTCTTTTCAAGTGTGAAAAGTTAAGTTATCTGTGAACTATGAACTACACCAGGAGTAACAAACCTTCACATCAAACAGTTGGTACAGTCATGTGGAAAGAAGTGTCCTTCGAACCCTGTCAAAAAAGCAATGTCAATTTACGATCACCAAAAAGCGATAGTCTTAAAAACACTCAGATCCTAGATGAAGCAACAACAGCCTTTGATTGACAGTAGCGATGAACTGATCTAAACACGAGAGGTCTGTCAACATAATTTAAAGCCAAACGAGCCAAATTTTTCAATTATTTGCTCGCCCTTCAAGAGGATTCTAAGACTCTTATAATGCGTGTAGCACAGAGCGAGCGGAAGAATTAGGAGAAGAATGAAAGATTGTGTAGTGGTTTGAGAAACTCAGGTGTAATTGGTTTCAACTCACATCCGTGGTTGGAGCCCGAAACGGGACGGAGGATTTTTATATCGACCTATTGGCTTTAACCTAATTCGCAGGAGTTTATTCGACATTAGTTATGATTTGTGAACTTTAAAAGTTTGGAAGATTTAGCTTAGACACCACCCCGCTGTCAGTGTTATGCCTTCAAAGCAGAGCCATCTACACACAATCTACCCAAACAGCTATTTTGAAAACACGAATTAGGAACTAAGCAGATACAACAACCACTACAACAAAGCCACCCATTAGTAAGACTACTATCACTGGGCGACCAATCCAGTGATAGTGCCATTAACTTGATCCCAACGGCAAATGGTGATTGGACCAGATTCGAAAAACTAGACCACTACTCTAGGAATCGAACCATGGCCTCCAAATTGAATCAATTGAAAGGCAGGCGCTCTACCAACTTCGCCACTCAGCTGTTTAATTTGGGAATAATTAATGGGAATCCAGATCTCAACTTAAATGATTCAAAGATCTTCCCTTTTATCAGCGACAAACACAGTGAAACCGAGGTTCCCAGATCGCCTAGCTACAAATCTAGCATTACATTTTCTTAGAGCTCATTACAAGTTTTTGAGGTCATCTTGCCATTCTTGCCTTATAAGGAATACTTAAACACAAAACGTTTGACTTTATTGGATGCGAAGGAAGAGCCTTTACAGATCTGTCCAGATTCCATGAATTTTTATAATTTTACATCCACAAACTCCACGAAGCTTTCGAGAGTCGTTATGTAGCTTACTTTGTGCACAAAATATGTGACGTTATTTTAAGGTTTTCCAATTTAGAACCTTAAATAACTAACTAGCTAACAAATTTAAGGGTATTCATTACCCCTTGAATACGTGTTTACTTTTTACTTATTTCCGAATGAGGATCAATTGCTCGCAGTAATGTAGTAAGACTTTTAATCTACTTTTTCTAGGGCTGTATTGAACCTTGACAGTGCCGGCAGTGGCAATCGTGAGGTGCTTTTCCAAACTGGACCGAACAACCCGTGGTTGGTTAGATACTACAAACAACATGCCATCCACCCGTTTGCCACAACAATAGCCGAAGAGCTCTTCCATGCAAACATAATTCCCTCGGACACGGACTTTAGGATCTTCAAGAACTTTGGCAAAATTCCAGGTAAGCTAAAAATCAAATTGAAGATGAATAATGTCCAAACCAATCTAGGTCTGGATATGGTGCATTCCTATAATGGATACGTCTACCACACAAAGTTCGATACCATGAGTGTGATTCCACGTGAAACTCTCCAAAACACGGGCGACAATGTGCTGTCGCTGGCCAAGGCTTTTGCTAATGCCCCCGAGCTGGAAGATCCCTCGGCAAGAAACCATACCTACCTGCTTGCATGTTGATTCTTTCTTACGATATGATTCCTTGCAGATTTACGCCAAAGGACATACAGTGTTTTACGACATTTTCAACATTTTCCTGGTTTACTACTCTGAGCTGGAGGGTGCTCAAATCAATTGTATTGTGTCAGCGGTGGCGGTGCTGATGGTTCTTATTTCGCTGTGGCTGATGGCGCGTGTGGGTGAGGTGTCCTTCGCTGAGGTCCTTTGCACGTTTTTCTGTGTGCTCTGGGTCCATATGATTGGGTTTGCCTTGGCTATGGCGCTACCCAGTTGCTTGGCAAGTGCGCTCGATGCGCTCGGCTTGTCAATGACATGGTTCACCAGCAAATGGATGATCATTGGCTTGTACGTGTGTCCAACGCTGTTCGGCTTGGGCATTCCCACGGCGATTTATATAAGTTCCGCCAAGGTTTGTATTGAACATTGTGTTTACGATGAGCTTTAAAATTGATTTGTGATCCCCTTTTAGGACCGTCTTAATATTTCTTTCAAGACCCAAATGGTTCTGCATTCACAATGTATATTGTTAGCAGTGCTGACAATTGTTGCGACAGTTCTGCATATACGGTCCGCTTATGTGCTGATGATTGGAGTGTTGTTCTATGTGCTGCCGCTGATTTTGAACACAGTATGTTGCCTTTATCGCAGAGGTGAGTCATTGGTTGAAAGATGGTTTTGAAATGAGTTGCATTTTTTTGTTGTAATTTTGTTTTAGGATATCAATGGGCGCTTGTGATGGTTGCTTTCCAGATTCCTCCGTTTCTGTATTTCACGTATTTGTCGTGCCTGTTCTTCTATACCTTAATACCAATGACCGGTCGCATGGGAGCCAACACGAATCCGGATCTTTTGATTGGAGGTGTGGCTGCATTGACAACTTTGCTTGCACTGGGATTCATTGTGAGTATTGCATATTTTTTACAACGGTGAAAAAATTCAAATCAACTCAACAACTCTTTTGAATCTTGGTTCCAATGAACCCATGAGTGATTTGGGTATGTCCCATTCGAAGAGGCAGAAAACATGTTATCATTTTTTTTTGAACAGCTGGATGGATATACTGGTGAAAGGCCTCCGGGGTTAATCGATGAGTAGTGATGAGTATAGTCTTTCCAATATGTTTGCCTTTTAGCTTCAAATAGTCTTTTGATTTCTCTCTGAAGGTCAATTCGGTTGAGGCAGTTAAACATTTGGAATGGTTCTTTAATCGCTAATTTTGCTACTTGATCGGCGTTCTCATTTCCTTGAATTTCCACGTGCCCAGGCACCCAATGTTTTGTTAATGTTAATGTTTTTTAAAGCTTTTTATGTTGATAGGCTATCTGTACAGACGAGTGTAGATTTTGTCCCGGCAGCTTTTGTAGCTTGCAGTATAGCTCTAGCTTCTGCGGTGAAGGTTGAAGCAAACTGCGGTAACAAACCTTTTGTGAGGACCCTTTGGTTTTCATCGAAGACTGCAAATGAAGTGCAGTGTTTTGTCTTAGAGGCGTCGGTAAAAAAAAGTTTCCAATGTTGGTTCTTGAATCGGTTGGAAACTTCGGAGAACAATGCCTTGTCGCTGTGTCTCGAGTTTTTTTGGAGTGCGTTAAGATCTGTTACTATAGACTCTGGGTCTTATTGCCAGGGTGGGTGAGTCGTTGTCCTGTGGGTGTGAATGTCGAAGGAAATGTTGAACTCTTGGGCTACGGAGATTGCATTGCACATAGTTGACGGTCGTTTTGAATTTTATTTACGGGATAGTATTTTTTTAGCGTCGGACGTTATTGGCGATTTTTGTGATGATTGAATCTTCGGTAAGAGGAGTGCGGTTATATAGTCGATTCGTTGTTCGATCGATAGTAGAAGAGTATTAAATACTTTCGGTAACAATTTACAATTAATAAGGGTCAGCAACAGCCAAACTCAAATTTACAATTTCAAATATAAGTTCAGTTGTACTTGTACATATCAATCGAGTACATTATCTTTCAAAATTATTGGAATTTTGCTCCACTTTAATGTTCTTAGGAATTTGGTTAAACATTTGGAAACCTCTAAAAATAATAATATTTTGAGCTGATGTTGATCTTACGAAATTTATCTGAATATCTGCAGCATTTCTCAAGGAATATGGTTGCGTTTCGGACACTAGATTTATTTCATTTGCCAGGTACGCAGGAGTCTTTCTACTTTTCATTCTATATATGAATACCAGAGCATTGAGAGCTAGTCTTTGTTTTATATTCATCCATTTTAGTATTCCGAGCATAAAGAAGCGAAGTCAAATTTTGCAATTTTTGTAGGTCTTCTAGTTCACCCTGGCGACACATAAATAGAGTGGTAGAGCAGTATTCAAAATGAGGTTTGACTATTATATTAATATATGAATATTTATTAGCGTTAAAATCGAGAATTTATTTCGTATTCGCCTCAGGAATTCGATCTTTTTTCCCACTTTTGAATCTCATTACCATGGCTGTCGTTTTGTTTAAATTTAGTTTTAATTTATTTTGTGCTAGCCAATTTTCTATTTGTCCTAAGTCCTCTGGTTCCTCTTGTTTCCAGTAACACTCCTTAGTGTAGCATCACTCGGCAATGTTTAAGTACATATTGTATTTCGTTTATGTACACCAAGAAGTGTATTGTACCGAGAACTGATCCGTGAGGTACTCCAAAGTTATCATCTCCGGGTTCTGAAAAAGTATTACTAAACTTTACTCTTTTTTTTCTATGCTTTAATTAGCTTTTAAGCCATTGAAGTTCGTTATCGCATATTCTATATTTTCATTTCGTATGGTATGGTCAGGAAGTATTTTCAGACTTCAGACTCCTCTTATAAAGAAGCCATGAAGCCAAGTGAGCCGTTGCCAGGTGAAAGCTGCCAGCGTTTACTCCTCATTCCTTTCGTATCAAGGAAGATCTACACCCCAGTTATATTCGTTCACAACATTCGGACATTAGAAGGCATTTTCTATTGAATTAGAGGTAAGCCCAAGACGTAGCCCTAGCTTTTGGTAGTTGAACCACGGACATGATATTTGTTACACCACACCTATAAATTAATGTCTCACATAGACAAACAGTGTTGTCTTGATCTTTCTGTACCAAATAGAGGTTTGTCTCTTCCCAAATTTTCATTGCTAAAATTTGGTGGAAATAAATAAAGATAGGACTGAAAAGGAGGTTATAAGATCAAAAACATCAGAACTCAATGACTCAATGACTCGTTGCCAATGAAAGCCAGCTGCTGTACATTCTGCTCTAGATTCTTCTTTTTTCACCGTTATGTAAGCTTTTTAGTGTTTGGTCGTTTTACGGATTGACATGAAATATCTGAATTGTCTGAAAAGGCGGCGTAGGTTCTACTTCTACCTAAGGGAAGTCAAGTCGTCATTTGACACATCCGTGTCAAATTCGGGACAAAGTCAAACCCATCTTCACTCGCAGAATCAGCTTGGAGCGCGAATTCGATTTCGTTGTCATTAAGGAAAGGTCGGTCAGCCATCCGAAAATATGTTACAAAACGCTTTGGAGGGTTTAATTAAATTCGAAACGGCTTTCTTCTTTATCGTCACATTTTTATCCGAAATTCTGACTGCATTGGCTGAATTGAAAAATTATGGTTGTTTTATTTTTTACAGCAGTTGAAAAACAGATGCGAATTTCAGGGTTCAGGGTGATATGAACGTCTTGGTGGGCCCTTTACGGTCCAGTGGAGGTTCCAGTAAAAGAACTGAAACCACAACAGTTACCTCCACAAATTAAATTTCTATGCTTAACCTAAGAATATGTTATTTACGTTTTTAAATAAGTGTTAACTTCAATATTCCACTCGGTTACAGGTTATAAAGCATTTATTTATTATATAAGTTGACCCAACAAACAGTGCTCTGTCCAAACGTTGGCATGAGTTCTGCAAATGTTTTTTTCGATTTCCTTTGCACTGCAACCTACAACAATTTAAAACCAATGTGCACTGGTACCTCCTTTCTCTCCCTTCCGCTTCTGCTCGTGCTGTGTAAAAAACACTTTAAGGGTACTTCAAATCCCTTGAGCACTCGAGCACTATTTAAAAAAAAAAAAAAAAAAATAGAATTTTCTACGAGCAACATATTCAGTCATTGACACAATATTTAGACAGCGTAATTCTTCTTCTTTGATTTGGAAAGCTTTTTTTTCTAAATATTTTTATGCTTGATCTACTGTTCATTTTTTAAAAAAGAATTTAAAAAATTCAATTTTGATAAGTGAAAAACGATATAACCACTGCCAAATAATTCAAACACCCAATTCTGATAGTTAACGCTAGGTATTGCGATAGTTTACAATCATCGGCATATTTCAGCCAATTTTTACAAAACTTTAATAGGTAATACACCTAAACCTTCCTATTGAATCCGCTGCTAAAATCCCTTTGCTAGTTTTTGAGTTTATCGCGTTCAGACAGACAGATAGATAGGCAGGGGAACGTTGTTTTTTCAAATATTGAGTGATGTATCATATTTTTCATGAGCCGCAGTCTTTTAGACTATTTTATCAGAAAGCGTGCTCGGAAAAGATCCCAGAACATAGGTGCCTCACGCTAGAATAGATGCCTATTCCTTAAATACTCGACAGCTCAGGATCAGTTGTGTTTAAATTGCACATAATTCTTGAGCCTTTAGCACGAACTGACAGTCAATGAAAATTGAAATATCTTGATTCGATATCGATTTCATTTCACGCTGTCTATATACTATAGGATACAATAATCCGGTAATTTAAAAGATACCTTTTGAGTTGGCTAGGTGCCTAGTCTGTAAATAAAGTGGCAGATGACAAGACTTAATAATTCTTAAGGCTGGTTGTCTACCGTTCCAGTGTCCAATAGGTGTGTAGCAAGCGTGTAAAAGCTGATTCGAGTTTCTATTTCTTCCGAGTTATTCTCGAACTTATAAAAAGAGAACTGCTTCCTTTTCAGGACTGTTATCTTGAGAAGTTTTTGGTGCTTTAGTCTTCTTTGAGGACCCCCTTTGAGGAGGTTCGGTTCGGAAGTATTTTTTGCTTTTCCGTAGTCAATATCGTCCATCTATCTTTAAGCCCGTTCAATTCAAAAAGATTGTATTCTGGTTCCTGTTTCAATTTTGGAAAGTTACAATCGAAATTTTAACTTTCTAAGCTGTGAAAACTTCAATTATCGTTCGGGATAAGCATTTAAGTGCAAAAGTGTTGATACTAGGCCCTGGCTTCCAAAAGACCTGACCTGTTATAATCCCCAGAATGAATAAACGCCGAAAACAAAAACACACCAGCAAAATCTGATTAATTGACATGTGAAAAATGTTTGAGGTTTTGTGTAGCAAGTCATCCTAGATGATACCTGGATCCTATTTCTTCGAAGAATGCTGGTTCTTCATCTGCATCTGGGGGAAAGAGTTCCTCTTGCAGCAATGCCATTGCGTTGAGGTATCGGTGTTCGGGTATGTGTCCTTGGTTGGCCATGCTGTTGACGAGTTGATTGGGATGGTCCTTGGCGGTGGCTACGAATTTTTGAAATAAACCAACCATGTACCGGGTTATGGGCTTGATTTTTGATTCGTGGCAGACGTGTTTCTTGGTGATCCTGTTGTAGTGGAGGCCAGTACATATGCGCACGATCTTCCTCTCGAGAAAAGCAAGTTTCTTGATGTAAGTCTTCCAGGCTGTGAACCATATGGGGAATCCATAAGTTAACACCGGCCTGATGAGCTGTTTATATAAAAGCAGATTTGTCTTCTGGCTGAGGCCGTTCTGCTTGCGCATTAAAGGGTAAACCCGATGGAAGGAGAAGCAAGCCTTGTGAAGAATTGCATCCACATGAGGGTTGAACTTCAACTTCTCCGTGAAGTTAACTCCAAGGTACTTAATCTTTGTCGAGGCCTTGACTATTGTACCGTCCTGGAATCTAATCGTGGTGTTGCGGTAGTTCTTAGCGGACCTTGTTCTACGGGAGTTGGCCGGCCTACGGAAGAACATCAGCTCCGTTTTCCTTGGATTGATGCGGATTCCCCAATCCTGGTAGTATTCCTGTAACTTTCTGATATGGGCTTCAACTCTTCGAGCTACTATCAGTGGTGAGATTGAACTTGCGTACGTGGGTGAGTCGTCCGCGCACAGGCAGCATTGTTTTGAATTTTCCAGTCCGGCTTGGTCCGATGTCAGAATGTTGAAGAGGAGAGGACCACCCTTTGATCCTTGTGCGACACTGGCTCTCATTGCACGAGTTGAAGATTTCTTGTTGTCTACCTGCACGGAGAAAGTCCTGGAAGTAAGGAAAGAATGAAGGATTTTTATGAGTGACGTTGGAAAACCTAATTGTGCCAATTTAAAAATTAATCCGTGGACCCAGACAGTGTAAAAAGGCTTTTTCAATATCCAGGAAACATGCAACTGTAACCTGATGATTGTTAAGATGATTGTTAAGAGTATCATCATAGGATGAAGGGCCGAGTGTTTTTCCCGGAATTGAAATTGAATGTCCGCTCACTTCTTGCAAAGTCTGCCGCCGTATTTATACCAAATTTGATGTCTGTAAAGCAAAAAATTTACTGCATCAGACGTTCCACTCGGCCACAAATGATGTTATCTTAATCTGCTTTTGACAGTACTGCTTTTGACCACGGCCTGTCAGGAATGCGTGGAGGTATATTAATTAATACAAAATATGCGCTCCCTAAAAGCTGTAAAGAAATCAATCCGAAACCAAAGGCTTTGTATGTGTATGTTGATACTCGCAAGGGAATCAAATCCTTAAGGGCACTTCATACAAACAAAAGCGGGAAAACTCCTCTAGACTCGATTTCCGTGATGGACGAACTATTGACATTCCTTCAAGTTTGTACGGAACCTTCGTTGCGCGAGTCCGACTCGCACTTGGCCAGTTTTTTTTTTTTAATTATTTTTGGCCCATCATTTCAATACTCTACTTAAGTGTCGAGGACATTCAAGCAACCACATTCTGTCAGAGGATCCACTCGATTGTTCGAGTTTTTTCTAAGAGTGTGTTCAGTAAAACCCTTAAACTGGCGCTAAGTCTTTATTTTACATTAAACATTTTAAACTACAAATTTCAAGAAATAATTAACAAGCTTAACATTGCGAATTTTATAACTTTGTCTTTATAGATTCCCGTGCTTAACCTTTTCCGCAAATCCGTAATTATTATCAGCTCCTTGCTGTTTATTACTGTGGCCTTCCTTGTTCTTACTGCAACACCTTTAGGATTCCCATTCCGGGAGACGACAAACGTCGAACGGTTCCACTTAATGGTAAGTCCATCTTTTATTTCACTTCACCTTTTTTATGTTTATGGAAATTTACCTCCGCAGCACCTTCGTCGAGTCTTCCATGAAGCTGACCTCTCCATTAGTCTCAATGATTCCGGATATTACTTTGACCCGCAGGACCGTAGAACGGGTCAATTTAGCACCATAAAAGGTTCAAACTGTAACTATGCTTATCTAAAAAAATTTAACAATTCTTTTTTAAATTCTTTCTTCTAGATGTATTCGATACAACAAAGCTAGTAGACATGGCCAAGGAATGCAATGAGAAGATGTACTGCGGTTTCCCTATATTTAACCATCGCTGGAACAGAGCCAAGTCGGTAGTTGCCACAAGGCTCGCCAAGAAAAGCTTACTAAACGTTCTCTTTTTTTTAAGACTCCACGCACAATGGCTTCCGTCCGATGACAATACCATCCCAAGATCACCAAACCTAACCATGCTAAGTAAAAATATCACTTTAAATGAAACCAACAGTGTTCGGTTCGATTTCGAACTCAGTGGACCGCCGCATATGGGCATTTTTATGAATCCACTAAATGAATCGAAAATAATCGACTGGTCCTTCCTGGACACAATGATTCGCGATAACTGGAGTCCACCGTACTTTATATTCTTTACAATGGCTAAGGACAAGTCTCCCCTCAAATTCTACATCGTCATCGAGGTGAGAACTGAATGGGCTCTATTTTTATCGCATAAACCATTTCTCTTTTAAATTATAGACGCCCAATAACGAGGTCGACACAAATAGAACGACTCCTATACTGGAGCTGGGCATCGGTGGACACTACATAAGCTTCGAGCACAAACGAAGCTTGGCAAACAAAGCGTTCCTGCAAAGTTTCCCGCCATATGCATACGCCATGGAATGGCCGTCCTCATACGAGCGTTGGCTCTTCTAGACCAGTACTTCTCAGATAGTAGACTTTTATACTATTTAATAAATAAATCTAAATTATTTGATGTTAAACAAACAAATGGTTTATCGATCGAATCACAAAGGGTGAGTCCTAGATATTCATTTCATTTGGCTGCGTCGGCATGTTATCAACACATTCCCCTCCAAGGACATGTCCAGCACTGGCTGGCAATCCCCCATCCTGTCGGTTTTTTAATTAATCGATTATAATTAATTCTGCGTACCGTGGTTGTTGTACTTATATATTTTTACCCGGTGCTCTGTGCTCCACGGGAATAATTAATCGTGTGTCCATTCTTTACTTCGTGCACATGTGGTTCAAACGTGCAACGGAAACAACGACTTTAAAGAGGACGGATGTGCGTCCATGACCAACTTTGATGGCAGAGCGGAAACAAGACAACTGTGGACAAACGGAATGCAAAGTTGACCTCGTTTGTAGGAATATCACGACCATTCTGAAGTGTTATTGGTCTGGAAATTGGTATGCAAATCCGATAGCGGAAGGAGCGTTACGGTAATTGAATTTGATATGATGCCGGGAAATGAATATTCATAATACTTTCTGATGGTTTTCTCTTACTCAGAATCATTTATCGAAATGGTTCTGAGTTCAATTGATCCGATTTTGAAGATTTCCTCCAGATACAGTGATTCTACTAATAGGGTCGTAAGATTACCATTTAGACCGCATTCCATTTCAGTGCAAGCTATTCAGTTGAGAAGTGGTTCCACTTATCTATATATTTACTTACTTCGATGGTGCTGCTGTGCGTGGTGCACCCTGGCCTCAATCACAGTCTCTCCAGCCAGCTTTATCCTTAAGAAATTTCTCTCAATTCTATTCCAAATTGACTGAGGTCCTCTACCGTTTAAAGTGTTCTAACCCACTGGATAGTGGCACACTGAATCTTCTGAGTGCATCGATTTCGCTGTACAGCCTGAGTTCAGCTTCGTTAAAGCTTCCAAAAACTACAGACTCGAAGTGAGCAAGATTAGGATTGGCTGGAGCATTATATTCCATTCTCTCGATGTGGCCGAGATAACGTAGTCGACGGATTTAATCTACATTTTGTCCCCATGTTTGCTCAGTTGCTTTGCTTATCACCCAGCATTTGGCTCCGTAAAGCAAGACTGGCAAATCAGCATTTTGCCGAGCAGTATTTTTGTCCTTCGTGTTAGGAGTTTAGCATGGGTTTATTCTCCATCACAACCTCGAAATTGTAGCTGTCAATCGAAATGTTTTGGCCGTAATGATGTTCAACGGATCTATATTTTGTCTTGTCCTCAATCGCCTTCAATCGCCTTCAAAGCTTCAAATATGGCACGCTGAGAAGGAGCAATGATATCTTGGAAAAGATGGTACCTACCGTGTCGACACCTGCCCGTCGTACTATCTATTCCAAGACAAGATTGAAGCAGTCACATGACATTGCAGCTTCTTGCCGAAATCCGGTGCATGTCTGGAATAGTTCGGATATTTTGGCTCCTAACTGCACGGTCCATCGTGTACCAGATCAGATTTCCCGGCATCCCAAATTCAGCCATTGCGCTGTAGAGCTCGAAGCAATGTTTTAAGCAGAAAAAATAGATGATGGGTATCGACTTGAAACTCGTCGGTCTCTTGGCGATGTGTAAAAATTTGGTAAACCCTTGATTTACCGTGCTTGATTTAAATCGCTGTCCGATTTGTGTGGAACAAAAAGGCTTTATATTTTCACTTAGTACGTTGGATAGGATCTTATAGCCGACTGTTGACTTCTTTTTCTGCGTGCTTCGACATCATCGCACAGATTTTTTGTCGGCAATGGTTGGAAGCTTAAAGTGTTCTCGCCATCGTTCCCGAATATTGTCCAGTATGTTTGACGATGGTCTTGCGAGAATTAGCATTTTGCTTGCTGCCGCAAAGTCCGTGAGTCGGATGTCTGGATGTCTGTTGTAGATTCGTGGTCTCTGCTTTCCGACTACTCCGCCGGAGATGATTTATTGACCAATTTTTTCATTGAAATCCCCTTTTAGGTTTTAAGTCACTTACTTTCGATCTTAGCCTTTTTCTAGGCTTTCAGTGGCTCCGGAAGTGTGTAGGGTCCTAACATTCGAGGAGCATACCCTAAGATCATTATCCTTTTTCGTGCCGTGTCGTTTTCGTTGCAGAAAGAGGAAGTGGCTTTTTGCTGCATACATTGGCTCACCTCCCAACGGTTGCTGATATAGCTATCTTGGGTCGCCACGTGGAGGCTGTATGTCAGCTTGAATTTCCCAAGGATAGGGATTGTAATTGGCTTCCGCTTGGTTGAAAGCAATCGGTAACTGAGTTGAATTCTCCAACACCCCGAAAAGACCCGGAGAGCTACAGTACAGAAGATGGGAGCATTCGGGGTTATATGTGTAGTTTTGTGGTGGCAGTTTCGGCATACCGATAATAGTTTTGAATTTTGTTCCCAATTACCACAAAATGTAGTTTCGTGAAATCGCCAAACGAATAGACTGGAGGATGATGGGCGAGACCAGCTACCAAATCTGCTTGTTCATAGGATTTAGTTCCGACATGACTTGGGATGAACATAATTTAAATTTTATTTTCAGCTCTGGGAAGGCAATTCCTCCCGATAAGCTATCAGAGCAGATGACATGATTGCCACACTCTTTTAGGACCATTTGCTATGATTTGCTGCTAGGGCTTCTGCACTGAAGATGGCCTCATATAAGACAAGTGCGCAGAAAAGATAATCGATTCTGTTTAAAGGCTCCAAGGAGCATGTGATTGAGTTCTTTGTCTTATTTGTCTTTAAGGCAGGTCCAGATCTTTTGCGAAAAGAAGTGTTTTTTCGATGGCTGATTGTAGACGTTTCGGAGTTGTCCTGCTTTCGCTGAAGCGATTTTCTTGTCAATGATTGAATGCTGCGGGTATAAAGGGCTTTATGCGGAGGATAGAAAGTGAAGTTTCAATTCGTTCTTCTTACGGGGGAAGCCTGGCTTCGACTTATATTTATTATATAGAACAGAATATTAAACTTATTAAATTTGCTCAAAGTGAAATAATGCAAGATAAAACCACTTTCATTTGTACATATATTTCTAGGATGCAGTCATCCTAGTCGTTTCCTTAAACTTAACATATTTCTTTACTTAACTACTCTTTAAAGCCTACGAGTTTCCACTCATAATGTTCCTCACAGTTTTATCAAATTTCCTGTAAAATTGCAACAGACTATTATTGAGTTCATGAACGTAAAAGGAATAGTACCTCGAAGTAAGAGACTCGCCAGGAGCGTAGAAAGGATTACAAACGGCATCCGTGTAAAGAATGTGAAGATTTCGAAACATCTTAAAAATAAAAATGCGACATTAGAAACTCGTTTTTATCTTAAACAATCCACTTACCGATCGAACTTCGTTTTCCCTTAACGCGATATTCCCAGAGTCCACAACGATAATAAACTTGATCTTCGTATTTGTTACGAATCCATAACTAAAATGGGAATATTAAAGTGTGTAGATTTCATTCAGTAGAGTATACATTTTATGAGTTTCTGTGGAGTACAACAGTCCCAAATAGAGTTCCTTCGATTCTGGCGTGGCTTTGGGTTGCGGCAAGCACTTTTCCTCTACAACATCTAAAGCCGCATGCACACGATACTGGAGTTCCAGCTCTTTATCCAAATCAGTCGTGGCCAAGTACAGAGGGGCATTCTGTAAATAAAATTTAAAGGCTTCATCATAAATACTAAAAACGAGGCACCCTGTAACTATTGTCGGCAATGTAGTTCGCAACAAAGTGTCACCAGAGAATCTGACAAAGAAAAGATCTTTCCATAAACTTTGAGCAAATTGCGCCTGATCCTTAACTAAACTTAAGTTTAAACAATAAGAGCTATTTGTATTTCGGTCGGTTAACAAAATAGTCCCAAAACAACCGGGCCAAAACATTTGTTGACAACATAAACAAACTCAATGCACTTATATTCGTCTCGCTCTTTCCCATATGTCACGTACGACGGAGAAAACTTTTGACTGCAGCATCAAAATTTTCAACTCCCCTGCTATCTTTCGAAAATCGCGTATTTTCCACCGCAAAGCAACCAAATTGATCAGTGCTGTCGCCCCAGATGGTAAGCTAATCAATGATAGTTGTAAATTTTCCATTAAACTTACATCTTTTCCGATAATTGAAATACAAACAGCCATTTCCACTTTCAGAATAAGAATTTTCCTTGCTAGTATAAATTAACAATCAACTGTCAAAGTAAAGAAACGTCAAATTTAAATCTCTTGTCTATGCCACTGCCACCTATGTTCCGACAAAATTCCAACGAACCAAGTACAGAATGGAACCTGAAGCCGGAAACGCAGGTAGAATTGAAATTATCCGTTCGGGTAATTCGATGGAGAAGGCTTTTGTAATGTTCGTTAATGGTACTAGCCGCGTTCTAGCCGTCTACTGGATGGATTTCAGCGGAAATCCGAAACTTTATATTCGCCTTCGGCCAAATGGTGTGGTTGAAATCAATACATTTCGTTCGCATGCATGGATTTTTCGCGACGCCTACACCGGCGAGACTTTTCAGGTTCAAAGACAGAGTATTTTTTGGGCACAGCCTTACTTCACTCGGAATCCCCGCAATCAAAACGAAATCATTCCGGCAAGGAGGCGGTTTATAGTGCATATGCCACTGAGGACGTTGCGAGAGAATATGCTCTGGTATGTGGTGCGCAAGTTGAAGGGAAACTCAGAGGATGCGATTAAGGGATGTGAGCTGCCAAAGACGCTGAAGGAAGACTTGTTGTTAGTTCTAAGGAAGGTTGTGACTTTTCGCACAGCTACCGATTTAGGGAACAGAGATGTTCGATCTATTTGAATTTTGTAAATCTCAGATTATCTATTTTTTAATAAATATTTGATTAAGGACGAATAGTGTTTGGTATGATAGAAGATTTTGTCGGAACAAGCTTGCTACAGCAATTAGCAAAATCCAGTCTAAACACCGAAAGGAGCATCTCCTAAAAATTATATGCTTCCAGTTGCACTTTTAAGGGCCCACAGTACTTGCGTAAACAAGAAAAAGAACTCTGGATGAAAAAACAATGGAGTCCTTACACAAGAAGGGTCCCGCGCCTCCTTAGAGTAAGCAACACTTTATTTCTTAAATTTTAGAATTTTTAAAGCATCGCCCACAAATAAACAAGATTAGGCCAGACAAAGTAAAAACTCATTGGCTTGCCTAAATCCTTCCCCATTGGCTCAGTGGTCTAGGCGAAAACTGTTTTTCCGTTTATTAATCAGCGTCGCAGATTACACAGTTTCCGAGCCAGATTTAGCGAGCTCATCTGCAAATTCGTATCCTGCAATCCCCCTTGTGTCCAGCTTCACTTTGTTGTGTCTTGGAAGAGATTGCCGAGCATCGAAGTAACATTTAACAGTTTTTAGATTGCCGAAAAAATACCTGATTATAATGAAAAAGCTTCTTAGACTGTTTTTTGGGGTTGGCAGTACGCAGTATGTGCTTCCCCGTCATAAGATTTTTTGCTACAGCTCCGAGGAATAAGAAATTCTTGGCGTTGGCAAATTTTAAGACTGTGATGATCGAGTAAAGCGGCTACAAGAGAGCTTAGCTCTTCGCTTTGAAATATCACTGCAGATTTTTTTAAGTTATTTTTTGAGAATTGGAGCTTTGCCCGTTCCTTTTTGGGAAAATTTTTACGGAACGATCCTGACTTGAAAGCTTAAAAGGTCCAGCTGGTGCAAGAGTTAAAACCGCTTAACCCTTATACGCGTCGTAGGTTCGGTGAAAGGGCTTAAAACATGATCCAGCTTGATCCTCATTTTCAACGTAAAATTTGTTCTCCGATGAGACCCAATTTTAATTTAATTGCCGAATTTAGAGTGGAGTAAGCCGATAAGTAGTTATCGAGACGCCCTTACATCTATTGAAACTCACCTTTTGGTATGCTTTATGGAATGATGGAATCATCGGCTCATATTTCCTCAAGCACGATGCCGATATAAACATGATTTCTGACTTAAGTGTTCCTTAGAATGAAATTGACGTAACAGTGCTTTGGTTTCCACAAGATGACGAAACTTGCCACACCATCAATTTATTGTTGCAAACATTTGCCGAGCGCATAATTTCACGTAAGGGATCTGTAAACACCTTTTGATTACCTTCTTTGGGGGTATGTGAAATTATTAGTGTATGCCAATACACGAGAGGCGGACGATTCGGAAGTCAACGTTCACTGTGTTATTGCTGATATACGGCCACAGTTGTTTGATAAAATTGTCGAAAATTGGACTTTACGATTGTGCTTTAGATATTGAATGATTCTGCTGATGTTCAAGAACATGAAACTACTACTGTGTCCAAAAAATAAGGTGACATATGAATTTAAACTGCGCGCGTCGAAGGATTTGGAAATTTTTCTTTCTTTTTAGGTTGGTAGTACTGTCAAAGACATCTATGTGAAATTTCATGTCAAAATATATTCATAGTGTTTGAGATACGCGTCGTTTTGTGAGCTGCTAAAAGTGAGTTTTTCGTTTTTTGCGATGTCGAAATTTATTGAGCAAAGAATTTGCATTAAATTTTGTTTGCGGAATCAATTTTCTGCTGCGGATACGTTGAGGATGGTGCAGAAAGCCTTTGATGATGAGGCTATGTCTAAAAAAATGTTTACAAGTGGTATAGTGATTTCCAAGCCGGCCGTGAACGTGTCGAAGACGAAGAGCGTTCTGGGCGACCATTAACCTCAACCGATGAAGCTCACGTCCAACATCTCAAAGATTTGGTGTTGAAAAACCATCGATTAACAATAACAGACCTTGCTGATGAAGTTGGCTTACTTATCGAAAGGCTCAGTCAATACCATTTTGAAGGGTGCTTTGGGCCTCAAGCGCGTCAAATCTCGACTGGTACCGAAAACATTGAATTTTTTGGAAAAAAGGCGTCGTGTTGAAGTGTGTGAAACAATGCTTTCCGACTACCAGGATGTGATGAAACGCATTATAACTGGCGATGATACTTGGATCTATGCTTACGATCCCGAAACAACCGATCAATCGAGCGAATATCGTGCCAAAGGAGAGCCGAGACCAAAAAAACCGCGCCAAAGTCGCTCAAAAATCAAGGTCATGTTGACTGTTTTCTTCGATTATCGGGGTGTTGTGCTTTATGAATTCCTTCCAACCGGCCAAACAGTCAACAAGGAATATTATTTGAACGTTATGCGTCGTTTGCGTAACGCTATCCGCCTAAAAAGGCCGGAATTGTGGAAAGACAATTCTTGGTTTTTATACCACGATAATGCACCATCCCATACCGCACTCGTAATTCGTGATCATTTCGCCAAAAACTCAACCCATCTCCTTCCGCAACCACCGTATTCACCTGATCTGGCGCCGTGCGACTTCTGGCTGTTCAACAAGCTCAAAAGACCGCTCCGGGGACACCGTTTTGATACGATAGAGTAGATTCAAGCCGCAGCGAAGACGGAACTGAAGGCCATCCCGAAAAGTGACTACAACCAGTGTTTCAAAGATTGGAAAATCCGTTGGCATAAGTGCATTGCATCGGGAGGGGATTACTTTGAAGGGGATGAAATTGATTTGGAAGAATAAATAAAGAATTTTCAAAATTAATACAATGTCACCTTATTTTTTGGACACAGTAGTATGAATCCTTTGACTTAACTGCACAAACGAAAGTTGTAGATTTTGGAAAAGACTCAAAGTCAAGCCCCAACAAAAGTTTAAGATAAGGTTTATAAACTTTAAATTACTGCAGAATACGAATGGGTTTGAGATTAAATTTTTCCACTTCCTTGTCAAATTGTGTTCAATTTAATCAATTAGGGGGGAGTAAGCTAAATTCGTACGAAAAAAGGCATGCTTTTGTGAATTTTTTGTTTAATGAATTTGAAAAAATAAACTTGCCAGCGTTACCTCGTAAGTTATGTACAAAAATAAAAAAATTCAAATTTCAAAAGGATCGGTGCAGTAGCTTCGAAGTTATGAGGGACACCGACTTTGAAAACGTGAGTTGTGGGGAAAACGCTTAAATGTTTTGAACACTTTAAAATCTGGTATAAAACGTTCATCCGACACGTAAAAAAATACTCATAACTTCGTTAAGTCTGCTCCAATCGACTTGAAATTTCGACACAATATTCTTAAAATGCACATTCAATTAAAAAAAATAATACCTTAGCCTTAAATTTTACGACGCATTGGTTGTCGTTCGGAAATATTCCATCGAGTTTTAGGCAGTCTTCTCCTAGTTCTCGGAATAAATGATGAAATTCAAAGTGAGCACCTCGTGATTGGTCAATGCAATGAATTCTTTACTTTTGTTTCCGTGTGTAAGGAAACCCTGGTATTTCCTTGTATTTTCAGTTAGTTGCACATTAAAATATAAGGATTCATGCTTTTTCTACTTAGTTAATTAAAAGGCCGACGATCTGTTTGCATCTGCGATTGCTTGATCCTTAAACCGGAAATTGGGTCTTTCCGTTCTTCTTGAACTTGGTGGCTTAATTTTGAAGACTCTCTTGGCTGGAGCATTTTTGTCCATTCTCCCGATGAAGCCGAGCCAGTGTATCTGACGGATTTTTGCTTTCTGGACTAAATCCATATCTTTGTACAGCTTTTCGAATTCGCAGTGATACTCATCCAGTGATGCCCAAAATAACAGGTGTGTACCCAAAAATCATGAAAATGTATCGTATTTGTCGCAATAGTGAAAACAATTTCAAATACTTATTCAATTTTCAAGTTAAAAATTGATGTATTGCTGTAGGATATTAAAAAAAAAGGAACATATGTTGGTTTCAGATGTTTGTTCTTTAGACCGATATTTCCCTCGGATGCTCTGACGCGCCATAAGGCTCAGAGAGTCTGGATGCTGGACGTCAACACCCTATGGTCATAGCGCTATACTTGATCTTATACCGAGAGATTTGGTATCTTCACCAACGGACTATACGGTCCCAAGAATTTATCCATCAAATAACTTTGACGCTCTAATCCCAGAAAGAGCGGAATGGAATAGTGGACAGATATGTAAGGACTTTAACTGGACAATCTACACTGACGGCTCTAAGATGGGCGGCGGAGTCGGTGCGGGTGTGTTCTCAGAATCTCTGAACATCTGTAAAGCCAATAGACTGCGCGACAATTCCAGCGTTTTCCAAGCCGAACTATTTGCAATCGGGGAAGCATGTCCAGAAGGTTGCCGTATGCATTGATAGTCAAGCAGCCATCAAAGCTATTGCCTCCTTTACTTCACATTCAAAATTAGTACAGGAATGCCGAGCTGAAAAAGCGTCGTTAGAAGGTCAGCTCATTTCCCTTATATGGGTTCCCGGCCTCAGTGCCATCCCAGGTAATGAGAAGAAATCAAGGAAAATATGGCCGGAATACAAACAATCAAAAACAAAAGATCTCCCTCGGTGACCCCGACATGATATTGCTAGATTAGTGGCGGTCTGCACAGGACACTGGCCGATTGGAGATCATGCCATTAAGCTAGGTATCCCACACAACTCACATTGTCGCAGCTGCAAAAACACAGCTGAGAGGGAGACCCTAACACACTTCTTTTGCGACTGTCCGGCTCTTGCTAGAGCCAGACAACGGGCGCTTGGTAGACCCTTCTTCAACTCTATTTATGAGATTTCTGCTAAGGATATTAAGGAACTAATGTCCTTCTTAAATACCTCGGGCTGGATTTAGAGATATCTCAAATACACCAAAATAACATCATAAATAAGGTTACAGAGCTGTGGTATTAAAACGGCACATAGTGCGAATTAGGTTCTCACTGAACCACCACTTTTACCTACATACCTAGACCGATATTTAGCTCCAAACCCATTGTTCAATCAGTTATTGGAATCTCTCCACAGGTATCGATTCCCATCGGCTCGCCTAGATTGCCATAATTCCTCCTTATTTCTGAACCTGTTATAACTCTTGGCGTCAGCCCACAGCTTTTCTATGGACTGACTTCAATACAATTTTGCACAAAAAAGGACTTCACCACTTTTGCCGGGTGTATGGGGCATGTCTTTTTCGGCGAAATGCATTCTTCCTATCTACGGCAATCATAATGTTTTTTTAATCAAGAAGATGGGTCCAACGCCGTACTAGGAGAAACAAACCTAAAGCGTAACACTACCACTTCCATGTTTGATCGTTTTCAACGTATACTGCGATTAATATTCTTTACCTCTTGGCTTTCTAACATAGCTATGGCTACGATCTGATTCAAATAAATTGAATAACACAAAATATTTCGGCGATATCTTCTGAGAACAGCCAATAGTTTCCAAAAAGTAATGATAGGTTTTGCCTTTCCGTCGCAAGGACTTAATCATGGCTCGAACTTCATCGGATCAATATGCCTTACATCCCATTTTCAAAACGTTTTGCTCTTTGAATGTACAATATTAGGAAATTCGCATTAATAAATTTTACAAATATTATTTTGCACAGCAAGGGAAAATTATATGATAATAACTGACAGAAAAATCAAACAACACGAAGCTAAATTAAAAGAAGTCAATTACTTCTTTTAACTTACTTTGCTATCTCTATCATCTACTCTCGTGCTCCTTATTTGTGTGCTGAGGAATTTCGTAGCTCTGTTCTTCAATCCAGTCTGTTTGCACACTCAGAAATCTATCAATGTCGTCTTACCGCGAAACAACGTCATCTTTTTACATCAAATATTATTACAGCCGAAAAAAATAGAGCCAGTTCTTATTTACAAACTTTGTTTTATTGATTTCTTAGCTTTGTTTTTTAATTATGTATTATTTTTGAGTAACTATACTCTTTGTGAATTACAATGATATTATTTAATGTTAAATGCTATTAACCTTTTACTTTGTCAATTGGCTTGCTTTTTGCTTTTGTTTTGCTTTTGCGTTCTTATTTACGATAAAAATTAGAATGGAATACTTGAATACTGGATTCTTCGAAAAAGATAGAAGAAAAAAAAACAAGGAACTACAACAAAAGTATGTTAGTCGAGGAATTAAAACAGAAGTAAAACAAGGTTCATTTGGTGAAGCCTAGTGCTACAAAGTTCTCCACAATGACAATAATCAAAAGCTAAGCTTATAATTTATCGGAAGATAGTTCAGCACTAGACTTTGGACAAACAAATTTAATGCCAAAAGATATTTAACTGAAGTGAATGTGAATGTCTTGCGCGAAAGTCTAGAATATGTATGCAACCTCTGAGGTTTAACTTCCGCTGATAAAGGAAAAATATAAGTAAACTGAAACTGGGTTTTCCTGTTTGTTGTTATTTTTAGATCTTTGCATCGTAACTAAAATTTGGCTTGGTTTTGTATTGGAAAGTCAGGTCGGCTGATTGTTTCCATATGAAGTGTCGTACAGTGCGAAGATCCATATTCGGATCGACAACCTGAAGAGGGTAAACAGAAACTTGGATGACTTGAACTGATGGATGAATATATACAAGAACTTACCACATCGTTGCACTGCAACTCGATTCGGTCTTCCGGTGGAATTTGTGAGCCTTCAGAGTTCGCGTCACTTTGACTGTTTTGTGAGGAGTTCGATGCGTTGCCGCCACTGGGAGTGGTCTCTGCGCCCAGCACCTTCTCGAGGACATGCTCGCACACTTTCCTACACTGTATGAATTCGTTAGCCACCAAGCGATCCTGCAGTAAAAATTGAAGTCATCAAAAATCAAAATAAAGAAATGGAAGCTTACAGGAGACTTACCTTTTTAGTTCGTTCTGGCTTTACCATTGATGGATGTGGCTGTAGGAAGAACGATATCTTGATGAATTTAGGAGTATTCTTTTCGATGACTACGTCCGTCACCCACTGCGGGACAGTTTCGTGTAGACCTGTACTTTCATTCTCTCCAGCTGCGTCTCTCACCAGCAAGCGGCACGTCGTTCGACCAGCTACTTCACTGTAAAGGAACAAACCCTTTTAGAATATGCAAAGGCTATCGGACAATAAGAACAATTACCTGAATATTACAGGAGTATGTTTTGGAACTTGAAAATAACCGTTTCCCTTGATATCCGAGTCTAAGTCATCGGCGGGTAAGCTATGAGGTGGCCGCCAGTATTCGAGTAAAGCTTCAAGAAGCAGTTTACCATAATTTATCTAAAAGAAAAAGAATGCCCATTATGGTTCTCGCCGATCTCACTGAGCATAGAGCAAATACTTTTATGTCCGACGTTGGTTCAGCTAACTCAGGAAGACCAGCTTCTATGGACACCCACGCTGCAAAGCAATCCACTTCATCTTGACCTAAAACAATTGTTGGCATCTAAAAAAAACACGATGCTCATTTATTTGCCTACTACTTGTTTGATTGGAAACTTACACCAGTTTTGAGATCAACGGTAAACCAATTTGGAATGTAAACTCTGTGATTTCGTTTCTTAATCTCCTCCTCGTAATCGACTTTGCCGAGATCTTCCTTTTTGACTACCCGCAGCACATCGTATATTGCCACGTTCTCCTCAGTATCCTTTGTCACAATATGCCGCTTATCATTTAACACAGTTGACTTCTTGATTGCCGCGCCACCTATCAAAAAAATTGTGATCATTCAATCTTAATTCTATTACCTCCTTTTCCTAACCCTTAATGCATGTGATTTCGGTGCCCTTCATACTGCCGTCTGTGGCGTTTGAAGAACTCAGCGAACTCTTGTCGTAGTGAGGCAGCTTCCATAATCGAATATCCGAGTTCCACGTCGTGGCCCACACGCCTGTTTTGTCAATGTCATAGCACAGACTGAGAACAGGCGCCTGCTCCTCACATACCAACACACTATTGCTTGGATTTCGCAGTTCGGTGAAGAAGATCTTCTTGTCCCGACTGCCGGATATAACGTATTGGAAGTTCTCACTCATTAACAACGCCCATACTCCTTCTGTGTGGACGTTTATCGTTTGAATGCAGCCTTGTTGGCCTAAATGCCACAGCTTGATGGTGCCGTCCGAACTGCCAGACACAACTTGTGTTCCATCGGGCGAAACAACCAAGGCGCGAATATTTTCCGTATGTCCTCGCAGTTTCATGATTTTTTTACACATGCGTGGGTCCCATATCCGCAGGACGTTCTCCGTTGAACCGCTTACGATTACAGTGCCCGAAGGATTCATAGCTAAGCTATATATTGAATCCCTTGAGCCCAGGAGATTTGAAGCTATTAAAAACAAATTATATACAAAACAACCGATGATGTTGTGGGTTGTGGAAGCTTACTTGAAACAGTATTGTTACTGGCAGTCAAAGCAGTTAGGGTATTGACATCCCATAAGAAAATCGATTTATCTAGACCCGCACTGGCCACCTTTTTGCGAAGAAATGTAACTATTTAGATAGCATCAATGGTTTTGGTAATGTATTTTAACTTACCTGTTCTCTGTCTTTGGCGTAAGCCAGTGCTTGCACATAATCTCGGTGAGTTTTAAGTGTAGACATACAGAAGCCTTGGTGGGCATTCCAAACCTTTACAGTGGTATCACAGCTGGCACTAATCACTGTAAACAAAAACAATTAGAAAGACGAGCAAACATGCGTGAGATTGATAGCATAAAGGAACAAAGGGCAATAGGCAATTATTTTAAGGGGAAAGATTAGATCTTAATTGCTTAACGCAGCAAAATATTGCGTCCTTTAAAAAGGGGTAATAGGAAAGCCAAATTTAGACCAGGGGGAAGGGCAATACATTGGCATGTTGATTATTTTATTTTGCAATGCAATCTGTTTTGGATCAGTATGCCAAAACTAAACAGCTGAATTCGACAAGCTGTATAATTCTTGTTTGAATTCCTCTCTTAAGAGGGTGTACTCAATCGATTACTTTGGGCCCTCATTTCTTTTATGTGGTGTAATTCAAAGCATTTTTTTTCTCAATGCATAATGTTGAAAGGCATTTCTTACAACGCCATCGGATTCTTAATGAGCATTTGCATCAGCTTATCCATCTACTGAGCTTAAAATCAGTGATCATGCCACGTTTGTCATAGAAGTGGAATTTTAAAAGCGAGTCGTTGAAAAGCTTAGATATATAACAGATCATCATTTCCTCGTCAACTGAGAAAGCTGTGAGGATCCAAATATATTCGGAAAAGTAATCAATCGAAATGCCCGGAGTTCCTAACACAAAACAGCGACACTAGCTGGGACAACTATAGAAAACTTAAAAATCGATATTAAAAAGAACTGTCTAAGGCGAAAAATAATAATATAAAAAGGAAACAAGAAAGCGTAAGTTACCAAGAGTCTTTGTGGAGAATCATTAAGTCTTATGTGCTGAATGAAAAACATTAAGCTCTTCAAAATACAGTGTTCAACGATGAGTGTATTAAGGGTGACAGAAATATAGCCGCAAAATTCAACAAGTACTCTGTACAAAGCATGGCAGACATTACGATTCCGTTTTCAAAATTTATATCAACACGCTCAAACACATAACAATATCAGACATTATACAAGCTTTAACTAAAATTAATACAAAAAAGGGATGTAATAAATATAATCGATCCAGTGTTTGAAAAGTTGATAAATCTATCAATGGGAAGTGGTACTTTCCATGACACATGGAAAGAATCAACAATCATACCAGTTGAGAAAATTGAAGGAAGCAGTAAATTTGAAAACTTTCGTCCTATCATCGCCCTCGCAGTCTACGGAATAGTTTTTAAAAAAAAACTATACAAATTCAACTCGAAGAATATTTCGACGCACACAAACTTTTTATTGAAAACTTGAAAATCAGGCTTCCGAAGAGAACACATGTGTGAATGAGCGCTTAACAACGTCCTAATAAGCTGGAAAGAAAGATTGCTGCCAAGGACAACGTGATTGCCGTTTTCCTTGACTTGAAAAGAGCCTGCGGGACGATCGATATGGATATACTGCTGGTCAAACTTCAAGGATATGGTATTAAGTGCAGCGAACTAAACTTGTTTAAATCATATTTAAGTGGTGAACCCAATGATCAAATGTAAATGAAGTGATGTCTGGCAGTACTGAAACATCCATGGGAGTTCCGCAGGGATACTAATTTTTGGGCATTACTCTTAAATTTTTTACATAAACGACATCGTAACTGTGCTGAGATACTCGCAGATAGGACTTTTTGCCGATGATGCTCTGATCTACATATCTAGAAAGGACCATAATGAGTGTGAACGTTTGCTGCAGGAAGACTTAAGTAGAGTATACATGTGGTTGAGAGCAAATAAGCTCAAATTGAATGTCGATAAATCTAAATGAATGATAATTAAATGTTAAATTAATGTAAACCTTGTCATTGCAAATATGCGAGTAGAACAAGTCGAAAGAATAAAATATCTAAAAGTAGTTAAAGACTACGAAAAATGTATCGAAGAAAATTGGGTTTCTTAATAGAATAAGAAAAAGGATTTCGCTTATGTGCGCAATAAATGTTTTAAATGTCATTATTAAACCTCACTTTGTACCTGTGTGGGGAAACCGTCTTAAAAAAGCTACAACGATTACAGACCAGGGCGATAAAAGAATCTTGAAATGTAATCGATATACCCCCAAAAAAGTATGTTAGCTTTGATTTCATGGTAGAATTAAACAAAGAATTGCTGTCAATATATTGTGCTTTAGTTTTAAGATCAAGAAACTCTTCCAGCATATATCGATAATGTAGCTCAAAATAGCATTGTCTATAAATGTTGCTGATTTTTTAATACACTACCAAACGAAATTAGATATTAAATAAATTTTTCAACAGTTTAAAATAGAGTTATTGAATACATCAGATGTAATTTTCCATATAACTTAACTGAATAATTTATTTATTATATATATTAGAGCAAATATATAAAGATATTTATGTATAAATAGCAGAGATCTGCTTAATAAACAAATAATTACCATACAATATTGTTTTGATATTTTTTCTGAAAAATGGTCAATGTGATCATTTGCCATGGCTTTTAGTTAAAATACAGGACCCCTTTTTCGTATCAACAAAACGTTTAGTCAGAAATATATTTTTGCAAGTTCGTTCAACCCATTTAGCCTTCAGGCATTTGTCATTGTTATAACAATCATGTTTGTCCAAAAAATCCACAATAATTTTTGCCTCGACTAGCAACTCTGTATATATTCAATGATTGGTCATGAATGTCGACGCCCACAATACGTTTATTGTACTCATGAAACAGTTGTTGGATTTCTACTTTTTGTTTTTTTAAACCGACTCTTAACTTTACCTCTGGGTTCGACAGACGAATAGTTTGTAGCCATGGTAACACAGACTTTTTTCGTCAGAACAAGAATTGAACGATCGACGGTTTTGTTGCATCATTATTTTAGAGTCGTTTAACGGGCACTATTTGTCCTGTTCTCCCGAATAGTACCTGTAACTCGAAATCATTTTTCTTCAAGGGCGCAAAAAAAAGTCATAGCTTATGAAAAAATTATCGAAGAACACCACAAGGCCATCAGGATTCTCGCAAAAACAACAACAATTCTTAAACCCAAATTGAATATATAATCGTCAATAAATGTTTGTAACTCGTTTAGCTTGTCCATTAGAGGACGTACCTTGAACATTTTGTCTGAACTTTTTGACGCCTTAGAATTATCCGCAAAATGAAAAAATCGCTTGATTTCCATTAATCGATTTTTACCTATGCAGCTACATCTTCGTCTAGCGACCAGTACATCATCTCTCTTCGTAATTTGTGGCATCTGCTAAGAATCAAAACAAGAAAGAAGTTGCTCATTTCTTCTACTGTCAACAAATTGGTTTGCCACACGATGCACACGACAGGCTGGACAAATGCAAATCTGACGAATTTCACTCTTAAAACTTGTCTTATTTTATCTGTCACACCCGGATTTGAAATCAATGAACACACGGTGTGCATCGATTTGGATCACCTGCGTGAATTTTTAAAAATTTGCGGCAGTGTGAAGATTTGATTGAATGAAAAGTTTCGAGGTCTAAAACTGCAGAAATATTGAAGACCTACCTCTATCTCTGTATATGACGCAGTTAGGACGATCTCATATCTTAAGGACCGGACGAGCGTATGATCTCGTGAATTTATGTGCAAGTTTCCAATTGTTTGTTTCGACGAATTCGCCAGGAAAACAGTCGTTATTGGTGATCTCTTGCTATTGCAGGCAAGCAAAGTTAAATCACTTCATGACCGTTTTCGGGTTCGATGTTGGTGTTGACTTGAGACTGTCATGGGTCGATCGCAGCATGATAGATCATAGTAAACTTTTACGATCCTTGTTCAGTCAATGCTCTCAAATCATTTTGTTCGTTAGATTGATAATATGAAGGGAGAATTTTTTATGAAATGAGTCTTAAGACAGTCCGTCCAATGACTGATAATTATTCAGAAGTTTATAAGCCTGACTAGACTTAAAAAATCGTGAAGAGCAAATAGCATGTTCACACATAAAATATCTCAAAGTTAATTATTCCCTTCTCCTTTATTATGACTGATATCACGCCACATTTTGGCCATTACTTCAAGGTGAGCTTTATCTATCTTTGATTGATTGATCTCCTTCAACTCTTCGAATGGCTAAAACGGCTTACGCAGTTGCGATAGTCGAATAAAATTTGATAAGCAAAGTGTGTTTCACACCAAACGCACAAATAAGCTAAGAACAATTGCAACAACTTACAGTTACGTCCATTGCAGCACAAGACAATGTCGTTGACCCAATCGTTGTGATGTTCCATACTTTTAATATATTTATTCTGTGATTCTGTTTCCTTTGTATTCCATACCCTGATGATTGCATCCCTCCCTACAAAAGAAGAGAACACTATGAACTGAACCACTATCAACCCCACATTTGCATGCACTTACCAGCTGAATAAAGTTTCCCATTATTCTGATCCAATTGTAGTGCATTGACTCCATTTCTGTGTTGTTTCTCTTCGGCATCTCGTATGACAAATGATACCTGCCAAAAATCAAATGCATTAAAATGGAAATTTCACTCATCAATTGGATATTAACGGCAGAAAAAAAAATTGTATAGTAAAGCCAAGAGCCGTGTTACCGGAAGAGGGGACCACCCAGAAAAAAAACACACGAGACATAAAATCTTCACCGGCTAGTTCTTGGCCATTGACTAATCGTACAAGGGTTCGAATTGTCTTAATCGCGGAAAATCATGAATTGGATTACTTTTCTCTTTACGATTTTGCGTTGCAGAGCTTCATTGAGGTTAGTGTCTAGGAATTCACCGAAAAAAAAAACCTCTACCTTAATGAAATTTCAATTTACCTGCATTTTCTTACGCGCCCCTTGACAACCTTTGTGCGTCAACATAATACAAATGGAGCGTTTTTTTATAAGGAAAAACTAAAAAACTTGTTATCTATTGATTTGTTTTTCATTTATTTATGTAAATTGGATATTTTCTTGTAATTTTATATAAAAAAAAAAATAGCTTCATTAACCCATCTGTCAACAATAAACAAGAATTATACTAGAATGAAGTTCGTTCGGGTTTCCATGTGACAGATAGACGTCATGTAGAATTACGAATGGACTTGCCAATAGGAGTGGTTTTTGTTAATGAGTCAAGAGCGAAAAAGTTACAAACATGGATTTACAATAAATCTGTCAATTCACGTAACGTCAAAATGACGTAAAATAATAGAAAAAAATTTAACGGACAAGATTAGCAAATAAATTTGTTTACAAGGATAAGAGTTTGAAAAGGGTAATCGTCAAATTACAACCCGATCAGTATAAATTGCTGAGGAAGGAAGTCTTGGGATATTTTTAAAAAAAAGAAGCTGAATACTCATAATGCTCGTAACAGATCATCCTTCAACGTCAAATCGCTGATTCAATAACCTGAGCTGCTACTGAGCACTCTACTCTCAGACACTTTCAGACTCTACTACAGACCAAGCGTCCTCAATCTGTTGATCATACATTGAGCATGAAATTTTAGGTTTCTCTCAGGAGGAACATGACTCTTCATTTTTACTCTAAGCTAAGCCTGCGAAATGTAATGAATTTTTCCCTTCCGGGCAATAATCACTTTTCATCAAAGCCCTCCTCGCAGGTGGGAACAATTATAGAATGTTATCCAATAGATAATTTTTCTTACAACTGATCTCCGTATTTATTCAGCTGTCTGGTTTATGGTCCAGTAGAACTGCAAAATTAGCATTTTGTTGGCTGATGCTTTGTCCGCCGTGTAAGGAGTTTGTTTCCTTGAATTAGACTCTGTTCAATAAGACCATTTTTACTTGAAGACAACAATTGAGCTTATCCACTTTTAGCTTCTTCTAATTCTTAGACCTGTTTTTAAAAAACTTGTCTTCCGTCGAATTGCCTTCCATTCTTGTCGATCCCGGGAACGCTACTTCCTCTTATCTAATCGCAGCTGGCATCCGCATTTGCTTGATTTTTAAAATGAAGGTTCGAACTTCCTTGGCGTCTCGGACCTGGGGGCTATGATTAGAAGATCCTTTTTGCTGGAACATTGCCTTCCTGCTTATCGTCCAGCACTCGGCTCCATAAAGCAGAACTTTCAGGATCAAAGATTTATAAAGCATACATTTCGTCTTCCAGGAGTTTTGAACCCATTTCTTTCGCCAAACCAAAGTGGCAGCGGTTTCCTACGGTCATTCGTGGAGTTGATATTTATTTCGAGGTAGGTTAATTCCTTAACTATCTTGAAATCGGAAAGCGATATAGAATACAGAAATTATACGAGTATATTTTTATTACGGTGGGTGACTGTCTCACCATGGCAATTGTGCTGACAAAAAGCCTCCACGTGGCACCCACCCGCAGAGGTTCTGCGTACGCTTAATACCTCAAGCACGTTAAACACTTATTGTTATGAAAGAGCTGACTGCTCTGTTGAATTGGAACACTTGAAAAATTGATTTAGAGCCCTTCCTTCCAATTCTAGAAAGCTGTACTAAACATGAAAAGGAGGTTCAAATTTTGACGGCAGAAAGAGAGAGAGAGAGACTTTCAAATACGGATGTGCTACCTTGGGATTTATTCAACCTTATTCTTGAACAGATATTGCGACAAGTCTATCTAGCTTGGGGATACATAGATATTGTATTCATCGTTGGCACCAAACTACCCACATTGATGCTTTCTTTGCGACTGAAGAAGAAACCAAATGAGTTGGTTCTTGAATTATTGAGTATAAAACAACATGTATGCTGTCGACAAGACAAAACATCGTACTCGAAGGACCAAACTACATACATTACCTTCGGATTTACAGTCTTATTTAAGAGGAGTGCGAAGAGAGAAGCTATACAATGTTTGAGATCTAGTCTGGAAGGAAAAAATTGCTTGGCCCTATTGGGCAAGCGGACAAGAATACTCCAGCTAAAAGTGTCTTTGTATCACAGTCAACCGCTAAAGAAAAATGGAAAACATAATATTCTCCCGCTCAAAGATCAACAAATCGCGGATTCCAAGAAGCTTGGTCTAACAAATTGGACGAAGCTTTCTCGGGACCGTGAACAAAAAATCAGCTAAAATCATGCTCTGATCGTCCAGGGATCAATGGCTTGATAACTACTGTCGGTAGTACCCAAACAAAACCAGTTAATAAAAATTGCATTCAAAGTAGACTTGGTATAATATTTCTTATATTTTATTTTGATAATACATTTTATGTATGATATACAATAGCTCTTCTTTTATAAATAATTAAAAAATAAGAAATAAAATCATTAAAGAATGAACACAAATAAATGGATTTTGTAGATACGAGGCACCGATCATTAGGTACGACACACGTTTTAATATATGTTCCCAAAAATTGCTTTCCAATCCAGGTAACAAGTTTAAATAAATTTTATTCACTAAATAAATAAAAATAGGAAATATATTATAGTCTTTTCCTATTCTTTTTAATTTGAAAAACAACAACCATTTTATGGGAGCAAAAAATAAAACATTATTCTCATTGCAGAACGTCTTAAATGCTTCATAAATAAAGTCATTTTTTGTGGCATAAAATTTAATTAGTTAATGACAATGGATTAATAATAGTTAATAAAATATGAAAAAATATATAACATAAATATAACAAGTGCATATTTTTTTGTTGTTTGTTTAAAATTAATGTTTAGTCTTTTTCGTTTCTTTTTGTTTTTGTTTTGTTCTACTTCTTCACTTCATTTCACTAATTTTAAATATTTATAATTAACTAGTGACATTATTAATGGTATAAAGCTCTTTTCAGGAATTTTGTTTTTTTTTGTTCAATATTTTTTCTGTATTGCTTTAATTATTCGAACTTATATCCTAAAACAAACTTAAATTTAACAAATAACAAGTGCAGTCGAAGAAATTCTCTCTTAATTAATTAATTAAATAAACTATGACAAACGACAGGGAAGAGATGAATGTTGTTTAAATTTTTTTTTTGTGTGTAAAGCTTTCATTTTTGTTTAATTAAGTTTTCCTTTTTGTTTTTTTACTAAATTGAATTCGCTAAATAAATACTATAAAGATTTAATATATTAATAAATTTATAAAATATTTTTGTTCCTTTCTGTCTTTTTCTTTTGCAATAATTATTATTATTATATTTTTCAAAAATATTGTTCTCTGATTTTTTTATTTTTGTCGGTTGCTTTACTCATCGTCAGCTTCCGTGATGATGGAGTTTTTGATGGTTGTCTCCTTTTTAAGGAGCAATTGGTTATAGTGCTAATAAAAAAGAGGATGCTAAAATTAAGGCATTCGATTAGAAAGATCTTAATTTTACCTCTTCATTTTGAATTTGTATTATTCTGTGTTGGATTTTAGGGGCAAGTTGACAGCTTATCTGCTCAAGATCATCTAAGGAGGCTCGTCTCAACATCTAAAAGGCAGACAAAGTGAACTCATAAAATGAAATTTAGGGTTAGGATCAATGTAAATTTACCTTAGAAGCACTAGTACTGTGGTCAATAGACTTTGAGTTGTGACAACTCGAAAGCTTTCTTATCGGTGATGGTCCGTCTAGATCTAAACTATCTAACATTTGTACCATGCTATGTCTGCGAGATAATGTAACCAAAGATTGTCTATGCTTTGAATTGCGACATTTCCCTGTTCGCATATTAATTGCCTTAAAATGATTTTGCACAACAAGTCCCAGTTCTGGGCAAGAATCGTCATCCATCTACCAAAAGCTCGAAAAATTAAGGAGCGCACTTGACAGTGTTTAGTTTTCCTTACCAAAACTTTAGCATCCTTAAACATAGTAAAGCCATCACAACCACCATGCATGTAGCTCTTGATACAAATTTTGTAAATCTGATTTAAGTTTAGGAACTCGTCAGCGATTTGAACCAATTGCGGGTCTATTCGCCGTCCCGGCGGTTTTGATGGATCAAACGCAAACGTTACACCGGAGACCTAAAACAAAACTAGTCAAAGTTCTTGATTTTTCAGCTTGAAACAGCTTACCTGTGGAAAACGTCCCTCTAACTTGGGATAACTCGAAACAGCATTCTCTAAAGTGGCAAGCAAACATTTGCCTGTGATTTCCAGTAAAATCAAAGGATCCCTCATTGGAATTATATTGATGAGATCCTTCATTGTAAATGGACCTGGTGGATGGATTTGATCGGATCGGAACGTACCAGAGTTTATGACAACAACATCGGCTCCCGTAGCGGCTAACACAACGTCACACACCCAGTCACCGAGATTTGTCTCCTGCGTTCTAATGGCCGAAAAACGACCATCAAGCTCTACACTAAAATTACCTAGCACCTCGGTCATTTTGGCCTCTATAACATCTGAAAGCAAACAAAATTATTGAATTTCAATTCAAAGTACCGAAGGTAGTTACTTACCGGAATATTTAGCCAACTCGGACTTCAATTCAGGTTCCTCTTCATAGGCTGATGTCACATCGACAGATTCCACATCAATCTGAATCTTACCATTCTCATCTCTTTCCTTATTCAAAGTTATCTTTGAGAATTGTCGAAAATCTGTTCCAGATTTGATGATCTTTGTTCCATTTATATCTTTGATCTCATAGACATGATCATGTCCACCTAAGATAAGATCAATTCCAGGACAATTTTGTGCTAGATTTATGTCGTTGGGAGTACGCATATGCGTTAGTGCAATAACAATTTCACAGCCTTCGTTGCGCAGCTCTTCGGCCAGTTTGTTGCCAGCCTCCACATAGTCAATGTAGGTAACTTCTTGGGGATCAATTGTGGGAAGAGTTTCCAGCCATTCACGTTCAACCAGGCCAATAAGACCGATTGAGGTTTGGTTATGGAATATGAAGTGAGTTATCTTTCCACCTCCCAGAGGTCGACCGGTTTCGTTATCCACAACGTTCGACATAAGCCATGGAAAGTTGGTCTTTTTGATTAAATCACTGAGGACATCTAGACCGTGATCTGTAATAGGAAAAAGAAAAAAATCAGTCACGTGCGTATGTTTCTTATAAGGCAATCTGATCTACTATAAATTTAATAACCTGTCCAACCTAAAGTCACGGTTCCAACTTATACGTTGACCTTAGTCATAGAATAAAAATCCAAAGAAACATACTGAGAAGAGAGCTGCAAGCCAACCTTTTCCGAAATTGAATTCTTTAAAGTCGCATGCAGGTCATCAAAGCAAACTTGGTGGAAAAGGAACATTGCAAATCACAAAGCGAAATACGTAGGATTTTCAATGCAGCTTTAAACTGAAGGAAGTTTCTGGAAATCATACGAAACCAGTACATGTAAATTCAAGAAATTAGCCAGAGCAGAAATAAAGTGAAAAAGATCTCAGTGAAGGAGCCACTGAATCACCACTTTGCTCAACTTCTACCAAGCCTTACCAAGGAAGTCAGGACTAATGAGATCAGACTTGAATTAGAGGACTCAGAAAAGAGGACAGAAAATAAACAAACATGAGCAATCTCAACAAATCAGCAAGTAAGATTGTTTATTCGTCGCCTTCGAGTGTGTCGCTTCTACACCGTTTTCATTTTTATTCGTACAAACTCTAGTATTGGATCTAAAATCTTAAAGTTTTTCAATGACTCTAGCAATCTAGAAGCAGTAGGCTAAGGGACCCTTAAGACCCTCAATTTCAGCGCATTTTTCCGAGTCGTACTCCGCCAACTAGTCAAAACCTAGCGCGTTAACCCGAATGCCTCGAAGAGACTGGAACAATTCGTAGCAGAAACGGAGCTGCAAAGCCTCATAGTGTTTTTTTCCGGTGAGATTATTGCTGCTACTATCGCGGATGAACCGTCTACGTCGACGCCGACAAAGTCCCAGCCAATTGACTTTTACATGATCCATTGTGGAAAGTCACTTCATGGTATTTCACTTATGCCGGACGTGTCTTCGGGCTACATTTTTTCTAGGAATGGTTCTTACAAGACACTGCAGCCACATAGACAGCCAAGATACCATTAACGCAATTTTGAAGCAAGCTTTTTTGGGTCGTCTGTGTCATTTTGCAGTAATACTGGCCGGCAAGATCGTTTGACTTGACCTTTTCAAACTTCTTTCAAACGAATTTATTTTTTAACTCATGGATCTATGAGAACAAGCCACAGATTCTGGAATTCTACAAGAATGTAAGAATTAATCAACCGAAGATGTTGCAAAAACGATTGAAAATGGGCAAAATAAAAAGAACCAAATAGCCATCAACTTTGCCGGCATCTTCTTCATTGTTACCATAAAGCAATGGCTTGAAGGTTAAAGTACACAATTGAATAAAAACTCTCGAAATTATCTCATTTCATTTCAACGTTATAGCAAAATAACATTGGGTGAGTGTTTTTGAGCCACCCTGCATGTTTTCATATTTGTATGTTGAAATGTATAAAATATAAAAAAACAGCTCACTCGAAGTCAACCAATTAATTGAATTTAACGAAAGTAGAAACAAGACTCAATTTGATTTTCAAAAATCGCTTGGCAAGCTTTGTCCGACTTGAGATCTTAGTTCATTCACATCAACCTTTTATGTTTAAAAAATTGTTTCGTACATTCACTTGAATATTATGTAGGTTTCCTTGAATCAGTCAACTGTTTTTCATTTCTTTTAATCTACTTGCTGATAGTTTCCAAGGCTATTGATTTGTAAGCTGCTTAAAGGCTCTTGCAAAATGTATTTTTTATTGGAGACTGCTCTTAAACCTCAGTCTCAAGTTGCTCTCATATGTGCTCTTTTCTATTAAGGGCGGATGACTGTTCTTTATAATCCACGTACTCTTCGTAAGGCTTGATCATGTTGCATTAACATGTTTTCAGCAAGTTTAATTTTCAAATAAGTCTGCCTATATAGTATTTAATCTTGCTTCACTTTGTCGACGATCTTCAAATGTTGCAAAGAATTTCGTACTGCGACTCGACCTAAAGGCCTGCAGTGTTTTAACGCCTTTCTGCTTCGAGTTCAAACGGTTGAAGTTTGGATTTTTGGGAGCTATAAATCATCTTCCCTGTTGATTAGTTATTTTATATTCAGGATTGTCCTTTAGTTAAATAACAGTTTTTGAGAAAGTTTTGAACAGACGTTGTGATTCTATTAGTTTTAAGGTTATTTTTTTGGTCAATTAATGTCGCTTGTCGTTTTGTTTTATTAAGCTCTTCATTGGTATACTTGTATGTAATGAATTCACTCCATTTTCGTATTTTTTTTGTAAGCCTAAGCTTATTTCCACCATTGTTCTTGTGGGCTTTATAAAGTGTCTTCTAAACTTTAATAGATGATAGTGGTCATATTGTTGAAGCTTCCTCTGAGAAATTGGCTGTATTTTATTCAGTCTGTTTTGCCAAATCAAATTTTGGACGGATAAAGAGTTCACGTACAAATATTAAAATATTATAAAAATATTAAAATATAAGAATAATATGAAAATATTATAATTAAATTAAAATATTAAAATTGTGTGAGGGAGAATCCGAGGCAGACCACAACTTGGCGAATTTTGCATCGTGATATGGGCCTGTAACCGTACAAAATTTAACTGACCTAGGAGCTGAAGGTAATCAACCATAGACAACAATGTGTGAATGGACTCTGGAGCAGTGTGAAACTGACCCTATTTTTCATCGAACATCTTCAATGATGAGGCTCATTTCTGTATGAATGGGAACGTCAACAAACAAAAATGTATTTGGGACGAAACCAATCCACATGGGGTCCAAGAGCGTCCCCAATGCAATCCCGGAAAAGTCACTGTTTGGTGTAAACTTTGGGCTGGCAACATCATCAGTCGACATTTCTTTCGCTAGGCCACCGTCAACGGCGAGAGCTAGATGCCGAGGATTACCAACTTCTTTTGGCATGAATTGGATCATATGTACATACAACGACATGTGGTTTGAACAGCATGGCGCTGTTGAAAATCTTTACGAGCGATTCGAGGGCATGGTCATCTTACGTGGAGGTGATGTGAACTGGCCACCGAAATCGTGCGATTTGACCCCGATAGTTTTTTTCTTCTTGGATTTTCTGAAGTCGCAGGTCTATGTATCTTAGCCACAAGCCAGAGCTGCCCTCAAAGCCAACATAACCAATGCCATCAGTTCAGCCTGATTTATGGACATCTCGCGCGCCACCCATAGAAATGGACATGGACAATGGTACCGATAACCCTTTCAAACGAATAAAAAATGTCGATGTATCTCACATAATTTTTTTTTTCTAAAATAGCCCACAAATTAATACCATCTCCATTGAAAATAAAAATAGAATTTTAAACTTACCAAAATCATGGTTTCCAAAAACGGCACAGTGTGTTTCGAGTGCGTTCAGTACTGGTACCATTTGTTCACCCTGCGTGAAGGTACTCACTGGAAGGAGGTTCAAATCATAAAATTCTTTGGTATTATAAAATCCTTTTGTACTTACACATGCTTGGTGAAAATATGTCGCCACTGAAGAGTATTAAAGGATCGAAATTTTTGAATGATCTCATTGCGGTGCAAAATCTAGCAGCGCCACCTACCGGCTCAATATCCGAGTTCGCCTCAATATTATAAACATCGTTGTAATGCAGAATGGTCAGCGGTTTTAGGTCTTTCATATTGCTGGTCTTGGACTTCTCCAACTGACTGATGATTGAATTGTTTCGATGGATTTGTTTTGGTGAGTCACAAGACGACGCTGGATTGTGACTCGATATTAGTTGGTTCGATGGCTGATGATTGTTCTGATGGGGATATTCCTCGACGCTGCTCAAATCAAGATCGTGCGACATAAAATTCGGATTTGTGCTTTGTATTTGTGAGACGGCACGTTTTCCAGCTTCTCGAACTTCTATTGAAGCCTATTTGTTAAAAGATTTATTTTTTTTTTTAAAAACTAATAGTATATCTGTGGTAATATCTATGCATATAATGGCGTTCAAAGTACAGAAGGCGCATAGATAGAAAGAAGCAATGATATGAGAAAATAAAGCGTCAATATGGGTAAGTTTGTCCTTCTATTTGGAAAATAAACGATGAAAAGGATTTTCGATTTGAGAGCAAACGAAAATGTGATCTGATTTCATGAATACAATTATGTATTAATTTTGATTTTCTAAAACAGGTGTATGGGTGGATATCAGCGTAAATTAAATATCTGTTGTGCAAATGAATAGGCAGACACTGTGTCGTTTCGGTTGTATTTTAATTTTTCACGTACTTGCGAGTACGTTGAAGATTCAACAAAAAATGACTGTGGTTTTGAGCGAGGACCAGGCTCAGTATTATTTGAAGTCAGATTCGTACTCAGTCGTTAAGTGTGGAAAGAGTGTTGGATTCGAAATTGTATAACTTCTTAACTTAACGCATACAAAAGTTTGAAGTCATAAAATAAGTACTTCGTCTTCAATTTAAGAAGATTTAAGCTCAGCAAAAATGCTTGTGCAAGGAATTAGAATCTATTTAGTATAGTCTGGGTAAGTTATGTGATTCTCTGTTTAATATATCATAGGCTCACTGAAAACATGTCTGTTGAAGCTTCATAATAACAAAGCCGGAATTATACTGCTAATGGAAAGGAAGAACTTATATGCATTGAACAATGTTGAAGTCAGCCTACACTGATCTTATATCATTCAAGGTGTTAATAGTATTAGGGAAAGGAACTTATCCTGATTCCACTTGCACACTTCGAGATGATAAAATGTTTTCAAAAGTCTGTTTCGTCTAGTTCTTTTTAATCATCATTTTATGGTGTTCAGTTAAAAAATTTAAATCTGTTTCGAGGGGCCCTAACTATTTTCAAGCCGAGACAGCAAATATTTTATCTTCCTCGGTCTACGAATTGCACCTTCGCAGCTTCGGATAACCATTTGTGGTATCTGTCCAGAGAAAAGTTGCAATTTTCCATCCACAAACAGTATGTGAATAATTGTATTCTTATCAGCTCCTATATGAGACACATTGACTAATTAAAAAAATCAAGAAAACCTTTTGTGTGACTCCGACGAGAGAGCATGCCCGATGAATGGAATACCACTTCTATCCATCCCATTTACAAAAATCGAGCCAATATCTTGCAATTACTATCAAGTTACATCCCTGTTTAATATCGCATACAAAGTCGGACGTCTGACACCTTTCTCCAACCCAAAGGTCGCAGATACCAGTTTGACAGGAGATCATCGACTTCAAAGAAGCGCAAGCCAGCATGTATCACACTGATGGACAAATTCGGGATTCCAGGAAAACTGATCCGGTGGACGAAGATTCACTGTAATTTGATATCTTCAACCTCATTCTTGAAAAGGTGTCGTGATGGGCTGGTGTCAACATGGAGTGCAAAAAAACCCGATATGTTGTACAAAAAAAAAGACAGCTGAGCGGAGCCTCCGCAAGAAAATGAACAGCCCTATCGTCGATACTGAACTGTACAAAGATTTGGATCGAGTCCGAATGCGAGTGGACTACAATGCTGAAGCTTATTAATCGCATCCAACAGACCCCCAAAAAAGGAAGACCGAAAACATGTGTAAGCATCAAGCAAATTGATGAACTAGTAGCACCATGCTCGGTAGTAAGTTAAATTGACACGATCCCAGTCTTACACGTAACGTCAAAAACAAAACATCCATTCTTACATGTGCTTCCGAGAACACTTGAATGCAAGATTTTGATTCCATTTTTTGAGTCTTAAACAATTTCACAGTCGAATTTTCAAATTAATAGATGATTAATACAGTTCGTTTGCTGTCATTACGAGGCGGGCTTTCTTCTGTCTTAGCCTGAAGGACAATAGAAAAGACTGATCCAAAACAAATACTGACGGTAATGTTTTGATTTCTTTCAAGTACACATGAATATCGTTTGCGTTGATCCTATCTTTGGTGTGGGGTGCAGTTGTCTTATGCACAAATAAGTCCAAGAAGAGAGTTCTAAGACTAATATTTTAGTCCGAGCCTAAAATTCTTAACTGAAATGAAGATGACAGCAGTAATAACAAAACAAAGATTAGACAAAGACTTCATGCCTAATTTGATCCTACGAAAACCGACAAACATGCAATGTCATTCAACAGACAGACCTTAGACTACCTACAGCAACACGAACAATCGTTCATACGTTTAGCTAAAGTAAGAAGGCGAAAAATTGAGTTTTACTTGAGTAGGCTGTATGTTTGTAAACGATGAAACTAAAACGCTCCTCTTTCTTGTTTTGTTAAAATTCTCCAACACACGCCAAATATGTCGCCAAAGGTCAAGGCCACGACCCATTCAAACAACACTCGACGCCTGCTCAAAAAGAAATTAACAACTTATCACACAACACGATAACTAATCGTTAAATCCACACAAACAAGATTTAATACTGCGGAAAGTCCGGCCGGCAATAATTAACCATCCAGTTAATACCATTCCTGGTAATGAATATTTTATTTGAAAGTAGGTCGAATAAACACACCACACATTGATAACCTAAATATCTACAAAACACAAAACGCAAGACACGTACCAAAACGAGCAAAAAAAATAAACAATAAACAAAAACAAAACAGATTATGAGGATAATGAACTAATGAAAAAGGTAAACAAATGATGATAATTTATTCAAAAACCACTTAGCGCCACTTCTTGAAGACTTTAACAACATCAATAGCATATCTCGGAAACTTACAAGTATTTTGTAATCAGACACTTCAGTATGAGATACAAACAAACAAAAACGATAGCAGGCTGATTAATTGGGTGCTTCCTACTGATTAAATGATAATAACCATAAAAAAAAAATATTCACACGATGTCTAAAAATAAAAATAAAATAATTTTGTTTAAAAAAAAAACACTTATGATTCGAAAAGATGTTGGTGTATGTGCATTTATAATTGGCACAAACAAACTAAAAACTAACAACATTTAAATTTATTCTTGTTTTTAACATATAACCACCAATACAATTAAGCCGATTGGAAAATAAACAAAAAAAAATAATTCACATTAAGAACAACATTTATATTAAGGAAATGAATTTGGAAAATCCAAGTGACCTGTTTCAACCATCCGACAACATTTCTAAGACCCTTTGTCACTTCGGTTGCTTCTGTGAGAGCCGACGAACTATTTTCAACCAAATCACACAATTTTGATCGTAGTCCTGATTGTGATGTTATTTCCGCCATTATACTGAATTAAATAATAGTTTAATTAAAATTTTGTATTAAATTTGTTAAACATATTTCAAAAGCAAATTTTTTTTTCGCATTAAAGTTGAAAAGAAAAAGTTCTAAAATTTTCCCATTAAATAAATTTAATAAAATTTCGTTCAAAATCTGAGATGTTAGACAAGTGTCATTAATTTAAGTCAAAATTAATCATAATTAAAAAGGATAGCTGAACACATCTAAGCAAGAAAAATTTATGACTAGCAACCAGGCTTGGCATCGATAACCGACATAAGTCCTTATGTTTTGTCTCTTCTCGCTTCTCGAGAGGCCCAATTCCTTAAAAAAAGTTTTTGTCTTGCCAATAGAGGGCCATCCCCTAACTGTTGTATTCAAACTTCTTTTGCTTGAGCTGTCAGATAACATTTTCTAAAGTGCGAGCACAAGCTCGACTGTTATCGACTTATTTCCATTCGCTCAATTCGCAGTATTTTATTCGCCCTTAGCTTATACTACTGTGTACAAAAAATAAGGTGACATTGTATTTATTTTGAAAATTCTTTATTTATTCTTCCAAATCAATTTCATCCCCTTCAAAGTAATCCCCTCCCGATGCAATGCACTTATGCCAACGGATTTTCCAATCTTTGAAACACTGGTTGTAGTCACTTTCCGGGATGGCCTTCAGTTCCGTCTTCGCTGCGGCTTGAATCTCCTCTATCGTATCAAAACGGTATCCCCGGAGCGGTCTTTTGAGCTTGTTGAACAGCCAGAAGTCGCACGGCGCCAGATCAGGTGAATACGGTGGTTGCGGAACAATATGGGTTGAGTTTTTGGCGAAATGATCACGAATTACGAGTGCGGTATGGGATGGTGCATTATCGTGGTGTAAAAACCAAGAATTGTCTTTCCACAATTCCGGCCTTTTTAGGCGGATAGCGTTACGCAAACAACGCATAACGTTCAAATAATATTCCTTGTTGACTGCTTGGCCGGTTGAAAGGAATTCATAAAGCACAACACCACGAAAATCGAAGAAAACAGTCAACATGACCTTGATTTTTGAGCGACTTTGGCGCGGTTTTTTTGGTCTCGGCTCTCCTTTGGCACGATATTCGCTCGATTGATCGGTTGTTTCGGGGTCGTAAGCATAGATCCAAGTCTCATCGCCAGTTATAATGCGTTTCATGACATCCTGGTAGTCGGAAAGCATTGTTTCACACACTTCAACGCGACGCCTTTTTTCCAAAAAATTCAATGTTTTCGGTACCATCGAGATTTGACGCGCTTGAAGCCCAAAGCATCCTTCAAAATGGTTTTGACTGAGCCTTTCGATAAGCCAACTTCATCAGCAAGGTCTCTAATCGTTAATCGATGGTTTTTCAACACCAAATCTTTGATTTGTTGGACGTGAGCTTCATCGGTTGAGGTTGATGGTCGCCCAGAACGCTCTTCGTCTTCGACACGTTCACGGCCGGCTTGGAAATCACTATACCACTTGTAAACATTTTTTTTTAGACATAGCCTCATCATCAAAGGCTTTCTGCACCATCCTCAACGTATCCGCAGCAGAAAATTGATTCCGCAAACAAAATTTAATGCAAATTCTTTGCTCAATAAATTTCGACATTGCAAAAAACGAAAAACTCACTTTTAGCAGCTCACAAAACGACGCGTATCTCAAACACTATGAATATATTTTGACATGAAATTTCACATAGATTTCACTGACAGTACTACCAACCTAAAAAGAAAAAAAAATTCCAAATCCTTCGACGCGCGCAGTTTAAATTCATATGTCACCTTATTTTTTGGACACAGTAGTATATCCGTACTTGTGATTTTCTGTATTTTTCGCAAATTGTTGTGACTATTCTGTTAACGTAGCAGAGTCAATGACAGATCTACGCAAACCATTATTTTAACGATGCGGACTTGGAACTCCAGCAAAACAGGCTAGATGGCGCTGCTACAGCTCATTCAGACTACTAACGCTGGTTGATTCGAAAACTAGGAACAATTGTAAGACTGTCTAAGAAAGGCAGTTGCTTAACCAACCCAAGATTTGGAGAATAAGGTAGGTGTATGAGTAATTAGAAATCCGCTGGTTACTAGTGCGTGATCTTGGTGAAAGAGTTTTTTCAACAGATCGAAGTTTGCCCCGCATCGTTTTCTTGGTAGCTCAATGCATTCTTCTGAGTCTGTAGTGGTGGCTCCCTTTTCCTCGGCTTCTAAAAATACAGAGGCCAAAACTTCAGACGTCAAAGTTGAGACTTTTATTGTCTTTGGCGTCAGTGTAGACTGTCTTTTCAAGGTCGTTTGTCTATTTTATCTCACCACTCGATAACTGTTGAGTTCCATAATGGACATCCAGCAAGATACCCATCTGTGAGGAGAGCATTTTGCGGCAGGTACAACCGTGAACTGTAGGTGCTGTACAAAGATGTCTTGTCCGGAAGACGAAAATCTGTCCAATACAACAGATTGTCGTCTTCCGGTCGACCTAACCAGAGTAACAATGAAGCAAACACGGATGGCAGGAAACCTTGTCTAAACATAAAGGATGGCAAACAGCTCTAACTCAGTTTCAGATCTTCCAAGGAAGTACAATAATTAAACGGGCATCATAAAATTACTGGTATCACAAAAACGAGAGATCTCTGCTCCTTAAACTATCCAAACCTCCTAACTAAAGTAATTTTATATTTAATAAGAAAATTAAATTGAACTTTATTTAATATCCAAAAGATTAAAATACATTATATCACATTTTTTGTGAAACAAGCTCACATGACTTAACCTAGCTGCCTAAGCTGACGAATCCCGGAGGAGTCTCGTTATACCAATGATTAATCAAACAACGACGAAATGTATTGTACTTAGTTGCAAAAAAAAAAACAAAACATCCGACGTAATTAGAGACTGTAATTGAAAAAAAAAATAACGTTGAGGTACATTTTAATTACACCTTTAATCTAAGAGCAAGAGAAATTTAATTAAAAAAGGTAAACGCTCATTTATTTAACCGTCGTTAAAGTTTTATTGCCCTCTAATAGGTGAATTTCTTATTTGATGAAGGTGCTTGTTAGAAGCAACATTTTCAAATACTTCCGAGTGCCGATTCATCGTCAGTCTAACATTTTTGAAAACAAAACTAAAAAAAAAATACTTTCAAAGTTCAATGACACAAGGTGGGAGCACTAAAATTTTAAAACGGATGAACCTCTTTAGCCGATGATTAGTAGTGTTCTTGAAGAATTCAAAAGTTGCGCCAATGAACGAGGCCATAATCTGAAATATTCCCAGCGAACTATTTAGAGAAACAATCTTTGAACAACGCAGCTCAAAGGCAATTAGGACATTTAAAAATAAATGTCTCGACAGGGCCAAATGAAACTATCTCAATTTAAGTGATTTTGTATAATTTGTTGTAGTATAGGTTATTTTTTTTTTTGAATTTGACATTGTTTTAATTTAATTTTGCTTTTTTATTTAGATTTGAAAAATATATCAAAGCAGATGAAATTAAACTGATGTTCTTTCATAAGCAGGAGATAAGTTTTTGATACAAGTTAGAGTAAGGTTTAAATCCAACAAGGAACATCCGATTTTCTTTCACTAGGGCTGGTGTAACAAAGGGGTGAATACAATATCCCTGTGGTTGTGAGAGAAAGGACACTATTAGTGCCTGGTCACATGAGCATGAGATTGAAAGGCTTGCCCATGAACGAAGTGGGTACACACAAAGAAGTTTTGACTTATAGAGGATCAGTGAAATCTGAAACACAAAAACTTGCTTGTTAGCTTCGAGAGGAATGCTTTTTGTTAACTGCTGCGATATTTTTTTATGCAGTTGAAATGAAAAATGAACAACAAATAAGGTAAGGAAAAAGAGAATGGATAAAAATCCTGAGGGCACCATAATTTTGGCATATGTATAGTTAATGAGTACCAGCATCACGAAAAGTTCATGTAACTTGTGCGTTCGACCGTAGAGGTCTTTCCCTTATCGCGGTAAATGTAAAATGAGAATTGACGTCAAAAGGGGTATAGTTTGGAAACGAAACATTCATGCCCAGGCTCTGCCATCTCTTTTGTAGATGACTTTCGGTGGTTTTGCGGTGCACTCAACCTTTGTCTTTCCAACTAACTCAAAAGCTACCTATTTCACCGAATACACCTTTCAATTTCATGTCCGTTTGGCCAGTGGCACTTATTCAGTGGCTTTCTGAGCCCAGCAAATCGGGATCCATTGGAAAGCTTTCTATGAAGAAACCCAACCCAAACTACGTTCTTCAAAAATTAGTTTTCCCACAAAATGTTAGATATAATTGCTAGTAGCTGAAACCCTGGAAGGGATATCTATTATTTTTCTACTGCCCAACACCCGGAAGGGTACAACTGCCTCATTTGTATGTCGCAGACTCTCATGTGAATGTGGAATGCGTTACCTCGCTCTAATTTTCCTTTCCACTGCAACCTACAACAATTTAAAACCAATGTGCACTGGTACCTCCTTTCTCTCCCTTCCACTGTGTAAAAAAAACAGGGTACTTTAAGGGTACTTCAAATCCCTTGAGCACTTGAGCACTATTTAAAAAAAAAAAAAAAAGAGTAGAAATTGGCTAAAAAGCGATCGATTACTCATTTTTGTCAGTCTATTTGTCCACTTTAAAAATAACACTTTTTTAATACAAATCTTCCACATCGTGAGAGCTTGGCAAGTCGCTCTCCAGATTTCGCGAGCTCAATACAGCCTTAAGTGATTCTGAAAACAAAATGTCTTGAACCTCGTGCGACAACTGAAGATCAGTTTCGATTTAGCTGTTTTTTGAGTGAAACCTTTCTGTATACTATTGTATGTATGCTGTTTCAATACCGATACCGATTTTATTTCTGGTGAATTTTCACCTTCTCCTTCGCCTTAAATACACTACGGAACACGGTGGCCTTAGAGGCGTGTTTTAACATTATTGTATCATATATAGACCCTATGTGTGTTTACACTACGACCTAGTTATATTGTGTTCGCTCTTTGACTACTCTTCGGTTAGGTTAAGGCTTTTGGTAAGCCTTACCACTTCCCACATGCTCCGATTCAATGGCTTTTATGAACTGTTCTACTCTGTGGCAGAACAGGACATTCGCAGAGCAAGTGTTTTGTCGTTGCTGTGGAGCTGTTATCGAATCAACAGAAACCATTTTCAGCTAGCCCTATTATTTTAAGGAGTATCTGAGGGGCTATTGGATTTTTAGGCAACACTCATCAAGAAATAGAGTTATTTATTTTTTTGCGTTTCATCGATCTGAATTGTCACCTTATTTTTTTTTTATATTTCAAAAACCGCAAAAACCTCTAAATGCAAGCCTAGAAATTAAACATTTCTATTCAAGAGTTAATACGTTATATTTTTTCCATTGCGTTATTCCAAACTAGCATTATTTAATAGCAAAATTGGGGATTTGGCAACAGCTTGAAGATTGTAGGCTCTAAGATTCGCCATCTTTTTATATGAAAATATGTGAAGTTTTTGGTGCGCCAGACTAAGGCTAGATAGGTGATTAATGGCTTAGATTAAGACCATAGGATCAACAGATCAGTTTTAGCTTATAGTCCAGATAGAGTTTTTTATCCATATTCCTGATTAAAGACGGAATAATTAATTGTGATTTGTTTAAGTTCTTCTTTTCTTTTTCCTGAGAATGATACATGGATCTTTTTTAATGGGTTGATGCTAGATCCTCTGTCTTGTGACCAAGTTAAGTGCCCTTTGGAGTTATGAGGAGAAATAACATCCCTATGCCCTGCGAACTTATTAAATCATCCAATCAAAGTGATGTGAGGGTGTGATGTTGTTTACAATTATCTTATATAACTTGCCTTATGGTTGGCTTGCTTCTTAACTTTCTGAAAATTGGCCTGGCAAAGATGGCCAATTCTTCCATTTAACAAATACAGTTTAACGAATTTCTTATGACACTTGTCTTAACTTCTCAGAATTTAAAAAGAAAAAAATTACACAAATATTCGCTAGAATAATAAAATTTATTATAAAATATGTTTCACTAACAATTAAAGCCAATATTTAAAAAAAAGATCAACAAAGCAACAATCAAGCATGTAATTCCCAATTGTTTTTGCTTTTCGTGAAAACTTAATTATCTAAGCTAGTTTAAAAGAGTTTTTTTTTGTTTTGTTTAAATTGAACTAGATTAAGAACTCACAAAATATATCTCTTCATGTTTTAGTGCACGAAAATATTTATTAATAGTTCTTTTTTTCACTTTTATTATTATATAAAAAAAAAATTGTTATGAAAACTCAACTCCTGCAACATTTATCACGAGACTTGATTTGTTTTTCATCCGAGAAATAACACATCGCACCAAGGTAGACACTATCGAATAATAAGGAAACGCGAAAAAATTACAAACAATTGTGAATTCAGACTTTTTAAACACATTTAATAATAACAACGAGCCTTAGAACAACAATAATGCAACCGCGTCTCTATCACATTCACATGTGAAAAATAATAATAAAATTAATTTATTTTTTATTATTATAACCACTTGCTAGTTTAACGCGTCACAAACTGCAGCGCGATTTTAACGCGAATGCATTCAATTATTTTTCCGTTTTATCTGTTGCCTTCCTTATTTATCAACGTTCTTATTTTTATATACTTTCTTGATTTTACATTATGATATCATTTTCGTTGTTTAATGTTGCTTTCAAGTTCATTGTAACGCGTTGACATTCGTTTTTCAAGACCGAAATACACGTTTGTTTGGGATTATCTAAATTTAAACAACAAACTAAATATTTTTGTTTGCTAATAATTTTGTTGTTTCATTTTCTTTTTGAAAAAAAAAAAATTCTTAATAATATTCAGACTATTATGCGAGCTCACACTTACGACTTAAATGTAAATGCATTAGAGATAGACACAAGCGCAAAAGAACATGCATCGCGTTAATAAATTATGGCGGATTGATTGACAGCTCGTGCGGGACAGTTGCACTATCAATGACTAGACAGAGTTCTTAAATGTGGTCGAATCCGAATGAATATCAATGCAAAATGTAATCTGTTTACACGAACTTAACCATATAAGAGGGAACGGGTAATTAATTTACGTTCCTCCACTGACATTGGCTGTTTGCTTTCAAAGTAACTCTAAAATAACAGTGGCGGTAAGCAGTTTTCGAACAACTGGAGTGAATTTTTAAAAAAATTGAGAGATCAACATATTTTTTTTAAAGATAAAGATAAGAGATATTCTACCAAGGGAAACTTTTAAGAGCTCATTAACAAGACTCATGAACAGTATTTGTCTTAGAATTGCACTGAAGATCGATGAGGTAGCATTTTTTAATAGTCTTCATTACAAAACTTCCGCTAACTGAATAAGTGTGTGAATAACACAAACAACAGGGAGTCGTACCACCAACCAATAGCTGCCATGGTTTGAATGAAGATCATCCCAGATACCTTGCGCCGCCGGATTTAAGTCCTGAAATGGTAATGCAAGCAATCGAAGAAGCGGCCTCTGAAGAGGTAGATTCCACCCGGGTAGTAGAGGTATACTTTTAATTTGCTGAAGAGTTTATGCGATTCCATGTGCTTTAGGCTGAGAGAAAAAAAGTAGATCGCAAGTTTTAAATAGGAAGAAGGGTTGAAAATTTGCTTCTAAGAAGGAAAACTGCCTTGAGAGGAACACGATTGACTCTGTTCAAACCAACTTGCTCATAGTTTTCACATGGAAAATGAATGAGGAAATATTGAAGTGATGTGAAGAAGACTGAATATCTTCGACTATGAATAAAGAACCCCTTCTCTGTAAACCTTTTGATTCATGCCTAAACGATATAACTGGCGACTTCCTTAACAAAGTCATTGCGAATGATGTTGCCGTTTTCTATGATGAATTTTACCTCGCAATTGTAGCTTCGATAAGCCCTTCTTAAACTTAAATAATTTCCTCTTTTTCAAGAAACAAGGAATTGAATCTAATTGAAGTTCATTGGCCCAAATATTTTGATATAAATGTTGCTTTAGCACTGTTTCTATTTTGGAAATCTTAAGGCTCATCTGATTAAGCGTGTGACTCATATGATGATAACAAGGATCTTATATAAGATACAATTAAAACGTCTGGTCGAGTAAACTTTTACGTGAACACGTCACTATTTTCTTTGACAGGCAAAAAAAAATTGTCTCTAGATGCCCGGGAGCTTCTTCCAATGCCACAGGCTCTACTTTTCAATACGTCACATTTCCGAATTCGTGTGGGCACAGTCAAAAGAGTTTTGGCCATCCTGCGCAGAATCTAAGCATATAAATGCCATCTGATGCAATTATATAAGAACTTGTGGTTGTGACATAGCCTTGTATAGGTTCATCAGCCTCCTCAGTCACAACCCCTTTAAGAGAATAGGTTTATCGTGAATAGAGTAAAAGATGTCATGGCTCTGAAAATTGTAGGTAAACAATACTGAAGATAATTCTATTGTATTATAGTTACCTTCAAGTGGAATATATATTTCTTCAATTCACTTAATTAAGAATGCTCTAGAAAGTATTCTTTTTTAAAATTCTATTGCCAAATCTACTGATATTCTTCCAATTCATACATAAATTTCTACTTTCGTACGAATAATTTCACCTCACACTGTAAGTTTTAAACAACAAGAGAAAAACAAACAAAAAGTGCTAACAAGTCTTATCGGTCTCATTAAGTGGGGTAATGTAACCGTCTTGGCAAATATATATTAATTTTTACCAAGTCAATACAACAACGGCTCCGAGTGCCATCATATAAAAACCGCCCAACACACCGCATCTATAAACAAAATCGTGTAATTAAAGCAAAGTTTGCTGACAGTACATTTGGCTGATGCTGATCACACTATATGACTGATTCAATTACTGTCGTATATTTGTTTATTTTTTTTTTTTGTTGTTTTCTTTTTTTGACTGCATTTTGAATCTTCGAAAGTACAGAAACTAGGTCAGCGAAATGTCACATTCATATGCAGTTTTTTTTGCCCCTTATCCTCAACTTTTGCATTGTGGATCGGAATAAGAAAAATTAACACTGAAAGCTGCGAAATAAAAAATAACCTCGTTCTGGTTGAACCTTCGAGCAGCAGCAATGCCTCCAGAAGGCGGGAGAGAGTGTTAATCATAATGCGAAAACAGAAGGCGTGCAAATACAGCATATTTAAAAATATTCCTCAATACTTTCGTACGGAAGAAAAGTGCAATGCCAAGCTTGATTCGAGCTAAAAATTGAATCCATAATGCATAAAGGCTCTCCTTAAAAGTCGTAACAATTTTAATGGTATTTTGATAATTTTTATTTTATACATGTCCATAAAAAAAACCTATTAAAGAAATACAGCTCAAAGAAAGAAGGAATTAATGTCCTTATTTATTTATAAGGACTTCTTTTAGCTCGATGTTATTTTCTCAACGATACTCAATAGCCTGGAAATTTTTCTTATAGTGAGAATCATCGACACATCATCCAAAAACTCCAGCTCTTCACTGTTGGAAAGTATTCTTTGTTTAAAGTTTAGAAACAGAAAATAATATGAGAAGGATGAATCTGGTGATAATGGGATACTCCTGTGCAAGGAAGCAATTCAAACTTTATTTTAATGAGTTTAGCAAGTGAACTGGCGTATTTTTTTCTTTTCAACAATCCTTTTTTTCAACAAATGGGGTCATTTTTTATTCAGCATGTTTTTCTTGTGCAGAAAACTAATGAAATTTTATCCACGCGCATTCCAAAGTCATTTAAACTCAAGCACAAGTAGATTTTGTGGGATTCGCGGGGATATTTAAAGCGGCTGATAAGCCTTTTCTGGCATTAACACCTTCATATTAGGGACTCGAGTTCAACGCCTCGTTAAAACAATCGAGGCATAGCCCTGTTTAATGTTTCATATGATTTCTGTATTTCTTTAATAGCCTTTCAATAACATACAAACCGATAGGAGCTAGTGTGCCTTCCGGTTCAGCAAATCGACGATCGACCAAATTTTTACAAAGAAGCAAACCTTGGAAGAGACCACAAAAAATTTTAGTCGTGATTCACCATTTCTTCATAGACAAGCACATAAATAGGAATCCAATTGTACTGCGAGATGCTAATGTACTAAACATAGTTTGTTCGACGTGAAGGTGTTTAATTTCGTGCTTCAACACAGAAGGCACCTATCCAGCTGTCGACATCATCGCTCGCTATTAGCGTGCCTTCTAAGCTGCTTTTACGGCAATTTAAAACAGGCGAAAAAAGTTGGTCTTCAAGTAAATGAGGTCAAAACTGGGCACATTCAATAAACAAAGAAGGAACCGTCACCACTGAGGACAAAACATCACTGTTGGCAACAGTAACTTGAAAAAGTAAGATAAGTGGCTATACAGTAGTTAGAAAAATCTATGAATATATTTCTTCTTCACTAATGCAGAAACGGTGATATTAAGGCTGTAAGGGTGGAGACTGGAATAAAGCCGTAATAAGGTCGCTAATGGAGTATGTTCACTCCCAAAGTGCGACACTGCTGTTAAAGTGTGATGCCAATGCACACCATAGCCAATGGGGTAGTTGTGATATCAATCCACAGGGTGAGTTTTTGCATGACTAATTGATGTCTTCCTGTCTTTCTATATGTAATAGAGGTAACCAACTGACGCTCTTTAATAGGGTAAGAGGGGAAGTCTTTGATATATATCATACCCTCTTGAGTAACAACAGGTCTTTCGATGTCTTGAACTGGAGGATATCCTCGCAGAGCTTCTTCTCTGATCGCTTAAGAACCATCCCCATAGAAACACGTGTTGGCTAGACAGACACATACCTGACTCTATTAGCATGCTGTCAACAAATCTAACCACCGACTCTGCACTAGCAAATTGAATTAAGCTTTTAAAAAGTTCTGCCCCATCTTTCATAATCGCTCTCTCTCAAATCCCAATTAGTGGACAGGAGAGCTGAAAAAAGGTGATACAGAGAAAACTATTTAATAGGTCACGATTGAAACTATGACCAAGTTAAATAGAAGAATTGCTAAAAGAAATTAGTGGAAATTCTTTTGGGAGTCCATTTAAAGTACCCACTCACTGAGGACTGAGTCAAGAATCGTTGGATCTTTTATTGGCAACCCACTTTCCTGGTTCTACTAACAAAGAGCTAACAAGGAACAATTGGTTTCACCGGGAGCCATGTCGAAGTTCTAAGAAGGACAGAGATTGTTCTGAGGAATCGAAATAGACCTTTTAGGCCCCCATTGTTACTGCCAACTCTGGCTATTGTGGTTGCCAGAACGCTTGGTCTATAGATCAAAATGTGTGGCATGCTGTTCAGTCCCACAGAATAACAATGCGCTGCGTGGTTAAGCTCCATAGTGAGGTGATCGTCATAGTTGAACAGACATTTTGCAGATGGTTTGTCAGACTTGTAAACTAAGATTCCTTGTGTGTTTAAATTTTTATCCAAGTAAGTCATAGGATAACTAGCCAAACATATCAAAAAATAACACTAAAGTGACAGCCCATTTAGAAATATTTCACAACATTAATAAATAGGTTCACAATTGGAAATTCATAAAACGATAGTTAAAAAGGAACAATATCATATGTCAAAATGAATTTCGAGAATTTAATAGACTCATCAAAATTGCCACTTAATATTTCTTCAGTTCAATGATTTGTAAAGTATTCGTATTTTTATTACACGACGCTATAAAAATTAGTCTGAATTTCGCAACGACATTTGATATTCAAGGCAAATAACCAGTAACTCATATTTGATATTCTGACAAGTGCTCAATTTCCGAATAAACCAATTAAACTGGAATTATGAATGTGCTCGCAGATTGGTTGGTTGTGCAAATATGCTTTATCAATTCAAAATGAGCTATGGGAACAGATTCCATCAATTGATAAATATTGGAAACTAGCAAATCACTTTGGGCAACATTTACCTCCGATAAACCAATAGTTCATATACTCGCACTTGCTTCTGGGTAATCACAATGGAATAGATGCTTTTTGCAAAATCGAGTAATTAATTAAATGAATAAAAAAGAATGGATGCTCTTAATCCGTGCAGCAGGGAATAAATGCGTTTGGTTTATAATTTTTGAAAATATTATCAATTTCTGATTTACGACTTTACCACACTAGAAAAATTCGTGTTTTAGTACGTTGTCTGTCATAAAATATGCCGTCCTCAATATGCAATCAGGGTAACTTCTTTTATGGAAGAGTAGGCTCTTTTTTTTTGCATAGTCCAGACCATAAAATGGTTGGCGAGCCTCCCAGGCGGATCAGAAGGTATGCAGTATTGTACGAGGGTTATGATTCCTTAAATTCAGGAAATGATCTGACCTTAAAGCAAGAGGGAGACGAAGATTAAAGTATGGTATAAAAATAAATTTTTCTATTTACTTGAACTACAAACAGGTTCAAAAAATACGTTGATATAGGCATAAATTGGAAAAAAGAATGAGCTTAATATCTGACCCCAAACGATTCTACCAATTTATCAAAGTAAAAAGTAAATCAGACGCCTATCCCTCAACTCTCAATTATCTCGATTCTTCCTCATCAGACCCTAACACAATTGCAAATCTCTTTGGTAATTTCTTCAGCCAATTATTCGCGGTGCATGAAGGAAACCCCGACCAGAATTATTTCCAATACCTTAAAAAATAGTACCCATACAACCATGGCGTCTGTCGAAATTTCACCGCAACTGGTAGCAGAGAAGATCTCAAAGCTTAAAGATAATTTTTCCCCGGGCCCTGACGGTTTGCCCGCTATAGTGCTCAAAAATGCACCAAACTCCTCGTTCTCATCTCATAAGGCATTTTCCCTATTATCTGGAAAAACTCTTACATAATCCCAATTCATAAGAAAGGTCCAAAAAATGATGTTGCAAACAACAGACCAATCGCGAAACTTTCGTCCATTCCTAAACTTTTTGAGAGCATAATCTAAGACGTTATGCTTTTCCACTGCAAATCGGATTTCTCAGAGGAAGATCGACAAACACCAACCTAGTAGAATTTGTCTCTCGAGCTCTATGTGCCTTGGAGGAAGGCAAAGATGTTGATATTATCGCCACCGACTTCAGTAAAGCCTTCGACAAAATATCGCACAAGATAATTCTGCTCAAGCTTAATGCTCTTGGTTTCCCAGTCACTTTCATTGAATGGATTAAGTCCTACCTTGAAAACCGTCAATACGTTATTTTCAGATCCTCCAAATCTAATCCATTTAGGGCCGCTCAAGGGAGCCACGTTGATCATCATTTTCATCCTAACTATTAATGATGTCGACCTTATTATCCACAACTCGTACATATCTATATACGCCGACGACATAAAATTATATTCGCCCATTTCGTCTGCCGCCGACCAGCGCCTTCTTGAAGATGATCTCAGCTAATTTTCAATTTGGTGCCAAAAAAACTTTCTAGATCTCAACATCAGCAAATGTATATCCATAACAAACACACGTAAGCGTCTTCCACAGCCCTGCAGGACCTACTTCATCTTTAATCAACCTGTTCCGCTAGTCTCTTCTCTCCGCGATTTGGGTATTATCTGCGATAAAGAACTCAATTTACGCACACACATGGACTTGATCATTAGTCGAGCTAACTCTGCCCTTGGCTACGTTAAGCGATGGTCCAAAGAATTCTCAAACCCCTATGTCACCAAAGCCTTTTACATTACTTTTGTTAGACCATTACTAGAATATGCTTCCCAAGTCTGGTCCCCTTACTATGAAACCCACATTTTTTTTAAATTTTCGGTCCCAATGTAAACAACTTTTATTTCTATGTTTTTAGAAAAGAGGAACTTATTTTGTCGAAACATAAGAGATCTACACCAGATGACATGGCAAAAAATAGCAACAAAAATTTGCTGTATTTATCATTTTCAAAGATAAAACACAAGGAACAAGAAAAATACGTACCTAGGAAATGTATCCTCGTGGCAGAAATTCTCATGTGTATACAGGTATACTAGGTATAAAAGCTATATCTAATTCGTAGGTGTTCTTTAAAGTAAAGTATGAACCGTAGAATATAGCATGTGACAGGGATTAAACACTGACAATCGGAGAATTTCCATATTCAATGACATTAGTTGGACGAATTTGCCCATCGTCGAAAAGGGCTTCGTCCTATTCGTATCGCTTGTAACAAAAGTTATGGAAGTTCCAAGTTAAGTTTGGTTCACTTTCAAGCACTGAATTCGACCAAAACGGTAGACTGGGTGGAATTACCCAGTTTAACAATCTGCTTAATAATGCACATTATTCGTCACTCTGATGACATCACTCTCCGATCGCAGAAGCGATTTCGAAAGCAAAACATAACATTTTTTAAACAGGTTTGAAACAATTTTCTTAAGAAGAGAATCTTGAACGAGTGACGAATTGAGAATGACGAAAAACACCGGTGGTTAACAGGTGTAACAGGAAACTGGACCATGACTCCGCTTGGGAAATAAGAGTCATCGTGACTACAACAAGAACAACTTTGCATTGATGATTGTTAAACTAAGAATTTATAAATGACTGGAATTATCTCATCACATGAAGAACAAACTCACAAAACGAAACTAAAGCAAGAGAAATCTTCGCTTTATGATGACATACAACTTGCTGTAAGTGAACACAGCTTACACTGTTCCGCAACGGCAAGACTGAAATACGCAAATTTTAGGGTCAACATAACCAACATAAAAATATTTACTAAAAACGATGGATGTCACATTGAGGCCATTCTCAAATTGGATGCAGGCAACTGCTGGAAATTGTAGATATGTTTATATTGCCAAAAATCAACCTTATGGAATCCGCCCAACGAACATTATAAAAATGAGCAAACTTGGACTTGAAATTAACTGCTCGAAAATCTAACATGTTCTGTTCAAAACTTCAAAACTTTTTTGAGAGTGAAGGATAACAATACATGCATTACTCAAAATATATAACATGAATGCCTTGTTTCTTTTAACAGTGAGATGAAAATATTAACAAATATATTATTTACTTGTTTTTCTTTACTCAACTTTGTTTCTCTGAGCACTTAATTCTTAAAAAAGCTTCTCGATTGGAGCAGAAAAGAACATATTGTTTTTTGGAAATTAATCAATAAGCATCAAAATGCTTATCCACGTAAATTTAACTCCGAAGTCGAGGCTTTTTCGTAGAAAGGCACTAAGAAATATTTATTTGAATCTTGTCTTAACTGATCTGAGGATATGTTTTTTAGTAGATTTAAAATTGAATCACAACAGTGGTCTTCTATGCTGTCATTGATATTTGAAACCAGATAATCAGGAATTTAATTTAATTTAATTTTTATAGCAATTCATCTTAATATTATAAGAGGCGATAATTTTAATTTGATAATTTTTTATTCGAAAACCATTTTTTATTTGCTTTTCTAAATTTCCCCGCAGCAAAATCGCATTATCTTTCTTTCGAAGCTTTCTTATTCTTTAGCAGAGGTGCGGAATCCATAGGTTATGACTGGCCTTTTACACGACAATTTTCGTATTCAAAACCACGTCTTTCGAATGAATTATAAGTTATTGAATAACTTTTACCATTTTTACTTAGGTAAGAACTTTTCTCAAGCTTATTCAAAATTAAACTTTTGTGAAAATAAATACCGAAATATTTCAGCTCATTTCTTAATGGAACAGTTTTTCCATTTATTTGAAAAGTTAAGGCTCCAGACCAAGAGCTAACGAATTTCACTTGAAATTCCAAAGCTAGTTAACCCACACTTTGTGGTGGTAAACATTAACTTTTAGCAAAGACGGCCCAAGAATACACCTGAATTATTTACCTATAAAATCTGAGATGAACCTGTTTTCGAGGAACGTTCGTTTATTTTGCGTCAGCCATTTTGGACAGTCAAGCCTTATGAGATCATACAGTGAGTACTTGTGCCACAGTGAGTCGAATGCTTTTTCCAGATCTATGTCTACACCAATAGAACAACTTTTGCTTTTGCATGCTCTTTGGAAAAATCGTTCTTAATCCAAATTAGTTACTTGGAATTGCGTGTGATTTCTCACAAAAGTTGTTCAAATGTTCTGCTAGAGCTCACTCAAAAAGTTTCCTAACATTTGACAGTCTTTTTACTTTTACTATATGAATCATCTTAGCCTTCTTATACAAAATGTGAAAGTAAGCATTGTTTATGGTGGTGGTTAAATATGGCCACAAAGCCATGTCCAGAATAAAGGTGGATTTCCTCAAAATGGGATTAGAGATTAGATCGTTGCCAGCCGATTTTTTATTGTTATGTTCTAATTAGGTAAATATCATACGATAACAGTAAAGTTACAAGTCTTTGATTGGGCTGTGCACCTGAAAAATCATCTACAATAAGGCAAATTTTATAAACATCATTCTGACTATTTTACTCTTCAGCTCGTAAAGGACGAATAGAAATTTCTAAATGTTTTTTTTTGAGTAAGAATGTGTTTTGTAACATTGTATCAAGGAATTTTCTTCCAGTTATCCCATCAATCTTTTTAAAAACTTGATGGGAAGTCTTTATTTTCCTAATTCGTAACTTGAAATTTTAGTCAATCTTCTCTCGAAATTTTACTTAAACTTTGAACTTAAATCAGCAACGGATTATTTTAAATTTAAGCTCTGTTAAACTTTAAATGGAATAGTCTTATTAATCGCACGAGTCAAATTATTACGAATTTTTTTTAGTTTTTTTTTGGAACAGCAGATATATTTTGACACTTTTGTTTTTTTTTTTGCATCATTACCCAAGTAGTTTGCTTCAATATTGGCCAAAATGCGCTCCTCTACTTGGGATATCGGTGAGTCTATTTCAGCACTGGAAATGTGGCTTTTTATTGGAATTATGATGCGTGAAAGAAAATATGTTTAGCCCAACTCTGAAGACTGAAGACTTCGAAATGTATATTTTCAAAACTGTAAGATTAAAGCTCGTTTAATTTTCCTATTCATTTAAATACAACCGAACACAAGGGCAATAAACATAAAGTTTTCTATTGGATGAATGTTGTGCACTTTAATCATACATAATATCAATTTGGACGAATTTTCGCAAAAGGCACAAACCAAGAATTTGTCAACGTTACCTTTCTACCCAAATGCTTCGTCAGTTTTACGGAAGGACACGCTAAAAAGAATGAAGAATAAAACTTCATTTCCCTAATTGGGTCATTTTTATATCGAATCTATCCTTTTATTATTGACAAAAAGAATGAAACATTCTTTTGTTCATTTGGCAGAATCAAAGGCTTAATTAAGTTCAGCAAAATAAATCCTAAATCCTTTAATAAATTTTAAATTACGTCCTTGGATCCTTTTTCGAAAAGGAAACCTTGTGATATCTGCAAAAGGCCAACATTAAACCGTAGGCGTAGGCGAATAAAAGGCCACACTTCCACAATCATACCACAAGGACCCTCTTAACTGGAAACAAACGCATTTACTTCAAGAAATATTGTTATTATTTGTAGCTCTTGGCAACCACCAAAGCTATAAAATAAAACCAACAACTTTTATTGTCATAACCGAATCAACGATTATTGTGACGACAATTTCCACACACAATTGATTCCAATAAATCGCTTCCGATTTAAACGGCATTCATTCAGGTGAACGCTTAAAAGTGCCCATTTTCACTGGAAACGATGCTAATTGATTTTATTGCCAAAAACGGTGGCGAATACGTAACATTTCTCTTGTAAGAAGAAAATCTTTGAATTGAATAAACACCGAAATCCCGACCCCTAACCGGCTTATTCGACTGCATTATTAATTCAATTTAAGCCGAAATTCCTCTTACAGTCCGGAGATGCAATGCAAGAACGCGATTTGTTACCCAATCATAATCATTCCAATGAAAGCACACACGGTAATGAAAAAGTGCTTCTCAATTACCCCCTCGACTGAGTGCTTTCGGTTTGAATGAATCGCGTACGAAATGAACGACGACGGAGTGAAGGAGAAAAACAGAGAGCACTTAATTCATTTTATTTTCTTCGCAGTGAGAAAATGCGAATGCTCTAGTGACGGAGCAAGGGGGAGGATCGAGGATGATTCTTCGCACTCGGATTGATTCCGGCGAAAACGATGAGGGAACACAAATTGCCACCCTTAAAATGTTCTTTTTTTTTCATTTCAATCACAACAAAGAAAAAAGAAACGACGATAAACGGGAGCTGGCACAGATCGAAGGGGAGAACTAGGAGCCGAGGGGCGAATGATGATGATTTTATTTTATTTTCAAAGCAAACGTGTTCGTTTGGAATTGGGTTCGACAAATTGAGTTCGCAGGTTGATTCGTTCTTCCGTTGGAAAGTTCGCGCGTCCAAACTCAATTACTTCCGACTTTCTCTTTTGGTACGATAGAGGGAGCTGTCTTTTTTTTTGTTTTGTCTTATGGGGAATTATTACCAATGTACACACATTCCAAATAGTATTTTAATCTCAGATAATTAAGTTATAACTTTCTGTTCTGTGTGCTCTTAACAGTGACGCAGATTTTTTTTAACCTATTAGATACGTATTGGTGGGCCTGAAGTTGCGAATTTTTTCAAGTGGAAACTCAATTAAACTGCCGGCCGTGGTTGGCTGATCCGGCATTGGAAAAAAAAAATAATGTCAACATTTTCTATGCGTTTTTTTTTATGAATTTTCGATGAAGCACTCAAAAGTTTTGAGAGCATTGTAAATTGTGTTTGAGTGCTATTGACTGATCTCTCGAGGGTGGAAAATTAAGTCATCAGATCTTAAGTTAATTGTCGGCTTAAGTAATTGCTTTTCCCATAATGGAGTTTGTTTTTTAGGTTGCCTTTCTAGATTGGATAAATTTCGTTGACACCATTTTCAAAGAGCCAACGTTATTATTTTGTGTGGGCATTTTTGACGGATTTTTTTACCAAACATCAAAATGATATATTTTCTCCTCTTTAAAATGTAGGTCATCGAAGATTGTCTTTGTCGGCATTTCACTTTCATATAATTTCGGGGGTGTTAAGTTTCAAAATAAAATGATCTTGAAATTTTGCGGGGTCAACTTTGCAAGCCATGAATTTTATACGTTAGTGTTAAGTGACACTCAAAAGCAAAAAAAAAAATACTGTGCAACATTAATGCTACCGTTGCTAAGTGAAAAAGAAATAATTGCTAAAAGTGTAAGTCGATTTAATTCCTCAATCAATACTGTTAGTAATTGCATTGCCATTTTCAGGATCACAAATTGAATGACTAACTTTAATGGTTCGTTTTTGGTTCCTACGAAAGTAAGTATCCAGGTAGGTACATATCTAGAATTATCGCCATAAAAAAGATATGCTAAATGATTGCCCAATTCCAAGGAAAAATTCACTGTTAACTAGACCAACAAAAGAGAAATATGTTTTGTGAACGCCATCCTCAAGACCTTTCAAGATACTTTGTGAGCGCTTAAAACCCACACAACGTTGACTTAAAATTCAAAACTTGATGTACCTTCGCAGTTGACAAGGACTTCTTCTACCAAAGATGTGTAGTGATTCGAGTAAAGACTAAAGACTTAGACAAAAATTGAGTTGAAAAGAGACAATTCGAATGACCAAGCTTACATTTTATCCGTACAGGACCCTTATCAGCTTGATCATGCTATACAGTGCAGAAGAATGTATAAAGCATGATACCAAGGTAGGGGTCGATTTATAAGATAAATTCTTCGGCTAGTTTTGGACCCTCTTGCCTGGATCGATTGTAGAAAAGAGCATTTAGTGTTAACTTTACGGGGATGCTCAGCTGTATGGATCTAGTCCGGAGATTCCAGGTACAAAGACTCAGACAAGTAGGAAATGTAGAGCGAACAACAACGCTACAGCCCCAAAAAACTTCGAATGTGCAACAGAGGCAAACGGTGATCCTGGAAGAACTAGCATTTAGTGGCACGCACAAGAAGAAATTAACCTCAACTAAACACTGTACCTGATTGGAGGCAGTAAGGTAAATACCGAACTGGCTCGGCTGGTTTGTTTGTTGAGGGCTAGGTCTATCGAACTGTAGCTCCATCAAAGTAAGTTAAATAAAAATGGAAGTGCGTCTGATTGGTGGATATGACTTCAATAGCTCTGACGGCATGTGTATTTATTTGGTTCACATCCTGCCATGCAAACTGATCTTTTGAGTGTTCTTACATTTGAACGCTTGTCAAAGTCTTGAATTTGTACAATTTTTCGTTACCAGTCTAGTCACCATTTACTTGAATAGTCTATCAGCAAAAGTACTATGACTAACTGGGTGACCATGGTTATCGCAAACTTAGTTGAAAATTTTAATTGCTTCAATATGAATGTGCAAAACTGAAAGAAAAGTGATCTTCCAAAAGTCGATCTTCCAAAAACTAAACGCAATTGCTGCTCTAGAGGCGTAGGGAATAGATAACTATGAATTTCAAGCGAATTCAAAATTGTAGACGAACATCTCTGTGGCCAACCTGTTCTAAGCTGTAGGAAGACTAATCTACGATCAATTAAATCAATTCACCATAAGTGACACCAGGCTTTGCGATAGCTGACATAAAAAACACATCCTTTTTCAATGTCCAGCTAGTCCAGCAGTCTGGTAGAAAAACCAATTTTATTTTATCATTTCAGGAAATAGGAACGCTTAACTTCTGCAATTAAGGCCAAATTGAATGCTTATCTTGACCGATTAACGCAATCAACAGGTGAGTTAAGCTTTATAGGTTTGGCTTCTTTTAAAGAAAACCGAAGCCGGCAGCTTTCAGTTCAGTAATTGAAGTGATGCATTTAAAACGTGGAGAAAATTGATTTCGGCGTGTGAACCCAAACCACTCGACTCACTAAGTAAGACTCATTCGCGGAATACAAATTTTTCATATCTGTTCAACTGACAGTACTTGGACCAATGAGTTTTCTTATACGATAATTCTCTTGGAGCCCAGTTTAATGCTTTCTTCTCGTTGAAATAACGAACTAACGCTGAAGTTCCTTATTCATATTTCATGGCAAGCAAACTGCTTGGTAGATTGTCTTTCTTAACTCTGAACTCAGAAAAGGGCTATACAAGTAGTTTATTTATCAGTAAATTTGAAGGCAATCAAGAAGGAAAAAAAGACTTCTTCAATATCCTCCACACAAAGCAACCTGACTTTTCAGCACGTCAACCGCAGCTCATTTCCACAATTTAAAGATTGTCAAACGCCATTAAGTTGCCTGAGGCTACATCCTGAATCAACCACCATCAAAGGCAAAGTTTAAGGATATGCTTAACTTGAAGTGTTTGTTGTTCAGTCAATCCCAGAGGCACTTTCGAGCTTCATTGATTGGTATACCATGTGGACTGGTCCCTTTCAATAAATCCCATTCAATCATCAAGCATCATGATCCACATCAAATATTCAAATGATTAAACATGAGCTAACATTCATGAAGGCTGCATCCGGTTAATTCCCCTACGAACTCCTCATTAGCCGGCTAATTTCCAGCACAAAACACTTTGAAGGATATATTTGCCCCAAGAGCATACCACCCCGCAGCGCTTAATCTTCCTCAGACAATATTGTGACGCAGTTCTGTCTACACCATCCGCATTTCCCTGCGGGATTTCGTCGTCGCCCCATAACGATAACGAACTTCGTATACCCGAAGGTTAAGAATACACTTTTGATAGTCACATGTGCGTTGGGACACTCTCTATCCTCCCCGCCATGACATCCTTTTCATCGGACTAAGGAGAGGAAAAAGTAAAGAAAACGATGTCCAGAATTTACGACCTAATAATCACCACAACGCTCAAGCTCATTCCAAGGGTCAGTTAATTAACTTGATTAACCTGCACTATCCTGGACCAAATGGAATTACAACCTCTGTACATAATTTATCACGACAAACTGCTTCCCACTTACATAACCATTCCGCTTCATTTCCTTTCTTCTACATATACTTCTTCGTCGTCGTCGTCGTGCGCGCTTTTGAAGAAGACCAAAGCAAAGTAAACCAAGGCAACCGCAGCCTTGCACGGAAGATACCCCCACAAAAGAAATCATGTTAAATAATCAATGATTCACTGCGACTTACTCACCTGGAAAATGGGCATAAAATATGGATACATGCATAAGAGTATGCTCCGCTCCTGACTTAATCAACTCAATTCATGTTTCTACCTTCATTGCATATCTTGGCCAAGATGGTGAACAGTCTAGTGTGTAACTAACCTGTAGCAAGATATATTGTCCAGAGTAAGGCATAATTATCATTTGACACACCGCCTGACATTGACAGCAGAACCTCGGGAAAGAGAAAGCCAAGTGGCAAGATGAAAAAGTATCTATAGGGCTTTGCTAAAGGCTTTTTTTGCTTGCATTCTTATCGTTGTTGCTAGGAATGTACCAAGTTGGATTTTCAGTTTTGCCTGCTACCTGTTTCATTATTGACCTTGAATCCAAGTGGAATGCCCTCCAAATAAAGTTGGGTGACTTTTTTTTTTTGATAATTATACAATTGCATGAGAAACGACTGTCAACCGTCACCGTTCTGACCAAACAATCAGAAACCTGTTTCCAACACTTTCCATAACGTGAGTCTTGCGAATTATACAGAATTGTGCAATAAATTATTTTATTTGTTAGGAAAAAAAAGGTATTGGAAAATTTTTTCAAAATTACACTACCCAACCATGCAATAGATACAACGAAAAAAAAAAAGTATCTGGGACACTTTACAATTTAAAAAGGCACGCACTATCTGGAGTGATGTTTTTTTTTTACCTTCACTTTAAAACAGCTTTTCACAAAGGTTTAATCAATGGAATCGTTAGTTTCGATGGTATCAAGGCGGGGCAACACAAAATCTAACTAACACCTTTTTTTTTGTGACAAAAGAAACAATAGATTCGGATCCTTTTTGATCCTTTGTACACTTTGAATTTTTATGAATACACAGAAGAAGAAGAAAAAAAAAACAACGCACAGATGAAAACCGATATTTTCTTTTTTTTTTGTGTATTTTTTGAAAGAACTTTAAAAAAGTTGAACCGCACTCAACCGATGACGATGGATCTTTATCGATTCTCCCGGTCGTGGACTGTTGGATTACCGCTGGATGTATACTGCTGCTATGCCTTGTTGATGATGATGGTGCATATGACGAAAGCGTGGGGGTCGGGAAAAATGTCTACCCCAATTGAAGACGAAAAAGAGTAGTGAATCCCATTCGAAGAGAGAGAGCAAGAGTAAACGACCGGACAGGAACCGATTCCAAAACAAAATTTCACCACCACCAGTATCAAAGAGCAAAGGTTTATCCTTTTCTTTCGATTCTCCGAATACCTACGACTATGCTAAAGCGCGCACGTGCGATTTACGTCAGGTATCGAATGGAACGTATTTGTGAACGTACGAACTAGATGCCATTTAAAATGGTACTGAGACGAATGAGTTGAAGCGACTTGGTTATAATGTGGCCCGTTCGTCGTCGGTCGTGACTAAACGCTGAAATGGGGTTGATCTGATGTATCAGGCCCGTCGGTCGCATCAGATAGGGCGCAAGGCAAGATGGTCATTAAACGGTGTGTTTAGTTTTTATGATGAGACGCCAAGATGCGGTTGTAAAATTAAACTTTTATGACTGAGAACTTTAAACAAACAAAGATCATTGTAAACGGCTTTTTTTGCAAGAATGAATTTTATGTTATATAAAATTTAGTCATATCTCTTAAACAAACTTAATTTAACAATCATATAAATAAGCAAGTTCGCTTAATAATTACTCTTCAGGCAAAAAGTTTAAAGTTCAAACTAAAAACAAAATTGTTCATCAAAAAATCAGAAGAGGACAAACAAACAAGCCCTGCCCACAACAGCTCTATTTAATTTAAAACTGAAGATTGTTTCAGCAATTTTCATGTAGTTTTAACAGTACTTATAGTATATGTACTACTGTGTCCAAAAAATAAGGTGACATATGATTTTGAACTGCGCGCGTCGAAGGATTTGGACATTTTTCTTTCTTTTCAGGTTGGTAGTACTGTCAGTGACATCTGTGTGAAATTTCATGTCAAAATATATTCATAGTGTTTTCGATACGCGTCGTTTTGTGAGCTGCTAAAAGTGAGTTTTTCGTTTTTTGCGATATCGAAATTTATTGAGCAAAGAATTTGCATTAAATTTTGTTTGCGGAATCAATTTTCTGCTGCGGATACGTTGAGGATGGTGCAGAAAGCCTTTGATGATGAGGCTATGTCTAAAAAAAATGTTTACAAGTGGTATAGTGATTTCCAAGCCGGCCGTGAACGCGTCGAAGACGAAGAGCGTTCTGGGCGACCATCAACCTCAACCGATGAAGCTCACGTCCAACAAATGAAAGATTTGGTGTTGAAAAACCATCGATTAACGATTAGAGACCTTGCTGATGAAGTTGGCTTATCGAAAGGCTCAGTCAATACGATTTTAAAGGATGCTTTGGGCCCCAAGCGCGTCAAATCTCGACTGGTACCGAAAACATTGATTTTTTTGGAAAAAAGGCGTCGCGTTGAAGTGTGTGTGTGTGCTTTCCGACTACCAGGATGTCATGAAACGCATTATAACTGGCGATGAGACTTGGACCTATGCTTACGATCCCGAAACAACCGATCAATCGAGCGAATATCGTGCCAAAGGAGAGCCGAGACCAAAAAAACCGCGCCAAAGTCGCTCAAAAATCAAGGTCATGTTGACTGTTTTGTGCTTTATGAATTCCTTCCAACCAGCCAAACAGTCAACAAGGAATATTATTTGAACGTTATCCGTCGTTTGCGTAACGCTATCCGCCTAAAAAGGCCGGAATTGTGGAAAGACAATTCTTGGTTTTTACACCACGATAAAGCACCATCCCATACCGCACTCGCACTCATTTCGCCAAAAACTCAACCCATATCGTTCCGCAACCACCGTATTCACCTGATCTGGTGCCGTGCGACTTCTGGCTGTTCAACAAGCTCAAAAGACCGCTCCGGGGACACCGATTTGATACGATAGAGGAGATTCAAGCCGCAGCGAAGACGGAACTGAAGGCCATCCCGGAAAGTGACTACAACCAGTGTTTCAAAGATTGGAAAATCCGTTGGCATAAGTGCATTGCATCGGGAGGGGATTACTTTGAAGGGGATGAAATTGATTTGGAAGAATAAATAAAGAATTTTCAAAATAAATACAATGTCACCTTATTTTTTGGACACAGTAGTATATGACTTAAGTGTTCCAATTTTGCAAATCACGCTTTCAGGAAAATTGTAACTATTACAGCATTTTTGATTTCTTTGCAAACCAAAATGAATTTTAAGTTTGCTTTCGACTAGGTTTACTTGACTAAAAACCCTTTCAAAATCACCATTGGAATGTGGCAAACAAGGTAGGTTTCAGCGTTGAAAAAAGGAGTTTATGAAGCGTTAGCGCTAGTTTGACTTCAGGAAATACTGAAACATTCAGTACACAACGGTGTATTGGAAACACTTTGGATTTATTAGCATTAAGGTTTAGATCATGTGCGGTGGACCATTCAAATATACTTGCGAGGTCTTCGTTAAGCACGCTTACGAGAGGACAGCTTAAGTAAAGTTGAGATTTAAAACCTTTTTTTTTTGTGATGTAAATTCAAATTAACTGCTTTTTCAGAATTTTATCTTTATTTGTGTTATAAGATATTGTTTCTTGCCAAATTTCACGATACAAGGTCAACACGGAAGTACCCCATAGGTTTTGACTTCCCTTTCGAGTATCAAAATATGCACCAAAAACAGCAACATCTTTTTTCGGCATTGATTTAAAAGCTTGGTTTACAGCTTTTAGGGACCGCAGTCATAATTTTTTGGTATTTATGTGGAGGTCCCATCCTATCCTGAGAAAAAAGGTGGTGACGGTAAGATGGACAACGAAGTGATCCCATAATGGTTCCGTTTTTCCTTAAAAAGAAAGCAATTGATTAAAAACACATTCAAAATAATATCCAGTAGAAAATTTTCATTTAGTTGTACTTTCATTTCAAAAATTAAGAGGACATTCAAAATCGGCAATAAACTAAGCGTCCGATGTTCTGGGATTTTTTATACAGCACGGCTTGAAAAGGTTTCTACATACGAGTATGTCCACCTAACTTATGATTTGTTGGATTTGATTTTCCCATGGAATTCGTATTTTGTTTTTATCTGGCTTATTTCTAAACTAAACGCTAAGCGAGGCCTATTGGTTTCTTGTAGTTGCAACTTGATGTGTTAATTAAAGGCACTGGAATAGTGTTAAGAAAAAGATCATCAGACGTTTCGAAACCAAGCAGAGTATGAGTTCTAACATAACTACAAATATAAAAAATCGATAAAGTGATAAGGTCATTTGAAACCCATAGTTTCAAAGTTATGGTCAACTTCAACGATTATTCCATACTGGAATGAGGAAGATTGTTATCGGAATCGGTATCGAGTTTCAACTTTGCACTGTCGCTAATGCTTGGATTAACCCATGTGCACATGTACACAGTGCTAGGCAAAAGACACAAAAAATGCTATTCAATCAAAAAATTTGTGTATTCTAATATGGGCAAAATTTTAAATTTCAACTGGCGTTTAGTGCCATCTATTTCCTTGGGCTACTCAATTTTTGATGTTTAAATAACAGTGTGTTGAACAACTAAGCTTCATTTCACATTGAATAATCTTCTATAAAGATTCATAAGCTTTTTGTTTCAATTAAAATATTCCTCGAAGCAAATAAAGGATTAATTCAAAATTCTGGTTGAAACAAATTAAAACGATTCCTTGTCAACTGTTTCTCATGATTGGATCTATGTTTAAAAGAAGAGAAACTTTTTATACATAAGACATACCACAAAGAGCAAGCTTCCTATAGACTCAGCAATGTAATAGAATGAAGCTAGATCGCATTCCAAGAAATAAAAAATTGATCGGATTTTAAATTTAAAAAAAAATTGCAAAATACGAGTCGAACACGCATACGAAGGGTTCCTTACCACCGTATAAATATTTAAAACACTTATTTTGTGTGGGGATAGCCTTTATTTTTTTCTTTCTTTTATTCTTTGTGACAGACAGAGGGGCACCCTTAGTGGTTTATTGGAATATAAAAACCACAGAATGGATGACATCGAATATGAAGTACGTATATCATCATCATCATCAAACCCAAATATCTTTATATAAATTTCTTTATCTGACATCACGTTCAATTTTCAAGTGACAAAATTATAGGAATAACTAAAGAAACGAGAATATGCGAGCAGTTATACGAAAATTTTGAATTTATTCCACTTACAAGTAAAATCTATTTTGAAAAATCAAATAAATCAGAGCCCGCCATGCGTATGACAACAAAATCCACCCCTGAAACTATCATGCGAATCATCAAACAAGCTGATGATTAATGACATAAAAAACAATCGGCAACTAAATATAGGGTGCTAAAGCTTTCCCGCGAAAATTTCACACACAAATATTTTGCTTTTATAACTTTTGATTGGGGAGCAAGAGCAAGGGCGTTCGTCGTAATGCAAGTTCAACACCGGCATGACAGTCTTGTTAACCGCTCCTAATGACACTGGCAATTTCAGTGTTAAATTGGATTAATTTAGAACATCCGAAATTATAGTGTGGCGGCAGTGGTTCCGATTTGTGTATGTACGCACGAGTAGATATATTTTTGGACGCTTTTTTTCTAAATGTATTTGTATTATTGAAAAGTTTTGCCAATCAGAATAGAAGATGAGAGAAATTTAAGTTTATCATCGTTGTGGGCTAACGCATTGCTATTAAGATACTTGTCGACGAACAAGATACACTCACAAACTATTGTTCCGATTAGGATGTGTCACGTTTGAGAGTGTTGACTTTGAATTGTCGTGCCATTGTCATTGTCAATTTAAATATAATCAAAGATCGGGAAGATAAAAAGAGGTACAATAAATTGTCCAAGGAACAAATGACCATTAGTCTGGGTCAAGGAGAGCAACAGTCTAATTTATAATTTTAAATAAATTTTGCACGCATTTTTTTTATGCGAAAGCGAATAAATAGAGACAATTCTTATTGTATTCTGAAAATTGTAGAATTTGCTTTGATATTAAAAATTGATTTTATACAAAAACCGTCACAAAAACAAAAATTTTTTGATGGAGCCAAAATAAAAAAATAGTATGATTCCATCACCCTAAAAAATCCAAATTCTCAAATTATTAACAAGAAAATTTTTCAAAATTTTGGAAATATGGTCAAAATTTGGAATTTTTCTTTTTGAATCATATGATATTTTAAAAACTCAGGATCCAAACCAAACATGTTTCCGTGTTCGTCTTCTAGCTCGGCGGAGAATGTCACTGCCACTGTAAACTAAGCTCTGGAATTTCTCTTAAAGATCTCAGATAATTCGTTAACAAAATGCAATTGACTCGGGAATCGAAGCAAAATGAACACTGGCTTTGTAATAGCTCATCAGAAATTAGGGATTTGAAAATGTGTTGAATATTTGGGTTGACAGGATGCAGTCAATTGAAAGAAATAATATTCCATAAGTAATAATAACAATAGTTCACTGGATGAAATTCTGTAAGCGACATTCAGTAGGGCAAAGCCTCGCAAGTTGCTGTAAAACATTGCATCGCTTTTCTTTGCACAGCTGATATTCCAGTCGTCGCACATGCATTCGTCCTCCTTAACCTGACAACGGATTTGGTGCAAGCTCCTCATCAGAACAACGTCGTAGCATTCAAAAGAGTTATAAGGTATCTGAAACCGCAGCTCTGGTCCACTTAAGCTTTCTTATGACTACTCAAAATTTTTATACAGTGGGTGGGAGAAGCCGAGTGGCCAGTTGAAAGCTTGCATTGGCAAATCTTCGACGGTATAAATCAGACGGCAAACTTCTCAAGATTGACAACTGAAGTGGTTGATGTATCCTGTTGTATGCAAGTGATTTAATAAATAGTACTGATAGTTTAAACAAACAAGAACCCTAAAAACAATTGTTAAGTCTTTAAGGCCTTAATTTGCTTCCTTATTTCACCAATGGGAGGAGATCATTTACTCTGTAGGATCAAATATCAAACAATCGCGGAAGCTTGATCTTACCAACTGGAAGTAAAGTTCCCACTAACGTGAAGCCAACCAGAGGTACAATCAGCAGAATATCTTAATTTAATTTCAGTCTATAAACTCCATTGGTAAGATAACATGGCTTACTAAGTAGGGAAGGCTTAAATAGCATTCTTCGTGGGCGTGAGGATTTTCAACCCAAAAGTTACTTAACAAATCGAGGAAGACTAGATTATCCCCATTCTAGACTTAAAAACAATGTTTTATATTTAAACTTCAAAAAACGCGTGATTTCGGTCTGCTCCAATCCTAAACCAGGCTCAACAATCTGCTTTAACGTGCTCCCACGGTGTGGAGAAAGACTGCAGCGTCATATAGAACGAGTCACAGGTATCTCACAGATGAAATGGTTGGAGACTACATCAGATGTCGTGCACGACACGTGGACGGCATCGTGTGACTTCACATCAGGATGAGCGTTTGAAATCGGCATCTCAATGCAATTTAATTGGGCCAACATGTAAAGGAAGTGTTAGTCACTGGACAGTTCGGAGAAGATTTTCAGCAGGTGGTTTCACTGTACATTGATCTGCAAATGGTCCCAAAACTTGCCCGAGCACGCTGGCAAGCTCGGCTGCGGCGGTGGATCGTATACGGTTTGAGAATGTATTTCCATAGAAGATAGAAAGATCTCCAGTTCATTGTAGGAGCATATCAGAGACCTGGAACTAGCGGATTGACTGTTAATCAATTCATTGAAGATGTGCTCTAGGAACATGTGCTATGCTTTACTGCATATTCCGTGAAGACTTTTTCCTTTTGAACGAGTATGCCACAGCTCATGTTGCAACTGTTGTGACTCGATACCTAGAGGAGGTTAATAAACCAGTTATTACCTTTCGTGCTCATAGATCGGACCTGAATCCGATCGAGCATCCATAGCATTAAATAAAAAGAAGGATTAGGTCAAGAGCCATTGCTCCAACAAATCGCATAGACCTGCCAACATGCCATAAAAGAAGAGAGGCACAACATACCCCAAAATTTCTTTTTTAAACTGATAAGGTCAATGAAGAACCGTTTGCGTACTGTTATCAAAGCCATAAAACAAGCTTCCCAAAAACATAAAAATCTTGTGCCGCAGGCTAGCCAGAATTTTTTAAAAATATAGTTTTATTCAAAAATATTAGGGTGTGCGATAATTCTGCTCATAAACATTTTATTATAAAGGGTTCCGTACCCTATATATATAAACCGATAGAGAGCTTTTACTTTGTATGCTATGCGACCGTTTTTGCGTAAATTCTCTGCGCGATGTCAGGATTCACTGCCATAAAAATCACTAGCTTTGCCAATTTTCTTGTTTATTGCTTACCACTTTTACCCTGTTCACTGATTTTTTTTTTGTTAATTTAAGTATAGAAATTCAATTTTCATACATTTTTGTTTGTGGAAGTTTTTTTTGATCGTGTTACACACGCAGTCGAAAAGACAAATGCAGACGACAAATATAAAAATTTATTTTTGACGTTCGACTATCGACAAATTTCGTTTATCGATAGGCATACTCTTAGGAAGCACGGAACCCTTCGTGAGAGTCTCACTCACACTTGGCTACTTTTTTCTTCTCATTTTTATGAACATTCGAGTAATATAAGCGTAATTCAGCTACAGGGCTGTGATGAACAAATTCCCTTTGGTGGTTTACACGGAATCAAAACGGGGCTGGTGAAAGTATAGATCCCTGAGTCCTTCCAAAATGTAAAGCAAATTTCCAGCACCGAATACAAAACTTCAGGAATCCGTTTTGCGAATTGAAATAAAACAAAAATCCGATTATAATAACTTTATTTGACATAAAGCTCCAAATATATCTTGCACATTTTCATTCGCTTATTTTACGTCCCTACTCTGTTGAGATGATATTCCTCATTTGCCTCACAGCCGTAACCAATCTGGGCTCGCAGCCAGCACTTAAAGACAAATAGTTCTCCGGCGATGCCTTAAGCAAGTTCAAAATCTGGCTCAAATGAAGAGTGATGGAGAGACCAAGTTCTTCCACAACGTTGCCCAAATACTCAATGTCAACAGCGAGTTGTGTCGCAGCACCCGCATTCAAGGACTTTATCTGCAAGATCTGGCTCTGGTACATGACACAGCATTGTTCAACAACCAATGACAACAAAACATCAGCACAAGGAATACTCTGAGTGTATTTGATGTTGCACATTTCGAGGCCAACTTTCAACAGAGGCGAAGGTGACAAAAGAAGTGGTTCCAGGTGCTGCGGCAACGTCAGCAAATACTGTCCAATCTGAGTAATGCACTCTTGAGGAGCAAAACTAAATGACGGCAAGTCCATTCCAACTGCATTGTTTGGATTGTCTTGCGGTTGGATGTCACGCAGCTGCTGCTCGATCGGGAACAAAAGAATCGTCAAGCTGATGTCATGCGTTTCAATAAAACTCGCCTTGAGAGCCTCATAGGTCGAGGGGAATACGCCAAGTGTCGATGAGTTCTGAGACGATTCAGACCTTTTCTGTTGGTAATCTTTGATAGTGGCAGAGAGACGCTTTAACTCGGACATCTCGCATATAGAAAATATTGTCAAGTCAGTTGATTTGCTTGCACTGGCCATTTGTTCCTCAAGGGAGGACATTTGTTCGTGCAAGAATTTTTCAAATTTAGTCAGCCTGGCCTGGAAATCACTTAGGCACTGCAATAAAGACATGCAATTCTGAAGTAGAGTCCAATTCTGACCGGAATGGATGCTAAGGTTGAGTTGACGCTGTGTTTTCACATAGTTTTCGAGGAGTTTCTTGAATACTCCACTCATAATTCCAACCAACTTGCATAGACTAAGATCGTTGGTGATAATCTTGCACCGCTGGCAGGTCTTCTGCAGCCAATCGAATATTTTTCGATTGGAGTCCTCCAGCTGATGGATGGAATCACCAGCGTTCGTCTGCCCCACGGAATTTTTTTCTATTTGATTGAACAAGTGAGTCTCTTCGATTCGTGGATACTGTTGGATGAATTTCTGGAAATATTCAAACACTGAATCTGCCAGAGCGACTCTTTGGTGCGCGGAAAGATTCACCGAATTATTCCGCAGAACATTGTTCAGTTGGTCGACGAATGTCTTGTTAGCGTTGGCGAACTTCTCCAGAACTTCGAGCTTCTCATTGGAGTTCTTAAGGATTTGCAGAATTTGTACGTCCCTTGTGGGCTGCAAACTCGGAAGCGCCTCTGTTAGAATGATGAATGGCTGATCGCCAGAGCTCTCGCCGAAGACTTGTTCACACCACTTTACTTGTTTTTGGCAATTCTCTGCGAGGAATTCGTAGAAACTCAAAAAGAAATTATTGGAGCTGTCGGCCAGTTCGATAGTTTCTTTCCACTGTTGCTGCAGTGAGGTCTTCTGGACCGCACGGTAGTATTGTTTGAGTTGAGGCAATCTATAAATGCCTTCAAATATTTTAACGTACATTTTAGAGCTCTCGACATTGGACACTGAGAAGGCTTCGACGACACTTGGGCTCGCCAGAGCCTCCAATCGGTTTTTAAAGTCTTCAACCTGGCTTACTCTGTCGGAGTGACCAGACAATTTTTCCTGTGCGACGAGTGATTTTTGCAAGGAAATCAATTTCTCGCAAACTGCCATCAAGTCGTTCCTCTCGAAGCTGTCTTCGAGCTCTGAGATTAAGTTACCCCAACCATCGGACTCCTGCAGGCTCTCCTTTGCAATTTGCAGCTTAGTTTGAAGCTTATTTAGCTTTTCGAGCGATTCCATGCAATCGCCGGTTTCTTCTTGGACTGCTTGGACTTCAGACCGAACCTGGCCCATTCGCTGTTGAAGAGATTGTACATCGGAGTGCAGATGTTTGACGTCCTTTATGATTCGTGGAAGGTTCCCTATAAGCTGTTGACTGGTGTCTTCAACGGCAAAGTTTACTTGCTGAACATAGAGTTGGAGTTTCGACACAAAGGACGAAATGAAGAGATTTTTGTCATCTCTGCCATCGAAGTTACGGAAATTTGAGTTTATCCAATCTGTTGCGATGAAGTTGTCTTCGGAAAGGGCCGATATGTCCATTGTAAATTCGAATTTTTTTAATAGGATCTTAAACGATAAACAAAATATGTTTAATGAATTTGGAAATAAATGTTTACGTTTCCACTTTTGACAGCTGATTAGACAAATTAGCCTGACATTTCATATCGGTCGCATCCGGACGAATATTGTAATATGAATTCTTAGGGCGTGAGCACAATCGTGATTGGAAATCTTTAATACGACAGACTGAGTACACAACGGGACCAATTATATTACGTAAAATGGACGTAGCGCACGAACTATAGTTAACATAATTTTCACGCGTTCTAGCGTTAATCAATTAATTGGAAAATGGCTCATTTTTCACAAATCAACTTTCAACTGTCAAATTGACAATCTGTAGAAGCAGCCTTTATATGGGAGGGGGCGTTGTCACTTCAGTAGGGAAATCAGTAAAATTCAATATTCGTATTCTGCAGCTTATTTTGACAGCGATACTCATAACCAAGCGACTTTAGAGAGAAGTGCAGTAGAACTAAGTTAGTTTAAATTGATGTTACTTTCTTGGTTGACATTCAGAAATAATTTCTTGGCTATTTGGTTGTATATGTATGAACATATTTTAAGTTAAGATATTTAAAAAAACATCAGAAACATTTTTGTGTTCCTTATTAACAGAACGCATGCAAACAGTTTGAGAAACTTTGCATACATATGTATGCGCTGACACTTTTGGGTTGTTTACAAAACTCACAAGTGTCAAAGGCGTCATTTTCTGTTTTCGCCGCTACCAAAAGTTTTCCACCACGCAAAAAATAACAATTAAATCTTTAATTAAACAAATTCAAACGAAATAAACAATTTGGAAAATGTCTGAAGCATGGGATATGGAAATCAAGGCGATCAAAAACAAACGCAACACTTACCGCGAGAAGTTAGAAAAACGAAAGAAGGAGCGTCACGATATCCTATCGTCCACTGCCACACACTTGTCGTCGCCAAACAGTGGATCAAATAACAAATCTGATCCATCTGATGACCTACCTACAACCATCAAGAGCGAAACTGGTACTTCCTTCCATACTGGTCCAAAATCCAATAACGGCTAATATTTATTTATTCTAGAAACTGATACCGAAATTGAAAAGACTATACTTCAGATGCTCTCTTCCAGCTCAATGGTGCTTCCCATTATCTCTACTCAGCTCACTGAGAAGCTTGAGAGGAATCTAGAGAAATCGGCACCAAAGGAATTGGTCGACTACATTCTGAACAAATTATCGAATCAGGGTGCTATCGGGTGAGGCACATTTCAAACAAGTGACTTCTTTTGGAACTTTCAATTGATTTTTTTTTTTAGGATCAAGAGTGTAACAATAGGAAAGGATGTTGGTTGCGAAGTCATATCCGTTCAGCGAACTGCTGTCTTGAGCCTTTATAAAGAGTTTGTTTCGGAGTCGTACGCGGTGAAAGATGAGTTCAAGCGAAAGTGTGAGTACATAGTTTGGAGGGATCATATTTGTAAGACGAAATGTAAAATTTACAGATGAAAATGATGAGGAGGACGACGACAGTAATTCCAGGAAAGCCATGAAGAGCGATTCGGACAAAAAGATCAACAAGGACAGCAGCAGCAATGACGCATCCGATGACATTATGGTTTGTGCGATGGTTTGAGTCTCTTGAAGAAGGTTTTTCAATTTCCTTTTTCAGTCTCTTCTGTCCATGCCGTCGACGCGTGAGAAACAGAGCAAGCAAGTCGGCGAAGAGATCCTGGAGCTGCTCACAAAACCTACGGCCAAGGAACGATCTCTAGCTGAAAAATTCAAATCACATGGAGGCGCGCAAGTGATGGAATTCTGTCCATACGGCACTAAAATCGAATGCTTAAAGGCTCAACAAGCGACCGCAGAGATGGCTGCCAAAAAGCGCCGTGAAAATGAGCAAAATTCATCGTGCGACAAAGCAGAAGATTCCAACACGGAAACAAACTCGAGCAGCGCTCCAGAAGAGCTTATCATAAATTCTGAAGACACTAAGAAGGTGGAAACAGTGCAGCTGTTATCTGCTCCCATCGACGAGATCGTCATCGAGAATACAGACAAATGCACAAAACTGCATTTCAAAAAAATCATCCAATCCCACACAGACGAATCGCTTGGCGATTGCAGCTTCTTGAACACATGCTTCCACATGGCCACTTGCAAGTAAGTTTAAGTGTGTAAGTGTCTCATTAAAGCCATCGTCATACATCCCTCTTCTAGATACGTTCATTACGAGGTAGACGCCCATCCGAACATTAACAACAACAAGCACGAAGACGTGAAGACCAATCTTTGCATAAAGCGCAACACAGATCCCAGTGTTGCTCTGTATCCACCTCAGTGGATTCAATGTGACCTGAGGTACTCATACAAACCCGAAAGCCTTGCACTATTTGATTCATTCCATTCGTAGGTACCTAGACATGACAGTTTTGGGTAAATTCGCCGTCGTGATGGCGGATCCACCTTGGGATATCCACATGGAGCTGCCCTATGGTAAACGGATCTCTTTTTTCTCTTCATAAGCCTGACGAAATTTCGCTTTTTTAGGAACCATGTCTGATGATGAAATGAGACAACTTGGTGTCCCTGCTCTACAGGACGATGGTTTGATTTTCCTTTGGGTCACGGGAAGAGCCATGGAACTGGGCAGAGAATGCCTCAAGCTTTGGGGGTGCATATTACAAAACAAAACAAAAGAATCAATAAATCTATATCTTCTTCCGCAGCTATGAACGAGTCGATGAATTAATTTGGGTAAAGACCAACCAACTACAGCGAATCATCCGGACAGGTCGAACCGGTCACTGGCTGAACCACGGTAAAGAACACTGTCTGGTGGGAATGAAGGGCAGCCCGACGAATCTTAATCGTGGCCTAGACTGCGACGTTATTGTTGCTGAGGTGCGTGCGACCAGTCATAAGCCTGACGAGATTTACGGAATAATCGAACGCTTGAGTCCAGGCACACGAAAAATCGAACTCTTTGGACGACCACATAATGTGCAACCGAATTGGATTACATTGGGGAATCAGCTGGACGGGATAAGACTGGTTGATCCAGAGCTCATTACTCAATTTCAAAAACGCTATCCGGATGGAAATTGTATGGCACCCGCACAGGGTGTCAAAAACTGACGCACTTTTTCGCTATGGACTTTTCTTTAAGAAATAAAATTATTTGCTTTTTCAAACATACTATTTCTTAATTGTCGTTGTTGCAAAAAAAAAAATACTCTGCCTGTAGGAGGTCATGTATGAATAGAGAACATTGTGGTGCCACCGATTCGATCCGAATCCGATCTATGTGTCGAGTCTTTCTCGATGGGAGAAAGAAGTGTTGAAAGATGATTTTTACAATATTTTTTTCGAGAGTTTCCGTCTCTGGACCGACAATTTCAGCTGCAGAGATAAGGTGGCCCAAAGCAGAGTATGGAGCCTTACACCTAAGGTTACTAAGCTGCCATTAAAAAGGAGGACTATTGGCAGGAATACATGAGCTAATTGAAGCCCACCGTATAGAAAAATCTACCGCTGCTGATCGACTATGATGCAAATGCTCATCAAATTCAATGCAGTAGCAGTGACATGTCAAAATAGGATCAGAAACGAAGCCAGAGACCTCACGCATTGTGGTCATATACGAATAATTCGTGTAGAAAATTAGATATTATCGTATTACTCATTCTTTGATCGCTTCAGAATACTTTTCAGCTTCTCGGCTCAAGAATAGTTCCACATTGAAACGTAGAAACGTGTTCCGGTTCTACTCAAGAATTTGTCGCGTTCAACAGGAGGCGTATCTTCCTCAAAGAGATATGTTCCCCTTTGGACATCAGGCAATCCAATTCTGACCTTCATCAGAAGGTTTCTTCAGACCTCAATGTTCGCCACTTTGGCAGGGGTAGATAATTGAAAAACAAGCTCGCGCATATCCAGAGTTTAGGCAGACCTGTATAGATACGTGAAATCGTATAGTTGATGTGATATCTGCAGGACAAGCAAGAATTGACATTCAACATATTGTATCTGTTTTCCTGCAAGGTAAACAGCAGGCAGACTATCCAAATCACAGACCTTATGTGATTTTTTGCGTCTTTTCTGTATTTAGTTCGAGACCATTTGAGACCATAAAATATAGAGGTCTTCACTCAATCTACAAACAAGGTTCTCAGTCGGCCCAATTGGCCTGGGCAAATAGATTGGAGCATCATGGCACGTCATTGACAAATATACTGAAAAGATCCAGTATAGATCCTTGAGGTACTCCAGCAAGCAGACATCTCTTTTCCGAGCCAATGTTTCCAGCAACTGCTTTTTGGAATCTATTCGTGAGATAGTTCCTTATTAGACGGACCTCTCTCTCTGAACCCAAAGTTAGAGCGTAGCTTGATGCAAAGAATCCCATGGTCTAATGTATAAAAGCCTTAAAAAAATCAAGAAGACAAAGGAGCTTGAGATGTCCTTGATCAAACTGCTGCCTCACTTCGTCTAATGTTTTTTAACCAGGACGTTCAAGCGCAGCTGTCGTTTCTCCAAAAACCAGAAAAACCAAAAACCAAAAGATTATTCTAATCAAGCCAGTAAACTTTCAAAAAATTTTGATTGACAAGGTAAAATACTCATGGCCGATAATCAGTTGGGGGAAGGTTCATTTGGCGTGCTATTTTCCAACTGTCCGGAAAAGTAGATAAAGAAATGCGAAAATTAATATTGTGCGTCAGTGGATTAATGCCATCCTCATCAAATGCATTTGATTTTAGCAGCATCACTTTCGGTAAGTCTCAAAGTCTTTACTCAATTCACTACACAATTGACTGTTAAGAGGAACCCCTTTTGTGATATTATGATCGGAGATAAAGGAATTGTTTAGAGCATTTGGATCGATCGGGAATTCAATTTTAGAGCTCTTGCCGACACCAATAACGTACAGATTTCTCCATAATTTTTTAGGATCCAACTTGGAGTCTGATTTGCAGGAGAAGTAGAGTCTCTCTTCACGAATTTCGAGTGAGTTGTGAGAAGCCGAGTAATGGCTCGTTGAACGGCGTTTAAATATCGAGAAAAGCTTCCTTGCTGCATTTAAAATTAACCCACCTCCTTTTCGAATGGTTTGCTTTTTGATTCTCGATGGAAACAGACTTTACGATTGAGACTTTAATCAACAAACTTTACACAATACATTGAATACTGAGAGATTTTTATTGTTTTCCAATAATTTAATAGTTGAAATAATGATTAGCGGTAACCTTTTGCAGTTTAAGAGTAGGTTTTTGTTATACAATTGGTTTATTTATGAAAGTTAATTACATATAATTATATTATTCACTCTTATAGTTTATGACTCAAAAAAAACATCCCCGCGTCGACAAGGACACAGTAAAAATGGTACTCTGCTCATCACCTTGAAAGAAACAAATGATAAACCAAAACAGGCTGAATGGAAACGAAAGAGAGAAAGTAAACAAATAAAATTTCGTGCAAAAAGTTTTTGTATTTCAAACAATGTAAATGCAAAAATGTAGAAAACGTTTATTTTGAAGAAAAATAAAATAAAACAACACTCGATAGGCGGGGGGTCTGGCTGTATGTTTGTATGTGCATGAAGTTAAATAATAAATTAACAAAAATAAACAAAAGGAGACCAGAGCTGATAAAGGGAATAGCAATGCGAGCCAAGATTCAATATCGCGGTGCGTAAAGCGTCGAAATGAAGCCTAGTACAGGATATCATTTCTTCTTTTTGTTTTTTCCCGATGTCGGCGCCTGTTGGGTCACAACGCCCGTGATGGCCGACAGTTCCTTCTTGAGAGCGAGCAAGATTTCCACTTCTGGCTTCCACACCGACGCATCGGATGAGCTTTTCAGTTTACGAACTTTCTCGCCTTGTTTGGCAATTTTCTCTTCTAGCTCTTTGATTTTCCTTTCACCATCGAATGAGGGAATCGAGGTGAGTACCGATTTTACAGCCGTTACTGGAGGAGAAGAGGCAACTGCTTGAGCACTGGCCAATTGCTTTTTTAGTTCTAGTAAAATGTTGACCTCGGGCTGCCAAACAGATTTATCTGCTTTGCTTTGTTTTAGCGCACGAACCTTTTCACCCTGTTCGCTGATTGCTTTTTCCAATTCGGCGACATTTAAAGGAACTGCCGGGTTTGAGTTCACAACCTGACTTCCGGCGTATTTCAGTTTCAGTTCATCGATGCGTGATTGCTCAATTTTGGTGAAGAGGGGCGCAGGTTTACCGATTTTATGACCACTCTGAACGAATATGTTGGCAAATGGCTGGCTAGAGGAAAAAAGAGAGTTCATTTTCATACATGAGCTATAGGAGAGGCGGGAACATATTGTTTACTTACTCGGGCCTGATAAACGTCTGCTTGAAGTTGAGTTGATCGAACAGAGTTCTCGCGGTGGACGGCATATATGGGAATAGCAGATTGGCCAACAGGCAAGCAATGTTGCAACATACTCCGATAATTGTGGCTGCCCGAGCCTTCTCATCGTCCGTTCCCTTGAGTAGCACCCAAGGCTGCTGAGTTTGCATATATCCATTGCCATGCCTTGAAACAGAGAGAATATGCCGGACGCCGTCTCTCAATCGAGCTTTCTCCAGCGACTGCACGTAGCCCTTTACTTCTCGATTGACAAGCGCTAGAAGAATCAGCTCATCCTTGGTCAAAGTCATCGGAGGAATAACAGAGCAGTAGTTCTTCTCGCAGAACACCAGCGCCCGATTTATAAAGTTTCCAAGGTTATTCAGCAGCTCAGAGTTGTTCCTCGCTCCAAGATCATTCCAACTGAAACTCGAATCTTGAGCTTCTGGCCGTGCAGACGCCAAGTAGAATCGCCAAACATCAGCTGGAATACCAGTATCCTGCGCATCATTGCCAAACACACCAATTCCACGACTTTTGCTGAATTTTCCGTCTTCGTAGTTCAGATACTCGGTTGCCATGATGTGTGAAACCAGAGTGTGACCCTTGTTGGTGGCTAAGAGCGACGATGGGAACATCACCGAGTGGAACGGCACATTGTCCTTTGCCATGAATTGGAAAAGTTCGACATTAACCCCAGCGTCTGGCTGCCACCATTTCGTGTAGTTCTCCTTGCTGTATCTCTTCGTGATCGAGACATAGCCGTAAGGAGCGTCGAACCACACATAGAAGACTTTTGATTCGAAGCCTGTCAGAGGAACTGGTATGCCCCACTTCAAGTCTCGTGTGATGCAGCGTGGTTTGAGGCCCTCACGCAGCCAGGAGCGAGTAATGACTCGAGCATTGTTCGTCCACCCACTGTCAGACTTATCAATCCATTCTTTGAGCTTTGGTTCAATCTTTGGAAGATCGATGAAAAGCTGCTCCGAACTGCGGATCACTGGAGCTGTATTGCACGTTTTACAGCGCGGACGGATCAGTTCGGTAGCGTTGACTAGTTTGCCACATTTGTCGCATTGATCACCACGTGCGTCTTCATAGCCACAACCTGGATGCGGGCAGGTCCCCTCAACAAATCTAAAGAACAAATCAAATAAACAAAGTCTAATTTTGCTGGTACGCAACTCACCGATCCGCCAAGAAGCGATCGCACTTCTGACAGAGAAGTTGATCTACACTCTCGGTTAGAACATAGCCAGCCTTGTAAATATCTTGGAAAGCTTCCTGTACGACTCTAAGTGAAGAAAACGAATTCAAAATCTGTTAAGACTGATGTCAACGTCCACTTACTCAGTCTGTTCGGTTGTAGTAGTCCTGCCGAAGTAATCAAACCCAATACCAAACCATCGGTAGATTGAGTTATGCAGCTCGAAATACTTGTCGCAGATCTCCTTAGGCGTCAAGCCCTCTGCCAAAGCCTTATTCTCAGTCGCCGTACCATATTCATCTGTTCCGCACACATAAAGAGTATTATAGCCACATGAGCGAGCATACCTCGCATAGATGTCCGCCGACAAGACGCATCCAATGATGTTTCCCAGATGAGGAACATTGTTCACATAAGGAAGAGCAGAAGTAATAAGAATATTTCTTTCGCCTTTCTTTGGTAAAATAGTCCGTTGCTCTGTCCGCTTAGGAACTTCGCTGTAAACGAAGCCAGCTCGCGCTGCTTCCAACTCGTCCTCGGTAACTGTTTCGCCAATATTGCCGCCCATCTCTGCCAGCAGTTTTGATGAATCATCACTCGGTGTAGAGAGCACAATATGATGCAGACCACCGAAACGGTTCGATTGTTGCAGTGAGGTAAAACGTAACTCCTTCAATGGTTGTTCGACGAGGGCAGCTTTGATTTCTGGAAGCGCTGTGATTTTGCGATACCAAGTGAGGAGGTTCTCAATATTCTTAGCACCCTTAAGAGTCCCATCGGGAGCAAGGAGACACCACACAAACAAATCGGCTGTTGTTATCTTATCGCCAGCGAGGAACGGTGACACTTTCAAGCGATCGTCGAGCTTCTTTACCAAAGCATTCAGAACTGGCATCGCATTAGGATCAGCACGATGACCAACGCCCATATTATGAGCCAAAGCCGGCGCTAGTTGGGTGGTTGACCACTCCAGCCACTGAAATTGCATCATGTGGAAGTGTATGTAAAGGAAATCTTGTGCTATACTTACTTCATCCCTGGCGAGCCCTTCGTTCGGGAATAGAAACCTTGCTGCGGCTGCTGTTGAGAACAATTGTAGACCGGAGTCCAGCTGGAGTATCGGTAATTGTTTAATTCCGTTTATCGAAGGATCTAAGGCAGGTGGATAAATTATTTTAGTCTCAGAAATATGTACACATAATTTTTTTTATGATTTACCATTGAGGTTAATTTTCTTCACTGTCGCGTCTTTCTTGGCGAACTTTGTTAGCACTAGTAGCTTCAGTCCAAAAGGATTGCCTTCGTTTGTGTAGATAATCATTATACCTATTGTCTAATAACCGCTATTTGTTGCAAATTTCCACTTTATTTACGTGGCAAATAAGAAATAAACTTGTGCACGCGACTCGCACTTGCACCAGAGTTCTCCACAAATATAAATGCTTTCCTTAGATGTCAGCGAGCAGGATGACAGCGATAATTTGACGTACATTTTTCATATAGTGTTACCAAGTCTATCTTCAGAAATTTCGATTTTCTTAACTATCCCTTAATGTTCAAAATTATTAGACAAAGTAAGTTTAATGTTCCTTAATTATGTATGAAAATTTATTTTTCTTGTTAAGCCCTTTATTGCTAGAACAACTCTCGTTGCGGGAAAAAAAAATCCTTGTGGAAAAACGCAGCTGGTTTTGCGAGTTTTAAGATTTCGTTCGCTAATTTAAATCTCGCACCGGGTTTACATTTGACGCAACGAGGAATCTTCTACGAATAAGGATCTTAAGTAAACATCAGTATTCAGAACTTCGCTTGCCTATAAGCTCTTACTTTTCTTGTTTTAGAAGCCAATGTTTATCTTCCTTGTATTGCCTTCTAGCATGTGGGGTGAATGTAAAGATCTTCAGAGAGGCGACTCTCATTGATCACTTGCAGTGGTGTAAGTTGGTATCCCGAGTTTCAATCTGGCAGCGTAGATTCTACTAGATGGGGAATAAATATGAAGAAGAACAGTTTTTAATGATTGTATTGTAGTCATCTTTTGTCAGTTAAATGCCATCATTTAGTCAAAAACTTCTGTCAACATTTGGTAGATCTACGCCATCTAAAAAAAATAACTGACAGAACGTCAAAAATCACAATTCATAAAGTTTGCCCAAACATTACTGTCAAAACAACATAGACTTGGAATCACTCTTTTGTAGCGACAATTGACACACACATGATATTGACAATTCGTTGATTATTTATTTACGTTTAAGAATTTTTTTAAGCACCGTCTTTCCCGTAGAAATTCGAAGAGTTTTCGGCTTAAAATGGGTGAACGAAAAGGTCAAAATAAATACTACCCACCGGACTATGATCCGAAGAAAGGTGGGCTTAACAAATTCCTCGGAACCCATGCCTTGCGCGAGAGGGCACGGAAGCTCCACCTTGGTGTCCTGATTATCCGCTTTGAAATGCCCTATAACATTTGGTGCGAGGGATGTAACAATCACATTGGCATGGGTGTCCGATACAATGCAGAGAAGAAGAAAGTCGGAATGTATTACTCCACGCCGGTGTACCAGTTCCGAATGAAGTGCCATTTGTGTGACAATCATTTCGAAATCAAAACGGATCCGGGGAACTTGGATTATGTTATTCTGTCTGGTGCTAGACGCCAGGAAAACCGCTGGGATCCGCTGCAGAACGAGCAAGTTGTGCCCGAAACCAAAGAAGTGCAGAAGCGTCTGTTCGATGATCCGATGTACAAGCTGGAGCATCTGGCGAAGGATGCCAAGTCGGGTGAGGACGCAAAACCGGTACTTGAGAAGTTATTCGAAAGGAATGAAAACGTCTGGGATGACTGTTATGACTCGAATTGCAAGCTGAGAGCTGAATTTAGAGTGAGTTTGGGTTTAAATTTTGCAAAACTTAGAATACATAATTTTGCTTACAGAAGCAGAAGAAGGAATTGAAAGCACAGAAGGATATTGACGACAAGTTATTGCAGAGATGCAGTTTGGAGATCAATCTTTTGCCAGAAAGTGAGCAGGATAAACAAATGGCCGCTCTGATGAAGCTACAATCGAAGCCGGCCAGTGAGCGAGAAGAAGAGAAACGATTGGAAATCCTTATGAAACCAGCACTTCCGGGATTTACTCAAACCACATTTGGGGGCTTGAAACGACAGAAGCTCATAAACAGCAAATTGAATTTCAAAGATTTGGGTATAAAAAAGAAAAAACAAAATGATGCAACCAAAGAGGAAGAAGATAGTCCCCAAGTAAATGGCGACCTTATAAATAAGACTGAAGAAAGCAATAAAATTGAAACGAACACGAGTAGTATATCGCTTGTTGGTGACTATTCTAGTTCCAGTGACTAAATTTTGTACTTATTATTATTTATTTAATGTTTATTATCAATAAAGGACGTGTTCATTCCTCATTTGAAAATTATTTTGTTTCAATTAATAGTCAGCTTTCCGGACTTCTATAGATGTACATTAGTTTGAGACCGTTGGTTTCTTTCCATCTCAAGATAAAAATAAAAACAAAAATTGTATGAGCTATTTAATTTGCCCCCACCATCAAATTCACATTGGGCTATGGAAACATCGTTCATTCCCTTAAAAAATGCATTGCATCCAAACAACAACTTTTCCAGCCAGCTCAGTCCAAGGCAAATGCATTTATTTCTTGAAATTTCTGAATTCGTTAACTGATCCATTTATTTAACTAAATGCCAATAGCTTAGTAACAGTTCTCAATATTTCGTTGGAGAAATGATTTTTGACAAAACTATGGACATTTGAAAATCAAGCTAATTTTGATAAAATTTGATGGACTATAGCCCAGGATTCTAAATGCACTTTTTCATGAAACTTCTGAATTCGATAACGGAGCTATTTATTTTACTAAATGCCAATAGCTTAGTAACAGTTCTCAATATCTTGTCATAGAAATGATTTTTGACAAAAATAGGGACATTTGAAAATCAAGCTAATTTTGATAAAATTTGATGGACTATAGCCCAGGATTCTAAATGCACATTTTTCATGAAATTTCTGAATTTGTAAACTGAGCTATTTATTTTGCTAAATGACAATCGCTTAGTAACAGTTCTCAATATTTCGTTAGAGAAATGATTTTTGACAAAAATATGGACATTTGAAAATAAAGCTAATTTTGATAAAATTTGATGGACTATAGCCCAGGATTCTAAATGCACTTTTTTCATGAAATTTCTGAATTCGATAACGGAGCTATTTATTTTACTTAATGCCAATAGCTTAGTAACAGTTCTCAATATTTCGTCATAGACATGATTTTTGACAAAAATATGGACATTTGAAAATCAAGCTAATTTTGATAAAATTTGATGGACTATAGCCCAGGATTCTAAATGCACTTTTTTCATGAAATTTCTGAATTCGTTAGCTGAGCTATTTATTTAACTAAATGCATAAAGCTAAGTAACAGTTCTGAATATTTCGTCATTGAAATGATTTTTGACAAAAATATGGACATTTGAAAATAAAGCTAATTTTGATAAAATTTGATGGACTATAGCCCAGGATTCTAAATGCACTTTTTTCTTGAAATTTCTGAATTTGTAAACTGAGCTATTTATTTTACTAAACGCCAATAGCTTAGTTACAGTTCTCAATATTTCGTCATAGAAATGAATTTTGACAAAAATATGGACATTTGAAAATCAAGCTAATTTTGATAAAATTTGATGGACTATAGCCCAGGATTCTAAATGCACTTTTTTCATGAAATTTCTGAATTCGTTAACCGAGCTATTTATTTAACTAAATGCATAAAGCTAAGTAACAGTTCTCAATATTTCGTCATAGAATTGATTTTTGACAAAAATATGGACATTTGAAAATCAAGCTAATTTTGATAAAATTTGATGGACTATAGCCCAGGATTCTAAATGCACTTTTTTCATGAAATGTCTGAATTCGATTTCTGAGCTATTTATTTTATTAAATGCCAATAGCTTAGTTACAGTTCTCAATATTTCGTCATAGAAATGATTTTTGACAAAAATATGGACATTTGAAAATCAAGCTAATTTTGATAAAATTTGATGGACTATAGCCCAGGATTCTAAATGCACTTTTTCATGAAATTTCTGAATTCGATAACGGAGCTATTTATTTTACTAAATGCCAATAGCTTAGTAACAGTTCTCAATATCTTGTCATAGAAATGATTTTTGACAAAAATAGGGACATTTGAAAATCAAGCTAATTTTGATAAAATTTGATGGACTATAGCCCAGGATTCTAAATGCACATTTTTCATGAAATTTCTGAATTTGTAAACTGAGCTATTTATTTTGCTAAATGACAATCGCTTAGTAACAGTTCTCAATATTTCGTTAGAGAAATGATTTTTGACAAAAATATGGACATTTGAAAATAAAGCTAATTTTGATAAAATTTGATGGACTATAGCCCAGGATTCTAAATGCACTTTTTTCATGAAATTTCTGAATTCGATAACGGAGCTATTTATTTTACTTAATGCCAATAGCTTAGTAACAGTTCTCAATATTTCGTCATAGACATGATTTTTGACAAAAATATTGACATTTGAAAATCAAGCTAATTTTGATAAAATTTGATGGACTATAGCCCAGGATTCTAAATGCACATTTTTCATAAAATTTCTGAATTTGTAAACTGAGCTATTTATTTTGCTAAATGACAATCGCTTAGTAACAGTTCTCAATATTTCGTTAGAGAAATGATTTTTGACAAAAATATGGACATTTGAAAATAAAGCTAATTTTGATAAAATTTGATGGACTATAGCCCAGGATTCTAAATGCACATTTTTCATGAAATTTCTGAATTTGTAAACTGAGCTATTTATTTTACTAAATGACAATCGCTTAGTAACAGTTCTCAATATTTCGTCATAGAAATGATTTTTGACAAAAATATTGACATTTGAAAATCAAGCTAATTTTGATAAAATTTGATGGACTATAGCCCAGGATTCTAAATGCACATTTTTCATGAAATTTCTGAATTTGTAAACTGAGCTATTTATTTTGCTAAATGACAATCGCTTAGTAACAGTTCTCAATATTTCGTTAGAGAAATGATTTTTGACAAAAATATGGACATTTGAAAATAAAGCTAATTTTGATAAAATTTGATGGACTATAGCCCAGGATTCTAAATGCACTTTTTTCATGAAATTTCTGAATTCGATAACGGAGCTATTTATTTAACTAAATGCATAAAGCTAAGTAACAGTTCTCAATATTTCGTCATAGAAATAATTTTTGACAAAAATATGGACATTTGAAAATCAAGCTAATTTTGATAAAATTTGATGGACTATAGCCCAGGATTCTAAATGCACTTTTTTCATGAAATTTCTGAATTCGTTAACTGAGCTATTTATTTTACTAAATGCCAATAGCTTAGTAACTGTTCTCAATATTTCGTTAGAGAAATGATTTTTGACAAAAATATGGACATTTGAAAATAAAGCTAATTTTGATAAAATTTGATGGACTATAGCCCAGGATTCTAAATGCACTTTTTTCATGAAATTTCTGAATTCGATAACGGAGCTATTTATTTAACTAAATGCATAAAGCTAAGTAACAGTCATAGAAATGATTTTTGACAAAAATATGGACATTTGAAAATCAAGCTAATTTTGATAAAATTTGATGGACTATAGCCCAGGATTCTAAATGCACTTTTTTCATGAAATTTCTGAATTCGATTTCTGAGCTATTTATTTTACTAAATGCCAATAGCTTAGTAACTGTTCTCAATATTTCGTCATAGAAATGATTTTTGACAAAAATATGGACATTTGAAAATCAAGCTAATTTTGATAAAATTTGATGGACTATAGCCCAGGATTCTAAATGCACTTTTTTCATGAAATTTCTGAATTCGATTTCTGAGCTATTTATTTTACTAAATGCCAATAGCTTAGTAACTGTTCTCAATATTTCGTCATAGAAATGATTTTTGACAAAAATATGGACATTTGAAAATCAAGCTAATTTTGATAAAATTTGATGGACTATAGCCCAGGATTCTAAATGCACTTTTTTCATGAAATTTCTGAATTCGATTTCTGAGCTATTTATTTTACTAAATGCCAATAGCTTAGTAACTGTTCTCAATATTTCGTCATAGAAATGATTTTTGACAAAAATATGGACATTTGAAAATCAAGCTAATTTTGATAAAATTTGATGGACTATAGCCCAGGATTCTAAATGCACTTTTTTCATGAAATTTCTGAATTCGTTAACTGAGCTATTTATTTAACTAAATGCATAAAGCTAAGTAACAGTTCTCAATATTTCGTCATAGAAATGATTTTTGACAAAAATATGGACATTTGAAAATCAAGCTAATTTTGATAAAATTTGATGGACTATAGCCCAGGATTCTAAATGCACTTTTTTCATGAAATTTCTGAATTCGATTTCTGAGCTATTTATTTTACTAAATGCCAATAGCTTAGTTACAGTTCTCAATATTTCGTCATAGAAATGATTTTTGACAAAAATATGGACATTTGAAAATCAAGCTAATTTTGATAAAATTTGATGGACTATAGCCCAGGATTCTAAATGCACTTTTTTCATGAAATTTCTGAATTCGTTAACTGAGCTATTTATTTAACTTAATGCATAAAGCTAAGTAACAGTCATAGAAATGATTTTTGACAAAAATATGGACATTTGAAAATCAAGCTAATTTTGATATAATTTGATGGACTATAGCCCAGGATTCTAAATGCACTTTTTTCATGAAATTTCTGAATTCGATTTCTGAGCTATTTATTTTACTAAATGCCAATAGCTTAGTAACCGTTCTCAATATTTCGTCATAGAAATGATTTTTGACAAAAATATGGACATTTGAAAATCAAGCTAATTTTGATAAAATTTGATGGACTATAGCCCAGGATTCTAAATGCACTTTTTTCATGAAATTTCTGAATTCGATTTCTGAGCTATTTATTTTACTAAATGCCAATAGCTTAGTAACTGTTCTCAATATTTCGTCATAGAAATGATTTTTGACAAAAATATGGACATTTGAAAATCAAGCTAATTTTGATAAAATTTGATGGACTATAGCCCAGGATTCTAAATGCACTTTTTTCATGAAATTTCTGAATTCGATTTCTGAGCTATTTATTTTACTAAATGCCAATAGCTTAGTAACTGTTCTCAATATTTCGTCATAGAAATGATTTTTGACAAAAATATGGACATTTGAAAATCAAGCTAATTTTGATAAAATTTGATGGACTATAGCCCAGGATTCTAAATGCACTTTTTTCATGAAATTTCTGAATTCGTTAACTGAGCTATTTATTTAACTAAATGCATAAAGCTAAGTAACAGTTCTCAATATTTCGTCATAGAAATGATTTTTGACAAAAATATGGACATTTGAAAATCAAGCTAATTTTGATAAAATTTGATGGACTATAGCCCAGGATTCTAAATGCACTTTTTTCATGAAATTTCTGAATTCGATTTCTGAGCTATTTATTTTACTAAATGCCAATAGCTTAGTTACAGTTCTCAATATTTCGTCATAGAAATGATTTTTGACAAAAATATGGACATTTGAAAATCAAGCTAATTTTGATAAAATTTGATGGACTATAGCCCAGGATTCTAAATGCACTTTTTTCATGAAATTTCTGAATTCGATTTCTGAGCTATTTATTTTACTTAATGCCAATAGCTTAGTTACAGTTCTCAATATTTCGTCATAGAAATGATTTTTGACAAAAATATGGACATTTGAAAATCAAGCTAATTTTGATAAAATTTGATGGACTATAGCCCAGGATTCTAAGTGCACTTTTTTCATGAAATGTTTGAATTCTATAACTGAGCTATTTATTTTACTAAATGCCAATAGCTTAGTTACAGTTCTCAAAATTTCGTCATAGAAATGATTTTTGACAAAAATATGGACATTTGAAAATCAAGCTAATTTTGATAAAATTTGATGGACTATAGCCCAGGATTCTAAGTGCACTTTTTTCATGAAATTTCTGAATTCGTTAACTGACCTATTTATTTTACTAAATGCCAATAGCTTAGTTACAGTTCTCAATATTTCGTCATAGAAATGATTTTTGACAAAAATATGGACATTTGAAAATCAAGCTAATTTTGATAAAATTTGATGGACTATAGCCCAGGATTCTAAGTGCACTTTTTTCATTAAATGTTTGAATTCTATAACTGAGCTATTTATTTTACTAAATGCCAATAGCTTAGTAACATTTCTCAATATTTCGTCATAGAAATGATTTTTGACAAAAATATGGACATTTGAAAATGACGCTAATTTTGATAAAATTTGATGGACTATAGCCCAGGATTCTAAATGCACTTTTTTCATGAAATTTCTGAATTCGATTTCTGAGCTATTTATTTTACTAAATGCCAATAGCTTAGTAACAGTTCTCAATATTTCGTCATAGAAATGATTTTTGACAAAAATATGGACATTTGAAAATAAAGCTAATTTTGATAAAATTTGATGGACTATAGCCCAGGATTCTAAATGCACTTTTTTCATGAAATTTCTGAATTCGTTAACTGAGCTATTTATTTAACTAAATGCATAAAGCTAAGTAACAGTTCTCAATATTTCATCATAGAATTGATTTTTGACAAAAATATGGACATTTGAAAATCAAGCTAATTTTGATAAAATTTGATGGACTATAGCCCAGGATTCTAAATGCACTTTTTTCATGAAATTTCTGAATTCGTTAGCTGAGCTATTTATTTAACTAAATGCATAAAGCTAAGTAACAGTTCTGAATATTTCGTCATTGAAATGATTTTTGACAAAAATATGGACATTTGAAAATAAAGCTAATTTTGATAAAATTTGATGGACTATAGCCCAGGATTCTAAATGCACTTTTTTCTTGAAATTTCTGAATTTGTAAACTGAGCTATTTATTTTACTAAACGCCAATAGCTTAGTTACAGTTCTCAATATTTCGTCATAGAAATGAATTTTGACAAAAATATGGACATTTGAAAATCAAGCTAATTTTGATAAAATTTGATGGACTATAGCCCAGGATTCTAAATGCACTTTTTTCATGAAATTTCTGAATTCGTTAACCGAGCTATTTATTTAACTAAATGCATAAAGCTAAGTAACAGTTCTCAATATTTCGTCATAGAATTGATTTTTGACAAAAATATGGACATTTGAAAATCAAGCTAATTTTGATAAAATTTGATGGACTATAGCCCAGGATTCTAAATGCACTTTTTTCATGAAATGTCTGAATTCGATTTCTGAGCTATTTATTTTATTAAATGCCAATAGCTTAGTTACAGTTCTCAATATTTCGTCATAGAAATGATTTTTGACAAAAATATGGACATTTGAAAATCAAGCTAATTTTGATAAAATTTGATGGACTATAGCCCAGGATTCTAAATGCACTTTTTTCATGAAATTTCTGAATTCGTTAACTGAGCTATTTATTTAACTAAATGCATAAAGCTAAGTAACAGTTCTGAATATTTCGTCATTGAAATGATTTTTGACAAAAATATGGACATTTGAAAATAAAGCTAATTTTGATAAAATTTGATGGACTATAGCCCCGGATTCTAAATGCACTTTTTTCATGAAATTTCTGAATTTGTAAACTGAGCTATTTATTTTACTAAATGCCAATAGCTTAGTTACAGTTCTCAATATTTCGTCATAGAAATGAATTTTGACAAAAATATGGACATTTGAAAATCAAGTTAATTTTGATAAAATTTGATGGACTATAGCCCAGGATTCTAAATGCACTTTTTTCATGAAATTTCTGAATTCGATTTCTGAGCTATTTATTTTACTAAATGCCAATAGCTTAGTAACAGTTCTCAATATTTCGTCATAGAAATGATTTTTGACAAAAATATGGACATTTGAAAATCAAGCTAATTTTGATAAAATTTGATGGACTATAGCCCAGGATTCTAAATGCACTTTTTTCATGAAATTTCTGAATTCGTTAACTGAGCTATTTATTTAACTTAATGCATAAAGCTAAGTAACAGTTCTGAATATTTCGTCATTGAAATGATTTTTGACAAAAATAAGGACATTTGAAAATAAAGCTAATTTTGATAAAATTTGATGGACTATAGCCCCGGATTCTAAATGCACTTTTTTCATGAAATTTCTGAATTTGTAAACTGAGCTATTTATTTTACTAAATGCCAATAGCTTAGTTACAGTTCTCAATATTTCGTCATAGAAATGAATTTTGACAAAAATATGGACATTTGAAAATCAAGCTAATTTTGATAAAATTTGATGGACTATAGCCCAGGATTCTAAATGCACTTTTTTCATGAAATTTCTGAATTTGTAAACTGAGCTATTTATTTTACTAAATGCCAATAGCTTAGTTACAGTTCTCAATATTTCGTCATAGAAATGAATTTTGACAAAAATATGGACATTTGAAAATCAAGCTAATTTTGATAAAATTTGATGGACTATAGCCCAGGATTCTAAATGCACTTTTTTCATGAAATTTCTGAATTTGTAAACTGAGCTATTTATTTTACTAAATGCCAATAGCTTAGTTACAGTTCTCAATATTTCGTCATAGAAATGAATTTTGACAAAAATATGGACATTTGAAAATCAAGCTAATTTTGATAAAATTTGATGGACTATAGCCCAGGATTCTAAATGCACTTTTTTCATGAAATTTCTGAATTCGTTAACTGAGCTATTTATTTAACTTAATGCATAAAGCTAAGTAACAGTTCTGAATATTTCGTCATTGAAATGATTTTTGACAAAAATAAGGACATTTGGAAATAAAGCTAATTTTGATAAAATTTGATGGACTATAGCCCAGGATTCTAAATGCACTTTTTTCATGAAATTTCTGAATTCGATTTCTGAGCTATTTATTTTACTAAATGCCAATAGCTTAGTAACAGTTCTCAATATTTCGTCATAGAAATGAATTTTGACAAAAATATGGACATTTGAAAATCAAGCTAATTTTGATAAAATTTGATGGACTATAGCCCAGGATTCTAAATGCACTTTTTTCATGAAATTTCTGAATTCGTTAACTGACCTATTTATTTTACTAAATGCCAATAGCTTAGTTACAGTTCTCAATATTTCGTCATAGAAATGATTTTTGACAAAAATATGGACATTTGAAAATCAAGCTAATTTTGATAAAATTTGATGGACTATAGCCCAGGATTCTAAGTGCACTTTTTTCATGAAATGTTTGAATTCTATAACTGAGCTATTTATTTTACTAAATGCCAATAGCTTAGTAACATTTCTCAATATTTCGTCATAGAAATGATTTTTGACAAAAATATGGACATTTGAAAATCAAGTTAATTTTGATAAAATTTGATGGACTATAGCCCAGAATTCTAAATGCACTTTTTTCATGAAATTTCTGAATTCGATTTCTGAGCTATTTATTTTACTAAATGCCAATAGCTTAGTAACAGTTCTCAATATTTCGTCATAGAAATGATTTTTGACAAAAATATGGACATTTGAAAATCAAGCTAATTTTGATAAAATTTGATGGACTATAGCCCAGGATTCTAAATGCACTTTTTTCATGAAATTTCTGAGCTATTGATTTTACTAAATGCCAATAGCATAGTAACAGTTCTCAATATTTCGTCATAGAAATAATTTTTGACAAAAATATGGACATTTGAAAATCAAGCTAATTTTGATAAAATTTGATGGACTATAGCCCAGGATTCTAAATGCACTTTTTTCATGAAATTTCTGAATTCGATTTCTGAGCTATTTATTTTTCTAAATGCCAAAAGCATAGTAACAGTTCTCAATATTTCGTCATAGAAATGATTTTTGACAAAAATATGGACATTTGAAAATCAAGCTAATTTTGATAAAATTTGATAGCCCAGGATTCTAAATGCACTTTTTTCATGAAATTTCTGAATTTGTAAACTGAGCTATTTATTTTAATTAATGCCAATGGCTTAGTTACAGTTCTCAATATTTCGTCATAGAAATGATTTTTGACAAAAATATGGACATTTGAAAATCAAGCTAATTTTGATAAAATTTGATGGACTATAGCCCAGGATTCTAAATGCACGTTTTTCATGAAATTTCTGAATTTGTAAACTGAGCTATTTATTTTAATTAATGCCAATGGCTTAGTTACAGTTCTCAATATTTCGTCATAGAAATGATTTTTGACAAAAATATGGACATTTGAAAATCAAGCTAATTTTGATAAAATTTGATGGACTATAGCCCAGGATTCTAAATGCACTTTTTTCATGAAATTTCTGAATTCGTTAACTGAGCTATTTATTTAACTAAATGCATAAAGCTAAGTAACAGCTCTCAATATTTCGTCATAGAATTGATTTTTGACAAAAATATGGACATTTGAAAATCAAGCTAATTTTGATAAAATTTGATGGACTATAGCCCAGGATTCTAAATGCACTTTTTTCATGAAATTTCTGAATTCGTTAACTGAGCTATTTATTTTACTAAATGCCAATAGCTTAGTTACAGTTCTCAATATTTCGTCATAGAAATGATTTTTGACAAAAATATGGATATTTGAAAATCAAGCTAATTTTGATAAAATTTGATGGACCAGGATTCTAAATGCACTTTTTTCATGAAATTTCTGAATTCGTTAACTGACCTATTTATTTTACTAAATGCCAATAGCTTAGTTACAGTTCTCAATATTTCGTCATAGAAATGATTTTTGACAAAAATATGGACATTTGAAAATCAAGCTAATTTTGATAAAATTTGATGGACTATAGCCCAGGATTCTAAATGCACTTTTTTCATGAAATTTCTGAGCTATTGATTTTACTAAATGCCAATAGCATAGTAACAGTTCTCAATATTTCGTCATAGAAATAATTTTTGACAAAAATATGGACATTTGAAAATCAAGCTAATTTTGATAAAATTTGATGGACTATAGCCCAGGATTCTAAAGGCACTTTTTCATGAAATTTCTGAATTCGATTTCTGAGCTATTTATTTTTCTAAATGCCAAAGGCATAGTAACAGTTCTCAATATTTCGTCATAGAAATGATTTTTGACAAAAATATGGACATTTGAAAATCAAGCTAATTTTGATAAAATTTGATGGACTATAGCCCAGGATTCTAAATGCACTTTTTTCATGAAATTTCTGAATTTGTAAACTGAGCTAGTTATTTTTTCTAAATGCCAATAGCTTAGTTACAGCTCTCAATATTTCGTCATAGAAATGATTTTTGACAAAAATATGGACATTTGAAAATCAAGCTAATTTTGATAAAATTTGATGGACTATAGCCCAGGATTCTAAAGGCACTTTTTTCATTAAATTTCTGAATTCGATTTCTGAGCTATTTATTTTTCTAAATGCCAAAAGCATAGTAACAGTTCTCAATATTTCGTCATAGAAATGATTTTTGACAAAAATATGGACATTTGAAAATCAAGCTAATTTTGATAAAATTTGATGGACTATAGCCCAGGATTCTAAATGCACTTTTTTCATGAAATTTCTGAATTCGATTTCTGAGCTATTTATTTTACTAAATGCCAATAGCATAGTAACAGTTCTCAATATTTCGTCATAGAAATGATTTTTGACAAAAATATGGACATTTGAAAATCAAGCTAATTTTGATAAAATTTGATGGACTATAGCCCAGGATTCTAAATGCACTTTTTTCATGAAATTTCTGAATTCGATTTCTGAGCTATTGATTTTACTAAATGCCAATAGCATAGTAACAGTTCTCAATATTTCGTCATAGAAATAATTTTTGACAAAAATATGGACATCTGAAAATCAAGCTAATTTTGATAAAATTTGATGGACTATAGCCCAGGATTCTAAATGCACTTTTTTCATGAAATTTCTGAATTCGTTAACTGAGCTATTTATTTAACTAAATGCATAAAGCTAAGTAACAGTTCTCAATATTTCGTCATAGAATTGATTTTTGACAAAATTATGGACATTTGAAAATCAAGCTAATTTTGATAAAATTTGATGGACTATAGCCCAGGATTCTAAATGCACTTTTTTTCATGAAATTTCTGAATTCGTTAACTGAGCTATTTATTTTACTAAATGCCAATAGCTTAGTAACAGTTCTCAATATTTCGTCATAGAAATGATTTTTGACAAAAATATGGACATTTGAAAATCAAGCTAATTTTGATAAAATTCGATGGACTATAGCCCAGGATTCTAAATGCACTTTTTTTCATGAAATTTCTGAATTCGTTAACTGAGCTATTTATTTTACTAAATGCCAATAGCTTAGTAACAGTTCTCAATATTTCGTCTTAGAAATAATTTTTGACAAAATTATGGACATTTGAAAATCAAGCTAATTTTGATAAAATTTGATGGACTATAGCCCAGGATTCTAAATGCACTTTTTTCATGAAATTTCTGAATTCGATTTCTGAGCTATTTATTTAACTAAATGCATAAAGCTAAGTAACAGTTCTCAATATTTCGTCATAGAAATGATTTTTGACAAAAATATGGACATTTGAAAATCAAGCTAATTTTGATAAAATTTGATGGACTATAGCCCAGGATTCTAAATGCACTTTTTTCATGAAATTTCTGAATTCGATTTCTGAGCTATTTATTTTACTAAATGCCAATAGCATAGTAACAGTTCTCAATATTTCGTCATAGAAATGATTTTTGACAAAAATATGGACATTTGAAAATCAAGCTAATTTTGATAAAATTTGATGGACTATAGCCCAGGATTCTAAATGCACTTTTTTCATGAAATTTCTGAATTCGATTTCTGAGCTATTTATTTTACTAAATGCCAAAAGCATAGTAACAGTTCTCAATATTTCGTCTTAGAAATAATTTTTGACAAAAATATGGACATTTGAAAATCAAGCTAATTTTGATAAAATTTGATGGACTATAGCCCAAGATTCTAAATGCACTTTTTTCATGAAATTTCTGAATTCGATTTCTGAGCTATTTATTTTACTAAATGCCAATAGCATAGTAACAGTTCTCAATATTTCGTCATAGAAATGATTTTTGACAAAAATATGGACATTTGAAAATCAAGCTAATTTTGATAAAATTTGATGGACTATAGCCCAGGATTCTAAATGCACTTTTTTCATGAAATTTCTGAATTCGATTTCTGAGCTATTGATTTTACTAAATGCCAATAGCATAGTAACAGTTCTCAATATTTCGTCATAGAAATAATTTTTGACAAAAATATGGACATCTGAAAATCAAGCTAATTTTGATAAAATTTGATGGACTATAGCCCAGGATTCTAAATGCACTTTTTTCATGAAATTTCTGAATTCGATTTCTGAGCTATTTATTTTACTAAATGCATAAAGCTAAGTAACAGTTCTCAATATTTCGTCATAGAAATGATTTTTGACAAAAATATGGACATTTGAAAATCAAGCTAATTTTGATAAAATTTGATGGACTATAGCCCAGGATTCTAAATGCACTTTTTTTCATGAAATTTCTGAATTCGTTAACTGAGCTATTTATTTTACTAAATGCCAATAGCTTAGTAACAGTTCTCAATATTTCGTCATAGAAATGATTTTTGACAAAAATATGGACATTTGAAAATCAAGCTAATTTTGATAAAATTTGATGGACTATAGCCCAGGATTCTAAATGCACTTTTTTCATGAAATTTCTGAATTCGTTAACTGAGCTATTTATTTTACTAAATGCCAATAGCTTAGTTACAGTTCTCAATATTTCGTCATAGAAATGATTTTTGACAAAAATATGGACATTTGAAAATCAAGCTAATTTTGATAAAATTTGATGGACTATAGCCCAGGATTCCAAATGCACTTTTTTCATGAAATTTCTGAATTCGTTAACTGAGCTATTTATTTTACTAAATGCCAATAGCTTAGTTACAGTTCTCAATATTTCGTCATAGAAATGATTTTTGACAAAAATATGGACATTTGAAAATCAAGCTAATTTTGATAAAATTTGATGGACTATAGCCCAGGATTCTAAATGCACTTTTTTCATGAAATTTCTGAATTCGTTAACTGAGCTATTTATTTTACTAAATGCCAATAGCTTAGTAACACTTCTCAATATTTCGTCATAGAAATGATTTTTGACAAAAATATGGACATTTGAAAATCAAGCTAATTTTGATAAAATTTGATGGACTATAGCCCAGGATTCTAAATGCACTTTTTTCATGAAATTTCTGACTTCGATTTCTGAGCTATTTATTTTACTAAATGCCAATAGCTTAGTAAAAGTTCTCAATATTTCGTCATAGAAATGATTTTTGACAAAAATATGGACATTTGAAAATCAAGCTAATTTTGATAAAATTTGATGGACTATAGCCCAGGATTCTAAATGCACTTTTTTCATGAAATTTCTGAATTCGTTAACTGAGCTATTTATTTTACTAAATGCCAATAGCTTAGTAACACTTCTCAATATTTCGTCATAGAAATGATTTTTGACAAAAATATGGACATTTGAAAATCAAGCTAATTTTGATAAAATTTGATGGACTATTGTTGGAAATTTGTTACTTTATTGTTTGATGATCAGCGAGAGACTGATCAGTAAAAAATACAATAGTGAATAAGAGTACAGCAAAAAGTATCAAATAATGGCAGGGTTACCACTTTGTAGTATAAGTATACAATATTTCAACACCCCCACTTATTGAAGCATTAAATATTGACATTACATATTGAAAATATTACTTGAAAAATTTCGGATCAAAGTATTTAAACAAATAAAATCAAGAAATGCGAGTATAATCCAAACATCGATTAGAAACTATAAAGGAAATTTTTTACAAATATTATAACATCTGATCATAACAGAAATATGATTACAATTTAATCTTCAATACTTATCAAACCCATTCCTCGGGCACAAAATATACTTTTGTTATTTGGTACTGCTTTTGTTAAACTATCAGCAACCATTTCTTCAGTTGCGACGTAGCGAATGCTGACAGTTTGATCGCTAATACGGTCACGAACATAATGGTGACGGACATCAATGTGTTTTGACCGAGCTCTGAAACAGTCCGTTTCAGCTACCGTGATCGCACTTTGGTTGTCGCATGCAATCGTTACAGGTTGATTTCCAATTGAAGGATCGAAATCTTTCCCAAATGATTTAAGCCAAATTGCCTCTTGAACTGCTGAAGACATCGCCATGTACTCTGCCTCCATGCTAGACAATGCAACAGTTGCTTGCTTCTTGCTTCCCCAAGAAATCGCCCCACCGCACAAAGTGAATACGAAGCCTGTACAGGAGCGTCGTTTGTCAACGTCTGATGCCCAGTCAGCATCTGTGAAACCTTGTAGTCCTTGGGAACTGCCAAAGAAAAGTTTATAATTAATTGTACCCTTTAAATACCTGAAGATTCGCTTCACTGCCGCCCAATGTGCTTTTCCATAGTTGTTGTTAAAGCGGCTGACGTCATTAACAGCGAATGCAATATCGGGCCTAGTTCCTTGAGCCAGATACAAGAGACTGCCTACTGCTTCCTGATATGGTACATTCTCCAATAGCTCCCCGTCTTTGCACATCGTTGATGACAACTTTTGGTTGATATCACTCGGAGTCGAGACTGGCTTTGAGTCGCTCATACCAAATCTTGCAAGAATTTCACGAACATATTTTGCTTGATCTAGCCCAATTCCATTTGTTTTCGAATCATAGGTGATGTTGAAACCCACACAACTTTTTGCCGCACCAAGGTCCTTCATCTTAAATGCACTGCTTAACGCTTTCTTTAATTTGTCACGAACACCAGGATCACGCCAAAAAATCAATATATCATCTACATATATTGCCACGATAAGTTGGGAATCACTATTGAAGAATACACATGGATCAGCTTTAGACTTCAGGAGACCGAACGATTTTAAAGTTTTTTCAAGTTTGATGTTCCATTGCCGTCCGCTTTGCTTCAAACCGTAAATAGCTTTCTCCAACTTACATATCTTACCATCGTCCTCCCCACAGCCTTCCGGAAGTTCCATATAAATTTCTTCCTGCAAATCGCTCTGAAGAAAAGCAGTCACTGCGTCCATCTGGTCGATCTTAAGGTTGAGTTTAACAGATAGAGCAATAAGGTATCTGATCGATGTATAGCGGACTACAGGAGAAAAAACTTCATTGTAATCGATGCCGTAACGCTGTGAACACCCCTTTGCAACTAAACGAGCCTCGTAGCGTAATATTTTGCATATATTTTTCATCTCGTTTTGTATTAAATACCCATTTCGATTTAATTGCCTTACGACCAAATGGCAACGAAGATAGAGTCCACGTTTTGTTTTCGATGAGAGAATCCAACTCGCACTGCATAGCTACTTTCCATTTTTCGCTATCGTCACGACTAAGTACATCTTTGACCGTTACAGGATCGGGATCTAAGCTGTTAATCGCTGCTAAGTGGGACACATAACCTTGACTCCTGAAATCGCGGGGTACGGGTGCTCTTTCAGATCTTCGGACAGTTTCAGGTAGTGACACCTCAGCCTCAGGAATATACGTATCATCTGAATCATCATGAAAGGTATTCTCACCCGTCTCATCAAAAATTGTGTCATTTTCGGGCTTAACATCGACATTATCAGGATTGACCATTGGCTTGGGTTCTTGATCCCCCACTGAAATTGTGTCTTCGTTAATATTAAGTGTGCCACAGTCAATTACCTTAGCTTGGGCTTCCATGAACACGACATCTCGACTTGTAATAATCTTCTTCGTTAATGGATTCATGCACCGATACCCTTTGGATGACTCACTGTATCCGACGAAAATCATTTTTGTTGACTTAGCATCCCACTTTTGGCGTCGTTGCTTTGGTATATGTACCATAACTGGAGATCCAAAAATACGCATTCCATTTAAATCGATATCTTTCCCAGTCCAGATCTTTTCAGGAATATTTCCTTCCAGCGACGAAGAAACGGAACGATTGATGATGTGAACGGCCGTATTTACCGCCTCTGCCCAATATGACTTGTCTAAATTAGCATCGAACAGCATACATTTGGCACGTTCAACAATAGTCCTATTCATCCTTTCCGCAACCCCGTTCTGTTCGGGTGTATAGGTGTTTGACGTTTGATGCAAAATGCCTGACTTGCGGCAAAAGTCTTTGAAATGCTGATTGACGTATTCAGTTCCATTGTCTGTGCGTATTGCTTTTATTTTTCTATCCAATTGGTTTTCGACAAATTGCTTAAGATCTTTAAATCGATCGATTACTTCAGCCTTAGATCTGAGAAAATAAACAAAAACTTTTCGTGAATAGTCGTCAATAAATGTAAGGAAATACTTAGCGCCACCAATGGATTTGTTCTCCATTGGTCCACATAAATCCGAATGCAGCAGATCAAGTAATCCTGTTGTGCGCGTACCCGAGTGTTTGAATGGATTCCTCGCATGTTTACCTTTATAACATGCCTCACAATTTTCTAGTTCAGTTGAGTCGCCATTGAACACTATCCCCTTTGCAGAACACTTCATCATCTTGCATAAGTCAGCATAATTCATGTGTCCAAGGCGACGGTGCCAGGTCATAACGCTAATTTCCTCCTTTGATAATAAGCACGAGAAAGTATGATCTTTAAATTTGTAAACACCAGAAGAACTTTGTTTCCGCGAGTAGTTCACCAGTATCCTTCACTATACGACATCCCCCTTTGTCAAAGATAGCACTATTGCCTTTTTCTACTACCTGAGCAACTGATAGTAAATTTGTCGCTAAATTCGGAACATATAAAATATCTTTCACATCAATGTCTTTTTCACAAATGCGCAACGTAGTATTTCCGACACCATTTACCGACATTCGTTCATTGTTCGCGGCCACTATTTCTTTAATCGTCGTACAGCTCAAATTCTTCAAAATATTTTTGTTCGGCGTCATGTGGCTCGATGCACCACTGTCTACATACCACTCATTTTGATGTTGTTCGTTTTCGCTCCGAGAAAAATACACACTAAATGCGTTTCGATTGTTGGAATTAGCCATGATTTTCCTTTTTTCGGTACACTCTTTGCTAAAATGTCCTTTGCGACCACAATTGTAGCATTTATATTTGGATTTTTTTCCGCTATTTCCCAATTTTTTTTTACTTAAGAACGCACTTTCACCCGTTTTTCCATAATCCCCATCTAACAACTTCATTTTAATATTCTCGCCGGTAATGAGTGTGCCACTGCTTTCAATACCCATTATAAATGGTTTAAATTCCTCACCGAGTCCAGCCAACATTATGGCACCAATCCACTCACTACTTAATTTAAATCCGATACCACTTAGTTTATTCGCGGCGTTGATAATCTGATTGACATAGTCCGACATCGAATCACAGTTATCCAGCCGAACCGTTATAAGCTGGCGCAAGAGGCCGATCTTTCGAGTTAGTCCCGTATCTTCAAACAACTGTTTGAGAGTTTTCCAAATACCTGCAGCACTAGTTTGGTCTTGAATATGCACATAGATTGCTTCATTAATGCAAAGAATAATTTTGGCCTTAGCTTTTCTTAATTTTCCGTCGTCAGTTTCTTTAACCGGATCCGAAATACAGTTATGCAAATCATTTAACTCGAGCAAACTTTCCATCGCGAATTTCCATGTATGATAATTTTCACTTCCGCGAAGCTTCTCGATGCAAGAATTATTTTGTTGCGACATAACTAATTAGTTTGCCTATCTTAGATGGACAACACATGTACCAATCGAAGTTAAAAAAAAAACAATTTTTTTTTACTGATCTCGGCAAACGTGACCGTTCAATTTCTTTTACACGCAGTAAAACAAAAAAAATTAAACCCGGTACCCGTAAAAAAAACAAGACTCAATTACCGCCTGGGCCCATAACCTGTTGGAAATTTGTTACTTTATTGTTTGATGATCAGCGAGAGACTGATCAGTAAAAAATACAATAGTGAATAAGAGTACAGCAAAAAGTATCAAATAATGGCAGGGTTACCACTTTGTAGTATAAGTATACAATATTTCAACAACTATAGCCCAGGATTCTAAATGCACTTTTTTCATGAAATTTCTGAATTCGATTTCTGAGCTATTTATTTTACTAAATGCCAATAGCTTAGTAACAGTTCTCAATATTTCGTCATAGAAATAATTTTTGACAAAAATATGGACATTTGAAAATCAAGCTAATTTTGATAAAATTTGATGGACTATAGCCCAGGATCCTAAATGCACTTTTTTCATGAAATTTCTGAATTCGATTTCTGAGCTATTTATTTTACTAAATGCCAATAGCTTAGTAACAGTTCTCAATATTTCGTCATAGAAATAATTTTTGACAAAAATATGGACATTTGAAAATCAAGCTAATTTTGATAAAATTTGATGGACTATAGCCCAGGATTCTAAATGCACTTTTTTCATGAAATTTCTGAATTCGTTAACTGAGCTATTTATTTTACTAAATGCCAATAGCTTAGTTACAGTTCTCAATATTTCGTCATAGAAATGATTTTTGACAAAAATATGGACATTTGAAAATCAAGCTAATTTTGATAAAATTTGATGGACTATATATAGCCCAGGATCCTAAATGCACTTTTTTCATGAAATTTCTGAATTCGATTTCTGAGCTATTTATTTTACTAAATGCCAATAGCTTAGTAACAGTTCTCAATATTTCGTCATAGAAATAATTTTTGACAAAAATATGGACATTTGAAAATCAAGCTAATTTTGATAAAATTTGATGGACTATAGCCCAGGATTCTAAATGCACTTTTTTCATGAAATTTCTGAATTCGTTAACTGAGCTATTTATTTTACTAAATGCCAATAGCTTAGTAACAGTTCTCAATATTTCGTCATAGAAATAATTTTTGACAAAAATATGGACATTTGAAAATCAAGCTAATTTTGATAAAATTTGATGGACTATAGCCCAGGATTCTAAATGCACTTTTTTCATGAAATTTCTGAATTTGTTAACTGAGCTATTTATTTAGCTAAATGCATAAAGCTAAGTTACAGTTCTCAATATTTCGTCATAGAAATGATTTTTGACAAAAATATGGACATTTGAAAATCAAGCTAATTTTGATAAAATTTGATGGACTATAGCCCAGGATTCTAAATGCACTTTTTTCATGAAATTTCTGAATTCGATTTCTGAGCTATTTATTTAACTAAATGCCAATAGCTTAGTAACAGTTCTCAATATTTCGTCATAGAAATAATTTTTGACAAAAATATGGACATTTGAAAATCAAGCTAATTTTGATAAAATTTGATGGACTATAGCCCAGGATTCTAAATGCACTTTTTTCATGAAATTTCTGAATTCGTTAACTGAGCTATTTATTTTACTAAATGCCGATAGCTTAGTAACAGTTCTCAATATTTCGTCATAGAAATGATTTTTGACAAAAATATGGACATTTGAAAATCAAGCAAATTTTGATAAAATTTGATGGACTATAGCCCAGGATCCTAAATGCACTTTTTTCATGAAATTTCTGAATTCGATTTCTGAGCTATTTATTTTACTAAATGCCATTAGCTTAGTAACAGTTCTCAATATTTCGTCATAGAAATAATTTTTGACAAAAATATGGACATTTGAAAATCTAGCTAATTTTGATAAAATTTGATGGACTATAGCCCAGGATTCTAAATGCACTTTTTTCATGAAATTTCTGAATTCGTTAACTGAGCTATTTATTTTACTAAATGCCAATAGCTTAGTTACAGTTCTCAATATTTCGTCATAGAAATGATTTTTGACAAAAATATGGACATTTGAAAATCAAGCTAATTTTGATAAAATTTGATGGACTATATATAGCCCAGGATCCTAAATGCACTTTTTTCATGAAATTTCTGAATTCGATTTCTGAGCTATTTATTTTACTAAATGCCAATAGCTTAGTAACAGTTCTCAATATTTCGTCATAGAAATAATTTTTGACAAAAATATGGACATTTGAAAATCAAGCTAATTTTGATAAAATTTGATGGACTATAGCCCAGGATCCTAAATGCACTTTTTTCATGAAATTTCTGAATTCGATTTCTGAGCTATTTATTTTACTAAATGCCAATAGCTTAGTAACAGTTCTCAATATTTCGTCATAGAAATAATTTTTGACAAAAATATGGACATTTGAAAATCAAGCTAATTTTGATAAAATTTGATGGACTATAGCCCAGGATTCTAAATGCACTTTTTTCATGAAATTTCTGAATTCGATTTCTGAGCTATTTATTTTACTAAATGTCAATAGCTTAGTTACAGTTCTCAATATTTCGTCATAGAAATGATTTTTGACAAAAATATGGACATTTGAAAATCAAGCTAATTTTGATAAAATTTGATGGACTATAGCCCAGGATCCTAAATGCACTTTTTTCATGAAATTTCTGAATTCGATTTCTGAGCTATTTATTTTACTAAATGCCAATAGCTTAGTAACAGTTCTCAATATTTCGTCATAGAAATAATTTTTGACAAAAATATGGACATTTGAAAATCAAGCTAATTTTGATAAAATTTGATGGACTATAGCCCAGGATTCTAAATGCAATTTTTTCATGAAATTTCTGAATTTGTTAACTGAGCTCTTTAAATTTCTTATCACCAATGGCTTAGTAATAGTTCTCAATATTTCATCATAGAAATGATTTTTGACAAAAATATGAAAATTTGAAAATCAAGCTAATTTTGATAAAATTTGATGGACCATAGCCCAGGATTCTAAATGCAATTTTTTCATGAAATTTCTGAATTTGTAAACTGAGCTCTTTAAATTTCTTATCACCAAAGGCTTAGTAATAGTTCTCAATATTTCATCATAGAAATGATTTTTGACAAAAATATGGACATTTGAAAATCAAGCTAATTTTGATAAAATTTGCTGGACTATAGCCCAGGATTCTAAATGCACTTTTTTCATGAAATTTCTGAATTTGTAAACTGAGCTATTTGTTTTACTAAATGCCAATAGCTTAGTAACAGTTCTCAATATTTCGTCATAGAAATGATTTTTGACAAAAATATGGACATTTGAAAATCAAGCTAATTTTGATAAAATTTGATGGACTATAGCCCAGGATTCTAAATGCACTTTTTTCATGAAATTTCTGAATTCGTTAACTGAGCTTTTTATTTTACTAAATGCCAATAGCTTAGTAACAGTTCTCAATATTTCGTCATAGAAATGATTTTTGACAAAAATATGGACATTTGAAAATCAAGCTAATTTTGATAAAATTTGATGGACTATAGCCCAAGATTCTAAATGCACTTTTTTCATGAAATTTCTGAATTCGATTTCTGAGCTATTTATTTTACTAAATGCCAATAGCTTAGTAACAGTTCTCAACATTTCGTCATAGAAATGATTTTTGACAAAAATATGGACATTTGAAAATCAAGCTAATTTTGATAAAATTTGATGGACTATAGCCCAGGATCCTAAATGCACTTTTTTCATGAAATTTCTGAATTCGATTTCTGAGCTATTTATTTTACTAAATGCAAATAGCTTAGTAACAGTTCTCAATATTTCGTCATAGAAATGATTTTTGACAAAAATATGGACATTTGAAAATCAAGCTAATTTTGATAAAATTTGATGGACTATAGCCCAAGATTCTAAATGCACTTTTTTCATGAAATTTCTGAATTCGATTTCTGATCTATTTATTTTACTAAATGCCAATAGCTTAGTAACAGTTCTCAACATTTCGTCATAGAAATGATTTTTGACAAAAATATGGACATTTGAAAATCAAGCTAATTTTGATAAAATTTGATGGACTATAGCCCAGGATCCTAAATGCACTTTTTTCATGAAATTTCTGAATTCGATTTCTGAGCTATTTATTTTACTAAATGCCAATAGCTTAGTTACAGTTCTCAATATTTCGTCATAGAAATAATTTTTGACAAAAATATGGACATTTGAAAATCAAGCTAATTTTGATAAAATTTGATGGACTATAGCCCAAGATTCTAAATGCACTTTTTTCATGAAATTTCTGAATTCGATTTCTGATCTATTTATTTTACTAAATGCCAATAGCTTAGTAACAGTTCTCAACATTTCGTCATAGAAATGATTTTTGACAAAAATATGGACATTTGAAAATCAAGCTAATTTTGATAAAATTTGATGGACTATAGCCCAGGATCCTAAATGCACTTTTTTCATGAAATTTCTGAATTCGATTTCTGAGCTATTTATTTTACTAAATGCCAATAGTTTAGTTACAGTTCTCAATATTTCGTCATAGAAATGATTTTTGACAAAAATATGGACATTTGAAAATCAAGCTAATTTTGATAAAATTTGATGGACTATAGCCCAGGATCCTAAATGCACTTTTTTCATGAAATTTCTGAATTCGATTTCTGAGCTATTTATTTTACTAAATGCAAATAGCTTAGTAACAGTTCTCAATATTTCGTCATAGAAATGATTTTTGACAAAAATATGGACATTTGAAAATCAAGCTAATTTTGATAAAATTTGATGGACTATAGCCCAAGATTCTAAATGCACTTTTTTCATGAAATTTCTGAATTCGATTTCTGAGCTATTTATTTTACTAAATGCCAATAGCTTAGTAACAGTTCTCAATATTTCGTCATAGAAATGATTTTTGACAAAAATATGGACATTTGAAAATCAAGCTAATTTTGATAAAATTTGATGGACTATAGCCCAGGATCCTAAATGCACTTTTTTCATAAAATTTCTGAATTCGATTTCTGAGCTATTTATTTTACTGAATGCCAATAGGTTAGTAACAGTTTTCAATATTTCGTCATAGAAATGATTTTTGACAAAAATATGAAAATTTGAAAATCAAGCTAATTTTGATAAAATTTGATGGACTATAGCCCAGGACTACCAATGCAATTTTTTCATGAAATTTTTGAATTCGATAACTGTGCTATTTATTTTACTAAATGCCAATAGGTTAGTAACAGTTTTCAATATTTCGTCATAGAAATGATTTTTGACAAAAATATGGACATTTAAAAATCAAGCTAATTTTGATAAAATTTGCTGGACTATAGCCTAGGATTCTAAATGCACTTTTTTCATGAAATTTCTGAATTTGTAAACTGAGCTATTTGTTTTACTAAATGCCAATAGCTTAGTAACAGTTCTCAATATTTCGTCATAGAAATGATTTTTGACAAAAATATGGACATTTGAAAATCAAGCTAATTTTGATAAAATTTGATGGACTATAGCCCAGGACTACAAATGCAATTTTTTCATGAAATTTCTGAATATGTAAACTGAGCTCTTTAAATTTCTTATCACCAATGGCTTAGTAATAGTTCTCAATATTTCATCATAGAAATGATTTTTGATAAAAATATGGACATTTGAAAATCAAGCTAATTTTGATAAAATTTGCTGGACTATAGCCCAGGATTCTAAATGCACTTTTTTATGAAATTTCTGAATTCGATAACTGTGCTATTTATTTTACTAAATGCCAATAGGTTAGTAACAGTTTTCAATATTTCGTCATAGAAATGATTTTTGACAAAAATATGGACATTTGAAAATCAAGCTAATTTTGATAAAATTTGATGGACATGGATTCTAAATGCACTTTTTTCATGAAATTTCTGAATTCGTTAACTGAGCTTTTTATTTTACTAAATGCCAATAGCTTAGTAACAGTTCTCAATATTTCGTCATAGAAATGATTTTTGACAAAAATATGGACATTTGAAAATCAAGGTAATTTTGATAAAATTTGATGGACTATAGCCCAGGATTCTAAATGCACTTTTTTCATAAAAAGGTTTGAATTCGATAACTGAGCTATTTATTTTACTAAATGCCATTAGCTTAGTAAAAGTTCTCAAAGTTTCATTAGAGAAATGATTTTTGACAAAAATATGGACATTTGAAAATCAAGGTAATTTTGATAAAATTTAATGGACTATAGCCCAGGATTCTAGATGCACTTTTTTCATGAAATTTCTGAATTCGTTAACTGAGCTATTTATTTTACTAAATGCCAATTGCTTAGTAACAGTTCTCAATATTTCGTCATAGAAATGATTTTTGACAAAAATATGGACATTTGAAAATCAAGCTAATTTTGATAAAATTTGATGGACTATAGCCCAGGATTCTAAATGCAATTTTTTCATGAAATTTCTGAATTTGATAACTGAGCTCTTTAAATTACTTTTAACCAATGGCTGAGAAACGGTTCTCAATATTTCTTCATCGAAATTATTTTTGGTATTAAGTTATGTTGATAGCTCAGTTAAGAGCTCAGAAATTTCATGAAAAGAGTGCATTTAGAGTCCTGGGCTATCGTCCATCAAATTTTATTTAAATTAGCGGAAAGTAGTCTCCCTTCTTAATTGTATATTGATAAAAGCCACTTACCTTATAGCCATTCATTAAATAATTTCCGTGATCAATTGCCATAAGAAAGTAATAACATACCTTCGTACCAACCAAAATCGTCTTGCATGCCACATTTCAGCATACCTATTCTGCTTCAGAAGAACCAACTTCGTTGCCAGTTTTCTTGTGCCAACCTTCCGCATGGCATTCCGCGAAGAGTGGCTTAAAGTAACATATTCTTTATTTCATTTAACCCATTTAGAGTCGGAGGTCGCTGTCTGCTGTTGCTTGGAACACAAGCAATGATTCGACAAGACAATTGGGTTGTTCTGTTTCTTTTCTCCCCAGATAGGCCTAGTGATCTGCTTTTGTTAGCTCGCATGGATATGGCCAACACACGCACGAATAACTCTCGATTGGCCCAATCAATCTTTTCAGGTGCTCATTGCTCTGCACTCTTGTTAGACATATTTTATTGAACCAATTTGTGTGCTCTTGCGAAACACCCGAGCACGTTGGCGGCGCGACGACACAAGGAAGAGCAGTAATTTAATTGGACAGCAAATCGAATTGAACGTCAATGACACGCAAAGAAGTCATTTGTGGCGATTTTTTTGAAGCCAGATTACTATAGATATCGGTGGGATTGATGTGCTGTCGTGCAAAATGTGTAACCTCAATCGGTGACTGTATTGTTGTTATAGAATAGACCCGCTGATGGCACTTACAGTTCATATAAATTATAAGTGGGTATGTTATTATAGAGAAGAATAGATGCCTGAAAATACCGTGAATTTCTGAAATGTGATCTGCGATGCTAACGGACGATAAATATAATAAATTTCGGACGCAGTTCCGTAATCTCTGAATATAAACATATTATGTTTGCATGTGTGATAACTAGACCAGTTAAAGCAGAAGCTGATACCTAGTCACAGTTTTTCAAGCGCCTATAGCTAAGACAACATTTGCCAAACAATTTTTGCTGTGCAATTGCTAATATAATATACTGTGAATTAAGCGAATGTAAATAAATTGATATCAGGCTTTTAAATTTCGAATTTCCCATCTATTTGAGTATGTTTGTTTGGTCACTTTTTGTTGTTAGCTGCAAGAAGGTTCAAGCATACAGTCCCGAAAGATTCTCATATGAGCTTGCGCCAAAAGGTTCCGATAAGTGGTTACTAGATAAACTATAGGCCAAGAAAGCGCCAAGAGAACTAATCGTTGAAAACAAGACAAAAGAGTATCCAAGTGAGATTTGCCTCCCACACGAAGGGTTTCGCGTCAATGCAACACAAGTTCCACAAGTTACCTACGAATAATCTTCTGCAAGATGTTTTTTTTTAAATCTTTTTTATCGGAATTCGGACTTCTAAATTTTGATGGATACACGGGATCATTGCCTACTTTTAAATGGTGTATAGTTGTTCCATCAAAATCATTGTCTGCTTTTAGGTGTTAAGTTGAGTGACTTTAAGTTGACTTTCTTTGTATGGTGATCGCCATTTATTTTTAATTTAATATCATTTTTATTATTTGTTGTTGTAGCGACAATAGCAGTACACCTTCTGCGAGTTTCTCTCTATGGACATCGGAGGCTTAGTAAAAGGGTTTCATTGGACCCTTTGGGAATGAAGCTCATAAAAAAAACAAAAAGATATCGCTATAATGTCTTTTTTCTGAATAATAGCGGACTCGCTATGAAGTGTGGGGTTTCTTCCTTTAAACCTTTGCACAACCACGAAAGAGCATAAAGAAAACGAAAGCGATTTCGCTAGATAGTAAAAAACAAACCGAATCTATAAGAACTTAATTTTTTCTAAGCACCTTGTTAATAGAAATCAATTACATTTCCCACAAGCCATAACCTCACTAAAGCAATTTACAAAAAGAAAGCGTTCACCACACCACACCTAAACGAAGCAATAGAATTACCGATGGAAAACCAAAGAAAATTCTTCAAACAACAATCTGTAATCCAAGTAATTACAATTAACAGTCTTCGGGTAAGTACATGCCTACAATCGACTCCAATTGAGCCACAGATTGTCGGCCTCTCCAAGCGATTATCTAATGTTGCACTTCACGTTGGAGTACCTTTTTCCTTGACATTCCTTTTGGAGTGAAAGTTGTTTATAAAAAAAAACACACTGAATTTTTTTATAAATTAACGTAGAAATGATTAAACAATAAAGTTACGCAAATTTCATCGGCTGTTGTGGCGACAATCGATGTGTAGGAAAAAATTATTACTGCAGCGTACATAAAGTACGTGAGTATATGATTCTTCGAATGTTGACCATTTCGAGCTCTCCTAGACCCGTGCAGACAATGCTTAAAGCACACGCCACTCGAAATGGACACCTGAATGAAGAGTGAACGTGTTTCATATCATATGTGGGCATAAAGGTATTACTCAATAAAAGTATTGTCCATAAAATAATATTTAGATAGACATGTGACATGCATACAAATGGTGTTTTGGAATTTTCATTCGTTATCTAGACGGAATCTAAGAATGGTCAAAAGTTCAGCTACAATTGGAGCTATTGTATCTGGAATTGATTTACTGTGGATTGGTGAGTTGCTCACATTTGATTTGGAAAATAAGATGTGGGGAATTATTTTTAGTTATTTTAACAATGGGCGCCTTCAAAAACTAAGGTTCAGGTAGGCCGAGTTATTTATGTGTACCCTTCTTTTGAATTTTCACACGATCGTGCTTTACTACAGCACAGAGACATAGACCCCTTCAAAGGTGTGTGAACATACTCTAGGGGTGTTTAAAGAGAAAAGTTTTTCGGATGAATTTCGTTACCCTTTACGTATATGCAGATAGAGTATTGAGGAGAAGGTTCATCATTATCTTTTCGATGTTCTGATGTTCTTGCAAATCTAGGCTTAAAATTAAGCTGGCTTGAGAAAGTACTATAGCACCACTGAATGAAGAGGTAATACACAAGCAACGAGCTAAGTCAAATAAAAACCATGATAAGAAGGCTTTTCAATAGATATAAAATGATCTAAAGCCCAAGAGGCTATTCACGACCAGTTTCAACCCGTTGAAGCTCTAGGTCTTGGTTCCATGAAAGGTGCTTTAGGACTAAATCAATCAAAAACCCCACTCACCAGGCCATTTCAAAAAGCGCGAATACGCATTTACGAAATCTTTTAAATTAATGTTGGGGACCCTTTCAAAGGATTCTCGGACTCGGCGTGTTCGATACCCAAAATATTAACAGCCGAAGAAAAGGAGAAACGAGTTCTCATTTCGAGAGCAAATCCTGAGAAGAACCAAGATAGCGTGGACAGATTTTTGAGTCGATTTATCTACAAGGGCATGAATTGGAGCCATTACTTTGATCCTGAGTCTAAGATAGGAAAATACCATCTCAGGGCACCGCAAAAATTCAAAGTACAAAGATCTACTCAAAATACAGTCGATATTTTGGAATGCCAGGAGACTTGTTGTACAATATATAATTACTTGACAAGGTTGCCACAATTACTTACTTAATTACTTAAGGGGCCAGTAAGTAAGTCTAAGACAGAGCTCCCCTCCGGCTCTGATGGTCATGAGCACGCTGCTTCGAATGGACTAGTCCAAGCTTCTTAGTTGAACCGGAGGTTCGATTTTTCGAATTTTTTTTTTTGGCTTCCTAGTAGTTTTTTTCAGATCCTCCTTCACATCGCAAATGCAACCATTCGAGAAGCGAATTTTAAAGTGTCTTAAAACCATCTTATCTCTAGATCGGGGCTCAGCGACTTTCCACGCTTACGGAACAGTTCAGAATCAAGCAATTTGAAGATAGTATTAAGATGATGGTCATTGTATGATAGAAGCATCATGGCATAGTCATGATAAAGATCATTTGCTGTTAAAGTATTCACATATAATGTTAACATGTATGCTAGAACAGTGGCCCGTGTCACCAGCAAAGGAAAATTTGTGGGATAATTTCATTTTTCGTTTCTCCAAAAGTTATTTTTTTTATAAGGTTTTAGCAATTGTTATATGAGCTTAGTTTCGAATATCGATATCATCTTTTGCGAGGATAGCCATGTCCTACGACTGTCTCTTCATATTGGGGCATCTCGTATAAAGCAAGAATATAATCGGACCTAGAACACTTCCTTGAGGAACACTAGTGTGAATTTCTTTAAATCTTATTCAATTTAAGTCAATGTCAGGCAGAGGAAATCATTGCAATAATTTGTCTGCAAAATATTTTTAGATCAGCACAAAGGCAATAGTTTCACACAATTTTGCCTTGGTTTTGGAAAGTATGAGAAGATTGCGGACATGCACGGAATTTTAAGATCATGTGCAGATGTGTTCACAAAGTTTGTACTTTTTCAAAAAGTCGTTTGCTGGCGTTATGAACATGAAAAGATTTGTGAAAGTTTTTTATGATATTGCAAATCATTTGCTTTCTTATTGTAAACATATAGTGTCCCTTTCGTATCGGTTATTAAGCAAGCATAGATTGGAATGGAAAGCCCTCTTTTAATTGTATGCTGTTATGTGGGTCCGAATCCACCTTCTATAATACATCCGTTATTTGGAGTGGATCCAAAGCTTGATCCTCATGCAGTTTTTCTTTGATATCCATAAGTGGAGTAGTTAGTTACATCGGTTTTGATTAACTCTTCATCTGCCAATAGCTGAAGGCCTTACAGCTTATGCTCACTCATATGTTAACGTGTTATATTAGTTGTATGTTAAAAAATTATAATAATAATAATAATAATAACTCTTCATCTGTTTTTGACCACTACAATAGAGCACACCAATTTCAAAACTAATAGAAAACATCACGGCTTTTAAGATACTTGGGAGAAAACACTTGTAAAGGGTGTTTTTTTTTTAAACTGGTGGCACTGTTTCTATATATTGTCAATTTGACACTTGAAAGTACATTTTACGGTAAATACATTTTACGACGAAAAGATTAACGCCAGAACAACGCGTGCAAATTGTGCAAACATATTTTAAAAACCATGATTCGGCTCGCGAAACTTATCGTGCGATACGTTCATTTAAAGATCGACATAATCGTCCATCTGAGGAAGTTATTCGGTAATTGCCGTTGGGGAGCACAGTGTTTAGGAGAATCTGAATGAGTCGATTCGCCATGGTGCACAAATGCGTAATTTTGCTCTCCCGGCGTTCTTACATCCATTATAACTCACTGTTTGTTGTGCTTTTAAGACTGATGAATTCATCGGCCAACATTTTTTAAGGATGATGCCGGCCAAAATATTACCGTCAATGGAGAGCGCTATAGAAACTTGATTTCTGACTTCTTCGTTCCTCAGTTGAATGGCGTTGATGTGACAGATTTTTGGTTTCAACAACACGGGCAACATGATCAATATAAATCATGTATTTACAAAAACATTTTTTGAAAGCATACTTTTGCGTAATGGAGCTGTGATCTGGCCTCCACGATCATGTGAACTCATAACTTTTTTTGGTTTTTTATAGCCCAGAGACGTTGGACAATTGTGAAGTCAACATTTATTATTGCTGATAAACGGCCCAGTTGTTCGATAAAATTGTCGAAAATTGGAGCTAACTGTGGCGCTCAAATGCCGAAATCATTTTTAAAAAGGATTGGCATCAAATCATATATTTTATAAAGCTTATATCATATATTCATATTGAATTTGATTACCTCTAAAAAAACAATGCAATCATAAATCCGGTTCATCATCCGGTTTCACAAAATTTTTAGTTAACAACTTTTTATGTCCACAATTTTTATGCATTCTTGTCACAAATTTTTAAAAAATGTATTATTAAGTTTTGAAATAAAAAACGAGGTGATAAATTTGTGGTTGTCAACCACAAGTTCATGCTTGTGGTTGTAAATTGTAGTTAGTTGAAAAAGGTTGCTTAACAGGTACAACTTTGTGCAATAGATTGGTGGGGCTACCTAAAGATCATGGTAGCTGAGATGAAGTGGCTTCTTGTTCAGATCCAAGTCTTGCCTGAGCTTGGAAGCAGTCCACCTCAGTTACAGATTATTTAAGAAATCTTAATAGTCAGACTAAATGTCTCATAGTCCCATTTTTAAAGCATATCTTATCTAGTGCCGCACTAAACAAAAAAGAGTTCACTCAGGTTCCCCACTTAACAATTGCCCTTTTCTCACTATCCTTCATGTTAAGAACCTCATTAAAACATGCAGCAAAAACAAAACCTCGCCACCTCGAGGTTCACAGAAAAACAATTTTCTAAGCGAAACCAATGAAACTCCAAACAAGATAACATTCACAAATTGCGCAAAAATTGTGTACACAAAAAAAAATGGTAAAAAAATGATAAAGACAAGAAAAAAAGTGAAAAACCACTTTGGCACTTGGCAGACAGACAACGTTACACGATCCCCAACCTCAAGAGAACACCTAAGTCCCAACGAAAGACATCACATAAAAGGGAACAAAAAATAAAAAAAAAACACATAAAGAAAGAAGTAGTAAGCCAGAGTTAAAAAGTTTAACTATCTGACAAAGCAAAAAAAAAAAAAAAACGACCAATTTACGCTCTCTTCTGCTGTATACTCTCATTCACAAGACCACAAAACACACAACAACGAAACCGGCCAAGAAGCAATTGGATTCCCGATTCCACCTTGTTCTTGTATTTCGTGTGTATCTTGAGGCTTGAGGGTCTGCTGATGGAAAGCCAATTGCTAAACTTCAGTTTTTTCCGAACCACCGTCTTGAGCTGAGGCTTGCACGTATCCGTCGCGCGGTTTTAATTTAGATCAAAGGGTGTTTATCTTCTTGTAGTATCTCTCTACCAATTGATTTGTAACTTTCCATCTCTCTTAAAAAAAAAAACAAGACAAACATTATCTTTCGATACACCCTGTAGGTAAACCAAGTGAGAAGGATGAAAGTTACCGTGAAATTGATTTTGGAAAAATGTTTTTTGATTGATTAAAATTCTTTTCGTAAATTGTATCGGTATCTTTAAGCTGAATTGTGTACGAATTGTTTGCTAATTTTTCTTTTTTGTTATTTGGTGAAAACAACAATTTGCCTACTTACCCACTGAATGTGAATTGCGCCACATGATCACATTTATTTTTTTCTTATATACTCGTAGTCATTTGCATTTCTTTTTATTTGTCCGCCGCGAAAGGTGCAATTCCAGTGCACAAAACAAGTGAAAAAAAAAGATTGTTGAATAAAGTGAACCTCGCGTCACCATTGAGTGATCCAAGAAAGTTTTTGAAAGGAAAAGAAAAAAATAAAAAAATTATTAAAGTGAAGCTGTGCGCGAACATTCCGAATGAGTGTTAAATCGCGCGTATCCGTTCTTGTATGACATATACTCGTACGAGTAAGACCAGTGGATTATCCAAAGAGTGCTAGTTCCAGAACGGAATGTACACGCGAAGCCCCTCCATTGTAGATAATTGAAGAAGACGACAAACTGGTACGAGTAGATACTTGTTGCATCTGTAAAATGCATCTCCATATTGAGGATATACGCATTTAAGATATTAGACTTCTTCACCCGGACGTGCTTTTTTCATACAACAGATACAGATACTATCATTCTGTTTGTTGGAAGTACAAACAAAAAACCACCGTTTCTTGTACCATTTTTTTTTTTTTTTTGTATAGGAAAGTTGGACAGTTGGAGACAACCCGAAACGAAACTTGTTTCAAATAAATCACACACAACCTCAGTCTGGGAATAGCAGTTCGATTTATCTAAGGTAAATTTAATAGGATTTGTTTTTTTTATACACATTCAGATACGCAACCGCCCCGAGTGGAATTAATTAATTGTTTCTTTTTTTGTCGTCGTCGTTGTTGTTGTTGGGCTTGATTAATGGATGAAGTTCGTCTCGCCGCGACTCAGTTACTCGTGTATGTGGCCTGCAATTGTGGCGTGCTGCTGCTTCAGAAATCTTTCGTGAAAGTGAAAGCATTTCCAAGGTACACGCAATGATTTATTGGGTTTTCTTTTTGTTCTTGTTTTTTCCTCATTTTATTTGTTTACTTTGAGCTAAGCAAAATGATCTCAACGTTAGTGGATCTGAGCTTTGAATTCGTGGGTATGGTCTCGATGAGGATCTTAGATACGAGAAGGTTATTTATTTCTTTTATGGTTCTTCTCGTAACGTGAAATTGGCAATTCAGTCGATGAACCTGGTGGTAAAGTTCAACGAAATAGAAAGTTACAACTTTGCTACAAAAAAAGAGAGGATGAAAAGAAAGACCAAAAGACAAACAGACAGACAGACAGATATGCTAAAACGATGGTGAAAGATACAAATGTAGCCAAAGATATTAGTCACAGTGTGTGAATTTGATTGCGAAGGAGTTTGCCTGTCTGCGTTCCTATATGTTGTTTCCTTGGTTTAAATATTTTGGTTTAAGTTGCTTAACGCCTGGGCGTACCTAAATGACTGTTATGATGGTGATTTTCAGTTGCAATTTTGTAATATTGCGTAAGGCTGCATGGTTGTTGGGTATTTTGGGGCTATTAAATTGTGTTTTTTTCGGTGAGTGACGACTTCACTATGCGTTAACTGGGCTACCTGAAATGATTTTTCAAATATTTGCCAATTCCGCAAAGTCTTGAGTCATTAACGACATTAAATGAATTTTCTTAGTTGCAAACAGAAGCCGCTTCGACTCACCAAAATGTAGCCCTTTAGGACAAATCGTCTTTAATCTTTCTCTAAAAGACGTTAAGTACATTACTTAAGACTCCGACCTGTTTTTTTCACGCAGATTTTATGAGATTCTCTAAATATGTGTGAAAGTTTTTGTTTGTTCCTCTATCTATCATTTTGTGAAAATGTTTTTTTTTTATTTCATTCAATAAAATTCATCTTCAACCTTCTCGAATATAGTGCTTTGATTCAAGGATCTACTGCTCCTTAGATCAGATATTGATCTGGTTTTAAGTTGATGGAACTTTTCTCTCGGAGTTATTATATGAGAGCCGATGACTATAAGTCTTTTCTTATATTCTTCTAGCTTTTTTCGTGTCTTGATGTCTTATGTACGATTTTTTGTCAACCTACATACTTCTCGAATACGCCTGACATGTGTGGTCTCCTTATAACGGTATATATGCACTTCTAATCGAAATAGTAGAACGCAGGCCTAATCGTTTTGCTTAAATTCAGGTTGATCGATACACCCGTCTTTTTCTGAAAATCAGCTCAGGTCACACCAACCCTTGAAGCCCTCTTCTTTGTGGCTTCTCATACAGTGAACTATGGCTAATAAGCCTTATCAAACAGTTGGCACTGGAATTCGGGCTCTTAAAATTATTAATATGAGCTTCAACCATCGCCAAATGCATGTTTTTATTGAGACACCATAATTGAGCCCATCTACCGTCATTATTGAGCGTTCGTGTTCATTGTTCCTTTGAACTACATTGGTCATTGTCACACGCTCTGTTGCGAAATCAGATTGATACAGCTCTTGAATGAAAAGTACTGCGAATTGGAATGAAAGTAAACAATTTAATAAGGAAAGAAGGCATCCATGTCTTAGGTCTTAAGACCTTTTGAATAAATAATGAATTTTGAATGCATTAATAGTTTAAAAACAAGCTCATCGCGATCTATCTCCTCTTAGCCAATTAAGATAACCGGAATATCCTGAAAAGAATTTGAATTAAAATTAAACCTTAAGTTTTTATGTATGACGCTATTTTAAGAAGTCTTAAATTTGGCCCTCAACATTCGTTTCTTTTTACGAAACTCAAACCGCTTTTTTGATCAAGAAATTTCTTCCGGAAATGAAGTTGTGAAATTAAAAAATAACTTCTATAAAAAGCATACTCATTAAAAAAGTTCAGTTTATCGGACAAAGGTGCTTTGGTATTCCCTATTGCTTAGCAACTCCAGAAAAATGTAAATCAGAATAAAAGACAGTTTTGGTTTACATCACATTTTCTTTAATTTTGTATTATGTACTTTTGTAAAAATTTTGCTATCAACTGAGGCTTAAAGTATTTGGAAAAATATAACAATTGAATTCTTAAAATCTCAATACATGTGATTCATACCGATTTAGTTTACCGAACAGCTGGATGTTTGAATATCGTAGGCGATGAATGCTTGGCTTTAAAAATTGTCATACATATTTTAGTTGCAGTTTGATCCAATTTTGAAAAGAAGGAACATGTCGGACTCTTCTCTTGCCATTACTATTGCTTATCACAATAACATGCGTTGACAATGAATTTGGTCGGTTTGTGGAAATTTCCACAGGCCAATGTACAGGAATCAAAATTGACCTACACATTACTGATTACTGTATGACTTGTGTTTTATTCTGATACTTGAAAACAAGTCATATTTCGTCAAGCTTGAATAAACATCTCCACTTTGAAAACTGGGTAACAATATACACTGAAAGCATGCTTTAAGTGCTCATAATTTATTTCAGAATATTTATCTATCCACAGAGTTGTGCAGTAAAGCTCAGAAGTACGGTTGAAACCATGGATAAATTGTCCAATTCTTAATAGAAAAAGAACTTCTTGATGGGTAGTTAATAAAAGCTCAAAAAGATTGGCTTTAAAAGTTATTTTAACATCAACTATCTCAAAAAAGAAAAATGTGTTGGAGTCCTAATTAGGTAATAAGAATAAGAATAAGAATTGAGTAATAAGAATGAATCGTGATAGATACTATCAATAAGTCTCCAGTGATTTTGTTACAAACGATACTCTTGAAGTTTTTAATGAATTTGGTGCTTCAGTTTTTCACCCCTTAAATAAGACTTCTGCCTGTTGTTAGCGTTGTGTCTTGTAGACGACTCATGAAAAATCTATTTTTTTAAAAAATAGCTTGGTTTGAAGTTTGAAGAATAATCTACAAAGTTATATTCATTGCTTATGAGTTTGACACTTCGCATAAGAACATTGCCTTAAATATAGTCGACATTCTAGACCATCTTTTCAGACTAAGTATTTCGAGTGGAGTTTTTATAAAGGCTTTTAGAAACGACGTTAACAACTGTTAGCCTATTTCCTTCTCTTCTTCAATTTCAATTATATTTAAGAATGCCTTGAAGAGAAGAATACTTACTTACATTAAGAAAACCAACATTGTTTTTCTAAATAATTGGTGTTCAGAGAAGAGCTGTTTATAAAAAATACTCTCGCAGAGTTTTGTCCAACAATAAACAAGGACTAAGATGTACAAAAAATATTGCACCGGTCTGTTTATGAATATTACCAAAGCTTTTGATACTGTTGATCATCATTTTCTTTCTGTGGTCTTATACTCAGTTCGTTCGAATTGTATCTTAAAAATTGGAAACAAAGCCTTTAAATTGGGGACTTCTTAAGCGAATTTAAAGTCCTGAATTAAGGTACAATAGGGGTCTGTCCTGGGTCCTTTATTGTTCCTGAGCTTTATAAGTTCTTTATTTGATTGTCAGCTGGACCTTGTGGCTAATATTGAGGATCTTTTTTTCAGACCACAATCTGGCCGTTGGCGTCTGGAGAGTTTCAGATTATGAAACAGTTCAACCGCAAATCGGGATAGTTTTCTTGCAAGAAAATCAGACTATATACTCGTTTATGAATTGATTGCTGTTTATGAATTGATTGCTTCATTCATTTAAATGAATGAATTAGCAATAAAGCAAGTTATTTTTATTAAAAAAATATTAAGATATTATTTGTCAGTCATCATTTACTGTGGCTATTTATGTACCGTCACAATTATATTTTATCAATAAAAAAATTTTCACGAGTATAACTGCATCGAAAACGTTCTGTTGCATCAAAAGAACAATATTTCTCAAATTGGCTTTCATGCAAAATATAATGTAACATTTTTTTCTGTAGGTGTTGTCCTTTTGTTGAGAATTCAAGTTTGTTTCGCAACAAAAAAAAAATTAAAAGTTACTTTCCACTATTTGTGTCAAGAATTTTCCATTGTATCATAAAATAAAGTCGAACATTCACCTTCATTTCTACTGATACACAACATTTAATCACCATCTCTCGACACGCAGAGGTCTCTGACCTCCAGCGTACCCACATCCTCATCGGAATTAATTTTAATAAAAATCTATACAACCTCATTTCAATCTTCGGTCACACCTAAGTGGGGGTACGAAACGTTCCCAAACATTAGCATTCTGGAATGTGTAAATTGAGCTTTCTACTCACACCTTTCGCATTCACAAAATCAAAAACAACATCTTCTAATTCTTATTCGAATCAAAATCATAGTTAATATCACACACCAATCCAGCTCTCAACACCATCCGCCGCCGTGTTATTTAGTGCGTATGATTCAATAAAGTTTCACTTTTACATTTTGATCTTACGCTTTCCCCAAACGAAAAAAAACAAAAATGTCTCTGATTTCTGTCGATTTAGGTTTATTTTTATGTATTTTTTTGTGGTGGCACAAATTTAAAATAAAATAAACTAACAAATACACACGTTCTGAGATTCGATTTGAAACTGAAAACGAAAATTGATTGTATCGCGGAGGCTTTAAATTAAAAAAAAATTAACTTACAAATGCAAGAATATCGATTACGAGTTCGCAAGCCAACTCTTTCGTTTTTTCAAGAATAAGATGTGTTAGACGCCTGGAACAGGTGTTGATATTGCATCAGATTAGAGCAGGGAAAGGTTTTCTCGAATCGAAATGCCCTTTCACTGGTACTACTATGATTGTCGGATAAAGTCAGAGCTGCTCTCTTCGGGGAGTGAGATCTAAAACCGAATGAAAGTTAACCTTGTCGAGCATGTGGGTAATAAATTTACGGATTAATAAAAAAAGATGTAGGCCGGACAAGTGGAATGATAATACTATGCGAATAAAGTACTTTATTACAAGCTGTGGTTTTGAGAAATGACTTAGTAATCTGCCAATCTCAAATCTTACTTAACAAGAAAAGCTAACTTAAGAGGTGGAATAATGACAGCAGATTTGCATTTGGCTTAGCTGCATGCATTATCTTGGATGTAGATATAGAGATGCTGGTGGCAATGGTATCTTGCCACAGTAGTAATGACTCGCCCTTTCTTCATGCAGATATTGATAAGCGATTATCTAGTTGTGATTAATGATGTTTTTTTTTCTATCTGTGCCAGACAAAAAGCATACAACTTGCAATACGTGAGTGAAGAAAATATTCAGAAAAATAAATGTGACTGCAAATTATAACCACAAAGTTTCTGATATGCTGAAACGATGAAACGCATCATTTTAAATGTATAACCAGTAATATAAACTCTTGTGCGAGGCCGAAGCAATTTGTTTTGGATATGATGATTTTCTTAACATGGCAAAGTTGAAGAAAAATTAAAGCTTCTGGTTTTATTAACTTGGAAGTGACACTCCAGTACCCTAAATACTATATGTCATCCTTATAATAAAATTTCTTCTCACTTAATGTGAATACATTATAACGATGTTTATAACCGCTTGAAGTTGTTTTATGAAGGGTTGAAATAAGCAAATAATCAGCAGTCAGCTTTTGAAATTGCCTTAAGAGTCCTCACTCCTTTAGTACACATACCGAGCGGGTAAGCCGATAGCTTACAATATTAAAATAGCAGAGCTTGTTAACCCCCTTTTGCTTAAAAATCTCGTTGAGATAAACGTGCAGTTCAAAAATCACCATGATGGAGTTAAACAAGAAAAAGGCTTCCAAATTAATCAAAACCTAAAGGAGAATCAATGATTTTTATTATGTTGCAAATTCTACATACGAAGACAACTCGGTACATATAATAAACTAAACCATATATTGCAGTTCGAAGTCGAATATTATTTTATCAAAAAATCACTTTATCAGTTAGTGAACATGTAAAAATGCAACAAATGATGGAGCGTCTGTTGATTATATGTATGAGCACTGCAATGGAAGTTACTGCAGAGACAATGTCAAACGATTGTCAATTTAATAACGCCAAGTCCTCAAATGACCACTGCCTTAATCAACGTCTCACAGTTCCTCTCGTCAAAGGAGCAATTTCAATTTTAATTATAACTTAAAAAATATAGTATATAATGTCTTCTTGTCCTAATTGCACCATCTTACTTTTGCAATTGAATTCTTTAATTTCCCAACATGCGAGAGAAAAGCGTTGGTTCAACAGCAACAATTTCACAGTTTATTTTTTCTTGATTCTTGCTGTAAGCTGTTGACTTAAAACATCTCCATGGAAAAAAACCATGGAATAAGACCCAGTGGGCAATGTAACCAGGGTCTTAAATCAACAAGGTCAATTGTATTGATTCCGAGAAAAATCTGCGCTAACGAAAGTAAAAATTCGGCTACCGTTCGGTTATATTGTACAACTGTCTGTCTGTTTTAACAATGCAAGCATTTTTGAAGACGGTCTATTTATTGACATACTATACATGTTCATCAGAAAATATTGGTCATAAAGAAACAATATGTGAATGCGGACAAACGACGCACAATTAGTTTCCAAATTTCGTTTAAATTTTTGACCCTCCGCGGAATGAATAAAAGAAGCGTTTTTTTAACAGCCGAAAGAGTCAGATGTAAGAAAATGTAAATTATAATGTTAGAAATTAATTAAAAAAAATTGGAAATGGATGATGAAATTATTTTGGTTTTTCTTGATCACTTAAATTCGAAGACTAGAGGCACATAACGGTTGCACATGCACATGTTAAGAAATGAAACTATTGCATACATTTGTCTTTCACACAGTTAAGGCATAATATACTATTTTAACTTCTGAACATTTAAGATTGAAAATAATATTAAGATTGAAAATAAGGATGAAATCTTAATGCTTACTAGAATAAAAGAAAGTACGTTTGTTTTTTTTATTATTTTTTCTTACATGCTAGGTGCTTAAAGGTGTTGAGACACTTAAAGTTTCAAATACAGGGTCATCCATTTTGTGGTTCAAAAAAAATTAAATAAAACCCATTTATGAGAAAGATTTCGATCATTGTGTTGTTTGGATCTTCCCATTTCGAATGGAATATAACCTCATAAACGTTCTGTTGAAACCTGATGCTTGATGCCTTTTACGTTCATTATCTTCGTTCGGTAATTATTAAATTATAGTAATGGGCATGGACGGTGATGGTTCCAGCTTCCTCATTCTCGGAATTTAAATTGAACACTATGCATTGAATTTTTGTGGATACAGTGGTTTTTCTACGATGCCATGTCGAATTGTTTTTTTTTTATACAGGGATACAAATCCAAATGCAATATTTATGATCGCCGAATTATTGATGGAGCTTTTTCAACATCTTCACTAGCGGCTTTTGTGTATAGCGTGTATTTCGATGATGAACAAACCTTGAGACATTTGAAAGCGGCATCGACGATAAATTGCTCATAATACAAAGACATACAAGTTCCTAGTACAGAATCACTGTTTTAACAATTCTAAAATGACCCATACTGAAAAATGGCCTTTAATTAAACATATTCAAAAATGTAGTCCCGGATGAGACTTCGTTTGATCCGCAATCCAAAAAATAAATCAAGTTTTATCTTCTGGCATATGAAACCTTGTCAACTTGGCAAACCAAGTGGTTAATTTTACGTAAATTTTTTTGTTTTTAAAGTGTTAAATTTACTTCTTAATAGCTTTTAGGAGATTATTTAATGCAATAAATAAAATCATGGCAAATTACTTATATATATCATAAATTGAAGGCTTGCAGCTATTTGTCAGCTTAACGGCAAAACAATTTGGAAAATTATTTTTAATTTAATTGATTTTAATCTTTTAATATTTTTACAATTTGCATTTTAATGTTAACATAGGGACATATCTTATTGCGAACTTTTTTATAGAAACTTTAGAAATTATTCTAAAGAAAGCAATAATAAATCTCTTACGGCGTTCACACAAAACGCATTCGCTGGACAACTTTTAAGTTACACAATTGGTCGCCACGAAAGAACCTTTTTATTCATTCATTCCGAAGTTCTTTAATAAATATTGCTGAAAGAATTTTTGTAATCCGATGGGCAGTTTCGAAGATTACCTCATACATACAAACTTTCAAATATTAGCTCTTTATAATATTTTTATTAAAGTAGTATTCCATAGATACATAGTACACGTGTTCAAGGGATTCTTAAAATGCTGTGGAAATGATTTTTGCATTTGCAAATTATAATAAGTAGGGTGTAGGAGAGCACTCCTCAATCGTGTTGTGCAGCTAAGAAAACGAATCCTTCTATTTGATATTTGAATGTACGACAGACATTGAACTTGTTGTTTAACTGATGAGCATTTCTGGCAAGTATTGCAATAAAAATAATTCGTGGGAGAAATGCAGGTTACTAATACGCGGGAGCACTGTATATAAAAAATCAACTTTAAAACGTAGAAAGACAGGAGAAGTTACGTCGGTGAGGAAGCTTTTCGTTTAACTTCGTAATGTTTTTGGCTCCTTTTAGTTTAAGCGCTCGATTCTGATGTCTGTCGAGCTGGCACAAGATTGTTTTTGCGACCAAATTTAAGGGTATAAGGTATTTTTAGCACCACTTGATGAAACCTAGATATATTGCAGCATTTTTGGTTATATCTGTTACTTGGTCATTCCAATCAAGGTTATTATTAAAGCACATTCTCAGGATGGAAAGTCTTTGGGCTCCAGCGATGGCATTCCTAGATAAAGGCAGAGGGCTTTAATAACGATAAAGCTAAAGTTTTTTAGGCATTAAATTCCACTCTGTTCACTGAGCCTTATGATAATATTCCATTTACATCGGAATTTAATATATTTTACATCCGCTGTCGGTCCATTTCCACGGTAACACAAAAAGTTTCTGGTACAAGGAGCGGCTGTACTTTTATTATTTTTAAAGCATTCTCTTCCTTGTCTTGTTTAAATATACAATAAATATAATTTTGTTTTTTTTTTCAGCAAACACGCGCCTTCAATAATGGATACCTACAGTTAAACTCGAAAACTACAATTTTTGAATAATTTTTTTGTGGTTAATTATTTTCGTACAAAGAATTCAAAGTGAGAAAAAATTGTTAATAACGATGTGTATTCTCGAAAATGTTGTGTTGAATTTTAAACAGTGAAACAAAAAAAAAAAAAGAAATAAATAATCCAGTCAAACATTTCATTTCGATTTGTATGCGGCACTGTCTACGGAAATAATAAAATCGATTTTATTTATTTTCCAAAATGTCAACAAACAATAGGATTTGGACAAGAATAACACTTTTTACGGCCGTTCTGCTGGTCTCTTGTGGTAAGTCTTCAGCTTTGTTATATTTAAAGAATACTCGTTAAATAGAAAAAAAAAAAAACGATAAATTGGAAAAAAAAACTCGGACATGGAATAGCTAATAAGGTGTCTTAGCATTTCTCTTTTTTGTTGAAACCAGAGTTCAATGGTATCTGGGACTTAAGTGGCTGGGAATGCCCACCAGTAACAAGTACGATCGATTTAAGAATTTAGGTTGTAAGAGAAGACTTACGCGTACGGTTGTGTGCATACACAATTTATTTAAAAAGCTGACGGGTGGAGCAGAGTTCTTCTGGCCATTTATTTAACCTAGAAAATCTGTTTCAGCCTCGTCGGACATCGTCGCGAGATCATGGCCATTTAACATGTGTCGTACGTGTTGTTGCTGATGGCTTTTTGTGTTGATTAGAGTGGCCATAGTGTGGGATATGTAAATTGAGAGTCACTCAAGTGTATTTGGAGAGATGTGGTCAACGCGAGTATCACACTGAATGAAGGAATGCTTGATTTAATGGGCTGTATCTAGTTCCATGTAGGTGTAAAGTGCATGACATTAGCTTCAATGATTTCTCTTTCATTTCTAGTCTGTACTAGTCAGTTTAGTCTAGAAAAAAAATGCAAAAACATTAACAGGCATTCTTTTCATTCAATCGATTATCTCATATCGCTTGCTCCAATTTCACTCCAAATCCAACTATGACTGACAATTGACAAATGCCCTTATGTACGTATATACGAGTCGCCACCATTTCGACGCGAAAGTCGATTTATCAACCACTCACACCTCTGACTTTCACTTCATGTATTGCCCTTTTAAACCAGATAGATAGCGAGTATCTACTGAGCTTGTAATTTAAGTACATACTCCCGTATGTCTTTTAAATTAGGTTAAACCTCACAGAAGAGCGCATTGAATTCCAATTTCCTTCGCAAATAAACTATGATGCCAACGAGTCGGAATCCCCACAAGTTTTCTGCGGAATGCCGTATCGCGTGTCTAAAGAAATTGCCATGCTTGATGAGCTGCCACTATTGGATGCCTGCACTTTTTCTAAAAGCCTCTTCAGGCCGTACACATATCTTGTTTCATGGTTTGATAGCTAAGAGCTATGCCATTATAATTGGGAAACTATTTTTCATTACATTTTAAATGGTACATTTGGATTTGAAGAGAAATGACTGCTGGTTTAGCGTTAAGTTTTTGGTTGCTGCGTTCGAATTAAATTGCTTCGGGAAAATAAATTTGTTCATTGTTGCGTTCCTTTTCGACACGAATAGGTTGGAAAATAGAAAACACATTCCAGTTTCCCATTCAACTGAGTATCTAATTTGAAAAAATAACAGTAGAGGAGTTTAAACGTTATCGGAATTCGTTATTTTTTTTATAAAATTTCCTTAGACTTAAAACTGGTACAATGTAATCAATCTGTAACTCTTAAAGTTAATTGGGAAAGTCCCAACAGAATGCTGATCGGTTTCTAAATAAATTATTAAATAAAATTTTAACAAAAATAAGTTTTACGATTTAAGAAAATGCGGAAAACCAATCAAATTCATTCGAAAAATTTGGAAAAAAGCGAAAAAATAAGAAAACTTATTTCACAATTTAATTCAATTAAATTTTTGAACAAAGCTTATTCAGAAGTAATCAAGATTTAATTATAAAAATCGATTGGAATTAATAAAAAAATGGCATTTTCATTTATCTTGACATACATATGCTGAATGAAAATCTTTATCATATTATATAATCGATGATAACAACCAATATTTTACCAAATTTATCAAAGTACTATAATGTGAGACCGCCCTAACAGAAGGTGGTAACTAGTTGGACACTAAGGTTAAGGCTGTAACAGAATTAAAACGAGAAAAAACAGTTTTATGTGCAAATAACAAAATATATGATATTCAAATAAAGACTACAAAGCTGAATAATTAAACTAGGAGCATTACCGCCTTTTTGAAAAATACTTTTAATACTTAATATACGTAGAGTCGCCTTCTAGAAATGTACAGGTCTTTAAATAAGGACCAATCCTGAGTAAAATGATCTTTGTTACGAATAATTTTTTTAAAATGTTTCTGAGCTGTAACCACGAGCATCAGTTAACCGCCCCAGCTTGTGATACCGTACCGCAATTTAGAATAAGTACGACCATAATAAAAAGACTTTAACATTTTTGGGGAACTATACTGTTTAATAAGGTACATTTTGCGCGTTACTAATAGCATGTGCGATTTAAAGGTTTGAATATGATCTTTTTAATTCATGTTTCGAGTTAGTCAATCAATACTTCCAGGTACCTTTAGTGATGAACGGACTAAAACATCAACTTGAACAAGATAAAATATTATGCACAGGTACACAAAATTGTTTACAATCAAGTAGTAGTAGTAAATGGAAACATACAAAATAACAATCATTAATTGTATTATTTGTCATTTTGGAGGACATAAGTTTAGTCTTATCGCTAGAAATTAATTTATGTTTCACAAATCGAATTCTTAGCTATTCTAAATCTCTAGAAATCTTAGAAATGCATTCGTATGCAGTATCGTAACAGATATATAAAGGCTGTGTCATTTGCAAAGGCTGTTGGAATTCCATTTAGTTTATGGTCGAAGAGAGAGTTGATGTAAATTAAAACAGCATAAAACAGAAAGAACTGAACCTTGAGGTACACTATTTTTAGGGTTCCGTACCTCGAAAGGGAAAAACGGAACCCTTATTGAATCACTTTGTTATCAGTCCGTTTGTCTGTCAAGACCCTTTTTTCAGGAACGCCTGAAGGTATCAAGCTGAAATTTATATCAAATACTCAGGTTTACTATTCTTTGTAGCTGTGTAAAAACGTCTTCAAACTTCTAAGCCAACGCAAGTAAAAGATTCAGCGGTTTATGCCGCACATTTCCGCAAACATTCGACACTCGCAAGGGAATCAAAACCTACAGGGTACTTCCCGTGAATTCTGAATTTGGTACAGAGTAACGTCTGAAAGCACAGATAAAGGAAAAATTGCGAAAGCTGTAAATTTTGAGTTAGATCATAAAATAAAAATATTTTTAATAATTTCAAACTTACTACCCCTTTCCTTATTGACGCGTTGAAGTATTAAATTGAATTTCATATCAAATACTCAGGGCAATAAAAACTTTTAGCTGTAACAAACTTCTGTATGAACGCAATCAAAAGAAACAGCAATTTAAGCCGCATTTATTCAAACTCGCAACGCCTCCCATGGGAATCAAACCCTAAATTTAAATTGTGATTATAAACATAATCGTAGCTATCGCAATGACCGCAACTTATATCTATGTATGTAGCTTGTCATCTTATATTATAATACTGTCAAACATTTTACCAGACAACTTGCTTGTACTACTACTACTGAAACGAATATACTTTCAGATTTGTACGGAGCCCTCGGTGCGCAAGTCCGACTCGCACCAGGCAGTTTTTTTTTAATTATATGGGAGTCACTTAAATTACCAAGTAAGATGTAAACCATTTGTGTATAACTCCTCCAAAGCAAGCATCGTATAACTTACTATAAAGAAAATCATGGTCTACCATATCAAAAGCTTTTGTCATATGAACAAAACGAACCATTGTTGCTTTATTACAATTAAAACTTCCATACAACTGGCCAGATACTCTAAAGATAGCATCCTTAGTTGACAATCCTCTTCCGAAACCAAACTGATTACTACTATAATTTGACATATGACTTTCATTACCTTTTCTAAATAGTGGTATAACTTCTACGCTTAAAATGTATTGAGGGAAACAACCATTTTGAACTCTGATTTTGAACTCTTATATTAAACAAATTTCATAAAACATCTACCACGTAGAAACCTATTTTCGTTAGTAAGCGAAATTGAAAATTTTTGAAAAACGAAACTGTTCGACTGTGTAATTAAACCATTTTTTACACTGCAATTACAATCTACAAGCATGTCTACAGATGGGTTTATTAATTTTCCCCAATAACAGTAAAGTACTCATGGAATTTGTTGGTAATACTTTCTGAATCATTATAAAGACTGCTTTCCGAAATTCATATTTCAGACATTCCTTTAATAGGTGCAGTACTTCTTTTTTACATGCGTGTTGTCACAATTTAAGGCATTAGTATGACTGCACTAAGTGTATGTTCCAAATACACTTAGTGCAGTCGTACAATGATCAGTTAATCTTAGATCAAGCACCACACCTTTTTCGTTACATTTTAAATCATGCCAATTCAGTTTTTTCAATTCTTTAATTTTTTCCCAATTGACTATAACTTCGGTGGGATCAAGTCTCCCACGATAATTGCAAGACTGTAGGTTAATTTAAATCGAAATATTAAAAGTATATGAAAGAAGTCAAAAAAGAAATTGGTTTTACGTCTCAAATAAGCAACGTACTTAAGAACCGGTTTTTAATTGGGGTAAAATTCATCTCATAATGGCCGTGTTGCCACGTGCCTAAGTTGTACTGTGATGACAGCTGTGAATGGAGCACAATTTGGACCAACGTTGCAGGATTTTGCATGGGGAAATTTTTTCAAGGAACCTTGCTCTGTCACTCGTGTATGCTGTTTACAAATATTTGGGTCAATTTGAAACCATGCCAAATGTTGCTACGTGTCTTGTGTCTTGTGTCATGATTTTGACAAATGACGTCAAATTCCATTGTATTCTTCAAAGTGAGTGTTTGACGCGGACCGCTTCTGACAGATGTTAAAGTTGCAGGGGGAAGGAGTCATCGCACACATAATTCGAATAGTGATGCAAATATTGAATCACAAATAACCGAGCCGTAAGATAATTTGAACTGGCTAGGCATATCTGACGGAAACAGACTTCTTCCTTTGAGGCTTTTTGAAATCATTCATTTACCACAACAAGCCATCAACTTTGCAAGTTTTAAAAACAATATTGAAGAATAAACCACCACTTGGGAGCCAGATGATGTGCGAACAACAAACAAAAAATCCGACCAAAAAAGCGCCTCTCTTCAATAAAATAACGTCATCAATTCTACATCTTCAAATAAAAGTTTTGTGAAAAAACAGAGGCAAAGTTTTTATTTTTTAATTTCCAATAAAATGGCAACAGGCGTCACACGATTTTCGGCTTCGGAAAAGCCTCTGAAAAACTTCGATGCGAATATAAAAAAAACAGAAATTTATCGAAGCTCAGCCTTCAATTGAAGTTAGATTTGATTTTCGGTATATGCTTTTGAAAATCTTTTGGCGCCATCATGTTCTGACAACTTTTTGCAAACTTCCATGGTTTTATTGTGTGAAGCTTGAAAAGAGCTTTTTTTATAAAAAAAAAAAAACGTAAGGAAGTTCAAACGAAATCCATGAGATACTTCTTCCTAAGGGCTCTGCCGTTGCTGTTTAGGAATGTTCTCAGTTCTAAAAGTCAAATCAATCAGAGGAAGTCTACTTCTGTCAGAAGACAAATTATTTTTTTTGTTTTAAATGATGAGACAAGTTCGATAAGTCTTAAAACAAAAAGCGCATCAGCTTAGGAGTCTCAGATATATATAAAACAAATGAAGTTTTATGAAATTCGTAATTTATGATATTATCTTTTTAAGGTAGAACTGTTAGTTTTGCGAGCAATAAGAAACACAAGACCAACATTTTTTACAAAGGGATATGATTTGCCGGAATGTTGGTGTACCCCAAGGTTCAGTTATTAGACCTATTCTCTTCCTTATTTATTTATGTTGCATTTATTTTTGGTCTTCCCTCTATTGCTTGTGCGGATCGACTTGCTTATTGGACTTCAAAACTTACACAATTAACTTTATAGCTAAACAATACATATTAACAATTACACAGGGTATGGCAAAAGTTTTGTCGCAATGTTAAAGGCTCAGATGACGGTGTAAAGTTGATGACTTTAAAGTCGTAAATTTGTTAAAAAAAAAAAACGGTTGCAACAACGCTGCTTACTTCAGCTCTGTAACGCTAGTTGTTTATTAATTTTCAATCTCTTTAAAATATATATCTCAATGGGAGAACAAGCCAAATCCTTAAAAAATCGCCTCAAAGTTGCAGGTTATTAGTTTCCATTTTCTTAATTGATAAAATATTAATATAACTTTCTTTTCTTCTTTCTCTAAAATTATTTATCAAAGGTTTCGTATATAAAATTGTTTGAATATGAAAGATGATTAAACTATTGTTTCTGTATTTTTATTATACCTTTTAAGTTATGCCATTTATACTATTGCTAGAAACTTTAAGATAAAAATATTGGGCCAACATTAAAGTCTTAAGTTCCCACTAAGCCTGGCCCAAGGTAATGCAATGTTCTCCTCGTATACGAGACAAAAAAAGTATCTTCAATGATTTACCAACAGCCATTACGAATGTCCAACAGGTCTATTGCCGTAAATTATTCAATACCTCTCCAGTAGAGAAGCAGGGACTTTGGAAAAACTAAAGAAGCAAAAACATACTCAATTACCTGCAAGCATTGCCATTGTTTCAATTTATATCAGAATCAGTGTAATTATTTAAAGTGTCCACAGTGGACCGCATCCATTGGTGGCTTAATGTCCTAACATATCTCCACCACCACAATGGATATGAGTTGATACAATTTGCTAGTGGCGAATCATGGTGCCATGGAACACGAAGCCAGCTGCTGCCAACAAGAATCCGCTTATAGGACATTATCTGTCTAATCGGAGCAAGTTCTTTGTGGTCCGGTGGCGGTTAGCGACTGCCTGTTAGGTGCATTTCCACGCCGTGATTTAACTTTTCTGTTCCCCTTGTGCTCAGTCTTAGGTTTCTTCAGAATATTAGATCAGACCTTGATTAAGGTCATTCGCTCTGCTGGACGTCTGGGCTATTTAGTTGCATGCATGGTCGATTGTTGTTGCAGCAGCAATGTAGATACTTTTGCGCAGACGGTAGGTTTGCATGCCATTCCGCTGTTGCATCTTGAGAGCTCATTTATTTTGCTCCACTCGCGATTATTATATCTCTTTGAGAGGGTAAGGTTGCAGAGGATGTTAAGATAAAGGTTGCGCATGCATTCGATGAATCTTAAAGTAAATGCAATTTAATCGAAAAAAAAAATAAGTAACACGGTTAGTTGAAGAATGGTTGTGAGTTCTTGGGTAAGTGTTTTTTCTTTTTTTTATAATTTACTAGCTCTCAAGGCATTATTAATATCCTCATAATCTCAGAGCGAAGTAGAAATGTAATGTGCAGAAGGTTTGAAACTCAGATATACTTGAATTTGCATTCGTTCAATTCGCAGTATTTTTTCTTTTGTTTTTTCGGCACATTTCGGATTGTTTTAAGTTAAATAAAAATTGAACACGCGACGGCTGAATCATCACGCTCGGTAGTTTACTTTCTTAATGAGCGGAAGACACGCTTGATTTCCATGTGATCGAATTTTCATCGTCAGATTTGCTTGTACGATAGAACTGCTGGACGATAGAACTCGGTTATGATCTCTAGAGCTGAAAGCCGCCGATCTGTTTTGTTTATCAATTTAATATTCTTTCGTTCTTCGGCGCTCAATTCGTCCCTGAGTTGTTTGCATAAAATCGATCTTAAATGTCACCACATAAAAAAAATCCAATGGCTAGTGTGACACAAAGCCTCCTCCTGTTGAAATCGTAGCTCGCTCAAATGGAAATATGAAAAATTATTTTTTATCGTCAGTTTCGAGTTGTATTTGAGGCCAAGCCGGAATGCAATACCTAAGCAGGTGGTCATTTTATTTAAATTCCTGAGTGAATTGGAGCCCGAGAGCGAATTATCCGAAATACTCATGCAAAATTCTCCTAAGATTTGTCCGATTAATATTCAGATGCTGAGATGTCAAACGTGTGGTTAACTTGCGATTAAGAATACAAAATCGTCAAAATAAGCATTATTCGCCGTTCAATGACCGCAAGTCTCCGTTTTGTACCGAAAATACTGAGTTTTCGTCAATTTTTTGAGCACAAAATTGCTGTCAAACTTTGTTGAACAAGAGACCAACAGAAATGAAAAATTGTGCATTAAGGTCCTGCACAGATAAAAAATGTACTTATCTGTGGGTAGTTTGTCGGTGCGCAGTAAATTTTTGATAAACAAGAGCTTTGAACTTTGAGCTTAGAACTTTATTGAGACTTAAAGATTACAATTTAATCATAACTCAAACATTTTAAATGACCGGCTTACATATAAATGCCTGGTTTAATGTCCGGAAGCAATGTTCTGGTAACATTGTTATCAAAATGTTAACAATTATATTTTTTACATGTTTTTCTTAGTTTTCGTAGTTTTTCCCCACATACATAATAAACTTTGCTTCTTTGAGCACTTAGAGATATGATAGACTAGACATTAATTAATCCTTATGGCTTAAAAATAAGGCTTCTCCTCTGCTTCTTGATCTGTATAATAATATACGAATTATTAAATATATATTAAATAAATAAAAAAATTATGATAATAAAATAATAATATTAAATAATTATAAAATAATAATATTTGACTACACGATTGCGCTAGGCACGCATATGTCCGAAATCATTTTCAAACAGCAATGGCATAAAGTTATCTATTAAGGGGGGAAATCACAGTAGCACGTAAAAAATAGGCATAATTTCGGGAATTAATTTTGGCTGAATAAAAGTATCAATCGAAAATTTATAAAGTAGGTTTTATAGCAATACTTAAAAAGCACAAAATGTAGTTTTTTCAATTAAAAAAAATTCAAAATGGCGGCTGCGCAGCATATGCCCCAATGCGCATTTTTTTAAAGCGTGTCGATGGCCGAAGTCGTAGACTCCTTAATTTTTGACCTGCAAGCAAACACTAAATTTTTTTAGTTTTCATATAACAATAGCTAGCGAGCTACGTAGGATTTGTTCGATATATTGATTTTTTACAAAATGGTGCATGTTTGAAAATAAAGTTAAATTTTTAACAACAAACAAATTTTCGAAAAATTTTAAATTTTACTGCTTTCCCCCCTCAGGTAAAGCTTATGTCATAGACATTAACATGAAGTTAAAGTTTTTTATTTCATATTGAATTTGTATACCAATTAAAAAAACCCCTGTATAAATTGGCTGAAATATGAAGATGATGGTGATCCAAGGTATCAAAAGTAATTAAAGTCATTATTTTGCGAGCTCTTCGAAAACTCGAAGTATACAGCATTCGAAAATATTTAGTACACAGCATTATCCACAAAATTTCAGTGAAGCTTTAAACTTCATTTTAATGTTTGAGTCACAATAACCACCTTTTCTAATTAAATAGCTACATAATCCCGGCTGAACATATAAATTTCTCTTTCAATGATTTAAATTGGACTTTTCATTACGACGTGACGACTTTAAAGTTACAACGGGCTTAAAAATTTAAAAAATTAGCCAACAGTTCTACGGTTGGACTAATAGTTAAATACATATTTTATTGAAGTACATTCTTGTGAAATTAAATAAGACAATCGTTTTTTGCATTTTACTCATACTTCCACGCTTATTTTTTAAGAAGTGCGAATCTGTCCGTCTTCTTCATTTTCACACCTTAGCCACTGAAACAATTTTGATGTTCGCACTTGGTTACAATACAACGAAGTTATATAAATTTATTTAAAATATTTACATGGTGACATGATGAGATAAAAACAATCTTAAAACATCTATTACTTATTCTATAGTTGAAGCTAGTAATATAAGTTTGTAACATATGTAGGAGGAAATATTCACAACTACTTATCCGTTTCAAAAAATTCTTGAAATGGACGTTCAGGATGAACACAAGCTTTTTGTTACAGTTTTTATAGAAGTGCTTTTCTTCTTCACAAATGGTTAAATTTAATTTCAATCTGTCAGGAGTAATTAGAGTAGGTAATACTAAATTGAGTTGAAATTTCGTAAAATTTTAACTTTTCAAAAAATAAAAAAAAATCTTCCTTAAAGAATTGTAGTATTTAGAAAAAAAGCAGGGTTCATTTTGCAGCCATGTAGCAATCGAAAGATATAGAAATATTTTTATGAACAGGGAAGGACTAAGAGCACATTGATATGAAAAAACGTATTTTTCGAATTCCATGTTCAATTCGTATCAAAGTATATTTGTTAATCGTCATTTTGCCTTTCGTAAAACATTGCTTAGCGAGCAACATTTTTTGAAATTTACGCAGACGAAGGCGTCCTCTAGTATCTAAATTAAATATAATATAAATTTCATATTAAAGCATATAAGGTTTCCCCTTTTTCAAGCAATAATATTTAACTTCTTGAGAGGAAGCAAATTCGCAAATACACAATTCAACAACAAAGAGAAACTACAAGCTGTAAACTTATTGAAATTATTCATAAATGAAATTATAACCTCAGCACAACAATGAAGACACTGTCATCTATTATGCATTTCACTATGCGAATTAGCTTCCTCATCAATCTAACTGTTATAGTTCTTAAATTTGCAATTTTCTTGCATAACGCGGCACAAAAAAAAAACTTGTCTACAAATCGCATAATCGTCCGCAAGCAATCATCATAAGCGAAAGTCTTCCACCTTTCTAATTGGCTGCAGCAGCAAGTGTTTCTTTGTTTCACGCGAAACATATTCGGGCCAAAAAGTCAAACGACTCAAGCCCATATCTATTGACACGTCTATAAATCATCATACAGTCAGGTTGCGCATCATCCTCCAAGCAGACACAGCATATTTTCGTCAACATCTAAAAACTGTGCAAAATTTAGGTCTGCAACAAGTAAGGTGGTAAGTGTGTCACTAGCACCACATACCAATTGGGCATTTATCTTCGATGCGAAATCAAATGTCATAAACCAGCTACACCGACCAGCAAGAACCAGTGAGAGAGGCTTAGACACAAAAACGACATGGAACATTCCGAACCGAACTGATGGCCCAAAAGAATCGGTGTCCGCGATTTGTGCGACTTCTCTTTAATATTGTATATTGTGTCATGGTCTTGGCGGCTTGGTTTCCGTAAGAAGCATTTAACGGAATTCTATTTCAGGTTTGTCCAGCTTCAACATGTGTTGGCTTTGGAGGCTTCACTGATGTCTTCTACATAAGTGTACTTATCAGCTACTCGGTGTGTATCTGTGTCTATGCAATTTTATGAGGATACTTGAACAGAATGTCCAGATACTAGCCTAGTGTTCTCAATGATGATGCCTCTGGTGGTCATTTCCAGAACTGGTTATCTAACGATGAGTTAGTTAATAGCGACTTTTGTGCTTTGTTTGTTTCTCATTCTCTCTTGTGTTATGGATTATGAGCCTCTGGCTGGAGGAGACTTGATCATTGCTGCAGTTTTGTATTTTTAGGTCATGAATAATTGCTGCCAAGGCTATTGGGGCCGACTCGAAACAGTAGTTCAATGATCTTATAGTTTTACGATCGGCAAGTGTCTCTGGGGATATGAACAATACAAGTCCAATTGTCATTATATAACAAATAAAAAAACAAGAAGAATACTCACTCAAAGGGGTGAATAGCTCATTAAAGCCACCGGACGCGACGTGACACTTTGGTTCATCGAACTCAGAAACTGTTTTTTGTTTTTTTATAATTGTCACTCATATTGGGATTTCTTTTTTCGGATTTACATCAGATCTGATTTGGAATTTTATTACTTTGTGCGTATGCTTATGGCAAATTCAAATGAAGAACAATTTTTTGGACATTTTAATATTGTCTTTTTGCGGTTTTCTTCTTTAAGGATCTTTTTTGAATATTTTTATGAAGAATGATCTCTTTTTCGAAAAAAGGTCGTACCTGTTTATGATGATATGTAATTTTTGTAACTATTATTGTGGGATTAATTCCTACAAACAATAGTTGTAGCACAGCTCACCTCAATAAAGGTGTTGACATAAGGAAAAGCGAATGACATAGACTATCCTTCGTTATGCTGGGATTACACGATTGACGACTCAATGTCAATGAATACATTTCTTGATGTTCAATTGGCATGAATCGTGTAGAGGCACAATATTTTACTTCAATCTAAGTCTATTTGGTCAACGCCCCGCTTGTTCGCAGTTTCCGTCAAGCAAAATTCACTCGATTGTGTCAATCGTTTGAATAAACTTTTTAAAGCACAACCATTAATCGACAACTCAACTGCGTCTCAACTCAACCAGTGGTTGACGTCTCGAGCGTCAGCCACATACGTCAATATTTGGATAAATTCCGCAGGAAAATTGTTCACAAATTTTTGATTGAAACAAAATTTGAGTTTTAATTTAATTTCATACATTTTTTTGTATTTTAAATTTTAAATATCTTATAAATTCGAGTTAGTTTGAGCATTTTGACTGAAGAAATTTTCATTGCCAATAGTATCCAATAAGCAAAACAAAAATAAAATTAAAACCAAACCCAAAGTGACAATATCCTTGCCGCTTGAAAATGTACGTTTTCTAATCACCTCAGTCGAGTCCCATCCAAATATAGTTTCAATCCACATTGGCCCTGTTGGACAAAAATTATAATTATGACAAGAGACGAGTCAGAAAATAACACCATTTCAGTACTGGATCTAAGTTTCAATACATCACCACTAAAAGATGAGACTGAATCGTCATCAATTGCAGAATTTCAGCTTAGTTCCGAAACTTCAACCTCATCTTTTTGACATCTTGTATAAAACTCCATTTATGATAGATTTTAATTGCGCAGCTTCAAATAATTAAAATTCACTTCTTGAAAATACTTATTTTTTTTTCATAAAGATACGTACGTTGGGAAACTCATAAGAGTCAACCAATGATTTGATTGTCTTAAAAAATTGACAATCGTGTAAACGGTTCAATTGGTGGTTGAAGTTTTTTTTTTTTTTAAATTGCTTCAATCGAAATTTTGGTTTACATTGTCAAAATTGATACTTTTTAGTCAATCGTGTAAAAGGGGGGAACAATAAATGTTCGCTTCTTCGCACGTAAAACAATTGATGCTAGATTCCACCTCATCCCGTTTTCTGTGGAGCATTTTCTAGATTTATTGGCTTCACACCCAATGTAGTGAAACTGATTTTCCTTTACTTAACCGTCAGAAAATAAGCTGTTACCAATGGAGACATTATTTTAAATTTCGTTCGCTTACTATGAGGTATTCATCAGGGTTCCATATAAGGTCCTTTGCTCTTCAGCCTGTGTATAAATGAAATCGAAGATGTAACTTAACGTAGTTCCTTACCAATTTGATGCTTCTCTATAGAGCTTATCGATGAATGTTTTATAAGTGAACAACCAAAGCCTCTGGTCTCGTATTAAATCCATAAACATGAACCAAAACAGCTTTACCTACTTCCGTCGAGTTTTTCTAAATAGGACTCGCATTAATCTTGCATAAAGTGTAAACAACCTCGATGTCGGTTTTAATTGAAATCTTACAGTTGCTGGCAGAAAACAAAGTGAAAAAAAATATTTTACAGAAATTTTTCACGATTGCTTATTTTATAAAATCGCCAAGCCTTCCGATTAATTATTAAATATTATTTTAGTCAAATAACTGTCTCTGCTGGCTTGGTAGTTAGCCATCCTGTCAGTCTAATCTTACATGGATTTAACCATATCTAAACCTTGATAAACCTTGACCAATATTTTAATTGAGGGCTGAATCGGCTTTGAAAGAATGCAATGATTTGGTTGTTATATGAATTTACTGCCGGTATTTGGTTTCGGCGATTTTCCAGCATTTGGCAAGGACTCGTTTCATATACAAGATGTCCTAATCTGGACATCAAGTGCTTACATTTATTTATAACACTGTCGAAAAGAACGCATTTTCAACACATTGGCGCGCGCAGAATATTCTTTTCAATGTTCTGTTCACACATGGTAAACAGTAATTCAATTATCATATGCGTCATTTACATCACAGCCAAATTATCTTGGCCGCAGCTTGTTATGCTTTCAATATCAGAATTAAATAATTTTTCAGTCACCGATGATCTATGTCCAAGGTACTGTCACCCACAAAGAAATACGTTATGAACAATGTAGCAGACAAGAGATACTTAATAAGAATTAAAAAGAGTATCGGTGGCAAAAAAGAGCCTTGAGGGACACCTGCATTTTTATGATGAATTGCAGACTTGAGACTGTTCGATTCAATTTGTTTGCTGGGTTTTGGGGAAGGCAGTTGGAGGAGAATGTATCCTTATTTATTTGTCATAAAAAAAATACTTTTTCAGTTGAAAGATATTAAATTTGTTTCACATCTCTGTATTGAAAATTGTGTGGGCCACAATATTGTAATTTTAGCTCACGAAATAAATAAATAATAATAATAATAAAATGCATGCATTACAAACAAAAGAGCTGTGCGCCGAACTTGTAGAGCTTTGTTTCGCAATAATTATGTTAATTTTTTTTTCAATAATCCGCTATTCCATGATGGGAAAAGGAAAGTTTAAAAAAGCAATTGAAGAATGAAAGAACAAAATATTCCGCCTTGTTCGGTGTTATGTTTATTTTTTATTTCGTTGTAACATCGTATGACATAAAACTCAGCTCTTTTCGCAAAGCTCCTGAATTATTCCTTTTGACACAATAAACTTGCGGCATTTCCAGCCGAGGAGTCTCCCTTAATCATTAAAAATTTTCCTTGAAATATGTTATAAAGTTCACGTGTTTCTAATTCAACACGTTTGGCAAAATTCTATTTTACCAGTAATCGCCCTGCTGAGACCCAAGTTCAACTCCAGAAGGTATTTTATTGGCTATCCCCCAAAGAGTACAACTGATACAATTTTTAAGGTCATTTGGAATCGTTAATATGTTGCAAAACTCGCGCACATAACTGATTAAGCTGGTCAGAATGATGTGTGGTTTTCATGTGAAACCTAAGACCGAAGACAGAAGACATTCAGAGGCAACAACGAAGCCGATTATTTCTTAGAGGGTTACATAAAGCCGTTGGCGTATGACAATAAAACAAAAACTACTCAAACTTTGAAAGCCAACAAAATTGTTAAGACAGAGTCCTAACTGCGTACTAAGTTGAAAACCGCCGAGAAAACCTGAAGCTTAAAGCCGGCGGGATGCTTTTCATGCAATAACAAGTCCTAAAAAAAAATCTTATTTTGAACACCTGCATGGTTAATAGAGCAATGCTAAAATTTCATTACTCAATTTATGTACCTCATTTAATTCGAAATGCTTATTCTCTTCTCCGGTACCCCATTAAGTATGTAGCTCTATCGCCCATCCATCATTCCATACTCAGACCTATCCACGGTGCTATGGTTCGATAAGAAAAAGCTTTAATTTCGAAATTATTAAATTAAAACATTAGTAATCCAAAGCAAAGGCTACACTCAACTTAATTAGACTCTTCATCTGCACAAAAAATAACGAAAAACGCTGAATGGAAGGTCGAAAGATTTACGGCAAACTTGTGACAATAAACTTTAATGTTGCGCGCTGATTCTCAGATGCAGTTTCTCGGAAAGTATAGCTCTAAGACAGTGTAGCGTGAGCCTTATAATTTGCCTTTCGTGATGTGAAGTTTCAAATATAACATTTGTATTCGGCACTCGTGTGCAGATCTTTCAGAATGAGGCAAATCTTCTGGGATTCGTGCCTGGAATTCAAAGCATTGTCTGACACACAAAATTACTTTACGCATTCATCGTGTCGTGCAATCTCAGACGTTCTGACATGCATTGAGCTGAATCTAGAAAGTGTGCTGTGCGAATCGAAGACGGAATTGAGATTATGTATCCGATTCGAGTCGGATAATGTAACACAGAGCACGTGTACAGTGAGTAAAAAGAAAGCCAATTGTAGAATTTAATGCAGCGAATTTTTTGCCAACATTATTGACATTTAGATGGTGAGGATAAGTGCAGTTTTTTAAGTGGAGCTTCCACTCTGGCCGCTGGTCGATACATGAAATGTAAGAATTTGGCGCGATGGTCTCAGAGCATTTCTTTGTAAGCCAGTAAACGTAGGGTTAAGTCGAGTGATATGGCGCAGCGGAGGAATTGACACAATTTTTAGTTTCTAGTCCACTTACTATTCTATTCAATTGTCACATAGGATTAAAATAGTGAATATCTCATAGTCCTAATCTTGTGTGTTGAAAGAAAAACAAAAAAGTGCATGATTTTTCATCAAAACTTTTTTCCAGTCTTCTTTGTGATTCGGTTTTTTAGTAGGTTCTTGACAACTGGCAGTCGTTCCTATACACAAATGCATGGTAGAAAATGTGTGAAGACGTTTATGTGCAAATAGCAATGAACGAACACGCTAAGTTTTGTTTATTCCAAGATGTAGTCATTTTCCTCGAAAAGGTTAACTGGCGCATTTTTGTGAGCGTTCGTGTACCATTTCTCCCTCTGCGAAGTTTTGCACTTATCTGAGGTTTTTATCATCACCTTTCGCATCTCTTATTAAGTATAAATATCTTAATAATAGAAATGGCGAATATAAATGCCAAAGACAAAAGACGCCCCCGAAAGAATAAGATGCAACTTGTTATTCTGTATAAAATACCAGCAACAACTTTCGAAAGGCACTTGAATGCTTTGGGATCTTCGTGTTATTTGGACGCGAGTCGAGTTGCAGATGGTAGCCCATATCCAAAAGTTACAGGCACATGGGTTCGCTCAGAATAAAGAAAAAAGTATTTCGAATGGCATTTGGCATTGCTAAAAGGTACCGATTCTGCCGAGATAAAAAAAAGGCTGACAAAGGATGATCTGAGCTGCTTTGAAGCCACATCCAGATTTACTACTGTGTCCAAAAAATAAGGTGACATTGTATTTATTTTGAAAATTCTTTATTTATTCTTCCAAATCAATTTCATCCCCTTCAAAGTAATCCCCTCCCGATGCAATGCACTTATGCCAACGGATTTTCCAATCTTTGAAACACTGGTTGTAGTCACTTTCCGGGATTGCCTTCAGTTCCGTCTTCGCTGCGGCTTGAATCTCCTCTATCGTATCAAAACGGTGTCCCCGGAGCGGTCTTTTGAGCTTGTTGAACAGCCAGAAGTCGCACGGCGCCAGATCAGGTGAATACGGTGGTTGCGGAACGATATGGGTTGAGTTTTTGGCGAAATGATCACGAATTACGAGTGCGGTATGGGATGGTGCATTATCGGTACCAGGAATTGTCTTTCCACAATTCCGGCCTTTTTAGGCGGATAGCGTTACGCAAACGACGCATAACGTTCAAATAATATTCCTTGTTGACTGTTTGGCCGGTTTGAAGGAATTCATAGAGCACAACACCACGATAATCGAAGAAAACAGTCAACATTACCTTGATTTTTGAGCGACCTTGGCGCGGTTTTTTTGGTCTCGGCTCTCCTTTGGCACGATATTCGCTCGATTGATCGGTTGTTTCGGGGTCGTAAGCATAGATCCAAGGCTCATCGCCAGTTATAATGCGTTTCATGACATCCTGGTAGTCGGAAAGCATTGTTTCACACACTTCAACGCGACGCCTTTTTTCCAAAAAATTCAATGTTTTCGGTACCAGTCGAGATTTGACGCGTCAATTGAAGCGGGCTTGTCTGTATAGACATGAGCTTTAACATAGCCCCACAAAAAATAGTCTAAAGGCGTTAAATCACACGATCTAGACGGCCAATTGACCGGTCGCGAACGTGAAATAAAATGTTCACCGAACTTTTCCTGGTTCGTTTAGGTTTACGGGGAAATGGGATTTTGCATTCAGAGCCGGAGATGGGTTCCTTTGATTCGGGTTGTTCGTGAGGTGCTCTTGTTTTATTTAACATGATGTTAAGGATGAATAAGTAGTTTTAGAAAGGCAGGCCTTTCAAGGTATTTCTTATTTGGAAGAGCTGAACATTACACTGAAAATTATTTTGGAATTATATTACTTGTGGAGATAGAACTAGAATCAATTTCCTTATCTATTTAGAATACCTTGATTTTTAATCAACAGCCTCGTCGGCGAGCCTTTTTAAAACCGTATCGAAAGAATCTAACACTTTGAATCAAGTTGGGAATCATTGCAACTTCTAAAGTAGAAGCTGTGTTATCGAACTGTCGTTGAGTCCATTGTTGAGCGTGCTGTGTTGCATGTGGCACCGTCTTGTTGAAACCACATGTCATGCAAGTCAAGCTCTTGCATTTTGGGCAAAAAAAAGTTGGATATCATTTCACGGTAGCGCTCACCATTCACAGTTACGTTACGATTCGCATCATCTTTGAAGAAGTACGGTCCAATGATGCCACCAGCCCATAAACCGCACCAAACTGTGACTTTTACTGGATGCATTGGTAGCTCTTGCAATGCTTCTGGCTGATATTCACTCCAAAATCGACAATTCTGAAGATGTTTGACGGTGAAAGAAAACACGAAACGTGCGTCAGCTGTTTAAACCAGTGTTGCCAAAAAGATAATAGCTAAAAAATCACCCTGTATACTATGAAGAAGTCACTCAAATTCGGTCAGAGTCCCCAAAAACTTTAAAAGTTAAGATTCAGCAAATGAGGTCAGATAAAACTGCCGACGTCTCATCACCCTAAGACGACGAAGATCTGTACACAAGGCTTTGAGGAAAGATGACTGATTGCAGTACATTCTTGGCCAAAGGAAAAAGAAATAACACGTGGTACTTAAAACTTAATGAAGCTCAAATGCGCCATATCATCCTACAAGGCGTAACATATCGTCCGCCCTCTTGGGGATAAGCTTTTTTTAAAAGGTTTTTATTTCTTTTATTAAAGACTGAATCAATTAACATGCTCACGTTTAAAAAAAAGAATATTCCTGTTTTTGTTTCGTCTAAGAAGTTTTGTTGAGTTTTGAAATGTAGAAAAATAAAGTGGGACACCATATCCTCGACTTTACCCTACTTATTAGACTAAGTGTCTCACGAGGTGACTACTCAATGATTACAGATCATGTTATAGCCCTTTCCTTCACTTCAACTTGCCCTTCACTCGACAAAGACAATCTTTAAGCTCATGCTTAGAAAAATATTGTGTTGCTAGTTCAAATGCAATTTTACAAAGCCAGAGCTCGTTTTTTAATGTCTCTTTTTACTTCGGTTACTTATTTAATTAAACTTGTCCACCTTCTTCCATAAATGCAGTCAGCTCCATCTTTGTATATCCGTGAAGGAAGAAATTGGCTTCGTCAGACCATCTAATGCTCGATGAAATACTTTTCAAAAAAAAAAGTAGCTTCACTGAATTTTCGTTTAGGATCAAAAATGTGGCTGTGGCGATTGTGTGTAAATGTCAACGATCTCTCAGTGCTTAAAATCACCACACTGCGAATCCTTGGCATACGTTCACGGGAACATATTCAGCTCCTATGCACATGGCTTTTCACATAAAAACGAACTGCTGCTGATCAAGCACAAGGTATAAACTTCTGTTTTCAAAATAACGTCCACTACACTAAACACGTAGATTTCAAAAAAAGTGCACAAAAACGCTACAAAAAAACATTTCCATCACTGTAGCAGCATAATCAAGTCAAGGGAAATGAAGCATATTGCTTTTAAAATTGCAATTGAAGCCGGGTAATGGATAATACGATTGCAGACGTGCACATGGAATATATATACGTACATACATAAATGAGAATATGTGGAGTATTTGGCCAACATGCATAGCCACATTGTTTGTCTTATCTGTGCCGCAATCCGACCTTCTTTTCCATTTTGTTTTCTCTGTTTTCCTCCCTCATTTGCAGGCGAGCATCATTATCATCATCAACATCTCCATTTCCATCATCACTGTCTCTTCACTGGCTTCAGGTAAACCTCAGCCTTCGGAGAAATCTTTTATATTTTGCCTTTATTTTTTATTTTTCTTTTGGAGTAAAAATTTCACTTTTTTCACATTTTTCCCAGCAGTACTTCTCTTCTTTTGCTTCTCATCTTCCAATTCCACATTTTTCTGCTTCAATTTCGACTAACTTCGCATTTGGCTGCGGGAAACACACACCTCCCTTTTTTTCTGAGGAACTTGACGTTGAACCAGATTTAATCAGACGGTCAAGTTGAAACCATTAATCAGTTCGACATAACCTCATCATTTTGGTTGTGGCTCGCAATGTCAAATTCCTTTCTGACAGCAGGTGGTTTCACACAAAAATTCTTTTGGGTGCAGCAGCACACAATCAACAAGTCGGTTGAATGCTTTCACTTACTTCTTTTTGCTTCTCAAGTCCTAAGGCCCCAACTCGCATCAGACAATGAGATGGGGTCTTTCATGTACTTTCCGTAAAGTGCTTGTGGGCGCAGTGACGAGCTCACCTGTTTTTTTTTAAAGGTGGGCTTACACTGACAAATAGATTGATGATTGAAATCGTGGATGGGTCAATGGGTGGATAGAATTAATCTTTGAGTTCTTCTTCTGGTGAGACGCCCGTTTCATGGTTTACTGGTTTGAATTTTGGGTAAAGTAAATAGCGCAGCGGTTTCTAATAGTTTGTCCATTACGGTATTGATGACTTAATGTTGGAATAACCCAAATTGCGCAGAATGGTTTGTTAATAGGTACTGGAGGAACTGTTAGGCGAACTAAATTGGATATATTGACCGAAAAAGAGCAAATGTATTAAAAGTGGCTGATACGAGTAGGTGCGAACTATTAATTAAAAAAAATAAGGTCACGTTTGTATTTTGGTCAAATCGAGGAGTAGGTGTTTATAAGTTTTCTTTTTTGAAAACTGCAAAGTATAAGATTAGTTAAGGAAATGGAAGAAGGTAGTCGTAGGTGGTAGAATCATAAAATATGTGGTATGGTGCCTAAAGTATTGAATAACAAAAAATAGACCGCGGAAAAATTTCAAAGTGGATTATTTTATGGGTTGCCGTTAAAAATCAGTTTCCACGAAACAGAGCACCGAACTTTGGAACCATTTTAGAATGCGAGTGGGTGCAAAGGCAGCTCTTACGGAGTATGATTCTCAGATGTCAGCAAGCAATCCGACCAAACGTTACGGAGTGATAAGAAAAGATTAAATTGGATGATTTTCGTGGTATGAAAAAAACCTTCGAATTTGGAGGTGAATACGTTATTTGAAAAAGACTAAGATTTCTAAATTCTGAGACACATCCGAACATGCCTTATCTATGTGCATTCTCCAACCGAGGACGTTGCATTAATTGACTGTTAGAAGTTGAGATGTAAGGAGTGTTTTTTAATGAATGCTCAAAAAAGGTAGGAAGCTACATACTACTATGTCCAAAAAATAAGGTGACATATGAATTTAAACTGCGCGCGTCGAAGGATTTGGAAATTTTTCTTTCTTTTTAGGTTGGTAGTACTGTCAGTGACATCTATGTGAAATTTCATGTCAAAATCGAAAGGCTCAGTCAATACCATTTTGAAGGATGCTTTGGGCCTCAAGCGCGTCAAATCTCGACTGGTACCGAAAACATTGAATTTTTTGGAAAAAAGGCGTCGCGTTGAAGTGTGTGAAACAATTAATCAGGCTCATCAAAACTCATTCAAAACCTATCCTGCAAAGGAACGTAATCGAAAGTTTCAAAACATTGTTTGCTCCAAAAAAAAGGGTCGACTCTTCGGACTTCCTTCGCAAAAATATGTTCCTTGGAATTTTTTGCGTCTGCCTTGTATATTTTTAGTAAAACCTTTATTGTCGTAGCACCAGAAAATAATTCTGCGCTAATATTTTTCCATTTCAACATAATTTTCATTCTTCCCGCTAGATTCTACCGCTCGCTTGCATTATAAGAGTATTCATATCCCCTTGAGAGCGAGCAAATTATAAAAAAAAAAATTCCCGTTGAAGGTGGTGTCATAAAAGGATTCCGAATGTCATATTAAGCTGTCCTCCATTTATTGTTTTTGGTTTTGCTTTTTAGGGTTCCGTAACCGCGGCGATAGGAATCCTATTACTAATCCTTCGCCGTCCGTCCGTCTGTCACAGTGCTGTATCTTCAAGACCGTTCTACGGAGACACTTTCTATTTCACAGGAGATGTTCTGCTATGGCAACAAATAATAAATATGTTATAAAGTTAAATTAACAAAGAAAATGTCTCATAAAATCGCAACTCAACTTAACAACTTAAAGTAGACAATGAGATTCAGGGAGCAACTTAAAAACAATTCCAATAAGATAAATTAAAAAAAACACATTTTGCAAACGATCATTCGCTGGTAATTTGTATAAAGAATGTCAAAATGCAACCAAACGAAGTGTTGCACCCATGTATAAGTGTTTTGCTTTCGTGGTGGGTTGAAAAATATAAATATTAAATGACGTTGTGTGTGTTGATTACGCATTTAAGGCACACAAGGATATTCAATGTTTAGATACATTTACATTCCTATTTTTATTTCAGTATTTTCCAGTCCCTTCTTCAGAGTACTTTCTTGAATACGTTGACGACTTTAACTTAATTCATAATCAATATCTTTAATTGCTATAGCAAAATACGTACACGGATGTGACATGCGTAACGGTAGGATATTGGAGTTCGCACTAACGCTGCAATATTTTGACATTCATCAACAAATTTCGACCGATTTTTCACTTGCTTTGAGATGAATTCCTTGTTTGAATTTCCAATAATAAATATCAAAATCATAACCCATGATTCTGCATCAATATTCTTTAAATGTTGTAACCGTTTTATATCCCAAGTTTTTCAAATTTTTGGAACTAAACCGATATGGAGCTTTAACTTTGTCTGTATTACTCGTATATATCTCGTACATATGTATGTGCGATGCTATGAAAAATCGTAACTTAAAGAAATATAGAGTTGAATACTCTTAGGAGGCGAGGAACCCTTCGTGTGAGCGTGAACCCTCACTTGGCAACTTTTTTTATATTCTGATTTTTCGCTTTCTTTGAAACATTATATCCCTAAGACCCTCAGACTTTGCAAGTTTTCATTCCCGTTGAAACTAGAGTCACCTGGCGTACAACTAATGGATTGATCGCATCCTGTCTTATTTCATTTCCACAGTTCTGTGATCAAAGCAAAAATTCTAAGATGAAAAGATACCAGACCCCGCCAGAGCAAAATTTACTCAAATTTATTGTAAGCTGATATCAGCAAACACTGTTTACGTTTTTTGTTAAAGTTTTGGCCAAGCTATTTGCTAACTCTTGAGTGCTCTCAGCTCTAGTGCCATCCTTGGTCTTAATGTACATCATCTCAAATATTACGGCTTCTTATTCAGCAACCTTACCTTTCGTTTTTACCATTAGCATTGATTCTTCACTGTTGTACTTTTCGCTCTCCCTAATGTGTGTCAAAGCATCGTCTGCTTAGGGTTGAAAATATTGAGGCACAATTTATCCGTTTTCGTCAAACGCCACTTTGATTGACTTCTCTTAGCCAGCCAAGCAGTCCTTTGATTGCAGTAATATTCCAGAACGTAAACATATTTCAATACCTCTTTTATGATTACCTCTCTAAAATAACACCTGCAGACAAGCTTTCCAATAAGATATTGATTTGGAGGATTTTGTTTTGGACCTGATGTCGATCACAGGCTAAAGTAAATTTCTAAAAAGAATTGTAAACCTCCAATTTTGCACTGCAGGGTAAGGTCCAGTTTCCAAAAGTCCCAGATTTGGGCTGAGAATCTTCTAAAGTCGGACTTCTGTTAATTTTTTCTCTGAAATCTCTTTCAAAGAATCATTGCTTATCTGTTCTAGCGATAAACATGATTTTTCTAGGTTATTCAAAGAAAGGCGCTGCTGAAAATAGAGCTTATTTTTTTAAGAAACAACAAAAATCAAATAACAATTATTCAAACAATTTACACAACAAAAGAAAAAAAACTTCCATTCAAAAAACACCACTCAAGTCTACAACAAAGCCATCAATTCATCTTTAACACTTCAAAATAAATCAAAAGACGTCGTGAAGCCTCTTTGCAAAAAGAATAGCGAATACCGAATGCTTCTGTGATTATAGCAAATTAATGTCTTCTCATCAGGTGACCCACAAAAATCAATCATTTCCTGTGAAGGCGATCTTGTGGAGAGAAATTCCAACCTAATCCCCGAAACAATACCACCGACTATGCACACAATCGTGGGACATAACCACCAGAAGTATGTGCTAATGATCGGTGAAAGTGTCTACTTACCGACAACGACGACGCCAAAATCATTGCCAACGTGATAGAAGATAGAACTCCTCATTCCTCGATGGCTACAAATATCCAAGGCTTCAATGTAGGCTATCTTGGATCTTAACAAGATGAAAAATGGTTCCATGATCGCTTGGCTATGAGTAAATATTTATTTTTTTTATATGATTTCAGGTCTTGCATAACTTGTAGACTTTTGTGGTTTTCCAATTCGAAAAGGTGACTCATGATTGGCACGAAATATTGCCACAATCGTGCACCACCGTCACAGAAAATTGCGACACACTACAGTGACGCACAAATTGCATGGTACTCATTGTGCCTAAGCGGATATAGCGGTGCGTAACCCAACTATAACTGTGAAATTATGACTAATTTCGTAGCCACAGCAATAAACTAACAAAACGTTCCTTGACAAAAAAAAAAAAAAGAAAGAAAAAACAGCCTCTTGTTGCTTGTCGTTGCAGATTCAGTGTATGGAGGGTCTCTTTTCGGTTTCTCTTCACGTTCAGTGGCCATTAAGGCATTTTAAGACTCATAATTGATAGGAGAACTTGCCGGCAATAGTTGGTGCCACGAAAATCAGAGAAACAGTCAAAGATCGTGACAAACGAAAGTTGCACAAGTCAATGTTAGATTGATGATGAGGCTTACCAAGTGGAAAGGATCAGCGTACGTGGTTAGAGGTTATACTTTCGGCATTTGTGTTGTGAGTTGAAAACAAATTTACTTGGTGTGCAAACAATTTCCTGGAGTGGTTTGGCGAGGGGCAAGAAATTCTCGAAGATAATTTTTATTTTTTTTTTATAAATTTGTTTGAAAAGCTCTCAAGTGAAAAAATCCTCGGATTTTTTTTGTCAATGGGCTCGGTTTGTGGACTTGTTTTCATTACAATGACTCTTGAACTTATTAATCGAGGTTAGCATAAAATTGGTCTTGACCAACTTTGAAATTATGAAAAAAGGGGAGACCGGAGTTGCCTGGCTTTCCCTTTTCTTGTCATCCATCCAGTTTGTTGCAGCAATTTTGTAAGGAGGAGTCGTTTCTGTTTCAAAAGATATCAGAAAATGAGTTGCAGTCTTTTACATGAGTTGTTGCATGTTTACTCGAAAATGTGATAATCAACAGAACCCTCACTTTTCACTCCAAAATAAAATAGTCCGCCGGTTCGGCCTTAAAAAATATTGTCTGGCGTCTCGTTTTCGACTGTTTCGGATACTTCATCACCGAACCGATTATGCAATCCTGTTACTCTTTGGAATATTGCGTAGGTTCGAACTTGACAGTACTAAATTAGTCGGTCATCCAGATGCGTTACTTGTATTAAAGGCTGTCTCTAAACTTTGAACTTTCAAACAGAAAAAGAAGAAAACGTTTCAGCAATTCGAAATGCTTCTAGGATAAAAGTCATAGCAACACACCCGGGGTTTTTTTTTTGTTCAGCTCAAAATTTGCCCCGCATCATTATCTTCGCAGTTTCCCGGGGCTTAGTGGTCCTCGGTTACTGAGCGTGCGGTCCGGGGTTCTGATTCGGAAAGGAACACCTGACATTTTTTGGTTGTCATCCTCCGAAAAACATATGACGCGCACACACAAATGTTGGAACTAGGTCATGGGTCACAAAAACGCTGTCGGGCCAAATTTTTTTTTTTTTTAGGGTACCGTACCCAAAGAGTGTCAACGGATGTCTCTTACTAAGTCTCCGCTTTCCGTCTGTCTTGCAATTTTCACAGAATCATCATACTTAGTTGAGAATAAGGGGGGGTTCCCATACAGAAGCGGTGTAATGAAAACGCTTGCATGAAAATTTAAAAAGCAACTTAAATTCACTTAAAAAAAATAAGCAACTAACCAGTTTCTTGAAGCCATTGTACCTCCACACACGAGATGACTGCATTCGGAGGAGAATCGGTTTTGAGAGAGAAGAAAGTAAAGGGTGCAGCGGTGTGAAGCGGACTAAGATCGTATAGCTCCTCTTGCATGGTTGGACGAGGGGAAAAACTATTAAATACTCAAATTTTTACTATCATGGGTCTGAATGCAATACTTATTAATGAAAGGAGATTCATGTTCACAATTTTTTCCCTCTAAGATTGAGATTGGATTATTCCTCGTGTGTGCGACGGTGTGAGAAATTTAAAAATTAATTAAAAATACAAAGTGTTGCATATTGTATGGAGGTCTGGAACCCTTTGTGTGAGAGCCAAACTCGCACTTTGCCGCTTTTTTTGCGCAATCTTCTAAAGCTGAATTCCTTTATTCCATGACCGTAGAAACGGTCTTTTTCTTGTCATCGACATAGCTTTCGTTTAAGCATTTAAATTAAAGTTTTGGATCCAAGTTCGGCCCTGGTTATAAATCGCCTCAAAAATCGACCGCTTTTGTCGAACTTTTCCATGACCATTCTGCATAGATGTGCCTGAATTTTGTAGATGCAGCGTTTAATTTCCTCACCTTATGCACGGGTAGTTGTGGTCTTGTTGACATATACCTTTGACTTCAAATAGCCCTATTGTGTGACTCAACACTGATCACTGATTCTGATCACTGAAATGAGTCAATACGCGGCCATGAAGTATCTCATGCAGTAATTGAATTGTTTCACTGGCTGTATGGCATGTGGCTCCGTCTTGTTGAAACCACATCACATCACATCACATCATTCAATTTCGGCAGAGAGAACTATGCTATCATATCGCGTTATCAAGCACCAGTAACAGTCAATGCTTGACCAGCCACATTTTCAAAAAAGTATGGTCCGATGAAGCCTCCGTCCTAAAATCCACACCAAACAGTGTCAGGCTGTGGATGCATTTGTTTTTCGACAATGGCAATCAAGGTGGGAATATACTTTATCGCTAAGGATACTTGTTCTCGAAAAATAAGCACCCACTTGTTGTTGTTCAATAATCCATTCAATGAACTCTCTTTACTGTGGTTGGTCATTGGGCTTCAGTTGTTGTGCTAATTGAAATTTGTAAGCATGGAGATGCAGATCTTTTGTGAGTAAACGCTGTAGAGTTTCCTCCAATTTGCAATTCTTGTCCCTGACGCCAAAATGCTGACTGCTTCGATATTGATGTTTCAACGTCTTCTTTTTAGACGACCAATGTGATAAGCGTCTCCAACTGATCCAGTCTCCCTTAGTTTTCAAATATGTAATCTCATCAAAGCTGACGAAGTTAAAACACGATTCCGGACATATTTTTTATGAAATTTTCGAACTGTCACCGCCGAACTCTCATTGTTTTTGAGATATTGTAAAATAATGAAAATCCGTTGTTTCATCGTGTGGCGCTCCATTTTGTACTTACCCTAAACAGTCAGCTGTCAAATTGTTTTCTTTTCAGTGTTGCCAACAATTAACAGTACAAATGGCAACAAAATAAAATTTGGAACACACAACTCCTTTTTCGTATCAATATCTTAATACGAGTAAACCAGAGATTATCATATGAATGAAAAAAAAACTTTAAAAAAATATTAACTACAAAACCCACACTTGAAAAGGCATTTCTCGAATGCACCTTATTAAAAAAACTGAAAAGGCCACATCCACGTGTATCCAGATTCGTGTCATTTCATTCGTAAACGATGGGATGAATAATTAATACAATTAATGACTTATTGCCATTTTAAATCATTGCCATGATTGAAATTTATGTATTTTTTTAAGATTTCTTCAAATTTTTTTGCATAAAGAACTCATTTCAAATGCAAACATTCGTTAAGTATAATTTGGCTAAATCTGACTCTTTAAGGTAAAACTTAAAGCCTCCCGAAGCTTGGAGAAAGTTCGCAACCTTCTGTAATAATTTATGATTCGTTTCATGGCTCGAAAATGTCCATATTAATAATAGTCGTCATCTTTGAATGGGGTTGAGTTTAGTTATTTATGTTGAGCCTGTGGGAGAGTCCGGAGGCGCCAAAAACAGTGAAATGCCAAAATTTATGTCATCCAATTGAATTCACCAACATTTAGCTGATCATTTCAAAATAATAAAAAGAATTTAAATAGCAAATCCAAACTGGGACAAAGAATTAATTCGAGGCAGTAAAAATAATGGCAGCTATTTGCTTAAACTTGTTATTATTACAGTTTTACATTTTAATGGATAATAAAAATACAGACACCCGTTCTTTTCAATATTTAGTCGTTTACCTATCTATCTGTTCATGTGGCATAAATTTGTTTTATCTTCTCTAGAAAGATACAGCTTTGCTTATGTACGATTAACCATTATAGGAACTCATGTGAAGACGTCAGTCATTTTAGGTCCTAGTCGTATACTTCTCCACATTTGCTTTTTTCTGTAAAATAGCATTCCACGAGTTCATGAGACCGAGTAAACTAATGAGATCTGAGGGCAATAAAACTCAAACGACGATCTGAGTTGATGTGCGTAGAGGATAAAGAGCTGTGCTGATCTTAAATATCTCCATACTCATATAGGGTAGCTCTGCGTCATAGACGATGTTGACAATGTTTGATTGAAATTGACAGAGGACAGAGTTCTATTCTTTAATATTATATAAACGAAACCAGACCAAACAATATAAAAGATAGACTGAGTGTTTTCTTGAACCCTATTTACGGAGTGCATCTCTAGCCTTCAGTCTTTGAAGAGTATTTAGGTTTTTGCGTAGGTGGCTGGTTAAAACGCGGACTTTACTGAATCGTAACTTCAAAAAATGCTCGAAGATATGCCATTGGCTAACGGATAAAACCATTTTCTTTAAACAAGGCAGGCTATAGGTTGAAGAAAAAAGCGCACGACTAGAATGGACGATTTATATCATAAGATCCTAGACTCCTGAAGAAAAAGCTCGCAGTGTCCCAAACAGGGTTTTAATTTCGAAAATCTTATCCGAATTTTTCACTGAGGCTTCTGAGGCCATTCGAATCGCACCTACTTTCCACCATTTCTGCAGAGAATATGCACAAATGGCGACAAAAAGCTAGGGTGTCATTCTTTGGAGTCTTTTTTTAGATAACGTCAGTGTTATGATGCATCGTTTAGTTCAATTGGAACTGTATTTGAGATGTTTATGTCATCTAGTTCCGATTTAAACGAATGCATTTCAAGTTTGTTCCATTATTTTGAAAATTTTCTACCGCTCTGGAGTTTTTTTATTCGCCATCGTGGCTTGCAGGCTAACTCCTAACTCGGAAGACAAAATTCATGCCTCTCCAATTCATTGAATTATTGACTGGTAGAGCCGAGTCGTGGACAAAAAGCAAAAAAACTGTGCAGATATTGAAGGCATTCGAGAGGAATATTAGATTCAATATCTTTGACCGAATGGACAGTAATTCGACAGCAAACACGTTTCTTGAGTCAAAGCCCACGTATTCGATGCAAGGCGACAAGGGAAATTCAACACCCCGTCTAAAAGAAAAAGCAATCGTTGATGATTGAGCGCTTGGTCTTGAGGAGAGTTAAATGCTATCGTTCCTCAGACAGAGACTCTTCAGGGGTATTTACGTCCTTATCATTAAGAGTAGCTCCTAGAGCCGAGGAAAGAGGTAAAAATCATTGCGAACTAAATGTGGCATATTGGGCGAGTGTTCAGTCAGTTCGAATCCTGTTTCTTGAATTGCCATCATCGCAACTGCATCCTTGTGAACCGGTGCGTTGTCTTGATGAAATATCAGTCCCGAGTTTGCTGCGTGTTTTGTTTTTCATTTTGAGCCTCCTACAATCTACTTATTTGGTCTCACAGAACTGATGCCTTAAACTTCCCTGCAGAACTTTACACTTTGAGTTTCTTCGGCATCGGTGAAGAAGGTCACTTTCAGGTCATCGATTGCAGTTTGGTTTCTGGATTAATATAGTGGATCAAGGCTTTGTCCATTGTCACGAAACGTTGTAGAAACATTCTTCATATGCAATTCGTTGGGAAGAATCCTGTGAAACATGCAACACAAGATGCCTGCGACCACAGTTGCATGCCTGATGGTCACTCTTTGATTTGCTAACGCAACATCTTCAACTTTTTTCACATTGTCTCCAGTGGATGTTCTTCCCAGCTTAAGCCCCTTGGCCCACCATGCAACATAGAAATAGTGAGGAGTAGGGTCCCCTAATGTTGCCACCAAGTCGCTGTGTATGTCCTTGGTAGACATTTTTTTTCCAAACAGAGGTACTCAAAGACAGTTTTTTTTTCATTTTTATTCATTATTTCTTACATAATTAAAATTTATTTCTCACAACAATTAAAATGTGTGTAAAGATGTGGTCTATGACTGAAAGAGGAATGGAGCGCTGTGGACGATGACAGCCTATCAAATATAACAAAACACCAATGAATAATTTTTTTTAAATTCATTATAATATATTAGTTTATTAACTCAACTATTTTCTTTAATTATATTATTTATACATTAAAAAATATTATGAATGAATGAAAAAACGAAACAATATCAATCTGGAGTGTACGATATTATTCGTTAGTCCGTCTTTAGCAAACACAATAAAACTGGATGGTTTGCCCACGCGAGAAAATGTCACGTTTAATTGTCCGTGTGAAAAACTATAGCGAATAGTAGATGAATTTGTGTTGCTGTATAGTTCAATGATTCTTCAGCAAGCATTTTGTCCCAGTGGTTCTCATCTTCCAGCAAACCGAGTGTCAGGCATGTACCTTTATACGTTGGATACTGTTGTCCATGCACTTTGCATATCTCTTGATTTGACAATGGGCTGGTGACATTAACCAACAACAGACGCAAATAAAAACACTCAGTCTGCCTTGGATTGACTGTATATACTCGACCCTAGGCGTTTGATTTCAATAACTTGGGTCATGCATCAATTTTTGAGCCTTGCTTGCCTGTGTTTGAACCCATGTGAAATAATTTGGTACTTCTGAATAGAGTAGTATTCGTGCAAAGGCACCAAAACCATTCACAAAATTAAACAATTTACAAAATTCGGTGAACGTAGTTTTTGGTGGATGGATCAATGGATAGCACGATCAATCGCTGTCTCGTTCGTGAAAAATACGCGTTGGTCGTTTTCAATATGGACGGCTTAATGGATAACTGCTGGATCTCGTTCTTGAGTTGGGAACCCAAAGATACGCCAGTTAGCTTCTTTGGAAAATAAGACACAGAGAAAAGATGTAGGACGTTCCCACGAAAACTAAAGTTTGTCGAGGGTTCTGAAGTTGAGATTGCCAGATCTAACAAAGAATGGCTTCAATACTTCAAAACAATAAAAATAGCGTCTTGAAAGAATTTTGAGGAGATGGAGCAGTGGAAAACTTTGATGTAAGTCACGCTGGTTAGAGTACACCTATCTCTGTGTGTGTTGGCGATTTTTTAAAATTTTGGAAATGAAAGTCGCAAAAGACATGTTTTGCTAGGCTGAATCCGATCCCACATTCATCAAAAGGATCACTACTGGGGACGAGACGTGGTCTTATGAGTACGAAACGCAATCCAGACATCAGGCAAGTGAATGGCGGTTACTAAATGAGCCGAGACCTCAATTTTGCCGGAAGGCTAGACAGTAAACAAAGAGTATTATTTGGGCGTTATGAAACCTTTGTTATTTCGAGGATTGGATCAAGCGCTGGCATAAGTTAAACTAGGTGGGGATTACTTTAACGGAAACAATATAGAATAAAATGAATAAACATGTAATTTTAATTTTCTGAATAAAACTTTTTTAACTTTTTGGTATTGCTTTAAGTAGTTTTGTGGAATAGACAGCTCAAAAAAGTTTTGCAGTGTGAACCGAAAACATTTTTTCAATGTATTGGTGTGGTTAAAAAAAAAATATCTTTGAATTGATTGTCCACCCGAAGTACTTGTATTTATTAAAACAATTAGGAGAACAATTACCGCTACAGCTCAAACTGTCTAAAAGCGAGCACATTAACCAATATATTTGAGTCCATTCCTAGTGGTTCCTATCAAATGGTCGAATATGTCAAACGCTTTGGTAATGTCGGCAAAGAGGCTAGCTGAATTCTTTTTTTTTTTTTTTTTGTTAAAATTTAAAAAGATTTGCGGGCTCTTATGCAACATCTTCCGTAGACTTCGCTTTTTGGCAACCAAATTGAAAAGAATTGCTGCTTTATTTATAAAATGTTGCTAACCTTTTTTTGTATTGCTTTTTCAAAAATGTTGCTCACCGACGGAAGAAGTGAAATATAGTAGGTCTGTCGTTCGAAACCAATCTGCTTCACCTTTTTAAAAAAAAATTGGTCCAACATCCGCACATTTCGGTGCATCAGGAAAATCGTCAGATAACATTATTCAAAACATTAGCTAGTGCATGGACAATGTTGCATGCGATTGTTTGATGGTTCTGTTAGATAGACCATCTATTCCACAAGGATAAGAGTTCTTTAAAGTACCTTTAATTTTTAAGGCTTCCACACCAGCTATGTATATTATTATTTAGATGGTCTCTCTTTTATGGTTCCTTTACAAATGAATATAACTTCCTGGAATTTCTACGATTTCTTATGCTTTTTTTTTGAGTTTTATTCGAACTTGAAACAATCTCGTTTCAGAGGATCTGTTTGAACATTACCATTAAAATGACGATACCGAGACAGACACTGCACATGAGGTTGATCTCTCGAACAATCGCGCAATCCAGGTGGTGCCAATTGAAGAAAAAAGATTTAAGGAGCTCCGAACCTGGTCAATAATTCAAAAGTGTGGTGCAGCGCATCTTAGCAGTAACATAAGATAGCAGCTAAAGAAGCAAACAATATTCCCAACTATTCTCGGAATCACTTAACCAATCCCAAGTCTCTTACACAGCCAATATGTATATCGCTTACCATCTATCGAAACTATCTTGATCTCAAATCCAAGCAGGAAAGCAAGTACCTTAGACAAATTTATTCACCACTTCAGAAAAGCGTTACACAACGTCGAACAAAATTGTTCACAATCCCCCTCCCTCAATTGTATTGCTCCCCAAAAGACGCAATGAATCCATCCAAATGGAACCAAAGAACGGACCCCCATTCGAGTTGAGTGCCTCTGAGAGTACTGCACTCGTATTAATTAAAGCAACGACCATTCTACATTACACCACTCGAAAGGCACTCCAGTGCAATATCCACACGACGTCATGCACAAGCGTCGCGTCAGATCGCGCCACTTCCTAATTGAAATGACCAGCATTGTGTGTAGCACCACCGAGTGTGGGCTCTAGGGTATATAAGCGCATCTTATTCTAACCTTTGTAGGAAAACGCATCGAAGTGCTTTAGAAAGTGAAAAGACATTTTCCTTACCATGGGCCAAAGCTAAGAAGTGTAACTAATTGGATGTGGTACCATTAGAGCCCGCCAGCGCTTCCAGTGGCAATGAACTCTCTTTTGAAGTTCGGTGCTCCAAGCTCGTAGGCTGCCTCTCGTTCGTTGTCCCATCGCGTTCACATGAGCCCACTAGAAGTCGACTATAAAAAACGAAAGCATTTCTTTCTATCGTTTGACTAATTAAAGATTTCCTCTCTCAATTAAAAGTTTTTCTACCGCTTAAGCGACTTCATCGACACACGATGTCAATGTTGTACCGGCGGAAGATACTCGTACTTAAACCATCTAAGCTTGGTGGCTCACCTCGTGCTGACTTCTGGCGGAAGAGTCGCCGGTCGCCGGTCGCCGCATATATTATCAAGCACGGTTAGAATTTGGTTAGATTATTTCATGTTTCTTTTCTTTTTTGGGGGGTTCTTGTTTTTATTAATTCAAATATAAATTTACAGACAAACCAGTTATCAACACTCAAAAAAAGAAACAAGACTATAAAAAAATATTTGGCTGCTTCAAATTGATACCGTTAGATAATTTGAATAAAGGAATTTACGCAGCTGAAGCCATTAGGCTTCTTTTTATTGAGATTTTAATCTAACAGAGCTCTCAAGAGATCTTGTGGCCAAGAACTGTTATGCAATGGTTTTGTTGATTTTCTTACGCCATCTTTTCGAATTGTGAGTCTCTTTTTAAAAGGCCTAGTTTTGAAGGTTGCAACTGCCAGAATAAAAGGAAAATATTGCTTTTTGGATTATGTAAAAAAATTCAAGAAATACTTAAAACGAACAGGTATTTATTGTCGAGGAAACATTTTGTCAAACTGAAATTTAACCTCAAATATTCTTTCATACAGTGCTGTGGAAAATTATTGGTTCAAACCAAAATTTTAAATTTTTTTCACATTTTTATTAATTTTTTTCGATACCAATTCTGGGAACCCTTAAATAGTTTATTTCCCTTATAAAAGGAAATTTCCAAAAAAAAACAAAGGCAAATTTGACCTGTGAAAAAGTGAAATAGGACTACCGGTTGAAAATGTCGTTTTTTTCAATGTTTTATTGAGGAAAAATAGATATACTACTGTGTCCAAAAAATAAGGTGACATTGCATTTATTTTGAAAATTCTTTATTTATTCTTCCAAATCAATTTCATCCCCTTCAAAGTAATCCCCTCCCGATGCAATGCACTTATGCCAACGGATTTTCCAATCTTTGAAACACTGGTTGTAGTCACTTTCCGGGATGGCCTTCAGTTCCGTCTTCGCTGCGGCTTGAATCTCCTCTATCGTATCAAAACGGTGTCCCCGGAACGGTCTTTTGAGCTTGTTGAACAGCCAGAAGTCGCACGGCGCCAGATCAGGTGAATACGGTGGTTGCGGAACGATATGGGTTGAGTTTTTGGCGAAATGATCACGAACTACGAGTGCGGTATGGGATGGAGAATTATCGTGGTGTAAAAACCAAGAATTGTCTTTCCACAATTCGGGCCTTTTTAGGCGGATAGCGTTACGCAAACGACGCATAACGTTCAAATAATATTCCTTGTTAACTGTTTGGCCGGTTGGAAGGAATTCATAAAGCACAACACCACGATAATCGAAGAAAACAGTCGACATGACCTTGATTTTTGAGCGAATTTGGCGCGGTTTTTTTGGTCTCGGCTCTCCTTTGGCACGATATTCGCTCGATTGATCGGTTGTTTCGGAGTCGTAAGCATAGATCCAAGTCTCATCGCCAGTTATAATGCGTCTCATGACATCCTGGTAGTCGGAAAGCATTGTTTCACACACTTCAACGCGACGCCTTTTTTCCAAAAAATTCAATGTTTTCGGTACCAGTCGAGATTTGAAGCGCTTGAGGCCCAAAGCATCCTTCAAAATGGTATTAACTGAGCCTTTCGATAAGCCAACTTCATCAGCAAGGTCTCTAATTGTTAATCGATGGTTTTTCAACACAAAATCTTTGATTTGTTGGACGTGAACTTCATCGGTTGAGGTTGATGGTCGCCAGAACGCTCTTCGTCTTCGATACGTTCACGGCCGGCTTGGAAATCACTATATCACTTGTAAACATTCTTTTTAGACATAGCCTCATCATACAAGGCTTTCTGCACCATCCTCAACGTATCCGCAGCAGAAAATTGATTCCGCAAACAAAATTTAATGCAAATTCTTTGCTCAATAAATTTCTACATCGCACTTTTAGCAGCTCACAAAACGACGCGTATCTCAAACACTATGAATATATTTTGACATGAAATTTCACATAGATGTCACTGACAGTACTACCAACCTAAAAAGAAAGAAAAATTTCCAAATCCTTCGACGCGCGCAGTTTAAATTCATATGTCACCTTATTTTTTGTACACAGTAGTACTTCAACTTTAAGCATTGAAGAGCTGTGTGCAACATTATTTTTTACCAGCCAAAAAGTTAACTCAAATTTTGTTGCTGATGAAGTTGGCGTACGGTTTTTTTATTTGTTGTGATATGAAGCATTGTCCATTACAATAACCGACGGTTCATCTAGCTGCTGCAGAACCTATTCTCTTAACCATTTGGAGAAATTTTCAAAGTTCATCTCATTATGGAAGTCACCAGACTTCGATCTAGATTTGAATATGAGAAGAGCGCCACCGACAAATCCATTTGAACCATCAGCATGTGCAATGATAAGCCGCCGTGATCCTTTTCCAATAGTCTTTTTTAATCCTTCTTTACTTTCACAGTCCTTTCACAGAGGATTCTTTGATTGTCTTCCATCGTGCGAAAGCTGAATCCTTTGCTTTTCAGAACTCTCCAAAATGATGTCTTGCTTAGGTTTATCATAGATTTATTGCTTAAGGCTCCTCAATGTTATGATTTTTTTGTCAAATTGGTGGAAGGAGTAGATTACCCTTCTTAAGGCCTCCAAATCGAAATTGTCCAAATCAGTGATCCAGTGCCGATGAGGAATTTTCTTCTTGGGTGATTGTAGTGTTCCAGTTTGATGTTCTTTGATTATTTTGTAGATAGCCCTTTGCGAAAGTCCAACAAATTCTGATGTTTTCTTCACAGCTGCTCCTATAGGTGCGCAATTTTGGTGATTGATGGCGAAATCCAAATTTTGGTTTTAAATTCTTAGATTCATATATGGAAGGAAGGCCGTTTTTTTTTAAAAAAAAAAAAAAGGGTTAACCATTTCTGATGTCTTTGATGACCCATATGGATGTAATTTTCATTAGATTCACAGCCGACCAATACCTTAGGGTATATCGGGTAAAGGATTTGATTCCATCTGAATTTTCGTAGCTTTCACGTATTTTAAAACACATTCTGAATCATAGCCCCCTTCCGAAGACATGTTCGTGTCTCTTTCATTTTACTTCGAAACTCCATTGTTTACTTAAAATTTCGCAATTGTAATTAGTTTTGTGGTAAGCGCATAAAATTATTTCCACATTAGTTGAATCTGACACTTCTTACACTTTGCGCAATTTCTCCCATTATGCATTTTGACATGCGCGTAGTTTTACGAGCGAAAAAATAATTTCACCGAAAATAATTTAATCCGTAAATAAATAAAAGTTCATGCTTACTCTTTGTCGATTCCGCATTTTTTCGGTTCCATAAGAGCCAAAGAAGAAACCGCCACAACATAGCAAATTCCTTACAATGACATTTCCTCTGGCACGAGTGCTTACCCACAGACCGTGACATGAGACTGCGTTTGTTGTTCTCTTTATTACCGCTGTCACTTTCACTTTTTATTATGCACGAATCCCTGCGATCTGTCACTGGCTGTCAAAATGACAAACAACCCTTTCAGAACACTTTTGTTGCTTGCTTAAGAAAAAAAAAAACGCGTTCTCCTTCATTCACCATTTGCTTACACTTGTTGCCAGCTCTTGTCCCTGCATTGCTTTAATCCTTAGGCTTGATCGCGTCTCATGGCATAAACTTTCACGCAGCGGCGTTTATTATCACTTCGCTTTAGGGAAGAACATAAAAATAATGATGAGCCTTATAATTCGAGTTAGCTTCATATTGAAACTCGTCCCAGTCTGGCCATCACCAAGCTGAAAAGTAGGTTAACGTTTATAATAGCTTCCAGACAAGATCAATAGATACATTTATGTTGTCGTCGTCATCACCCCAAAACAAGTCGCATCATCGTTAACGCTGTCGTTTCCATTCTACGCGTACACATAGTTGGAGTTTGGTGTGCTTCGCTCAAGCGCTGAAGCTGTGCGATCAATTAGAAGATTTCAGGCATTCAGTGGGTCAGTCAACTTGTTTCTCAGCGTGGATTTTATTGTATGTATAGAATATTTTCCCCCCCGGTAGCGGTACAAGCTCGAAGATCAAGTTTTGTCACACATTTTCTGTTTGTATTTTTCGATTTTGTTGCTACGAATTATAAGTGGGATGGCAATGGTATTTTCTATTTGGCGCATCACTGAAGCTGTCTGTCAACATGACAGTGACAGTTAATGAACAGAAGCAGGTGCAGGGAGAAACGTCCACCTTGGTTGTTCATTTGACAGGTTGGGTTTTTCTCGTAGATAAATGCTCTAAAATGATTAATTGAGGGCAGCAGTTTGGAGGCTTATTCATATGTGATGTGGCCCAGTTTGAATGGAAAAGATTGACCGTTTCGGAAAATGTGGGGGGACCTTAAATTGAATCCCCCAATTGGGTTTTTCTCTTTCATTTCTGTTCGCAGTTACCGCTAAATTTAGATATAGTTGACTGCATGCAGGGAACTTCGTTTCCCATATCTATGGACGCGCATTTGTTGTGGAATTCGAATATAATGACTGAATTTATTGCTTGTAGGTTTTAACGAGATTGAAAGAAGTACGACTGATTGTAATTTACGTGCATTATAATTTGTAGATTTTTTAATTTAATATGTGGCTTAGCGACGGACAGTTCTCTTATATCTGCAATAAAAGAAATGATTTAAGATTCTATGAACAAAAGGCCATGATAGGAATAAGCAAGTTTTTCTCTCCAAGCTCTCAAGACAGCTCTCACTTACACTCGGTCTCAAGTCGCGGCTGCTGAGTACAAGGAAAGGTTAAACTCTTCATTCTTAGAGTTCGTCAAACAATCCCTTTGATTGTCCACAAGAATGCCCCAAGTGTTAAAAATTGTTGGTCCAAAAATATAACTGAACGGGAAAGATTATAAGTTCTTTCTTTTATATTGACATGTACTCAAAGGCTTAAGTAAACGTCCCAAGATGTGTATGTTACCTTGAATCATTTTCTTAAAAAAAAAACAATTAGTTCTAGGCCTGATTTTCAGAAGAATGTGCTCTTTAGCTGCAACCACCGAGATCTCCATTCAAAAGACATCTGTCAGTCCACCCAATTCTGACATCGGGTCCTAAAGAGCAATCCATCAAGGAACTATCAATGTAAGAACACTGGAAGGAAGAGGTGGTATACAAGACTGCTAAGTGAATTGAGGACAAAAATATTATCTTGGACAATCAATTTGAAACCTTCGAAACTTACAATGGTCTGCGGTGTTAATACATCGGTCATATTTACTTTTTTCCTGAGCAATTTTGTTGGCTCTTTTCCCCATTTCGTCATGTAAAAGTCAGGCCCAAAGATCGAGCCTTTTGCAATCTGTTTCCGATCAGATTTGGCATTATTGTGACGATATAAGGTAGATACGATATTACGAAATTAGGTATCCAAAAGTTCTCTATTGTTAGACATCATGGGGAACCACTGTCGAGTCGAAGCATAGTTGGATATCTTGAGGCGGTCTATGCCAAGAAAACGAGACTGTTTCATAGCAACAAAGTCGAAACAAGGGTTTAGGTGGTATGCTACCCTAACACTCATTTGGCTGTGCTTCCAAAGGGACGCCCTGTGTGCCCTGAACATAGAACTTCAGAGTCTCTGCACAAAAAATTGTTTTCTTAAGAGTTCCTTTACATCAAAGTAAATCTTATTAGAGCGGTCAACTCTCTTCGAAAATACATTGCAAGAGCAATCACCTCGAACAATGCCCTTATCTTTGGGGGGTAATTACCTTTATTTTATGTGTCACGAGAAAATGCGTCCTAACGGCCTTATTCACTTGTTCTATCAGATATTGGGATAAGAAGTTTGCAGAGCAAGACCAAGCATTTTGACTAAAAGATTTGCATTTTCTAAAAGTAGAATATTTTAAAAGTAAAGTCAGAATATTTCAGGCAAATCGAACTATTATAGAAATGAATAATTTTGAATTGAGTAAGCAGGTAGCGGGAGATGTACTATACACTCTGGACTGTAAGCACTTTCCTTGTATCTTTAATTTTATTTAGTATATTATATTGTAACGAACAAGAAAAAAATGTTGGACACAATATTGAAACATAAGTCCAGAAAACAGCAAGCACATACATATTCATTTTTCATTTGTTTTATTCATAAGCCTTGACACTTTTCACGAATCTGAATTTAACAAATTTTCGTGCACTAAACGTCAAAACAGACACTTTTACCCCTGCCCACCTCAAAAGGCTACCACGCTGAATTTAGCGAAGTCTTCGTCGGGAGTTCTAGAATTCCGGATCCGGCAACCTTGTCTGAAGAAGCCCTAAAAGTATAAAAAAAGTTAGACGACACCGATTAAAGGGGATACTGATCACAACACCGCCAGTCAATAGTCCAAACGCAGCACCGTCACCCGTCGCACGAAGCCACCAGAGATTAGCTTTCGGGGCTGCCGCTGGAACACCACCTTTTATAACTGGGAGCCAAAGTCGTCACGGTACATACAACGACAAAAAAAAAAAAAAAAAAAAAAACAGAACAGTGACCGAATCGATCAAAATGATCTCAATCGGCTAGTTACATCCGATCACGCGACGTTCCTTATCGAAGACTTTTCCCGGACTTATGGCACATGAAAATTCATGAAATTTCACAAGGAAATTAATGAGGAATATAATGACGAATAAATATTAGAAGGAGATTGGCTTTCTGCAAAAATAAAAGTAAGTGTCATCATGGCGGAATGAGCAATCTTCCATTGTGCCTGACATTGGAGACTGAAATATAAAAGGAGACGCTTCAGTAATATCGGGGTTCTGTTCTTTTTAAATCTGGCTTAGAATACAACACTCAACATTTACTTTCAAAGATTATTCAATAAAAAAAATGTCAAACCCTCTCGGGAACCAAGTTATCAATTTTGTTATTTTTATTGTCTAGTCGGTATTGCTTGTTCCGTCTCCTCCTCACGTTGTCGAATACCTCTTTACAAAGCGAATTTCGCTACGATATTATACTATTATACAATAGCAACTTAGTCTGAGAAAGAGACATTATATGTACTATACATGCACGCGTTTTTCTCGAAACAATGTTTTCGAGAGTGGTGTTTACTTTAACCACTTATTCAATACATAATTGTACTCCGGATGAACGAAGGATTTTGTTTTTTGGACGGTTATATTGTTTTTTTTATAGCTGATAATGTGGTTGAAAATTTGGCAGAATAAACAACTTTGAATTTCAACATCCACTATTTTTTTTTTGTGGAAAATCAAAATTTTTCAAATCCCTACGTCCGTCCGGAGCACTATGTCACTACGTTTGTTCTTCTAGAGTTCACATGATCAAGTGACAAGCTGCAGTGGTCACGGTAATACCCTTCTTTTTTGTCCCCTACAAAATTTTGTGTATCCCACATATTTTTCAATATTTAGTCTTGAGTAGTTTATAATATTATAATTTTTTATAATATTTAAAGGTGTGGCCAAAAAAAAAGATCCACTACAAAGACCTTTTTTGGACGTCCAAACTAGGTCTGCCCTCTTAACAAGAAAAATTATCGTCAAATAACTTTAGAAAATTAATCAAGCTGCTTACCCCAAATTTATTAAAATAAACAACTCTCTAACCGCATTTGTTTACAAAATTCTGCAAAGACTGGTTACGAGTTAAATACGTTCATGTTAAGTCAGCGTTAATATGTTCCACTCCTTGATCTCAAACAGTAAATATCGATTCAGATTCTTCACAAGTAAATGTGAGAAGACTCCTTTCGCATAAATTGAAATAATTTGCATCTAATGAAGCGCCAGAACGAGAAACGAGCCCCATGCCTCATTATTCCTACACTAAATATGGGAAAATATATAATTTCATCATCATAACCACCTGTGATTGCGATTATTAAAGCTAATCTGTTGCCAGCCTCATTATTGACCGTAATTTCAGCATTTTTAAACTGTCTTACACTGCATTCAAAATAGGCATCCTCACGAACCAAACGGTTTGCATCGTGCGGAACTGCATCCATTAAAAAAGATAAAAAAAAAATCGTTCCGACACATGACGAAGATCCTCTCGTGAGTTGAAAGCATGTTCTCAACTGCAGTAGCAAAGAAACGCGTCCACGCGACCAATGAGGCTGGCATGCAATTTGCGTTTTTTGTTAAGCAAACAGTCAATTCAAATACAGACTTTAAGCCAGGCATCATTTGCAAGTGGGTTAATGAACTTGATTTGAAAGTGTTTAACCCAAATTCAATCATATTTCGAATCGACTTATGCAACTTAATTCTAATTGGTTTAACTCTTTGTTTTCTTTACAGAATGCCTGAATTACCTGCCGTCGGTTTCACAAATTTCACCAAAGTCCACAGATGCGAGAAATAATGGCGGTTCCATAAAAGGCGCGGCAAAACTTGAGAGCACACTTCTTATTCCAAGCCTAAGCAATGATGTGGACGAAACAAAAGGGAAAATTCGGATAGAAAGATCAGCTTCGCCGATCCTCAACGATCTTACACGGCCACAGACAAGCCAAAATGACTTGGACGGCGATGATTTGGATTCGCAAAAGTTTGATGCTGGTCGATACTTTCAGTACAACATCAAACCAACAGAAACCCTTGGCGATCTATCAGAGAAAGCCGAAATAACAAAGAGTTCGAGGGCGGGTAAGGGACTCACTGTTGATGGTTCTTTTTTATTGAAAGGGGACCTACGATCGATTTCATCGGGGTCCCCCAACGCACCTATAGCTCCGAGTTCTGTTACTCCGATCTTAGCGACTGCGCCGGTGCCTAATAATGCGCGACAAAATCCGAATCCAGATATTCAGGATATCATCACGGGAATAGTGAAGTTACTCAATGGTAATGTCAACGTGCATGCCAATACACAGGGGGGCATTCGAAGACCGACTGCTAGTCGTATCAATAACCGAGGACCGCCGAGAATATCCGATGTACAAACGCTACCGCTGGACTATGACATACAGAAACCAATGCCTGGTAGCTCAATGCGACCACCACCATATCCCTTCGATCGTCCCGAAAGACCCTTTATCACAGGGGTGCCAATACCTGAGCAAATTGTGCCCTACAGACCCGGCTTTGTTAGTAATCGTCCGCCTTGGCACAGAAATCGTCCAAGGCCACCAATAAACACGAGCAATGTGGGCCGCCGACCAATTCCGCAGTACAAGCCACCAGCAAATCTCAACGAGCATCCGGCACATTCTGAGCTCCCTGATCAACCAGAGCCCATTGACCAACCAGAGCCCGAACGAGAGGGCGAAGTTCAGGTACCAGCTTTTGAGAATGAGAATAATGAAACCGTGGAGATAGCTCCAACCGACACAACCTATGACAACGATCTACCAATTGAAGAATATGCCAATAATGCCGAGCAGAATACATCAAGTGAACTGGAATTGGAATTGCCTTCCTTCATCACGGAAGAAGTGCCCGTCAAGAAAGATGAAGGTTCAAAGAAAAAACCGACAACGAAAACGAAGTCCACCGAAAAGAAGGTAATCCCTACTGTCACGGAAGATTACAACACGATCATCGAGACCACGTCTGTTGTTAATACAATGTCGACGCAGGAAGTGTTGCCCTCTTCCACCACTTTAGCCTACGAGCCGATGTCAAACGAAGACGCAATCAACGCATCGTCCGAGGATATTATTTTCATGACAACCTCAATTCCAAAGAAGACGCCATCTCTGGATATCAGTACAATGTCGACTACGAGCACACCCAGTATTTCAATAAAACCACCAGAGGTAACCACATCCAGTGAGATTCTCGTAGAGATCATCCCCAGCTCAAGTACAGAGGAGGCCCAAAGCACATCCACAACATCATCAAGTTCGCCTGCAGTTCCCTACCATCCTAGACCAGGTATTGTTTTAGACGATCCAGAATTTAAGCCTGGTCATGGCCGACCGCCTGTAGCAAGACCAAGTCGTCCTCAACCCACACACATACAGCCCACAAGACAGCAGTTGCCTCCTGGATATGGTGAGATCTTCGATGTCACACTTTCTGCCATTCAAGGACCTGGCTCAGGGAGTGGCTCCAAACATACGATAAACATCAAGCCCTATGGGTACGGTAATCAGCAAGGCGCAATTGGAAATGGAGACATCATTGTTTCGCCATCTGGTGACGATGGATTTGTTTCGATCGATGGCAAAAGGACTTATATTAATCTCTTTGGAGATCCTACAGATCCACCGGCTGTGGTGGCCACAACTACAGCCGCGGCAACTCCACCGACATCACAGATTTTAAACAATTCTAGTCATCAGCAAAAGCCAGCTAGTCCAGCGCCAACTATTGGTTCCGGAACTGGCTATGTAGTCCCGGAAACAGAAGTAGTCGACGTGACTCCCTCGAAAGTGAATACTAAACCGACAGGCCTTACGAATCAGACACCAGCGCAAAGACCACACTATAGGCCAAGAACTACTCAGCCGCCAGTGCGCATTGACACGTGTATTGTGGGCGATGATTCCACTTGCGATCAGGCGCAGCATGAACGTTGTAAGACAGAAAATGGAGTCTCGAGCTGCCATTGCCGACCAGGTAAGCACAAGTTCTTAGAATGTGAAAAGCTATTTAGAGCATTTTTGTTGAACCCGTTTTTATGAGAGCAAGATCCTTGCTCGTGTTTTCAGAAGCCTCTTATTCAGTAAGCTGAGATTATTAGTAGTAAACAGTAAAACAGAAGTCGGAGAATAAAATGGGCAAGGTGCAGGATGGTCGTGACAGATAATATAGAATGTCTAGCCTTTTTTGTATTGCGAACGGCTTAATGGCTTAAGGTTCCACTTGCATTTCAGGCTCTTGCTGCGAACTGAACTAGTTAACGGGATGACTATTTGGGAGTGCCTATTATTCAGCCTATCTTGACTGGCAATCAAACACCTATTTCTATTCAAAAGGTTGTATGATCTGTTTCTCTTGTATTGCCTCACGAGGGTATGTCTCCGTACAGACGGCTCCGAAAGCCGAACCGAACCTGGCCAGTCTCTTTGCCAATGTATGTCTTATACAAGATGTCTTCAACCCTTTAAAACAAAAAAGACTGCAATAATGCTTTAGCATTTAGCTTTTAAAAATTTTATTTTAAATTGTTTACATGAAATCGCACACTTAATTAAATATAATATTAGTTCATCGTATCTTTCACAAAGTAACTAAGATTTCGCTTGAAAATGTTAAAGTAAGATTACTATTTTAGATCTTGCGGCAAATCGTTAAAAGCTTGGAATCCCCTGTATTTCATAATAGGACTACCGGTTGAAAATGTCGTTGTTGCAGACAACTTCATATCTATTACTCTGAGGTGAATTTTGACCATGACAGCTGTCACATCAGAAACTTCATGTCATTGTCTAATTATTTCAGTCTAGGTTATTGGTCATTAGTGAAAACACACAAATTTTTGTAAAGCCGTAAAATGTCTTCATTCGTGCCATCAAAACAACATTTGCGGAAAGTTTTAATATGCTTCTTTCATTTAAAGAAAAAAGCAACCTAAGCGCATCAATTGCTTACCGAAGCTTACCCGGGCTATACTATTGACGTTAGAATATGTCAGCGGTGGTTAAAGCGGTTCAAAGATGGTGACACCGAAGACTAAGAACGCCCCGGCCAGGTGAAAAAGTTTGAAGACCATGAATTGGAGGCATTGTTCGATCAAGATCCGTCACAAACGCAAGAAGAACTTTCAAAATCACTTGGCGTCGCTCAGCAAACCATTTCCGATCGTTTGAAAGCAATGGGAATGATCCGAAAGGTAGGACATTGGGTGCCGTATGAATTGAAGCCACGAGACGTCGAACGCCGATTTTGCATGACGGAAATGCTGCTTGAACGCCATAAAAAGAAGTCTTTTTTGCATCGAATCGTCACTGGTGATGAAAAATGGGTACATTACGATAATCCAAAACGTCGGGGAACGTATGGATACCCTGGACATGCCTCAACATCGACGGTCGTTCAGAATATTCATGGCCTGAAGGTTATGCTGTGCATTTGGTGGGGTCAGAAGGGTGTTGTGTATTATGAGCTGCTGAAACCGAATGAAACAATCACAAGCGAGGTCTACCGACGACAATTGATGCGTTTGACCCGAGCACTGAAGAAAACACGGCCGGAAACGGTCGCAAGACACGATTAAGTTATTTTGCAACATGACAATGCTCGGCCAAATGTTGCAAATGTCGTCAAAACTTACCTTGAAACGCTCAAATGGTATGTCCTACCCCACCCGCCGTATAGTCCAGACCTTGCGCCATCCGATTACTGTCTCTTCGGATCGATGCAACATGGCCTGGCTGACCAGCACTTTCGTCATTTCGATGATGTCAAAAAATGGATCGATTCGTGGATTGCGGCCAAACCGGTCGAATTTTTCAGAGCGGGTATTCAAGAATTGCCAAAAAAAAAATGGGAAAAATGTGTGGCTAGCGATGGGCAATACTTTGAATATTGAATTTATTTCTATTTTTCCTCAATGAAGCATTGATTTTTGAGAAAAAAAAACGACATTTTCAACCGGTAGTCCTATTAGATCGCTGTCCTTTTTAGGCCCATGCTCTCTGAATTTGAAAATCGCCTGCATTTCTCAGAGTAAAAGCTGAATTGCTGTTGGTCGTCACATTTTCCAGGAGACAATTTTGGCACATTCGATTTTTAACCTTGTGTATGAATTGCATTGAATATCCTCGGTGTCCGCGTAGAGTCTCTAATTAACACTTAACCAGCTCAGGGAATTTAACATAAATATTATTGGTGAATGGGAGAATCTATAACATTTTAACAAAATCAGCACAGCTTTATTCTGAAGAACTTGTATTCTATCTTTATGATTTTGAAGGCACGTGAACAGCAAACTACGACAGTACACAAAATGGGGCTTTATTATAACATTATGCACTTTGACGGTACAGTTTAACGAGATATCAGGTCAAAGTATTCGTTTAAAGAAAGTTTGTTGTACAGAACGATGCCAAGATACTTAATTTCATCTTCATCTTCTTCAATTTGAACATAAGGACTTGACGATTTTTTTTTAAATAAAACACAAACCATTTGAGATATAATCTGGAGGCGTTAAATCGCACAAAAGAGGTGGCCAATCGACTGCCCAATTTCATGGAATAACACGCTCATTACTCTTCAATAAATCGATTGCAAGGTGTGATGTGTGGCACCATCCTGTGGAATCCAAATGTAGTCTAAGTCCATAACTTCCAATTCGGGCCAAATATAATCGGTAATCGTGGCGCGATAACGCTGGCCAAATATGGCCAAATAACGCCGCCGGCGTGCAAATCGCAACAAACAGTTATTTTTTGTGAATGAAGTGTTGATTCATGAAACAAGAGTGGATTTTCGACCGACCAATAACGCATATTTTGCTTACTGACGAACCCACTGAGCCAAAAATGAGCTTCGTCACTGATGATGAATTTGCGATGAAATCTTCGCACATCTTCTCCAGAGCCCAATCGAAAAACCTACGTCGCTTCAAATGGTCCAACGGCAACACCATAATGTGGTCTTAGCGATGACCAATTCTTGAAAATGCCGTGGAATTGACTGATTTGGATCGTTTGCTACGGACGCCTGAACGGCACCGATATTTTCGACACTTTGACCAACCCATTGTCTCACTGATACGACAACATCACACGACGAATATGTAGATTGAAATTTTTGTAATAAACGAGAATAACGACCGGAAAGTGGAGTTAACGCTGTTAAAGTTGCCGACACCGACTCCGAATTTCGGTAGAAAATGTTTATAATTTGCAAACGTTTCTCGTTCGTGTACTTTGCCATGATGAAAATGGTGAGTTTACTGAAAAAATTGACTATGACATTTCGATGATTGGTCAAAGGGTCACAAATTAAACCATAGTTGTCAAGTCCCTATTAGACAACCGTGTATTATGGGGGTTATTTCACTTGAGTTACAATTAAGGGGGGAAATCACAGTAGCACACAAAACAATAGGCATATTTTCGGGAATTAATTTTGGCTGAATAAAAGTATCAATCGAAAATTTGTAAAGAAGGTTTTATAGCAATACAAAAAAAGTACAAAATGTGATTTTTTTTAATAAAAAATATTTAAAAATGGCGGCTGCGCAGCATATGCCCCAAGCGCCTCGATGGCAGAAGACGTAGACTCCTTAATTTTTGACCTGGAAGAAAACACCAACATTTTTTGGTTTTCATATAACAACAGCTTGCGAGCTACGTAGGATTTCTTCGATATATTGATTTTTTACAAAATGGTACATGTTTGAAAATAAAGTTAAATTTTTAACAAAAAAAACGCCATAAAATCGTCAATAAAAAAAAATTAAGCCATATAAAATAAAAAATCCTACGTAGCTCCTTGGAGAAAGATATTTCGAAGCTACTGTCAAGTCGATCGGTAAAGATTTGCTCGAGTTATGTCTTTGGCGAGCTCAAAAAAAGTGGTTATGAGAAAAACGCGTTTAAAGTTTTAAGTACTGAAGAACCATATGAAAATATATGAGCATTCCGGAGAGGCGTTACCGCAGAGTGAAAAATTTGGTCACTCGGACACATTTGCCGTATTCCATCATTTGGTATATTATTTTTAAGACCTTAAGGCACCTTTTAAGCGAAAAAAAAATGTTTCGAAAAATTGAAAATTTTACTGTGATTTCCTCCCTTAACAATCATGCATTTAGTTTTTTTTTTTTGTATATATATATATATATATTTATATATATATTTATAACTAATTGCTTTTAGCTGTTTCGTCGGTATTGAGTTGAGTTATGCAAGTACTTCATTAACTTCCAAAGCAAACAGGACTAGTTTTGAAAACATCACGACTTCGACAAAATCATTCACATATAATATAAACATCAATTGCTTTTGTACCTTGGATTCACCCAGTTATAAGTGATCGAAACCATCATCTCAATTCCTTCGATCTAATGCCCATTTTGGAACGGTCTCAAATGCACGCTTTAGGCCAAGAAACACTGCGACAACTACATGTTTTTGTCGACATTAACATTCCAATCACTTAGAACATAATTAATAGAGGTTTCACAAGAGTGAGCAGTAAAAATATTTTGACTAACAAGATGATGATTTAATTGCACTTGCAATATTTTTTCGAATCTTTTTTTTTGCAAATATTGGCATCTTGGGGCGATATTCAGAACATGTTTTTTCGTCACTCACTTTTTTTATTGGAACTACAAGGGATTCTTTCCATGACTTGGGAAATAATTAATTAAAAATTCGTACAAGAATATGATCAATAATGTTTATAGCATAATTTATCATTTCAACATTCCCAAATTGAAGTCTTTTTTTATTAATGTTTTATTGCACCAGTTATGTCTTAGACATTAATTACACGGAGACCATTTTTTGTTCTTTGTTTTTGAATGAATGAAATGAACGGGATTTTCTTTTAGGATTCGATTCTGACATATAATGTCGACACGATTTTGATGACCAGTTCACATCACCAAAGTGGGAAATAACTCGTCAACGAAACTTTAATTAAAGTCAAGTCACGTGGGAGATATGGCACGATACCATTTATCGAATTTGATGCTTCATTTTTGCAGAAGCTTAAACCACTTATACCACTAGAACGGATTGCACATCATTCAGTGTCTTTTTTAGATTCAACGATCTTTCTACAGTTCAATGTCGAGTGAAAAATGAGCCTCATCGCTGAAGAAAAAGTTGTATGAAAATTGGTCATTCAAACGCTGATGGCCAAGCACCAAGTCGGCGTATGTTCAACGCATTCTGTGTGCTTCAAGGATCCAAAATTCATATGTAATTTATAATTTGGATCGTCCTCAGCACTTTTACTAACAGTGGTCGTATTTTCTCTGGATTATGGATTTAAAAGAAAGAAAGATCTGTAGACGTCTTTATCCCAGTCTCTTCGAAGTTTCTTTGTCCATGGAACGCTCAGATGGACGATTAAGTCGGCCATAATTTGCTCATTAAAGCAAAACCTACCTTCTAAAAAGAATCGATTACGTTCAGCGATCCAAATTGTAATGTGGCAAACATTTAACCAAACAGTTCGGATTGCCGTATGTGATTGAAACAAGTTTGTCCGGACTACGAAAATGTTGACCCTTTACAATTCGTTAATACCTATGTTTGTAGCATGTTTCCCAGCGCAAAAAGTTTAATATTGAATAAATAAAATCCACAGCTTCATTCCTTTATTTTATTTTAACAAAACGTAGTTAAAAAATGCTGTACATTCTTTTCAAGTCGAACTCCTTAATTTGTGAATTCGCGAGAGCACAGCATTGGCTCCAAGGCAAATATTCATGGCGGATATTTTTCTTTGGGGACCCCAATTGTTCGACGATTGTAAGAAGCCGTCGTCTTAGTATAACTTAACTTAGTTAGCCGAAATTGTGGTACCGATAATTCATTCGGCAATGTACGTCAGGATTGACTTTCTATCCCTGCGCATAGATCAAGAAGAGTTGGAAAAAAACTGTCTAAGTATTTATTACATGAGAAATAGAAAAAATTGCATCGTATGAACTTTTAGTCGGCAACGTGTTTAAGCTTTTGTGATGTGAAGACAGTTCACAGACGCCAGAAATACTTAAAAGGCGATATTTAAGAAATCATTTAGGACAAATCGATATGAGAATTATTTTAATATGAAATGTGTTGAGATGAATAATGTTTCAGGGTCCTTAACGGGCAAGCCTCCCAGATATAGCAATGAACCATTTTAAGTGATTGCTATTTTTATTAGGGTCTATAACATTACCATAATCAACCATCGCAACCAACCTTAGCCATGTGGAAGCTTTGAAAATAAAACCGAAGTTCTTACCAACAGTTAAAACATTTTATTTGTTGATGCAAAAACAATGGTCTCCAAATAGCCCTTTAGACAAAGTTTAAGCAATATAAAACTTGTTATTGAATGAATTACTGTTTGCCTCTAAGACAATCTTTATAAATATTGTCTTGGAGAAGTTTTTTGGGTAACCAAGTCGAAAACTCAAGTCATATCAGTAACCAGTGCTTACAAGTGTTTAATATTCCTCATGTTTCTTTTTAACAAGCTTAAAAAGGAAGAGAATCTTAACGATAACCGATGTTGTTTTTGGAGAAAAATTTGGAGCACGTTTGTCAGGTCCAAAAACATAGAATCTGTAATCTGCAGTTTTCGTTTTTCCCACAAAAAACAAATATTGAAACTTTAACATTTTACTTTATTATAAAATCGTTTTTAGTTTGAACTATTTTCGTTTGTCTAAATATTTTTATTTTTTTTATTTTTTAGGATATTCGCGTCGAAAACATCGGGAACCATGCAGAAAAGTGGTTTCATTCTTTTTGGGACTACGTGTGGATCGTTTCTATGAGCACAGAATTGTTTGGGACAATAAGTTGCTCGATAGAAGTAGTGAACCTTACGCTCAACTGAGCTATGAATCCGCAAGAGCTGTAAGTCCCTTCTACACATGATGCATCCTGAAATATGATATATTTTACTGTCTGTTTGGTTTTGTAGATGGATTCTGCCATGTCCATGACACCATATTCGGATGAGTTCCAGGAGGCAAAAGTAAACAATATCTACCGCGGTGATCCGAATCAAGGAACCCCTGGGGTTTTTGTTAATCTTACACTTAAGGTAAGTCCACATCTTTAAAGACTGATCCCAGCTTATTTCATTTTCTTGAAATAGATTGAAGAGAATGCTGAAACGTTACGGCCCAACCTACGAAGTGATGTTCAGAAGCACCTCCTCGGAGTGCTCCATCGGCGAAATAACAACATTGGAAATTCGGTGCTCTACGTGGAATCCCCTCAAGGTGCGATCTCCAATATTCAAGACTTGGACGAATGCCAATCGAACGAGCTGAACGATTGTCATGCCCACGCTGTATGCACAAACATCTGGGGTAGTTTTAAGTGTGCTTGCGAATCTGGCTTTCGCGATCCTTGGGCTGATCAGTTCCAACGTTCTGGTCGAGAATGTCAATCATGTCCGGATGCTTTCTGTAATAATCGCGGCACTTGTAGTTACACTGATGAGGGTGCACAGGTGTGTACCTGTGATGGAAGTCATTATGGTGGACAGTGCGAAATCGATGGAGAAGTCCTGGGAGTGGCTATCGGAGCATCGGTCGCTGCAGTTATAATCATTGTGCTTACCCTGGTTTGCCTAATTATGTGGTCCAGAAGATGGCAACGTGAACAAAAGAACGCAATTGGCTCACCGGTTTTTGGATATATGAATACGACTCCATTAAAGTCAGCTGGAATGATTCAACCTGGCTATCAGGTCACTCTAGAAGACCGAATGCGATGGGCACAAATAGCGGACGTCATGGCTCAAGCCAATCATTATGGGGTTCGTTTTAAAAGATTTTATTTTAACGCTGGTTTTTCTCATACCAAGATTTGTTCTTTAGGCTGAGCCAATTGCACAGACACGGCCATCGTCAGCTATGTTTGGATACCCCAATCTGCACGCCATGGGACTGGGAACAATGGGTATGTACATAGAGACTTACCTTTGAGGACATTTTACATTACAGGCTTATTCAAAATCTTAGGTGGCATGTCACACATGGGAAGCACAATGCAGATGCATCATCAAAACGGTTCACTTCCACCAGTTCCATTACCTAGGTAAGAGCTTCGCTTCCCCGCATTCCACTTGAAACCTCAAGCCAAATTCTAAATTTGATTCTTCAGCAGACTAGGTCTTGGATCTCGCTCGAGCGGAATGCGAACCCTAGAGAACTCCAGTTCTAGTGAAGAGGAGGATCGAACTGATCTCCTGGGAAGGAACTTCCAAGTTCCACGGCCAAAAAGTCGAAGTAACAATAGTATAACGGTGAGTCACTAAAATCTACTTGTAAGTCCTACTTAACTTCTAAAATTCGGTCCTTGCAGAACCAGTCGGGAATTTATTACGACGTGGATTATGAGCCCTCAGGAAATGGAGGCGGTGGAGGCGGCGTGGACATGTACGGTTCGCAGAGTCATATGTCAACGCATATACCGGGTCCACAGGGTATTCCCATGAGTACGTATACCTCTGGACGAGCGCCGAGTAGTTACTATATGAAATGATAAACAAATGCATGCTTCGCTTTTGGAAGCCTATTTTTTTACGTATGCCATTCAAAAATAACTGCAATAAAATCGGACAAAAGCGGCGAATCTCTTACTTCAATTAAGGAAATTTCTTTCTGTCGCAACGCGTGTTTTCAAAACATTCGATATGATCCGATGAACACGGGAGTAGTTCGACCAGGTTAGACTTGGAGCACAAAAGACTGAGTGGAGGCTTACTAATCCATAATTGACAGCTTAATACGCGTACAGAGCCTATTTTTGGTTCCAATTCTCCCGTGAAACATGATTATTTGTAAAAATTGGTTACTTTCAGGTGGCCACTTCTATTTTAGGTTAGAACAGTCTTTTACATTTTTGAATGGCACAGTCAATATGTACGTTTGATGTATATAGTAAAACTTATCTTTAACTTAACCGATTTATCTTTTTGATAACTTTTTTTTGATTCAAAAGTTTCAAAAAGTCAAACTTAAAATTTTTATGAAATTCCTATTTAAAGGAACCTTATTTAAGTTTCGAAAAGAGCAGATATTGTAATTTATATTATTTTTATACAAATTTAAGTTACTGTATATATTTATGTAATCATAAATGTTTCTATTGATATTTTATTATATAAAAATTAAATCGAAATAAAAATTGTAAAATAAAGGAATTGATTCTAATTTATTTTTGTGAGTTCGAAAACTTTTTTTTGGGAAATTTCGAACGTCTAAGAACATGGTTGATTTATTCTCCACATTTGCAAGTCTGTCATTTCATCATCTCAGGACGAGCCACTTGAAGAATATTTTCAAAAATCAATTTTCAGCATTTTGGTTTCGAATGTTGTCCTTAAGCATAAAGGTTGTGATTGTTCGAGTAACCCGATAAGAAGAAATCGAGAGCAGTAATATCAAGGTTCAGGCTCCAATTACATCTAGGCACAGATCAGAAGCCGAAACTCAAAATATACCAACTGAAACCAAGAAGCACTTAGGAGAACCTTTTCAAAAAAAAATCCACTGACATAAAAGACACAAAGTTTTCCAAAATGCATAAAAAGGCATAGTTTTATCTGATACAACTGCATCCCCGAAAACGCCGATATCGAGATCATCAACTGCCTTTACAGCCAACACGTGCTGGCTATTGCTAACCAGTTGGTAGGTGGCTTTAAGTAGCAAGTTGGTAGGAAGCTTTGTTAGCTTACTAGCCCCGTTCATAATTAATGTTACTTGTCAAAAACCCATGAATTTGACTGTAAAATTTGGAGACATTCTGTGAGCTAGTTAATTGTATATGCAGTAAACAATATTTGACTCCATATGCAGTAAATGACCCAAATGTCAAAAGGCAGCTGAGTCGTCGTAAAATATTTATAAAACGGTAGAACCTAGATGCGACTGTTGACAACGGTTTAGAAAATGATGTTCGAAGCTCATTACGATTTCTAGCAGACCGTTTATGAAATCCAACCAAACATTGCTATGTTTTGCGAAATGCATGATTGACTCTTTAAAATGTTTTAAACAAATAGCAACAGTATAATAATAAGTTCACTTTGTTGGCACATGTACATGGCACAATATAAATCAAAAAATAATGATTCGCGTGGAAAAATTTGTTGTTGCTGATAGAGAGTATAGTATACGACGAAACTTAAAATAAGAAGCTCGAAATGTGGAACCATACTGTTCCGAACCCCAGTAGGACAGGGTAATTCACATGGTAAGTAAATCTTCAAATGGACCTCGTGTTGAGTTAGAGACTCTTGTGAAGTATTCGGGAGTTTATTTAGATAATTTTTTGTACAATGAACACTTTAATACTCAGTCAAAAAAAAGCGATAGCAGCATTTATGACGCTTAAAAAGACTTTTACTCCAACAATTTAAGATCCGATTTAAAGGTTATTTGCGACCAAGCCTTTGTGCGTCCAATTCTGACTGACGCGAGTCCAGAATGGTGGAATATATGTCGTCTTATATGTAAAAATATAGAAACTTCGAGAGAAAGACTTTGATACTGTAGATCATGAGAAACTTTTTAAAAAAACTCTACAAATGTGATTTAGAGGTATGATTAATGGCTGGTTTCGATCTTACTTATCCAATCGACTGCAAAGAGTTAAAATTAGTGGCGTCCGTAGTTCCGTGCGTTCTGTCTCTGTAGGTGTTCCTCAAGGTTCTGCTCTCGGCCCTGTTCTATTCCTTATATTTATTTATTTATTACTTTTACAAAAATATCATAGCAAAGTCACTGCATTTGCGGATGATATGACGTGTGTTTTTACTAACAATTATCCATTGAATCTTCTTCTGACATCAATCATGATATTGAAGCACTGAGTCATTGGTTCAAAATACACAAAATGGTAATTAGTGACAAAACCTAAATTATGTTTTTCAATTATAGTGTTATTGAAGTAGACTATGAAACTTGCATGTTTCATTGTGGTAATTGTAATACATTTAACCATAGTCTTGTAATTCTGACGAAAACTCGCAGACATATATTTTTTAGAAAAATACTTGTTCAAATAAATGCTTTAATATAGAAAAAGTTAATCAGTTCAAATATCTTGGAGTTCTGCTTGACTGATAGATAAATTGGTCTGTACATACAACTGCACATGTTCTTGTATGATATGACGGTATGATAGCATATAACTTTTTAGAAACCTAAAAATTTCACCCTTGACACATTTATATTGTTATAAAGTTTTGAAGTTATTCTTAAAAATATCTGGCGATTTATTCAATAGACACTCGTCTAACTACCGACTTCGAATAAAGAACAAAATCTCGTCCAAGTACCTCATCACAATGTTCAAGACTTCTTTAACTTTTTGACGTCAACCGCTCCAAGACTTTTTAACAAGCTACCTTATAATATAAGACTTATATGTAATGAGACTAGTTTCCTTAAACAAATGAAATCATGGTTTTTAGAAATAAACAGCAAAGAAGTGGTTGACCTGCGTTTTGAAGTGGCCAATTTTTGTTTTTTATGCTTACCTTTAATGGTAAGCTTCTAGTTTCTTAAAAACTACAGATTGCAGATACTTTTTTACAGTATTTGCCGTTTAAAACATCTGAACAAAAGTATTAAATAAATAAATAAACAAGTTAAAGAAAGTGTCTGCGAGCTTGCACAAGGCTGTACAGAAGCGCACATTTCGACTTCCAGCATTACGACTATAAGATGCTTCCGGCATGTCTAGGATTGACAACGTTATCATGGACCTTGTGAGGAATCATTTTACGATTCATCGGACGTAATTGAGTATGACCTCAAATCGGGCTTGTTTTATCCTAACCCTGGAAAATTAAGTAATTCATTAGAAAAAGGACACTGGAATGTCCTCAGGCTTGTCTTTACTTGGGAAAATGGCATGGCTATTATAAATAATGCTGCTAGAAGGGCAACATACAAGAGTATCCTCAATGTGCCGATGAAGATCCTGTTATGCATCAGCTGACTGGAGGTACTGCATGAGCGTACCTGAAGGTGATATAAGTAACTTCAATAGACTCAAAACAAAATAATGGTGTTTAGAGGGTTTAGTTCTTTTTTATTGTATTGTTAGTGTAAGCAGTTAAAGTTTAGCTCAAGTCTCAAATAAAAGAAGAAAGTATTTAACTCCAAGTTTCTTTCTTAAATCTAAAAATAAATTTACGATATATTTTTAGGAAATTGTTTCTAACATATAGTATTCGTGTTCAGTTAAAATTCTTTGAAATTAAAATCACAATTATTATTTGAAATGTAGTAAGGTTGGGGAATGGTCAGCTGCACCGAAAATAAAGTTGAAGGTCATTTCTAAATCGCTGAATGTTCTCTTGCTCTCGTATACTACAGGGGGAGTCAATTCCAAAGACGAATGGCAGCAACGAAAAATTGCCTTTCAGATGTTAAACATGTAAATCGCCGTATAACTAAACAAGCAGACCTGTAAGAGGCCGGAAACTAGATATTTTCGGAAAGTAAGCCTGCTGCTTGGTTTCAATTATTTTAAAAAGAAAAATGAGCGTGGGAAGCTTGAGATAACTTTTAAAGGACACATGCCATCATATCTTCTGAGATAAAAAAACATATCGAATGGTGGTGTTAAAAGCAACTTGAAGGTTCCTTTTACTCTCGGTGTCACACCCGTAAAGAATTTCACATCCGTAGGTAAGCTGAGAAATAATAAGAGCCTTGGCTAGTAGCAATCTCGTTTTCAATGGTGTAGATTTTCAGGTACTCCATAGATTTCGATGGACACCATATGTTTTCCCAACTACATATAATGCATATATAATTATTCCATTTACTTGGGCCGATAACTTAACCACATTCTGGGATTCGTTTAAGGTCTTCACTTAGGATGGCAACACAATGTTCAGTAAAACCTTATGGAGAGCTTCGATATATCTGAATATCATCAGCATAAATGTGCTTAGATGAGTTCAGCGACGCAGACACAATATCATTGATGTAGACTGAGAACAAAAGAGGACCTAAAACTGATCCTTGGGGAATATCTTTAATAACAGGATGAAAATCTGACAGTGCACCAAGGATAAATACATCCTGCTATCTTTCACTCACATATGATGATAGGAGTTTAATCACTGGAGTAGAAATGGAGAATTGTCCAAGTGAGAAAAACAGTGATCTTCCATGTCAAATGCCTAAAAAGTATCTAGCAAAACTAAAAATGTAACATGATCAATGTCAAGCCTACTTCTTATGCCTTCGATTACCTTAAGCAAGGCTGTTGTGCAGCTGTGTTCAGCACTAAAGCCCGATTGAGCTGAAGCTAAAAAATTATTTCGCGTAAGAAAATTATCATCGACAAAAAACTTTTTTCCTAAAATTGTGAATGTTGCCAACATAAAAAGAACAAAGCTTTCGAGTCACCCTGCATTGCGAGACACAAAAGTTTAATGACATCATACAACATTTAGCTGTCAAAAGAACACACAACAACAAGGTGCTTGTTCAGTCATGTCAGCCAACAAATGTCATTAAATTCACTGAACAGAAGAAAAAGAGGAAACTAATTTCTGCTTGGCTCGTTGTTTTCTGTTTTTTTGTTCTTCCCTTCCATCTGTTGCCCGAAGTTTCCTATAAAAAAAAACACCAAATCTCGGTCAATACTATTCAAATGGAATTTCTCGCTCACTTTTGAATCTCTCTGAAAAATCCAGCCTGTCCAATGGAATGCTTTTGAGTAAGGAACGCAACAGTTTTGGTCGCAAAATATTACAATCGGTTGGTGGCTCCAACATCAGCTGAAATGTCGTTGCGAGCGATTAAGAAACGTGACAGCGCCAAACCATATCGGAAGTACTTACCAGCAAGTCGGCCAAGAAAAATTTCTCCAGAATCGCAGCCTCAGCTGAGAAAGCTATCGAGATCATATCCAGACATATCAAAACCAGACTCTCTCCTATCTGGACTTAATGTGTCGCGAGTAGTGTCCAAGTCGGAGAGTGATGTCCAAAAGTTGACCGATTCCTCGAAGGGCAACACAAATCTTATTGGTGCTAAGTCTGAAGTTTGCTTAAAAACCATTTCTGTTCACAACACAGTGCACAGCCGTGCGCCAAGAAATCATCAAACTATGCCCCTGCAAGGTGCTCAAAGTGATCGCGACATTTCACGATCTGCCTATGCCGAGAGTGGAGGGCGGAATTCAGTTTCTAGATTTGATGGCAGCACGCTCAGTGAAACGAGACGACGCATGAGTGAGTGCAGCATCTCAAATCGTTCCAATCGTAGTGCGCCGTCTTTGGAATTTGGCGAGCGGACTGGCTTTACTGATACGAGTGCGGTGCGAATTCCTATCATCGGCTACGAAGTGATGGAAGAGAGAGCCAGATTCACTGTTTATAAGCTTCGCGTTGAGAATCCTTTTTCGAACGATTGTTGGTTGGTGCTGCGTCGCTACACAGATTTTGTGCGTCTGAATAATAAGTTGAAGCAGGCTTTTCCTGCAATAACGCTTCACCTGCCGAGGAAGAAGATTTTTGGTGACAATTTCAATTCGGTTTTCTTGGATAATCGAGTGCAGGGTCTGCAGATGTTTGTCAACTCGATTATGTCGAAGGAGGAGTTGAGAAAGTTCAAGTTGGTGCGGGAATTCTTTTGCCTGGACGAACCTCCAACATATTCCGAGAGTATGGAAGAGTGCCGAGTAAGAAAGTTTCTTGGGTTTTTTTGTTGTTGTTTTATTCATTCATATCTTTTTTTTTGTTTTGTTTAAGGCGATTTTCGAAGCTCAGGAAGAGACTATTGCTCATTTGAAGATGCAAGTGAACGCCAAGAATGAACTTATTCTTAATTTGCAACAAAAGATAAGGACTGAGTCAGTGGAGAAGGAACACCTAAAGGAAGCTCTGAGGTAAGTAGAAGTAAGGATACACAAACGACGCATACTTAAGGCATGTGTTTGCTATTTGAGGACACTAAAGTAATCGTTTTAAGTCCTTAAATAAAAAAAATGCACATAAATTGAAAAATGACGCGACACGTAGTTATTCTGATACAGGAAATAAACAGAAATTATAAAGAGGCCTGAGAACACTGCTTCCAGTTGGTTAGATGAATTTTTCTAGCGCCCGCGATTATTTGTGCATTGAAGCGGAGGTTTGTTCTTCCCATTCTTCTTGAATCTGGTGGCTGGAGCGTTATTGTTCATGCATGTTCAGTAGATGGAATTTGGCCTTTTAAATTATATTCACATTTTTGTGCAGCTTGTAGCTTGCGCGGTTATGCCTTCTCATCCATTAACTTTCCTCCCAGATAGGAGCAAATATCCGACATTTGGCTCCATAAAGCAAAGCTGACAAAAACAGTGTTTTGTGAGGCAGTATTTTTTCGTTCGTTGGTTGGAGCCAAGTTATTTGACAAACCGAGGCAGCAGCGGTTGTCTAGATTTATTCTCCGATGGATCTCCACTGTGGTGTCGTCGTTTCTTGAGGATATATAAGTTTCGAGGTAGGTGAACTCCATTACTACCTCAAAAACGGATCTGTATTTTGTCTGTCCTCATTAGATCTAATTCCTTCCCATATTGTCTGTTCTTCAATCGCCATGAATGCCTCCACTACGACACGCCGGGACCGAGCGATGAAGCCGATATCGTCCGCGTATCCTAGAAGCTGGTTAGACTTGAAAAAAATACAACCTTTCGGATAGACAACTGTCCGTCGTACTATCTGTTCCCATACTAGATTGAAGAAGTCACAGGACAATTTGGAATGTTTGGAATAGTACCGAGGTGTTGCGTCCAAACTACACACGGTGCATCATGTAGAAATAGAATGCACAGTGATGTTTGATGCGATTCCGATTTGGTGAAAACGTATGGGCTCAGCTTTAACTGCAAGCTCGTGGGTCAATGTTTACTTGGAATCGTCCCATATCTCTTGAATTCAGCGGTTCGAGATGTTTCAAAGTTCAGAAAATGTTCTTACGCTTAACTATGTTAAGGGCTTGAGAAACATTAAGGTCTTTAGTTTCTCTTGCATCTGTAAGATCCAGAGATTCATTCCACTTCTCGGTGGACGCTTTGCGATTAAAGTCTTTGTCTTTGATAGATTGTACAAATTCTGTTTTACATCTTATTGGCGTAAAGCTAGCAGAGAAGGACATATGGAAAGACAAAACGCTCCCTTTGAATACTTTGAGTGCTTACTTATTAACTTAAGCCGGCGGTACAACCTGGGATACACCAAGACCCCAACCAACAAGCTTCTCCAGTTTTGCACGCGTAGTTGATTGAGTTGTGTGCGCCATCTGCTTCGCGGACCTCCTCTAAAATTGATGGATTGGTGTCCGCTTGCTCTGCATGATCGAGCCATCTCAGCCCTTGGACTTTTTTCATTTTGGTTAAGTCGATGTCGCTGTACAACCCGAACAGTTCGTTCTTCTCCACTCACCGTCCATGCAGACGGGGCCATAGATCACACGTAGAATTTTTCGTTCGAAACATCCTTAGTTGTTCTCATCTGCTTCTGAAAGTGTTCATACCTCTGCACTATATCGCAAGGACAAGGATAATGAAGGTCTTATAGAGGGACACTTAAGTTGTTCGAGAGAGGGCTTTCCTGGGCTTTCTTAGCCGAAAAAAACAGCTATTATGAAGAGTTATTATTTGTTTGATCCCAACGCTGGTGTTATTATTTGTGCAATTAAACAGATCTCGGTATACGCATCGGTGTTTTTGTTTTTATTCTTAAAATTTTCTCACAGAACTTTTTTCGTTTCAAGTATTGGATAACATCCTCGGTATTTTTGCTTTTCAATTCTAACTCACTTCCATTCGAAATGGGAAACGCAAAAAACATTTTGAAAACAGTTCAAGAATGTGTCTTTGTTTATGAAATGTTTCTAAATTGCTTCAAAAATGTTTCTTTGGTGTTGCCAAATCTTAAGATAGATTAAAAAGCTACCGTGGAGGGTTATTTATTGTGTGAATTATTTAAGTTTTCGATTAATTCTCTTTTTTTAACTTTGATTTCATTTTCAAATTTCTTTCCAGAAAAGCAACAATTGCATGTCCCAAATGTACACCCAATGGTTCTACATCGACCCAACTGCCAAGGGCAACAAAACAATAAAAAGCGACAAAGTCACAAGAAAAAGGCAGAAGCTAAACGTTTATTTTATACAAAAGTTTTCAACTTACAAAACTATCTATTTACTTTTATATTTTCCATTTAAACAATTATTTATGTAAAATATGAATTTGGATATACATATATAGAGACGTCCTAAAAGGAGCCTTCGTTTAAGAAAAACAAACGAAGTCAAATAGCAATATACGAAGTTTTCAATAAAATAGGTTAATTAAAAAAGACAAATAATTGATAAAAAGACTTATACTTATGTAGACTTGTTGCAACAAAGTGTGAATGCAATCAACAACACAACAAAAGAAAAAATGTTTTTTTTTTTATTAAGATTGAATTTCATAAAAGTTTATTGTTAAGATTTAAAATAAATATATATATTTAGAGATGTATCAAGGTGGATGTTTAAACGATGTAAAGTTTCTGTTTGTTTTGCAACACTATATTATTGCACATTTATTTAATTGAATGTTTTTTAGTAATAGAAACGAAATATTGACTCATTAAATATCTACGAAATATATCAATAAAAATGTAAGTAGAAAACAATAATAATTGTGTAACGCGAGCCGTCAATAAATAATTTAAAATGTATTTTTATACAAATTTCAAAAAGCGATTTAGTTTCTTTTCTTTTGTCTTTTTCTTTGCAGACATATAACAGCAATAGTTTGTTCTTATTTAATTCTTCAGGAAACCGTCTCTCTTTAAGCCTCTTTTGTAATCAACTGGAAGAACCAAGACTTTCTTAACATGACCCAATTATTTCATTTTATAACCTTTACCTCAACTGTGGTGTAAAAAGAAAGAAATGATGTGAAAAGCGAAAGACCATAACGCTCTAATGCTTGATTTACTGGCTTCTTACAAATGGAATTTTTGACAAACTTACTTAACGCTCTTTATAGTTTACATCTCAAACTGGATAAATAAGGAATAATACAAGACGGAAAAGATTTAGGTTCTCGGGAAAAAGTAGAATTGCGGTGACGCTCATAATTTGTTCTGAAATAAAAAAAAAATTGGTTTGGGTGCGAGTAGGCCTCTCCATAACATGCACTTCCCATCTCAAGATATAAAAGAAATAGGTGCTATTTTATTTGCCTACACCATGATGAATTCGAATTATGAATCAAATGCATTGCAAACAAGAAGATCAGATACATATACTTTTAGGTGTCTTTGCGGAATAGCATATACTCGTATAAGTTTGTGTTTTTTTGGATCATTTAAAATACGAATTGCGTATTTAACATTGATAGATTAACATATTTCAATTTGGAAATACTTTTCTCTGATTGAGTTACATTTCTACTAAAAGAAAATTAGATTTTCAGTTTTACTGCAGAAATAACTTATAATATAATTTAAAATAATTTTTTTTTTGTCATTAATCATTTAATTACTAACTTGAGGTGGCGTTACAGTCCGCGTGGCATGGTATTTTATCCTTTTGGCTAAGTCGATGTCGCTGTTCAACTCCTAGCATACAGTTCGTTGTTGAATCTTCTCCTCGTCTCACAGTCATCAAATGGGACAAAAGATTACACTTTTTTCTCGGAACAACCTAAGGGGCTTTCATCCGCTTGTGAAAGTGTCTATGCTTCTGCACCATATAGTAGGACGGGGATGATATGGGTCTTATAGACCGTTGCTTTAGTTCTTCGAAACAGTGCTTAGCTTTCTTAACCAGAGGTATTCTTCATTTGATCTCAGCGCTGGTGTTATTATCTGTTTTTAGAGCGGAACCAAGATAGACAAAGCCCTAAGTACCTCAAAGTTATATCTGTCTATGATAACGTTCTGACCTAGACGTCGGATTTGGTTTTTCTTGATGGCAGCATATGCTTCTTTTTGCCCTCTTTTTTTGACAAGGTTCTTTTGCACTATTGACCCAAGTATGATGTTGAAGAAACGGTGACCTCCATCGCCATCCTGCACAAAAGTACGAGCTTGGCAGGGATGCCAAACCTAGATGTGACTTCATAAATCTCATCTCTGTGGACGAAACAGACACCAAAATCAACCTTGAAATTGATGAAAAGGTGGTGCGTACTGACTTGGCGCTCCTATGTTTTTTCCAAGATCTGCCGTTGTGTTAATATTTGGTTTATGGTGGACTTTTCTGGTCGAAAACCACATTAATACGGACTTATCAGGATGTTGACGAACTGCTTCAGACGTTCACATCATACGGCGGAAAAGATGCAATTTTGAGGAGATTAATACCTCTATAATTGGCTTCCTTCCTTCAGGATTGGGCAACCAATGCTGAGATTCCATTCATCTCGCATGCTTTCTTCTGACCATGTTTTGCAGATGTGTTGGTGCATACTCCCAACTAAGTCATCGCCGCCGCTTTTAAAAGTTCTATCTTGATATCTGTACTTCGTCTAGGTCAGGTAGATGGCATTGTTAATTCTTCCATTGAGTGCACAGACATCTTTCTAAAAATGATGAAATCCGACTACTGGGACCGCCAAACGTGGAGAAATGAAAAAATTTTGAATTTCGAAAATCGGACCGATTACAAGAACTTCCTGATGGGAAGTTTAAAATCAAAGTTCCTTCGCTGGATAATTGATAACCCCCGGGTAATGTAATTTTTTACTTTTTTGGAACACTTTGAAGGGAAAAAATACGGCTAATTTGTAATTGTAAAATAAAAATTATTAATCAATTTGAAAAAAAAACTCTCCAACATTATCTCGTAAATTATGTATAGAAATAGTGTTCAAAATTTCAAAAGGATCGGTACAGTAGTTTTGAAGTCATGAGGGACACCGAGTTTGAAAACGTGAGCTGTGGGGAAAACGCTTTAAAGTTTTGAACACTCAAAAATCTAATTGTTAAACAGGCGCAGAACTGTAATGCCTTCGCATTTAAATGAGTTCGAGCAAGGCGAGATCGTTAAGGCTATTTTTGCAATAAAGTCCGAAGCAAGTGAACTTCATAAAATGCACAAACTATACTTATAACGACCTCTTTATTTCCTGAAATTTGGAAACAATCAAAAATAGTTCCAATCTTTAAGGTAAATAGATTTAAGTTTTGGATCCATAGATACCGTCAGCTACTCCATTTATTTGTGGCCCGGGGAAATAACCCCGGACTTTACTTAGTACAAGCAACATTAAACTTGCAAACTAAACTTAAAAAAAAAATTAGTTATTCGGTGAGGGGGGTGACTGGTTGGAAAGGGCATTTTTGAGGGAGAGTTTGCTGAGGTGGAAATCAAATATTTTTTGCGCTGCATTGGCTTTCCGAATCATTCTGGACACTGGTTCATGGGAGCCATAGTTGGTGCGGTTAGGGTTTGGACGGAAAAGTGAGACAGATCTAAGGTTTCGGGGATTGGTGTGTATGGAGATCAATCGAAGCAGAGCAGAGCAATCGATATTGCCACTGAGAATCTGGTGGATGAATATGATATCGGCAGAGTTGCGGCGTTCCTCGAGGGACTGAAGTCTAATAAGTTGCAAGCGTTGTGAGTACGGCGGAAGATTGTTACTGTCTGACCATGAGAGACCACGCAAAGCAAAAAGCTTCAATTCGTTGAATATGGATTTCGTAGTAAGGAGACCAGACTTGGGAAGCATATTCAAGGATGGGTCCAACAAACGTAGTGTAGGGATTTGAGAACTCCTTGGACCATCGTTTAACATAGCCAAGTGCAGAGTTTGCTTTATTTATAATTGAATCAATGTGCGAGCGAAAGTTGAGTTCACTATCGCAGATGACTCCCAAATCACGTAGGGAAGAGACTGAAGGGACAGGTTCGTTGCAGATGGAGTAAACTTTGGAAGGTTGTGGAAGGCGCTTACGAGTGTATGTGATGGATTGGCATTTGTATATATTAAGGTCAAGGATTTTTTTTTTTACACCAAGTTGAGAACCTTGTCAGGTCATCTTACAGAAGGCAAGAGTCATTGGGGGATGAAATAGGCATGGATATCTTCATGTCGTCGGCATAAATGGATACATGCGAGTCATAGACGATGAGGTCGACATCGTTGATTGTAATGATGAAGAGCATCGGGCCAACATGGCTACCTTGGGCCACACCTGAGCTTGCTGAAAAAGGATCAAATTTAGAGGATCTAGAAAGATTGCCGATTTTCTAGATAGGATCTAATCCATGCGATAAAGCCCGCAGGGAACCCAAGAGCTTTAAGCTTGAGAATGATTATTTTATGCGAAATTTTATCAAATGCCTTGCTGAAGTCAGTTGCTACAACATCGACTTATTTTCCTTCTTCTAAGGCACAAAGGGTTCGGGAAACAAATTCAGTTAAGTTGGTGGTTGGCGACCTCCATTCGCCATTTCTTAGCAATCAGTATACCAGATTAAGTTTCTGGGATCGGGGGCAGGTGTGTTGCTCGACAAATTGTCACGGTTCGGAATGTCTACCTCAAAGAGACGCCCAAAACCATATGATGCCTTCATACTACCTGAGATCGAGCAGAACATGTCTTTATCCGTGATTAAATTGATAATTCTCAAGTGTCCCGTTTGGTCGCCTGGTTTGTATTTCATTGCCAGCTGCATTTAATGGACATTCCTGGCAGAGAAGACAGTCCAATGACAGCTTTCAGTGCTGTCGTAGGGTTCGTGCTCATAGCACCAGTGATGCCCTAACAAGCTACACGTTGGAATTTTTTCTAGCTTCTTAGAAGTTGTTGCTTCTTAAGTTTTGGGCCACCGAATTATGACGGGCCTAAGCTTTATGATACGCAATCAGTAAGGCATCTTAGGTTTGAGGCTCCAAGTCCTACCGTAGAACCGCTTAAAGGCCCACATGGCCTTGGTTCCGTGTACTGTGATGAACTTGATATGTGAAGTTCAGTTTCTGATTTTAAAATCAAAAATGTGTCTACAACTTTACATGACAGCTTCCTTCAATGTTCTTTTTGGAAGGAAATTGGTAAGAGCTCAAAGAAACTAAATAAGCTCCGATGGCACACAAATTGAGGTTTTTTAATGCGTTCACTCTCTCATTGGATTAGCTGTCGATATGCTTCCAAATGTTCCAGCATCGGATTTTGCGAAGAAATTTATGCCAAAGAAAAAAAATAGAACACGATTTACGGAAAACTGTGTCGAATTAAAGCACGAATGTTTAAGTGAAAGCATATTGATTGATGATTGTTAAGTCCACAGAAGGCACGTCAAAAGAAGAAGCCTTGCCCGCTCCTCTAAGCCTGAACCAAAAAGCAAAAGAAAGCAAAACTGTAATACATATTCGATTTATTTTATTATAATTCCTATTTCAGTGAAGAATAAATTTTACAATTCTAAAATGGTCATTGTTTAAGTTATAAAAAGAACAAAGTCTTGTCGGGTTAATCTTAGAGTGGAAGCAACGTAACGAAAAAACAGGTCTTAAACTAAATATACAAAATGATATTTAATTTTTGCTTTTGTTTTTGTTAAATAACTTAAATTAGATTGTGATATGAATTTAGTCTGCGGTTTGACGTTGTCGAACCGCCTAAAGACTTGTCATGGCTGGTGGACGTGCATAGGCTTTCGGTATGAAGCCATATTTTCGTGTTTTTGGCGCATACGCCCAAAGCCAACCGTCCACGGTTTGATTGTTGAGGTCCGCATATATCCAATCGCCACGTCGAACTGACAAATCATCGGGGGCTTGTGCCTATCAGAGAAGTTAAATTAAATAGAAGTTTCTTCAGACACGGTTCAACTCACCTTATAATCGTACAACATGACCAGCTCGGTTCCATGGTAACGCAAGTCATCGGCGCCAACGCCGAGCTGCTGCTGCGGACCACCTCCCGTCTGCAGGGTCCCACCGTTGTTCATTTGTTGCGTCATTTGGCCACCTCCTCCGCCGTTTGACGGTGGACAGATTCCTCCATTTTGCAATGTATTATTATTACTACTATTGTTATTCACCATGCCACCATTATTGCCACACAAATCTGGACTCAAAGGCTTCGCCGGACTTTGTCCTCCAAGCGGCTTCGTTTGCAACACACTATCAGCCGGATAAACGAAACCCGAGGGTATAAATCCTTCCTGACCATCGCTTCGCACGATCCAATACCAATCTGGATCCTCTCGATTGAGCACGGTAACAAACTCACCTCGTTCCACCGACACGTCGTTCTCGTCGCGAGCAATAAACGTGTACAGCACAATATACCGACCACTGGGATCTTTGGCAAACGGCAAGAAATCCGGCTCCGAGCTTAGACTCGCTTGAGAGTTCTTAAGCGGAGATTGCATACCATTGCTGCCGCCACCGCCACCGCCGAGCACAACGCCAACACCCCCAACTTGTGGCACACTTTCGTCGAGCAGCTCCAATTTACTAGCATCACTGTGAATTCCGTCAGTCAAATCATTCGGAATACTCTGATCTCTTGGCAATTTCTTTTTTATGGCTAAGTCGGCTAACTGCGTATTATATGGCGCACAGTACGAGTGCGGTATGAAACCCTCCTGGCGGGTGTCCTGCCCAATGACATACACCCAGTCGTTCTCTCGATACAGTATATTCACTATTTGTCCCCGCTTAACTTCCAGCTCGTCATCGACACAAGGCGTGAAGTCGTGCAACACGACCATCTTCGAGTCCGGACTAAGACCATGCTCCTTCTCTATGCCCACTCGGACAAGAGTCTCAATGCTTGCCGAGCCTGTAATACGTCCCATGCCATGGTTAAGTCCTAATCCCGATCCGGGTCGAGAGAGTTCCTTGTCCACATCACTGTTTGAGGCTGCAACAAAAGACGAAAATAAAAAATAAAAACGAAACAACATTGAATGAAAATGAAGTGGCAACAGGTGATGCACTTGATTGCACCAAACGATGGGAGGGGTAGGGAGAGATGCAGAAACAAAAACAAGTTTGTCGCTCAGCTCTTTCATTTTAATTATGCTTCCCTGGGAAATCTGTTCTGTGGGAAAAGTTTCACAATTTCCCACTTTTCCCATGCATGGGGTACGAAATTCTTTGGAAAATTACTAACTCACACTTACATTTTTTCTTTTTTCCCCGACGTATTCTGACGGGACACAGGAATGCCATTTTATGGCGTGTGGTACGAACTTTTCTCGGGCACACTTATTTCGGTTGCATTTAAAATTGTGACATTTTGCGGTGAACTTAGTTGGCTCTGCACGCACTTAAATCAATCGAGGAATGTTGAGGGAAAATAGTTTTGCAGGCGTGAATTTCCTTTCGTGACAAGAGCCAAGGTATTTTGTTGTCTTCTTTGAGTGGTCTTGGTTTTGGTACTTCTTGTGGTTTCATTCAGCAGTAGGGTGGCGACATCTGGCTGATGGCATGTGCGAATGGTTTCGATGTTGTTGACTGCTGTCGACCAGTCAGGTGGGATATTGACAGGTGTACAGATATTATTCGACCAATTGTCACTGATTGCACAGGGATGGTATTACTCCTTGTGGTTTTTTTTTTCCAGCTTCAAAAATTGAGATGCATTTGTTATTGATAATAATTTGAATTTGATTATTTAAGAGCCAACAAAAATCACTTGTGATAGATTGAACAGATATTTTAGAGGCAAGAGTAAACAAGAACTTAAAAATAAGTGATCATGAAATATTATTATTTTATTTAATTTAGAATCTACAAGCTTACAAGCTGACAGATATTTACTAACAATATTCAGAGCAGTAAAAAAACACTGACAAATAAGCTAAAATTTAAAAGTATACGATAATAACTCTTTAAATTTTACCCGAGATGTACTACTGTGTCCAAAAAATAAGGTGACATATGAATTAAAACTGCGCGCGTCGAAGGATTTGGAAATTTTTTCTATCTTTTTAGGTTGGTAGTACTGTCAGTGACATCTATGTGATATTTCATGTCAAAATATATTCATAGTGTTTGAGATACGCGTCGTTTTGTGAGCTGCTAAAAGTGCGTTTTTCGTTTTTTTGCGATGTCGAAATTTATTGAGCAAAGAATTTGCATCAAATTTTGTTTGCGGAATCAATTTTTTGCTGCGGATACGTTGAGGATGGTGCAGAAAGCCTTTGATGATGTTTACAAGTGGTATAGTGATTTCCAAGCCGGCCGTGAACGTTTCGAAGACGAAGAGCGTTCTGGGCGACCATCAACCTCAACCGATGAAGCTCACGTCCAACAAATCAAAGATTTGGTGTTGAAAAACCATCGATTAACGATTAGAGACCTTGCTGATGAAGTTGGCTTATTGAAAGGCTCAGTCAATACCATTTTGAAGGATGCCTTGGGCCTCAAGCGCGTCTAATCTCGACTGGTACCGAAAACATTGAATTTTTTGGAAAAAAGGCGTCGCGTTGAAGTGTGTGAAACAATGCTTTCCGACTACCAGGATGTCATGAAACCCATTATAACTGGCTATGAGACTTGGATCTATGCTTACGACCCAAAAACAACCGATCAATCGAGCGAATATCGTGCCAAAGGAGAGCCGAGACCAAAAAAACCGCGCCAAAGTCGCTCAAAAATCAAGGTCATGTTGACTGTTTTCTTCGATTATCGCGGTGTTGTGCTTTATGAATTCCTTCAAACCGGCCAAACAGTCAACAAGGAATATTATTTGAACGTTATGCGTCGTTTGCGTAACGCTATCCGCCTAAAAAGGCCGGAATTGTGGAAAGACAATTCTTGGTTTTTACACCACGATAATGAATCATCCCATACCGCACTCGTAATTCGTGATCATTTCGCCAAAAACTCAACCCATATCGTTCCGCAACCACCGTATTCACCTGATCTGGCACCGTGCGACTTCTGGCTATTCAACAAGCTCAAAAGACCGCTCTGGGACACGATAGAGGAGAGGAGATTCAAGCCGCAGCGAAGACGGAACTGAAGGCCATCCCGGAAAGTGACTACAACCAGTGTTTCAAAGATTGGAAAATCCGTTGGCATAAGTGCATTGCATCGGTAGGGGATGACTTTGAAGGGGATGAAATTGATGTGGAAGAATAAATAAAGAATTTTCAAAATAAATACAATGTCACCTTATTTTTTGGACACTTCATTAAAAGACCTTATGGCTCTCGACATTAGCTCATTTTGACCATACGTTGTTCTGTGGGCGCGTCTCGTAAAGCGCCTCTGTACGTTTTCGATGCGTTGAGCGTAGGTAACTAGGGAAGGATTCCGAGAGATATTCGCGAATTCCAGGACGGATCGAATCAAGGAATTATACAGAAAACGAAGAGCATACATATCTTTAAAGTCTTTAAGATTACGTTTAATGAAACTAGTTAGTGAGTTTGCATTGGTAATAAAGTGATCAACATGGCTCTTCAAAGTGAAAGTAGAATCCAATATTACTCCTAAATCTTTAATTATTTTCACTCGGTTGAGCGGTTAATGATTAATTACATAATCAAATTCAAAGCAAAGCTTCTTCGAGAAGGATATTGCATTACATTTCTTTATGCCACTCCACCATCAGAAATTCGTTTCAAATCGGCTTGTGTCAAGACACAGTGTTGGACCGAGCTTACTTTTAGGAAAATTTTGAGCTCATCTGCATAAAGTAGACAATGACAATGCTTAATTACTTCAACAATATCGTTTATAAGAATAATTAAAAGTCATTGCCCAATATGGGTGCCTTGGGTGACCCCAGAAAGGCAATTAATTGGTCTCGATAATGATTTACCTATCAACACTATTAATCACTATTCATGTATTAAGAAAAGTTAAACTTCCACAGTAAATATAATTCGATATCTTTCTCCTAAAAATAGCTCATGTAATCTTAATGCTATCATTAACGTTATGAAATATTACCAAAAATTGAGATAAGCCTATCAATTTATCTTAACTGCCTAAAATCTTGCATTCAACTCATCTCTACACCTTTTCATGGAGCAGTAAGGTCCAGCATGAGAGCTTTTTCAACAACACCTATAAAAAATCATCCTACCGAGGCGGGTAGTTTCTTTTTTTCAAATTCATTTGTAGTAAAAAATATTTTGTGGAGTACATCAAGACTTAGTACAAATAATATTGTGATAGTAATTATTCTTAAATTTATGAATTAAAGGATAAAGAAAAGAAAAATTGTAGAATTCGGGGTGAAAAACAAACAAATATTGAGGTAAGGAAAATTATTATGGTTTAATGAGCGGTGGGAAATTGCGATTTTGTGGGATTCATAAAAAATACCACTGGCTAAAGACCATTTATTAATTATCATAATTCAGGTTTTCTGTGAGCTCGTGGATGTTCTTCAGTGGACTTGATAAGCACTATTGAACATCGTCAGCCTATAAGTACGTGGTAGCATGTTTGTATACAGACGGTAAATCATTAATTAACATGCAGAACAAAATAGTGCCGAGAATGGAACCCTGTACACCTGGTACACCCTGTGTATCGTGTTTTAGCGACGAGCAGCTATCTCCGATTACAACTTTCTGCTGCCTGTTATTAAGAAAACTCTGAAGTAGCTTCAGAGCCCAAAATTACTGAAATGATTGCTTCCTTATCCTCACAAATAATACACAATATCAATTTCCCGTGGATATCTCAACAAGAAAGGAAAAGCCAAAATATATTTCATCAACAGCGAAGGCAATTTCAGCCGCAAAAAACCCAGATATTCCAATCGTTATCTGGCTGAGAAAAGTCACTTACATGACAAGATTTCCCAAAAACAGAGCAAACAACAACGACATATACAAGGCGATCTTTTCTGTATAAGCTGAGAATTATAAGCCCCTTGGATAGGATCTTTAATTTGCCGATGGTTCCAAGACAGCAAATGGGACATCATTTGCTATTACCGACGAACATGGGTTTGTTATCTGCAAGGGTCTCCTTCCTATCTTCTCATCAATCTTCTAAGTCGAAGCATTTGACATCCTTAAAGCCATACTGACATTAAGGGCAATGAGTTTGCAGATTCAGCTGCCAAATCAGCATTAATGGAGCCCAACTTTCTATTTCAACAACATCTCAACTGAAGAATGTAGGAGAAAAATTTGCTGGACAGAATACCATCACCTAAACAAGGAATTTAACCCGACCGCTGAAAAACCCATTTATCCTGGTAGTGGTTCTATTAGAATGCTTAAAACTTTTATAAGAGTGAAAAAAAGCCTTTTTTAAACAAAGCGATTAAAATAAAAAAAAAATCAATCTTGTTAATAATATTTGATTTTATAATAATAATGATGATTTTTTAAACGTAAGAGGACAGACAAAGAGAAAACTAAATGCTGTGTATACGTTCAAAATGGATTTTTGTTTAAATTGTTAGATATTCCTTTATTTATTAATTTTGATAGTAAACAGCCGCTTAGTATGAATGTTTTATGTGATGAATTTGTATCAAATATTAAAACGATCGTTAAACCCATGGTCCAAGAATAAGATGTGTCATATGAAACACAATCCTGGAAAGAATCCCGAGAGGATTGTTTTCCTTGTTATCACATCCATTGAGCCAGAAACGAGCTTCAACACTGAAGACGATTTGAAAGTAAAAAATTTGCCAAAACATTCAGTTGATTTTTAGCCCCTTCGCCGAATGTAAGACGCAAATGATGATTTTGTGGCTTCAATTGCTGCACAAGTTGCATATAATCCGAATTTGTATCTTCCAAACCCAAGTCACCTTTCAGATGTACGATAATGAGTACTCAGGTAGGGCTCGTATTAGTTTGCCGAACAGACCGCGAGTTATTAAAAAAAAAAGTGTATCTTTCTAAGAGTGACAGGTAACCCCTTTCGGAAGTTCTATACTTCTAAAAAGAACACTGTTTTATTTACTAATGCGGAAACTTTGAATATTCGTCTTGACTGATTGAAATTATCACTTTTGCATAATATGGGATCTTCACCGAATATTTTTTATTTTGAAAAAAAAGTTCATATTTTTTTGTGAGTGTTAACTGTTGAACTCAATTGAGGTAATCACAAATAGAAAAGGTCTTTCTTAATTCCTAATAAGACCATTACATTAGCCCCAACAATTAAAAAGTTTTACATTAGCTCCGTTCTAATCGAGAGCCCCTGAATTTGACTGCAAAACTGCAGTGGACAGGATTTTCAGTCAACCAACTGTGGTTCAAAAGTCAGCTAGTTTGCAATAAAATTATTTAAGAAACGGTTGAACTAAACTGCTAGTTCTTTGAAAAAACGCAATTAAAAATACAACAAAATTTTAGCATTTGGCTTAAATCCATATTCCTAAATTTCTGCCATTATCTCGTTCAATACTTCGTTGACTTGGCATCACTCTTTCTGCGAACGCCATCCACAGTGCAGGAAGAGGTTCCACTTTTGCCGAATGACAACGACAACAAACCAGAAAGAAATAGAAGCTTCCACACTTATCTTGCATCTCTCTTCAACCTGTCATCGCATACTGCCCAACACATTTTCGCCATCACAAACACCAACAACATTATTTACCACACAAACAAGAAAACCCCATCGATGTGCACACTAATTCTCCCACACAAACGCCATTCGCATCCACACGCAGAGATCCAGTCCGTCAATATCCCAACTGCACTTTAGTGGATTGTGAATTTCCAACCCCGCGAAAGGCAAATCTTCTCCGTGCGAACGTTTTGCGATTATTTTTCGCATAAAAAATTTGTTAAAAATACGAGAATATTGTCGATAGATGAATTAAAGTGAACTCGGAGCGATTCGTGTGCGATTTGATTGAATTGGCCAACACTATGAACGTCAAAAGTAAGTTGAAAAATGGTTAATTCAAAAAAAAGTTCAATTTCTTGCCAAATGATGAGTGCTCCAATTTTCCTTATTGGAACTGTCACTTTCTTTTCTGTATGCGGTTTTGCGGTTGCGATTCCGATTGCGATTGCGAATCTCGTGTCCAATCTTCCGGTGCTATTAAATTACGCGTGGGTGAGCGTACTGCTGAGCACGATATTCTTGCCGTGATACCACAATCATTTGGTAAACATGGACACACCTCCTTTTGAGAAACCAGAAATTCGATGAATCCTGTCTTTAAACATCATTCAATCAAGTGCAAAATTCTCCTTTTTTGGAATTTCACCACAAACGAAGGAATTGGCTTAATTGATGCGGTGGCCATCATTCACCTTCGATTTGGAAAGATTTTTTTTTTTTTTTGGAAATTTTCCACTGTCGAACGCGGAGATGTGGGATTCAATGCACAAAGTTCCCATGGGCAGACAGGGTTAGAATGTTACATAAGGAATGTCGGAATGTCTTTTCATTTTGTGAAGTATGCCTTGTTTTTCGGTATGTATACCAAACCTGGGCAACAATTTGGCATGCAAATTCCAGACACTTTCGGTCCATTTCGAGTTTCACATGTTTTAATTAATGCAAGATTAAAAATTTGGCAAGAATTCAATTCGCCGCTGGCAGCAGTCGCTGAAGTCTTTTCGCTTTGCTTTGATCAAGTTGACTAACATATTGTTTCTCTTTTAGTTTCAGGTGAGGGTCATTGGATAACGCCAATTAAGATTGCGAAAAATTAGTAAGTTTTCTTAGTAATTTTAAATTTGTTTCCTAAACAAGACGGAAATGTTTTTTTTTTTATGTAAACAATTGTTTAACGAGCTTCGACGAGCATTTGTTATATAATTGAAAAAAAAACTCAATGAACTACTTTCTACTTTGCAAGCTTTTGGAAAATATCCAAGGTTTTTCGAGCAGTTAAAAACATATAAGTAAGATCCTTTTGATCCTTCCTGTCAAAGTTCTCTGAAGTAGTTTGTACCAAATCAATTTTGTTCGCGTGCGAAGCAAATAAATCAATCTGAATTGGACGCGAACTGGAACCTTAATGGCAAAAGTTGAACAGGTGTCTGTCTAGTGGATAGTGGATTGACGGCCATATTAACAAATTAATCATATATGACACAAGTCATCTTATTAGTATGATTACATCTATGATACGTGAAAAGAACTTTGTGGTAACAGATAGAAAGTACACGACGACAAAGGTTTTTGACGCCATTAATCGTCTACTAATAGGACTACCGGTTGAAAATGTCGTTTATTTTCAAAAATCAATGCTTTATTGCCCATCGCTAGCCACACATTTTTCCCATTTTTCTGGCAATTCATGGATACCCGTCCTGAAAATTTCGACCGGTTTAGCCGCAATCCACGAATCGATCCATTTTTTGACATCATCGAAATGAAGGAAGTGCTGGTCAGCCAGGCATGTTGCATCGATCGCAAGAGAGAGTAATCGGATGGTGCAAGGTTTGGGCAATACGGCAGGTGGGGTATGACATCCCATTTGAGCGTTTCAAGGTAAGTTTTGACGACATTTGCAACATGTGGCCAAGGATTGTCATGTTGCACAATAACTTTATCGTGTCTTGCGACCGTTTCCGGCCGTTTTTCCTTCAGTGTTCGGCTCAAACGTCGGTGGACCTCGCCTGTGATTGTTTCATTCGGTTTTAGCACCTCATAATACACAACACCCTTCTGGTCCCACCAAATGCACAGCATAACCTTCAGGCCATGAATATTCTGAACGGCCGTCGATGTTGAGGCATGTCCGGGGTATCCATACGTTGCCCGACGTTTTGGATTATCGTAATGTACCCATTTTTCATCACCAGTGACGATTCGATGCAAAAAAGACTTCTTTTTGTGGCGTTCAAGCAGCATTTCGGACATGCAAAATCGGCGTTCGACGTCTCGTGGCTTCAATATATTACGGCACCCAATGTCCTACCTTTCGGATCATTCCCATTGCTTTCAAACGATCGGAAATGGTTTGCTGAGCGACGCCAAGTGATTTAGCAAACTCTTCTTGCGTTTGTGACGGATCTTGATCGAGCAATGCCCCCAATTCATGGTCTTCAAACTTTTTCACCTGGTCGGGGCGTACTTTGTCTTCGGTGTCGAAATTACAATCTTTGAACCGCTTTAACCACCGCTGACACCATCTAACATCTATAGTATAGCCCGGGTAAGCTTCGGTAAGCAATTGATGCGCTTCGGTTGCTTTTTTCTTTAAATGAAAGAAGCATATTAAAACTTCCCGCAAATGTTGTTTTGATTGCACGAATGTAGACATTTTACGGCTTTACAAAAACTTGTGTGTTTTCACTAATGACCAAAAACCTAGACTGAAATAATAAGACAATGACATGAAGTTTCTGATGTGACAGCTGTCATGGTCAAAATTCACCTCAGAGTAATAGATATGATGTTGTCTGCAATAACGACATTTTCAACTAGTAGTCCTATTACAAGGCATAGCTTCGGATCCAATACTCTTTAATATTTAAATTCAAGAGCATTTGCTGACAACATCATCCTGTGTTTTCCGCACCCCAATAGGATAGAGTAATTCAGACATTCAACGCAGTTGGAATTCGCATGGAGTCTAAGGCAGAAGAACATTGAAAATTAAATTTCATATTGCGTATCACAATTGTGAACGAAATTTCTCGTTCAAGCATTCGCTATTTGTCGTCTGCATTTGTTTTAGTTATTTAAAGGAAGGGTGGCAATTATGTCGCTCAAGAGGCTTATCTACTACAACTATCTAAGATCCGAAGTGATGATCATTTGCTACTAAGCCTTTGTGCGTCCAATTTTGGCATATGTGAGTCCAGTATGGTACAACACTGGCCCGTCTTATATCGCAAAGTTTAGAATATTCGAGAGAAAGTGCCAAATAGCTTGCACGCGTTATATAGAAGCGCTCATTACGTCTCTTTCAAAAGACTTGGATGCTTCCGGAGTGAAATTCTGGAACTTGTGAGGGAGAATTTCGCGCGGTTAGCGAATTTTACATCGAATGAACTCATTGGTTCATGAGCTGTGATAGACGACTTAAAGCCGCAAACAATGTCTTATTACTTAACTGGCTCTCGACCCGTGATAAATCTCTGCCTGAGACACAGCAGCCATCCCCTCTGGCAGGCGCTCTGGCATCCGCGATCGCTTGGTCCTTAAAACGCTGACTCAGTCGCTGTGATTCGAAGATCCTCATTACTGGAGCATAATTGTCCATTCGACTAGTTGTTTTTTTGGACTACTTCGACCTCTTGATACAGCTCATAGAGCCAGCGGTTATATTTTATCCTCCATTCGCCTTCATCGCATACGCGACCAAATATTCGACGAAGAATTTTTTCTCGAGACTGCTCAAAATCTGCTCTGCCGACGCTCGACTCCAAATACTTGAACTGGCAGGATTAAGGTTTTGTAGAGCAAACATTTCGTCTTCCGAATTTAGACCCATTGGTTTCGCCACCCCGAAGTAGCAGCGGTTTCCTAAGGGGGATTCTTCGCTGAATCTCCACTAAGATGTCATTCGTCGAGTTGATATTTACGTCGGGGTAGGTAAACCAATTATGACATGTTGTCCTATGCGGTGGACAGATGTGTCTTTCTCTCCTCGTTTACTTCAAGACCAACTCTTTTCACCTGTTCTCCAATTGCAGTAAAAGACTCCTTGACAATGTGCTGGGAGCGACCGATGAAGTGGATATCTTAGCAGCTGAACAGATTTGTTGAAGACAGTGCCTTCCGAGTTTACACCTGCCGTGCACACTATCTGTTCCAGCACGAGATTGATGAAGTCACATGGTATCGCCACCATGCTTGATAAGCTTCACTTGTATGCCATCAGAGTTGGCGGTCTTGTTTTTCTTCAGCTTTTTGATAGCTGAGCCAACCGTTTGCAAACTGGGACGGAGGGATGGGCTCTGTATTGACTGGTTCTTTTCTTGTCTTATTACTCTCTCTCTCTCTCTCTTTCGCGGGACTTTTCGATTTTCTTGAAGTGAGAGGCTCCGTAGGCCCTTTTCTTTTTGCGTTGGATTTTTTTCTCCTCCCTTCTTCTGGCTCGCTATCCTTCCCTCGCTGCCCTTGTTCAATATGAGTGTTAAAAAAACAACAAATAGGTTCATCATCTACAGTACTTTGATGAAATAGGGGTTGGAAAAACCATAGGCTACGCGTTTCCTTAAGCCAAGTCCTGAGTTGACTGTACTAATCATGATCCAATAATCTGATCGAAAGTTGAGATCTCTGCCGCAAACACCATCAAGATCATGTAGCGACGCAATAAGAGGAACAGGTTCGTTGGAAATGAAATATGTTGTTACTCAATACATGAGTATCACATTCCCTTCTCAAAAACATACGCTGAAGCTTAGTTCCAAGGAATTGTGTTCACTCGATTTCGAGAACCTTTTTAAGGCGAGTGTTAGAGTTGGGATTAAGTAACTTGATACATTTTCATGTCATCGGCGAAACTGAATAGGTGCGGGTATTTATTTAATAAGCAATTGGTTATCATAATGATACCTATTTGAAAGGTGTGATCTGTGACACGGCTGAGATTGCTATGAAACGATGGAACGCGTTGAATGGGAAGGATTTCTGTACTCTCGAAGATTTGTCTACTCTCGAAAAGCGGCAGGAAACCGAAAGCTTTTAGCATTAAAAAAAAGATTTTATGAGGTGAACTCATTAGCAGTATAGTCACCGATACCGACACAATCACTGTCAAGTAAGCCGTTTTTGGTATGCCCTTCAAAAATCCACGTTGCATTAGAAAATGTACTAATCTGCAGTTACAGAGGGTTGGGTTCGAACCTCTCTCACAATTTCATCCGATCCGTTGATCCTTTGATTGAACAATTTAATTTTTTCAAATGTTTCTTTTTTTCCTGATCCGAGTTTTCTCTGCAAATCTTGGAGTATTGATTCGGATCATTACGTTGCAATTCTGTGAATCCAGATTATGGGCTTTCTTCTAATATTCGTCTGTATACCATATCACCTTATTCATGATTTGATGCGTCTGAGATTTCTAATACTTGGGAAAGAGTAACACACAATTCATTATTGAAACCCCGCCATGCCAGACTGTTGGGACTACATAGTGAAGGATCATATTTTCTCCAGCCGACCGCTGAAAGTAAAACCCCATTTTTGTCCAAATAAAAAGTTTACTTAATTTTCTTTTCATTTTTATGTGTTAAAGGCTCTGATTATCGGGGAAACAACCGTTAAAATTTTTTAGCAGTTCAATTGGAGCATGAGAACTTCATAATAAAATTAAAAAATGAAGGTAAATTTAACCGCGAAATAGCCAAAACTGTGGGCGGTGAAGAAAATTTTGGGCTAATTTTAAAAATTCAAAGACCTTAAAGATCGACCCCGTTCCAGAAGACCAAAGAGACTGTCGGAAGGAGATGAACGTGCAATTGTGAGGGGAGTTTGCAAAAACTTAGCAGTTGGTACAGTGGAGATTACTGAAAACATTACCCAATCTTCTGGAGTCAACGTAAGAGCGATCACTGTTCGCCGGACCCGTCTTAATAATGGGCTAAATGCCAGAGTTCCTCACAAAAAGCCAGTTTTTTTTTTCCAAAAATGAGACCTTGTCATTCTGGGGGTATGTTCTTTTTAGTGACGAGAGTAAATTTTTAGTTTGTTTTAAATTTTAAGCCGCCAGAAATGTGGCGAACAAAAATTATAGAATATGAACAATAAAATCTTAACTCCAGAAAAAAGCATGGAGGTGGTTCGGAAATGGTCTGGGGATGTATGGCGTCATCTGGAGTTTGGAACCTCGTCTTTATTGATTGATTTTCTTCAAATTTTGAGAGACATTTTGCCGTGTAGTGTTGTGAAACTGGTGTTAAGTGATTCTTGGGTCCTCCCACAAGACAACGACTAACAGAACACATCGAAATTGGTCAAGGAATGCACAGACATCTCTGAACGGTTGCGTCAGAGGCATAAAAATAACTTTAAAGATCTCAAAAAGGAATGGAATAAAACCAAATCCCCCACCGGTCTTATTGTTCTGGCGAAAAACTCAATATTTTTGTAAAGTATGCCAATTTAGTAAGTTTCACGTTCATACCATAACGATCAGCCGGCTCGAAAGGCCCACCTCAACTAGCTTTATAATTTAGCAATCTTCCCTTGTGATATGAGTAAATATTTTTACCTCCACTATGTGTACAAAACCATATCTGCTCGTACCATAGTCTTCCGAGCAAAAAGACTCGTTTTTGTTTTTTGTTTTTTTTTTTGCATGAAATTCGATAACAAAATCAGACACACCTCTTTTTGCTGCCAAGATAAAGCTGAAAAGTGCGCTCTTTTCAGACTCGATTTACTCGGCATTCCTCATTTCCTTTGTAATGCGTCTTGATCGACATTAGATGCGTCGCAGTAACTTGTCCCCGTTTTATTTGTCTCTCATGTTAGCCTCGTTAACCGAATGCAATTTAAGGAACCTTGGCATTTTAAACAAGCTACGCTAAGTTGGGTTACTGAACTATTGACTGGGTGATTGTTATTGTCTGCCTTGTGGGAGGCAGCCATAAAGGTGTCACAACTGTTCAAATAATTGCGAAGCTTTTGTTATCAGGAGAAAAAAAAACAAAGTTCCGTGTTGTGTGTAAAGCCCGCCAGCAGTTGGTAAAATTCTGAAGTATACTATAACTTGTTTATCTCACAAGGTCTTTAAAATAGCCTTGGGCTTTCAACGGATTCGTTTTGTTTTTTTTTGGCGAGGTTGTACTACAAAGTTAAATAAATGTACTCGTTTATTTGTTTTTCGTTTATTTGCTGAGGTTCACACAGGTGAAGATGATTGGAACATGTTTTTGTTGATAAAAGAAATCAGCGTTTATAAATAGATTCACTACGGAAGACCTTTGCGATTTTTTTTTTTGTTATTTTGTTCAATATACTAAGAAAATGCTTTTACAGTGTAGTTGGTAGGATTGATTTATTACTTATTTATTCCTCCAAACAATTTTTTTTTTAGTTATTGAATTTAAGTCTTGATTTTTTTTAAGTCTTGTCGGAAATTCACTTCGAAAGCTTCCAGACTGCAAAAAAAAAACCCAAATTATGAAGTTTAGCCTTCAAATCTAGTGATCTTGGCGGCCATTGCAAAACCCCAAACGAAGTCCGACGAAGCAACTGTAATGAGTTGTGTGGCTTTGCATAATCCTATCGGAATCAGAGGTTTTCCAATTCCAATCAATCCATTTGAGTCAATAAAAACTTCGTCCTCCAAAAGGTCAAGCCTGCTGACACCTCCGTCGTTAATGGCGCTACATGCATTGACTTTGAGTTGATGTAAACGTCCAGGAGCGCAAATTTTCTTTAAGTATCCCTGCTCACAGATATGGGCCTTTTCGATCTTGGTAAATTGCCAACGTCCACCGGGCCATTGAGTTTCGGCAGTTGATAGGCTGTCTCCACTTGTCAGAAAATATCTTCAACTAAAACGCAAAATCTTGAGTGACTGTCGACGTTATTGTATCTTCAAAGCTGCTACTAAAAAATAAATATCGGGTTCTCCAACAGGGACTTGACAACTTTGAATTTAATTTGTGAACGCACCCTTTTACTAATCATCGAACTGTCATTGTAAATTTGTTCAGTAAACTCAAAATTTTCATCATGGTTAAGTACACGAAAGAGGAGCGTCTGCAAATTATAAAAATTTTCTACCGAAATTCGGAGTCGGTAACCGGAACTTTAAGAGCGTTAACTCCACTAATTCTCGCCCTGGTAGCCAGGCAATAATAAGTTTAGTGCAAAATTTGAGTCTTCATATTCGTTGTGTGATGTTGCCGTGTCAGTGAGGCAACGGGTTGATCGAAGTGTAGCAAACGATCCAAAGCAGTCAATTACACGACATATTCAAGAATTGGACATCGCTCAGACCACATAATGGAGTATTTTGCGTAAGAATCTTAGTTTACACTCATACTAGAAGCTGACTCAAGAATTGAAGCCAATGGACCATTTGAAGCGACATACGTTCTCCGATTGGGCTCTGAAGAAGATGCGCCAAGATTTCATCGCAAAATCATCTTCAGTGATCAAGCTCATTTTTGGCTCAATGGGTTCGTCAATAAGCAAAATGAGCGTTATTGGTCGGTTGAAAATCCACATTTACTTCATGAGTCACCACTTCATCCACAAAAAATAACGGTTTGCATGCCGGTGGCTTTATTGGGCCATAGTTTTTTGTCGACGATAACGATCGTCACGTTAGTGTAAATGGCCAGCGTTATCGCGCCATGATTACCGATTATTTTTCGCCCGAATTGGAACGAAATGTGGTTTCAACAGGATGGTGCCACAAGCCACACAGCACACCCTACAATCGATTAATTGAAGAGTAAGCTTGATGAGCGAGTTATCTCAAGAAATGGGCGATTTAGCGCCTCTAGATTATTTTCTTTGATGCTACATTAGGTCATTGATTTAAGCCAACAAGCCGACGACGTTGAAAGAGCTCAGAGCCAACATGTGCCCGAGTCATCGTAAATTGGGTCCAACGAATCGACCGTTGCCGATAATTACGTTTTTTTAAATAACTCTAATGGTTTTTGTTTTATTAAAAAAAACAAAGTTGTCAAGTCCTTATTGGAAAACTCTGTACAACTATAACCGCTTAAAGAGTTGCTCTATTTCAGCTTTCTTACGAAAAGTCGAATTTCAATGTGAACAAAAAAATAAATTCAATCCAATGTTCCATCAGCAAATTTACTCGTGTTCTAAAAAATATAAGAAAAACAACTTTTTAATTTTTATACTTACAACTTTATTGCATTACTTTAAGTTGATGTAATTTCGCTCATTCTTTCGGGCATGGAATTAAGAATCGGTAGCCATTTGCAAGGACTGCCACAATTCTTTTTTATTTTTGGAATTTGAGGTGCCAACAACATCTTTTACTTGTTTCCATAGGTTCTCTATTGGATTAAGGTCCACTAAACCATTCTTTGGTTGCTTAAGTGGTGTGCTTCCGATCGTTATCTTGTTGGAACAGCAACACCAACGCTGTATTATCCTCGGCATGTAGCAAAATTATTCTCTCGAGTACGTTCATATTAACTCCTTTGGTCAAAATTCCTTTTATAAGATGTATAGGACCAACTCCATACCAAGAGAAACATGCCCATGTTTGACGTATTTTTTTTTTTGAGCTTTGGATTAAGTTCCCACATACGTCCACTATCAGATCCAAACAAATTTAATTTGAACTCATCGGTCGAACGAATGTTTCGCCACTTTTTAATACCCTATTTGCCGGGCCACATTTTATGCTCAGAAGCGAGCATCATTCTTAATAATTTTCTTACTAAGCATTGGAACGTTCCTAGGCGATCGGGATGGCTGCATGGACTCCAATAGTGTACTTCTGACTGCTCTTGTGCTGATGTTGAGCTTAAATGCTTCCAAAATGTTGCTGAAAGAGATAAAAGGTTTTTTTTTTGCCTATTACTCTTTTATTGCTGGTTTTTCGTAGCCGCCCCTGCTTTCTATTGTTGGTTTTGTTCTAAATGCATTTTGCCCCATTCTTTAAAAGCAGTTTAGAGAAGTTTTCATTCCAACATTGCTTCTTTCTATAAATACAAAAAATTTATTGTAATATTTCAATGTATTTTTTTTTTAAACAGAAAAACACACCCTTCCGCTTTTATACTCTAAAAAATACCTCCTTCTCTAATTTTTATTAAAAACACTTCAGTTTCGGAACTTGTATTCTGTTTTTTCATCCAATGAAATTCAATAATTTTAACGGTTAATGATCCTGCTGATTTTTTTATGTGATTTTTCTATCTACTACCTAAGAAAAAAATGTTGTGATGTCTGCTGTACTTGCTGACTGCCCGACAATTCTAGCGTTTTCCAGGCCGAACTATTTGTAATCCGGGAAGCATGTCGTTAAATCAAATTTCATCCAAATATCCTGCCAAGCCAGAAGGTTGCCATATGCATTGATAGTAGAGCAGCCATCAAAGCTATTGCCTCCTTTACTTCACATTCAAAATTAGTACAGGAATGCCGAGCTGCAATAGCGTCGTTAGAAGGTCAGCTCATTTCCCTTATATGGGTTCCCGGCCACAGTGCCATCCCAGGTAATGAGAAGGCCGATGAATTTGCTAGAAAGGGATCTGCCCTTCAGCGCTCGCTTGCAGGTGAGGTTTTCATCTTACTACAAGCAGTTAAGGCTAATATGTCCTCATACTTCCTTGAAGTAGCACATCTAAGATGGGTCAGATTTACAAACTGTGCAACATCAAGGAAAATATGGCCGGAATACAAACAATCAAAAACAAAAGATCTCCTTCGTCGAGCCCGTCATGATATTGCTAGATTAGTGGCGGTCTGCACAGGACACTGGCCGATTGGAGATCGCCAGTGTCCATGAGCTAGGAATCCCACACAACTCACATTGTCGCAGCTGCAAAAACACAGCTGAGAGGGAGACCCTAACACACTTCTTTTGCGACTGTCCGGCCCTTGCTAGAGCCCGACAACGGGCGCTTGGTAGACCCTTCTTCAACTCAACTAATGAGATTTCTGCTAAGGATATTAAGGAACTAATGTCCTTCTTTAATACCTCGGGCTGGATTTAGAGATATCTCAAATACACCAAAATAACATCATAAATAAGGTAACAGAGCTGTGGTATTAAAACGGCACTTAGTGCTAATTAGGTTCTCACTGAACCACCACTTTTACCTACCTACCTACCTGCTGTACTTATTATTTTGTCCGTCACTGTAGGTGTTTTGGGCGGTCTTGATTGTGAATGGCATCTTGACATGCATTCTCTATCACAAAACTGAGAGTTTCCGTCATTGGAGAATTTATAGCATCTTCCGCTAGGACTTTACATTTTACAAACGTGCAGACGGCCAATATAATTGAAAATTACTTCACTTTTATCGAACTAAGTATGCAGCAAATCAATTATTGAAAAGGTATGCAGGCCTTTTTTACTGGAACAATAAGCCCGCCCAAGTCCGAGCCTGTCCATAAAAACATCATGACTCGATAGCGCTCTCCATTGTCAGTCACGTCTTCCATTGTTGCCAGTCACTCACGCCTTGTTATTGCGAGATCACAATCAGTTGGCTGGGTCTGAAACTCCTGGGTTAAATTCTTAACCATACCTTAAGTTGATTATTAATTTACAACTTAAATGTACAAAATACAGGACGTGAGTTAAAAAACATTTTACTTTGTTTCCCTTGTAAAGTTCCCCTCGTCCCTTCGCTGTCTGATCGCAAAAGAAAGAATAAAGGAAAAAGAAACGATTCAGCACGCGGAGTCGGTGCGTATCCTAAACAGTCGGGTTGGAATGAAAATGCGCCAATAATAACACCACTCCTAAAACACATTCTGGATGCTTTGGCTTATTCATGACTACGTATGGATTTTCCGAGCCCCGAATGCGGCACTTGTTTACATAGCTATCGAGTTGAAAAATCTTGCGCCTTATCTAAAAAGCGAATTTCCAGCTGCTTTAAAACCCAAATGTTGAAGCGAAAACGAAAAGATCTTCTTTGTCTTTTTTTTTTTTCAATTCCTGAGTCTCTATTGAACTCGTCCGACTGACGTTTAGCTGATGGGATTTTTGGCGCTTTATTGTCTTGAACACAAGTCTCATGAAATTCATTCACATTATTTCGATCGGAAACTTTTCAAAACTCGTCCTGTTTTAGCAATTGATGGCTAATTCCAAGTGTGCCATCACAACCATATCTTTCTTATTGATAATTTTTGATCAGTACAAACAACAAAAGGACGCCTTAATTTGCCCACCTTTTCCCAGCACGAGACTGAGACAAACGAACAATTCAATGCCAAGAGAAATACTTTGTCCTCAAAATCGTTTGATTCGATCTCTAAAAAACTCTATCGGCTACTCATACATTATTTCCGTGACGCACTTCGAATCCAATCTCGCTAAGTGACTAATTAGATTGGTGATTATGGCCATGCAAACAAAACAATCGCGACATTCAATTATCCAGCACTCCATTCAGCATGATATATTTTACTAGACATCTAAAAATGTAGTCGCATATCGATGTTTCTAATCCCATTGCATCAGACTTTCACTTGTCGCGATAAGCAACACAATCAAAGCGACGTCAACACTTCCAGTCAGGGATATCGAGCTTCTGCTGCTGCAAAGGTAGTCCTTATCGAATCTAATAACCGATACCATGAGCCATAAAACCATGGCTATCTCGAGATATCAATCGAACTGGAGTCACCTCATCAATGAACACGTTTTCAACTGATCGATAAGCAATTTCATTTCAAATGAATTGCACTTCAGTCTTGTTTGTATGTTTGTTGATTTGGAAACTGTCGTTGCTAAGCCAGCGCACAATCTGTCGCAGCGCTAGCGGTCTACCTTGGGCGTCTCACCTGTTGCAAGCCAGAGGCATGTCCATGCTTACCAACTAGTTATGCAAATTCAGTGTTCGCAAACGTGCAGATCACGGCTCCAAACTAGGCTAGAGTTGTAAAAAAAGAAATTAGATTCTGTAATGGGTATGGAGGGGTCAGTAACCGACCTGGAAATGTGCATGCTAAAGAGCGTGCACACATATACAGTGAAAACATCTTGTTTTGCGTTTGTGATTACAGGGAGGCACGTCTTACCTTCTAATTATTGAATAATTTACCTAAGCGACTAATCGTAGAGGTAGGGTTGCTTACTAACTTGATTTTCTTATGTTCGGAAATCCAGCTGTTCCTTTGCTGGATAAATATTTTTTTGGTGACAAACTTACACATGGGCTGATCAGTTTAAAGAATTGTTGATGATACTCACAGTGTTATTTAAAAAATGCGGCCAATTCCGAACGGAATTTAAGAGATCAAAACTCCCCATCCTCTCTGCTCCGCTGGTTCGGCCTTCAAAAATATTTACGGTATTTTTGGTCTCGGATAACTTCATTACTGACGCCAATCACGTTGGTACTGCTGAATTTGTGTGAGCCAGGTTATTTTAGGCCTGCCATGAGTCGGTCGTACTACACTTTAACTAGGATGTGTAATGCGTGCTTCCAACGTTTGTTAATCCTGCTGTTTTGCGAAGCTTCTTCATCTTTCTGTGAATTTGGCCTCAAACTTTTCGTTCAACATTGTGAACCAGAAATTTTATTAACCTTTTCACAGCTTTTGCGATTCTTATTCGCCAGAGGTAAGTTTAAACTTCAACTAACGAAGGCTCCTTCGTCAGTAAAAAATAACTTAAAAATACCAAATGCTGATATGAATTTGATATGAATTCATTATGCAAAAATATGACCTTCGATTTCTTAATTACAAAGTTTTGTTCTCGTTTCGAATCTGGACCATTCGCCGGCCGATGCCAACTATAGCATCAAATAAACGAACGAAACCTTCCAAAACATAGAAAATTGCACTTGCACCTTCATCAACTAGTGGCGAATAAAATACTGCGAATTTAGTGAATGCAAGTTGAGTGTATAAAATACATTTTGAGTTTCCAAACACGGCATAATCTTTCAATTCTTCTCCTTATTCTTCCGTGTGTCAAGGAACCTTGAAAGGGAGCAAGATATAAAAAAATACAAACTCGAAATTGAGCTTCGAAACAAGTTAAATAAGTCTTTCGGTGTTCACTTGGAAGAAAGCAAGAACGGAATTTTCATACCTCAAAGCCTATTTCTACTCAAACTCGTTGATATTTGATACCGAAGGTACATGTTACCAGGCTTGAATTTGACAATTCTGACATATGCAAGTACAGTTCGGTGGAACGTTAGTTCAGTTTGTGATCCTATTGGATGCTTATGTTGCAAAGTCATTCTAATCGTTGCGATAAATTATTTCCGCTGTCAGCAGATAGGAAAACTGACAAGCAAATTCTCTTAAGCTGTCAACTCAGGATATGGTAATGTTAACCTAAGATATCACGAAACCCTTTAAGGCGATGTACATAACGTCGAGAGCAGAAAAGATTTGTGGCTCGATTTGTATTTGTGGCTCGGGTTGTAGCTAGAATTAAGGTTAAGTATGGTTACGACATGATTCTACATTTTTCGCCCTTCTGGATGGGGCAATGGTCTCACGTTTTTTCGTAAATTAGTTTTTTCTCAGCAGGAAATTTTATAACACGTAGTTTTTGCGTCGGGTTTTCACCGTTTATGAAACCTGAATACAAGCAAAGAGTATCTATCTCCTTGGCCGGAAAAGTCATGGCGACGATGTTTTGAGATGCGAGGATATCGTCGTAGACTTTTTGGAGACAGATGTAAGATACCGGGGCGACACTTAAGACAATTCTAGTATGCGCTTCAAGTTGCTACCCATAGACTCATTTTTTGCTCCCTGATATGAAAACATGATCCGGCGGAAAAAACTTCAGCTCAAACGAAAAGGCTTTTTTTCATTTGAATGATTTTCAGCCATTTTGCCGGAATGACGGATTTAAAAATAGCCCAAGTCACCATTATTTTGAAGCCACATTTTGGTGCAATTAATTTTATTTTTAATTTTTTTTTTCAAAAACATATATGAATTCACTTGATTTTAGCTGAAGTTAGCTGTGAATTCACATTCACATTCAAATCAACTGAAATCACTCAATTCGAAAGAAACAATTTTAATTCTTTTTAATAGTGGGGGAAACAAAGTAAATGAATGCAGCTCGCACAAGCTGAGATTAATTTCTTGGAAATGAGAGCCAAGTGAATTAAATGTATTCAAAATAAGTTTTCGTTGGTATTTTGAATTTGTCATTTTAGAACGAAAAAGTACATGTTTCGCAATAGCTGATCTCTGCTGTGCTGTGGTTTGATGTCGCTTTTCAAACAAAAAATTAAATTGCAATACGAATTTGTGTATTTAAATTGCAGAGGGTTAATACGTCAAAAACATAATACGCAACTTTTGAACTATGGCCCAAAATAAACGCGAGGGAGAAATGGCTATTGAATGTTTCACAAGAAACCTCGCTTAGGATTTTAATATCTTCCCTTTTACACTTTTTGCAAAAGCGTTACTGCGGTGAGGCAAAGCAGAATGCATGCAGCAAAGCGTGAAGGTTGTGATTCAACTTTTTTCCGATTACAACCTCGCCGATAAACTGAGAAAGAAGATACTTCTTGGAAAATCTCACCATTTTGCTGCAAATCCACTTACTTAAAATGTACGTTGAATTCAATGACTTCAAATGAATTCACTAATGACCATTGAAAAATAAGTATTCACTGCTGACTTCAACTTAACTCCAGTAAATTAAATTGATTCCCGAAAATGATTTCAATTTTATGATTGGTAAAAATTGAATGCACCAGACAAGCTTTAAAAGAATGTTAATTTAAGTCTTTTTGATTCGCAGTTTGTTTTGAATTCAATTGTATAAATCAAAAGTTTGAATTCTTTGACTTAAATTCCATGAATGCATTCTAAAAAGAAAGTAGTCTTTTACCACTCCGCTTATAAGGTTTTGAAACTTTGTTGAAGTAGCGAACAGACTATTTTCACCGGCAGAAGATAAAAACGTCAACATTTCCTTCCCGAAAAAAACTATTTCAGTAAAAATATTTTTACATCCAGTTCAATGTACATGCCAAACTTACATACATCCTTAAAATGGCATGAGAAAATTAAACACCCACTATTCCTTTTTGTGTTCGAATTTGCCGCAAAATCTTGCGACTGTGACTTGTGAACTTCCCTTGGAATGTCAAGAAGGCAACAAAAAGGTTCACATAGCTGAAGAATTGTGTATTTCTTAATATCCTTGCTTTAGTCACATAAACTTTTTACCCACCATTTGATTATCTGCTACAAACCTTGAGACTAAACAATTTGAAAAGCTCTTAAATTCCAAAAGACGACTTATCATTCTCTTTCTCCAAATAAAAAAAAAAAAGAAGAATTGATACTGAAGGACACCAAAAGTAGATCTCATTTGGTTCACGCTCTCGTGACTGAAAAATTATTGCCCTCTTTCCATGTCAAGGTTTCATTATTAAAAGCTCTCATCGGTTATCCCTACCCGTATCTGTTAAATTGAATTAAGAACTTTCCCTTTGTTGTTCCCAACTACTAGTATCCAACTTTTCGTCCTGTGGTAAACGAGTAACATCTTTTCTTTTCTTATATTACTGCCTCGAACCCAACGACCCTAAACCAACAAAATACTTGTTTGTAAAATCGATATCATGGCGCATGTGCAAGTGAAAAACGCGCCATTCACCAAATCTCTTGGCAAGGAATGCCAGAGTTTGGTGTTGGGATATTCGTGTCCATAGCTTAGAAATACGACTACATGTGCTTTTTTTTGGCAGAGATTTGCGATAAAAAAAACCGAATGGCGACAGGAAATGTAAACAAGGGCACCTGTCCTTTGTCACGTTTGAATTAGAGGAGTGGGCATTTTATAACGCGTAATAAGCTTAAAAGAGAAAACTATTTCCAAACGCACTTTGTCTACGAACGTAACTATGAACTTTCTTTTTCTCTTGAAACACTTGTATTTGAGTAGTCAACGTTTGTGTACGTGACTAAGGACATTGGGGTATGCTTGACGTTCGTAATAGAAAAACTTCAAGAGTGTATTTTTGACTTGATATTATGAAACGGATATGCCAGCTCTTAGAGTCAAATTTTATCCTTGAATTTACTTTGAAAGGCAGGACTTAAAAATAATTCCATATATTTTTTTGTTATTTATTTTAAACGAGGATTCTTGCAAAATATTAATATTCATTTGGAGGATTGTCTCTTATGTAAATGTACATACACTTGAGCTTGTATGGAATCTTAACATTGTCATTATTTGCCGCTTAAACTTTACAGTCGCATCTCACTCTTCGGTGTCTACACATAGAAAGCGAAAGGACAAGTGTACCGGGAATATAGATAATTCATGCTGGCATACTCTGAGGAACTGTATAAATGATAAAAGCTTTTGCATGCTTGGCATTTGAATTTCTTTTTCTCTCCGACACTTTCGATGAATTATCCATTTGCTTTTTTGTTGGACTCATGTTTTGAGTTTCATTACACATAGAAGTACTTCAGCTATTTACAGTCTTAATAAAATGATATTCAAGCAACAGGGTAATTCCCCAAAAAAAAGCAACGCAAAATTTAACGCACTTAGTCGTAATTCAGGCGAAATACCTCGATATTCACATCAATTACGTAGGCCGAGAGATGAAATCGACGCAAGTCGAATGTCGGGTAAGGGTCGATAGAAAATTGATATTCTGTAATTAATGCGACCGAGAAGCTGTGTAGTAGATTATTATTTTCGACAAGATTCCCACAATTTTTTTATTTTATCAGCTCAAGATTGAAATTGTTGATTAATAAAGAAAATGATAAGAAAAAGTTGGGTTCTGAAAATTCTTAAAGCAGCAGCGAAGGAGAAAAATAAAATAAAATCAAGCTGATTCGTTTAAATAGAATGCAAATTACGTCAAATCTCTTTGATTTGCCAGTCGCAAAGTAGGTTTTTCTCCTAAAAACAAATATTATAAAAGCAAGTTCTTCCGCCTGTTTGTCTGTCTGAACGCGATAATCTCAAAAACTAGCAAACGGATTTTAATACGGTTTTCACCAGTAGATAGAGTGTTTCAAGAGAAAGGGTTATGTGTATAGTTCAATAAAGTTTTGTATACAGTAGCTGAGATATGATGATGATTGTAACCCAAGGTATAAATCTGCTTAAAATGAAAATTCTTTTTTAAACTATTCAAAACTTACTTTTTGCTTTAAGTTACAGAGAACAGTTCTTCGCTTAATCTAATAAAGGGTGATTTTTTAGTTATTATCTTTTTGGCAACTTTGGTTTAAACAGCTGACGCACGTTTCGTGTTTTGTTTCACTGTCAAACATCTTCAGTTTGGTCTATAATATAACCATAAATCGTCTAATAAACGAACAACGCTTGCAAATTATTGAATTTTTTTTATCAAAATGTTAAGAAAGTAAATCGCGCCCTTCTTCCATTTTACGGTCAGTTTAATCGACCCACTGAAGCGGCTATTCGGGCTATTGAGACTAAATGTCGCACCAAATTTACATTGTTGGACATTAAACGACCAACACGCTTACGTAGAGTGCGAACTGAAGAAAATATCGCAGCTGTATTGGCCAGTGTTAATGATGACCATCAATAATTGATTCGTCGCCGTTCGCATCAATTGGGCCTCTGTTACTCAACAACGTGGAAAATTTTGCCGAAGGATTTAGGTGTGATGCGTTTCAAAATACAGCTGGTGCAAGAATTGAAGCCGAATGACCTACCACAACGTAAAATTTTTGGTGAATGGGCTCTTGGAAAGTTGGCCGAAGATCCACTTTTTTACCGAAAAATTGTCTATTAAGCTCATTTTTGGCTCAATGGGTACGTAAATAAGCAGAATTGTCGATTTTGAAGTGAATATCAGCCAGAAGCATTGCAAGAGCTACCAATGCATCCAGAAAAAGTCACAGTTTGGTGCGGTTTATGGGCTGGTGGCATCATTGGACCATACTTCTTCAACGATGATGCGAATCGTAACGTAACTGTGAATAAAGAGCGCTACTGTGAGATGATATCCAACTTGTTTTTGCCCAAAATGCGAGAGCTTGACTTGCATGACATGTGGTTTCAACAAGACGGTGTCACATGCCACACAGCACGCGCAACAATGGACTTATTGAGAGGCGAGTTCGGTGAACATTTTATTTCACGTTCGGGACCGGTCAATTGGCTGCCTAGATCGTGCGATTGAACGCCTTTAGACTATTTTTTGTGGTGGTTTGTTAAAGCTCATGTCTATACAGACAAGCCCGCTTCAATTGGCGCATTGGAAGACAACATTGAAGTATTTATTCGTGAGATACCGGCCGAAATGTGGGAAAGAGAATGCCAAAATTAGACTAAGCGGATGGACCATTTGAGGCGCAGTCAAGGTCAACATTTGCATGAAATAATCTTCAAACATTAAATTATATGGACCGTACTATCGATTCAAATAAAGATTTCATAAATTTTTCTGAATTTTACGTATTTTGTTTTAAAAACTTTTCAATAGCTTTTAAAAAATTACCATTTAGTTATCGTAATACAAATACCTTATCCCTTAATTCCGTACATATATCCTTGATAAATTAAATCAGACCATTTCGTTTTTAGTTTGCATTTCATCCTTATTTCCATACTTATCCATTTTTCTATCCTTATATTATTCACGCCTAAACTGCATCACCAATTTAAGGTATCATTCAATAGTTTTGTGGAAATGGAGAATGTATGTCTACCATAAATCATTGGGTTGCCCTGACATTTAAATCTCTCAGCCTCTTTACAGTTCAGAACAGGTTCGATAGTATATGAAATAGTTAACACTTCATTGACTTGATCTTCGCTCGAGATCCCAATTGAATAATCTCCACCTGAGCTTCCTACACAGGAGAAAGGGGTTCTACGTCGATCGGGCCATCTCCCGTCGCTTGTTTCTTTCTGCTCTTGCATAAATGCAATAAATACCTGAAACACTTTTGTTTGAACAAAAGGAACAGCTTTCTTTGTGGCATTCGTTTAGCATTTGGCTTACGCCTCGAAAAGGCATTAATTCGCCCCCTGATCGACGAACGGAATACCGACATAAGTTCGAGAGATTTTCTTATCTATTACAAAATGCTTATCCACCAAATATATAGAATGTGGCTTAGGCTTTAAGTCGAAAACGACAAACATAATTGGGGTGATTGTCTTTGGCAGTTAAACAAGTTGGAACTTTATCTTCGCTATAGCATTAAGAAAGACTCAAACTGCATGCTACTAAATGGGGTCTTCTTTTTCTTAAAAGGCAAAATTTTAACCGAATTTAAGGCGTCATAGCCTTAATACTGCATTCCTACTAGTCCGCCTGTTAAGCTTTCTAAAAATATCGAAAGAGCGCCGAACGTATATCTACAGATTAGAGCTTTACTTTCAACTCAGGGTGCGCAAGTTTTGTATTTAATTGGGTTAAAAGCCGAAAATAAGACACTGGACCTATACTTCTAATTAAAGCAATACATACCTTACGTACTAGAAACTACAACGTCATAGGTGGCTCAGAACAACATCAAAAGCGGTGCTGTAATCGAGCTCTAAGGACACTAGAAAAGCAAATAGTTTTGGTAAAATAGAGTTTGTGCAAAATATTGGCAAGCTTAAAGAGACAAAGAAACATCTCAAAACAATTTAAAATGCACGAGTCGTCAGTTTTTAGGTTAACTTCAAAAAATCATCAAAGTTTTCCTGTCGAAGCAGGACATTCTGGCGTTCATCCACGCAAATTGGATCACCGCACGGACCAACGAATATTCAAACTGATTCGACAGGAACCATGTACCTCCTCCGCTTCCATCGTAAAAGTCCAGATTTTTACAAGTCACTCAAGTCGCTTTGACGTAGACGTGCCAAAGGAACGAATTTGAAGGCGTATCGATCAGTGAAGAAGCCACTGGGCCAGCGTACACTGGAGCAATTTTCCTCAATTTTTTTGGGTTAGGGATATGGTCCTTTACACCAGATTACTTGTAAAATGGATCGTTTATAATCCCGATAGCAAATCTTCGGGGATTTTTAAAAGCAACAAAAAATAAAGCCAGTGGTTCTCATCATCAAAAAGTTTCTTTCGGCGTGTTTAAAGCTCAATGGCTGAATATCCCAATGGGAAATATAGACGTCCTTATTGCTTCCATGTCAAAAAAATATGCAGAAGTAATCAAAAACAAAGGATTTTGGACAAAATACTGATAAAAAGAAAAAACCTTGAAAATGTTTTGCTAAGCCTTTTAAATTTTTATTTAAAAAAAAAAGTAATATAATATAACATTTTTTAATACTATCACATTAAAACAATCTTTCAAAAAAAAGGTAGATAGGAAGGTAAATAGATCCCTTCAGGTTGCTAATCTTATAAAACTATGTGACTAGAGTTTTGGGTGAAACTTGGCCTAAAACTCCAACTCTTAGCTCGATAGACAAGCCTTCTTATCTTGTTATCTAGGTTCTAAGTTAATTAGCTCCAAAGTCCACCTGATAGAATTCCTCTCTTTTCTTTCCTTGGGAAACTAATTGAATCTATTTCCTTTCTGTTTTTTAATTACTTAAATTAAATCGCTCAATCAAATTCAACGAAAACCTTATCAGGTATTCATTATGCAATTACGTGTCGATTTTTATGCTAGACCAAGTGCATAGCCTTTCTCATAAAAATACATTTAAATTCAATTGGAACACGCCCATTAAGGAGTTCCATAACTCGACTAAAAACCTAAAAGTATCCCATCACCTAATAATGATTACCTTGAAACTTAAACCAAATTTAGATGTATAAAGAAAATTATTTTAAATATTGAAATGTATTTTATTTTTCTTAATTTTAAAAACAATAAACAAAAACTTAAAACTCAGCAATTTTATTACTTCCTTTTGCAGCTTTACAAGCTTAATGTAAACCAAAGAAAAAAAAAACAGTCTCGACAATAAATGCTGTACCCGATTATTTTGGTAAACAAAATTAAATTGGCTTCCCGCCAAATTAGTTTATGTGTATGTAAACTAGTTACACCGATATGTGCTAAACAAGATTAAATAATTTGTTATTTCAAAAACAACAGAAAAAACATCAATCTTTTGGTATCCATTGACTTGTTTTTGCTTTTTCCAAAAATAAGTTTTGTAGATCTTTTTTTTTTTGTCCGAATATAAATTTATTTTGCGCAGTAAAATTTAAATGAATAGTATCACGATAAGGCGCAGTCCGTTTGAACCGATAATTACCGCTACAAAGCGTACGTCATGAGCAATTGACATTTTTGAACTGTTTGCTGGCCACTAAAACCTATTGAAAGAAATTGATTATCTTAAAATGTGACCACTTGGTTCCCATTGCTAGAGGTTATCCGTGCATGGGAATAGATTTGGTGATTAGAACTTAAATGGTTTGTTTACAAACAAATTTTATTGCAGGCCTATAAATCTTCATGTTCGACTTACTTCTTGTCATAAATCAAAGCCTACGATTTTGTTTTATGAAGTCTGCACGTAGCCTTGGATTGCTTATCTTGCGAACTGTTGATTGCCAGGTACTGATGACAATGTTGTGGAAGTAATCAAGTCATAAATTGATTTGCCAGAAATGGATGAGTGGCTTGTTATGGGGGACATCTTGAAGGCTAACTTTTAACAGATGGCCTTGTTAATCGGTTGTTCTAGAAGTTGTTCAATAAATCGGATATGATTCATTTGCGAGCTGAAACGCATAGACTGCGTCGGATTGTAAATTTTTTTATTTTCCATGATATACGCGCTTTCAAGCGGTTTGGAATACCTTATACTGTTGACAAATAACGCGGCTAGAAAGGATCAGCGATCAGCGAACTGTACGGTGGTGATCATGTTATATTGGTTACTTTTGCAGCTTGTCTGGTAAGACCTCCAGGTTCATATGTCATTCATATCCAAAAACGGTTTAAAAAAAGTTGTACCACACGCACTTCTTCAAATTCATAGCACTGAGGTGAGATTGAAAATGCAATCTGTTAAACTTATTGTACTCGTAACAGGAGGAAAAAATAGTCTGAATCTTTAATTTTTGATAGTAAGAACTCTGTTTTTGTGCTTCGGTAGAGCCCTCAATTGACCGTAATGTTTCTTCCATTTTCGTCTTGATAGAATAATGCCGCCACTCAAAAATCACTGTCCCACAGGGAAAAAATACTTCGAATTCAGACGAATTCAAAAAAGTCCCACCTTGCCGGAAACTTTTCTCACGCGAGTCCAAATCCTTAATTTTTGGGAATAAGAACTCGGTTTAAATCATGAAAATCACACGTTCTTTCAGAGCCCTAATATGGAAATTTTTCTTGTTTACTCCGCCGTCGAGTTCGAAATGCACCTCATATAAAAATATGATATTTCGACCTACTCTAAGAAGCAAAAATTAAGCAGGTAGTCGTTTCGCAAAATTTTCCTCAATTAAATAGTGTTGAACTAAAGCTTAAAGGGCGCACTGACCGCGTTATGAAGGCATGTGGTCAAGAATATACAGTGCAATCGGCCGACCAATTCCAACATAAGGTTTGCGCTTAATCTTCTTAAGCATGGATGTAAGTGCAGGAAAGGTTTAATAAAAGACTCGGATGCTAAGGGGTGACTGGATCAATGAGATCGATACCAACTTTAGCATTGGAATCATTGCTGAATCTAACTGCGATAGAAACAATATTTGATCGTCAAATCAACCTATGCGAGAAAACGTTCACATTTAAAAACAAGTTGAAGACAATTTTTCCAACTAAAGATTCTTGGGCGAACGAACAAAAGACAAGAAACTATTTACACGGACAGGTTTACATTACGTAAGAGTCAGGGACAGGGACTGCCCAAAGCCGTTGAATCTTTCATTACGGTGATCCATGTAGAAGTCTTTCTTATACTTATTGGTGTAGAAACGCTCGCCGAGCTCAATGTAGCAAATACTAATCTGCTCAGACAGTACAAAGACGATTAAAGCTATCATAAGCCCCATATCAGTATTGACAGGCGTAAGAGTGTAAACACAAACTTTATAAACTAGCAATTTAAACGACGTCAGATGAACACGTGTACCGGGCCCGAAGGTGTAACAGGTAACGAAATAGCTAGGAAAGGAGAAGGAAATAGAGACCAGAACCCTGTAGGAAAAAAAAATGTCCCACCGACAGCAATTAAAAAAACTGTAGATGATCGGGCAACCTAGGAATTAAAAAAACTCATGAGTCCACTTTAAGACTTCAACGGCATCATAAGAAATCACCATTAATTGTGAACGTAATTCATTTATTTAGTCAATTCTATTGTGTTTTCAGTGAAGTCATTGAAGGCTTATAAGTCATTTTGAAGTCTTTTGAATCCGATTGTGTTTAATCGAAATAAGACGAGTACATAAGCACTTAAAATAAGTTTACTCTTATTTATTTTCAAAAAATTAATTAATAAGACTAAATAATAAGTAAACAATAAAAAACATGAGTTCTTTCTGTCACTTTAATAATAATAATTATAAAAATGATTTTACTTTTTTTTACATCTACTCTGATAATATTTTAAAGATGTAAAGTTTGTACGATTTAATGAGAAGGGGATCTTCATAAAACTCATCCGACTTAAAAAATGTTGTCAACCTTTTTTAAAATGGTGTTTCAGGCTATATTTAATTCCGCTTAAATAACCTAATTATGTTACGAACGAGTCTGCGATAGAGATATTTATTTTGATAGAAAACTTACACAAATTGTTAAAAATTGACTTAAAAAATATGTTTTAAATTAATTTCGATCTATCTGGGTTTTTTTTTATGTAAGTAATGTTAATTTACAATTTTGAAAGGATAAATGTCAAAATATATAATAAAATAATAAATGCTGGTGTCAGCAGGCAGCAAGTAGAGCTTATTGAATTCTACAACTTTTTTTCTTTCGCGAAATCTAAGCTGGTGAAGGTGCGGCCACTAATATTTAATAAATGTATGTATATTTACAAGATTTGATTACTTTTTTAGGCTCTCAAGTTTATTAATGATTTTTACACACGAGTTAAGAGCCAGGCTTTGGTAATATCTGTTGTAGATTGTTCAAAAAACCTTTATCTACGTGCTTAGATATTTCTTATTTTTGATGAATTTCAAAATAGTTTTCAAATCGTTTGACAGATAAGCCATGAGAATCACCTAATGCAGCAAACTCCTCTGTAGAAAGCTAGTAGTCTGCATATCCAAAAAATACCTCCTCAGTATTGGAAATAGCAGCAAAAGTATCCTTGTGGTGAAATACAACTACCCACACCTCCACAGTGGATTGGTGCGCTTATTTTTTTTATTCGGGTTGATAACGTTCCCTCGACTCGGAGCACTTTCAGAGGTGAATTTTGGACATTTACTGCTTTGAAATGCTAGTAATTTTTTTAAAATTAGGATTTCTATCGGTTGGATAAATCTTTCAAATATGGCATGGGTCTGAAATACCTTAGAAGCTAACCAAAAATATAAAATAATATTATGTGGATATATGTTCAATATAAAAATAAATGGTTTTTCATTTTTTATCTTTTATAGTACTTTTTTTTTCTAATAACGTTTTATAAATTTATTTTAAGTGTTTACGTACTTTTTTATTTTAAATTAAAACAACTGAATTTAAAGGACTTCAAAATGAATGCAAAGACTTCAATGACTCCAAAAAAATGCTTCAATGACTTCACTGAAAACACAGAAGATTGAAGATTGAAAACAGACTATACGAAATGTCTGAAGGTGATTGTTGATCGTTGTCCACATTTGGTATGATTAATTTACCACAGATTCATTAACCTTTTTGTAGCCTTTGTGATATCGACTTAAAAAGATCGACTTACCTCACTTATTTAAGCCGTAAAGGTGTCCGACTTATTTGAGGCATAGACCACCGTTAACTCGCGAGATCTGCAAGAACGAATACCACATCATCTGCACATCCTGCACTATCTGCGAGAAGAAAGAGGGCAGAGACTAAACCCCACAACCCTACTTTTTCCCACTGATATCTGTATCATGCAATGATTACCCAAGTATCCTTCTTCATTTATAGACATCTGCCACAGGCAACCTTTGCAAGAGCACTATAGACCCGAATTGTGACTCATAGGACACCCACATCAACCATCGCATAAGCTGTGCAAAATAATTGCGTCTAAAAATTTGGCGCTCAAAACCACTGGACGTAGTCGTACCACAAAAAAAAAAACGACGCAAACAATCATCCACTTGACTGAGTAATTCGTAAAATGCCATAACTAATAAAACTGACCTTCAGTCTAATTTTATCTTCAAGCTAAAATGGCGAACAATTTTCATTTGAGCGATGGATGAAAAATGAAATCAATTTTTACTGTCTGTTGCTCATACGCCGCGATCCGAATGTGCCCCATAAAGACGGCAAGCTTCATTCGATGCTGCTGCTGCAGTAAACTCTTATTGCTTATTTGGCACATTCTGCTAAAAAAAAAAAACAAACACTTCCTCGTCTAAATTGTTTTTCTTTCATGAGAACAGACTGTAAGGCTAGACGAGTGACATAGTTCGAAAGCTGACTTCAGCTTAGCTAGCCTTGTTTGGGGCAATCATTTTACGCAATCAAATTGGAGCTTTCTATTTTCTTTGCTGTTGTCGATGTTGCATAAAATCTTTCCCCAACATTATTCACCCGCTGGCGCTGGCCAAGCTAATGACATTTTATTCCTGTGCACTGAACTCTTCACTCGGATTGTTCGTGCTGTACACGTTCATCGTAGGACCGTGATTTCGCGGCCAGCCTGGAGGCAATCTTTTGTTTATTTTGTTTTCAATTTGGCATTTGATTTGATGGAAAAGTTCCATTCAAAGTCAAGCTTGGGAATAGTTAGGGATTCAGTTGTGAGTATCCAGGGCGACAGGAAGAGCCAGACGAGGTATTATATCAATAAAAGCAAATAAATTATCGTTCATCAAAGCGAATCAAGCATGTTGGCATGAAATCGAAATGCATGCAACCTTTAAATTGTTTTTGATTGCAAATCTTTTAGCAAATTGTTTATTTAGTGTTTTGTATTAATGGAATTCTATCAAGAAAATAATTTAACAGAAAAAAAAACAAAACAGACAATGATTAAAATTACTCCGGTGCAATTGTCTTGTGTTTTATGTAACGCTAGTCTGAATTAATATTTATAAAAAATTGTATCTGAGAACTGATTTATTCAACTAGTGACGTCAATTGAAGAATATTTTAAACGAACCTGTCTGTTATTCAAGTGCAAATAAATACTTTGTCTTTTTGCATAATTAATACAAAAAATTAAATTGCAATTGCTCGGTTTTAGACAGTAAAATAATTGCTTAGAGTGGTCTATAATCTTTCATCATTTGCTTCCTTTAAAACTGACAGACTGTAGTAGACTTTTCAGATGCAGGATACAAATCATAAGGATTATCGAGTGGTGGCATTCACTGAGACATCACTGTAAAGAGGCCTCCAGATGTGAAATTGCTAACACGATCCCTGAGCTTCAACCGTCAACTGCTGCTTATTTTCTTTCTCGATGTAGTATTTAATCAATCGGATGCTTCCAGGAGCCGAAGTTTTCATAAAGGATAATGGCGACATGAGACCGATGAAGGAATTGATCCTCACAAGGACTCGCGAATCCATGTTATGAGTGAAGCTTTTGGCTTCTGACATTCATGTCTCAAGTCATCAATTTCTTTTTCCTTGAAGTTGAACATAAAGGGTTTTTCAATAAGAGCGCTACAAAGGTTTTTTTTTAAATAAAACAAAAACGGTTTTGGATATCAAGGAAATTCTTTCTTCCTGTGAAAGTACGTTCGATGTCATTATGTATAGAACTCGATTTTTTTTTGCAGGGCCACCAAGGGCACGCTTGCAGAAGTCCAGACACTGAACCCAATTTTCGACGGTTTTAAAGCATAAATCGGCCGATACTGCTGCAATTTCACGTTCGATATTCGTACGAAGTTCATCATAGACCATAGATTTGACGTAGCCCCATAGGAAATAGTCTAACGACTTCAAATCGCACGACCGAGGCGGCCAAGCGACTGGACAATTTCGTGATATAACACGTTCTCCAAACTTGGTTTCCAATAAATTGATTGTGACATTCGCTATGTGGCTTGTGGTGCCGTCCTGTTGGAACCACATGTCCTCCAAGTCCATATCATCAAATTGGGACCAAAAATATTCGGTTATCATTGAACGATAGCGATCCCCATTCACAGTTACGGAAGAAGTACGGCCCAATGACACCGCCGGCCCATAAACCACACCAAACCGGGATGCAATGATGACTCATGGAGTACGTGTGGATTGCTGCCTGACCAATACCGCATATTTTGTTTATTGACGGAGCCATTCAGCCAGAAAAAAGCCTCATCGCTGAAGATGCTTTTTCAATGAAAATCCGAATCATTTGCAAATTGTTGCTCAGCCCAATTCACGAACATCCGACGCTTCTGGTGGTCAAGCGGCTTCAGGTCTTGCGTCAATTAAATCTTGTAAGGATGTAGGCCAATCTTTTCGCAAAATTCGCCACAACGACGTCACAGAGATGCCCAACGCTTGAGAACGACGTGTAGGCGACACATTTGGGCTTTCTGCAACTGAAGCTTCAGCGGCAGCAATATTCTCGACACATTTTGTACTGTGCGTGTGGATTCAAATTTTTCCACAAAACGCTTAATTGTTGATCTGCTAGGACGATTATGACGACCATAAATTGGACTCCGAATTTCGGTAGTAAATTTTAATAATTTCGACTCGTTGTTGGCTCGTTTATCTTTCCATCATGAAATGGAAAACCTTACTGAAGAGAAATGTCAAAAGAGCGGCAAGAAATATGGCGTCCTTTGCTGTCCCTGTCGCTCTACTTTTGTATTGTCCCTGTTGAAAAACCCTTTACATATGTACGTGTTCTTCTCGAGATGCCGATATGATAGAGAAGAAGAATTCATAGGGCTTTTGTCGGATACGCTTCGTGGTTGACGGAATTTGATTTTTCTAACAGGGAACTTTTTAGCCAACAGCGGCAAATCTCTTGCAGTGAATTTCCTGTGAGTAATGAATTTTTAAATGCATTGTTCCAAAACGGAAAATTTGCTCTTGCAACTAATAAATGGCGAATTGAACGAATTACCAATATACGTCTAAGTAAATATAGATCAATTGCACAATCTTTAAATAATCTTTGCCCTTCCGCTCGTTCAATGCGAAATGCATAGTAAGAGAAATCATAATCCTTTGAGGGCGATGTGTGTGTGTTAGTCACTGAACTCCTGCTAAACTGCTGAACCGATTTTGGTGAATGTGTGTTTGTATATTTGAGCCGTCCTTAGTATGGTTTAGATTCACTAAAGCTATCTTCAGACGAACAACTGATCGGCCAACTTGTTGACAGACTGATTGCAAATAACCCGTTTGTAAGGCCAGTCTGACGATAAGCTGAACGATTTCATCCAGTTTGTCAACCAGTCGTTGAAAAATCAACATTTTTTGAGTTTTCGATATGTGTTGACCGTTTTCTCCGACTACCATCCATCACTTGCCAAAAAACGAAACAGTCTTTCATTTCGACTTACTGCACATCGGATAACCGTGTTTTATTTTTTTTTTTTCAATACATGGGTTAATCATTTCCAAAGGTTCTTCATAAGCATACGCGTCCGTCCATTCTTAAAAGGTTTTAAAAGTCCATTGGAGCAATTTCTTTAAGTGCTTTTAACAATCGCATATGCGTCAATTTCGGTCTTGCAGTCAACCAATCTTTTACCCAAATTCTTTTCTTTTTAACAATATTTAAGACTTGTTCTTTTAAAAGTTCGTCTATAAGTTTTAAGTTGCAAACATTTTCACTCCGTACGAAACCATTTCAATGAAAAAGAGAGAACAGCTGATATTTGAAGACTAGTCTTTGCGTCTGTAGGGAAATGATTAAAACCAGTTGGCCGATAAGTTGCTCGTCTGTAGATAGTTTAACCAAATCTTTTTTCAAAATAACGTTCATAGTTGGCGCTAATTTTTTTGTTTAATTTTTCCAAGTGAATTTCAAATTATACACTTTCTTTAGAAATAAACTGGGATTTAAATTTTTAGGATATTTTTTTACTGCGCGCGAAATTTATCATGCTTGGCAAATTATTATTTTTATGTGAACAAAAGAAAAAAATAGTTTACCATTAGTTTTCTATGTTTTTGAAACTGTTTTTACACCATTATTTATAGATACTTAAAATCAAATGGAGTTTTAAAAAACATATATTTATTGAACTCAGCTGCCTGTTAGCCGCAGATCAAAAGAAGTGATTTCCAGCAACAAAAATATTTCCGAAACTTTAAGAATATTATGGACAATGCCAAAAAACTGATTATGACTGACGTGATTAAGCTTCTAAGGTTTCAGATTATAATTTAATTTTGGTAAAGCTCTTAGGTCTAGTTTTAAAAAAAAACATACAAAGTCCGTTTATTAAGTTCTCAATCTATATTTTTCTTTATTTTTAAATAGTTGCGTAAATTTATATATAAAAGTAGAGTTAAGTTGAATTAATTTGTTAGGTATTTTACTTAGATCGCCCGCGGAGGGCCAGTACGCAAGTTAAGTTAAAAAACGACGCATTGTCCACTATCCCAAAAGCCTCTTTAGTTAGGTCCGGAATGAGCTTCATATGTTAGAATATGTGAATCGGTTTTTAAAACATAATAATAGGACTACCGGTTGAAAATGTCGTTTTTTTCAAAAATCAATGCTTCATTGAGGAAAAATAGAAATAAATCCAATATTCAAAGTATTGTCCATCGCTAGCCACACATTTTTTCCATTTTTCTGGCAATTCATGGATACCCATTCTTAAAAATTCGACGGGTTTGGCCGCAATCCACGAATCGATCCATTTTTGAAATCATCGAAATGACGGAATTGCTGGTCAGCCAGGCATGTTGCATCGATCGGAAGAGATAGTAATCGGATGGCGCAAGGTCTGGACTATACGGCGGGTGGGGTGGGACATCCCATTTAAGCGTTTCAAGGTAAGTTTTGACGACATTTGCAACATTTGGCCGAGCATTGTCATGTTGCAAAATAACTTTATCGTGTCTTGCGACCGTTTCCGACCGTTTTTCCTTCAGTGCTCGGCTCAAACGCATCAATTGTCCGCGGTAGACCTCGCCTATGATTGTTTTATTCGGTTTTAGCAGCTCATAATACACAACACCCTTCTGGTCCCACCAAATGCACAGCATAACCTTCAGGCCATGAATATTCTCAACGGCCGTCGATCTTGAGGCATGTCCGGGGTATCCATACGTTGCCCGACGTTTTGGATTATCGTAATGTACCCATTTTTCATCACCAGTGACGGTTCGATGCAAAAAATACTTCTTTTTGTGGCGTTCAAGCAGCATTGCACCCAATGTCCTACCTTTCGGAACTATCCCATTGCTTTCAAACGATCGGAAATGGTTTGCTGAGCGATGCCAAGTGATTTTGCAAGTTCTTCTTACGTTTGTGACGGATCTTGATCGAGCAATGCCTCCAATTCATGGTCTTCAAACTTTTTCACCTGACCGGGGCGTTCTTTGTCTTCGGTGTCGAATTCAATATCTTTGAACCGCTTAAACCACCGCTGACACATTCTAACATCTATAGTATAGCCCGGGTAAGCTTCGGTAAGCTTCGGTTGCTTTTTTCTTTAAATGAAAGAAGCATATTAAAACTTCCCGCAAATGTTGTTTTCATGGCACGAATGTAGACATTTTACGGCTTTATAAAAACTTGTGTGTTTTCACTAATGACCAATAACCTAGACTGACAATGACATTAAGCTTCTGATGTGACAGCTGTCATGGTTAAAATTCACCTCAGTGTAATAGATATGAAGTTGTCTGCAATAACGACATTTTCAACCGGTAGTCCTATTATAAGCAAAAAAAAATTGATCGTTTCTTAAGTTTTGATATAAGCAACGAAAAAACAAAATATTTAGAGCGACAGTGCGTCTTACTTATATAAAATAAACGAATTGTTTAAGGGCTCACTCAATTTACATACATCTATGGTATACATAACAACTTAAAGTAAATTGGCCAGGGCCTGGCTTTACAATTTGTGTGTGCGTCTCACATTTCGTAGGAATTTTCAGTCACTGGCGAGAGGTGGAACCGTGATAAAATGCCCAAAGGATTTGAACCCGAGTCCTTTCACGCTCAGTAGCATAGTCACTGACCGCTGAGCTACGGGCACCAATGTAAACATAGTTAATCGAACATTGGAACATCGAAAGAACGTTTGCTGAACCCGCAGACAAGCCAAGATTTGGTCTTAGAGTTAAAGAGGATAAGGTGAAATCTTTACTCGACTAAAAACAAATCTGTTGAACATCATCTTTGCCGAAGCGTCTATTGACATTACAACTTTGAGGTAGAAAAGGGCTTAACCGGGACTAACCGGAAACAAAAAACCTCAGTGACAAGACTGATTCGACCGAGAGAGAACATCGAACCTGTACAAAATATAATCTCTTCGTTAGTGAACTAAGAATTATTCTTACCAAGTGATGAGGAACCTCCATTTTGAGCCTGTAAATAAATCCGCTGATCCTGACACTGTCAAATGCCTTCTCTATGTCCATTTAAAAGGTGACTACTGTTTCCATTTTGTTGAGTGTTCTCTGCTGAAGTCGTCCTGACTTTTTAGCAGTGATAGTATAGAGACAGGAGTTGAGAGAATGCTAAGAGAGAAATTAGGATCGCAACATAGGTCTTTGGAAAGTTCTTCTTAATTCTGAGAAATTAGTGACGTGCACAGGTGATACCTGGTTCTGATTTTATCGTTTTCAACTCAATGTGGAGTTTGAATATAAGGTTGATGAAGTTTATTTGGTTGTGGGCACAAATATACTCCTCCAAAGAATATTGTTTCCAGAAATGTTGCTGAATTTAAATGATTTTTTTAACCAGTTGCTAGCTATCACAGTTTTTTGAAGATTATTTATTTTACCCCTCGTTTAATCGACTTACGCCATTTTCATGTTGAGCCACCAAACTTTTCAGATTACTCTCGTGTTTTTGAGAAATTATGGATTTCGTCCTCCAAAGACGTGAATCGTATTTTTCGAAGTATTCAGGACACACAAAAAAAATTAGTTTTTATGAACTTCGATTTGTGATAAGGAAATTCATTCTCAAATTTCTTGGCGACACTCGTTTAGGGAAACCTTTTTAAAATGCATAAATTTTATGGCATCTTTCAAACTTTCATCAAATTCGAAGCGTGAGGAAATTTCTTAGGAAAAGCTCATAAATAAAAGTCTTATTCAAGTTTTAAGAATTTGCAAGTCAATTGATTTCGAAATTAAATTTTATTGGGGGACTTTGAAAAAGATTTCAATTTAATTGGCCTCATAATTCATTTGATGATTTGCACAGTTCCCAATAATCTTTATGACTCAAGTGAATGGATAATTATCACTTCTACGGCTCATGATTCACTCCCAAGGAGCCGTTTGATATAAACATTCCAAAAGCATCAAAGCAAACAAAAGCCAGAAACCATTCTTCATGTTCCTGACCTTTTTTTTTTTTCTTATTGAATATTCACATAAACAAAATCTGTATTGGGTGTGGTCGCCCACACGCAGCGGATTAAAAAAGGTGAAACATCTAATTCAAGACAAGTCGATAAAATATTGATAACCATAAATGAGGGTGGCTTTTGGAAAACCAAGTGCGCAGTTTTATCCGGCGGCGTCTACAGGTGGATGCATATCGAACAATCCAGAACATGTACATGCCTACCGCGTGTCCGGCTGGCAAGATACAAGTATACAGACATTCCCAAAGTACACTCAACCTCGACACTAGTACGTCATACATACTATTCGGCATACTCGTACGCTGGCCGATATGATCAGATAAGCAAATAAACAGAACGCTCTTACATCCTGTAATGACAGGAGAACACACAAAAGTCTTGCACAAAGCCCCACTCGCACCCGAACTCCAAGGACGTTCATCTTGATTCATTGCGTCGCAAAAAGTTTCCAGTGAACATGAATGGGAAAAGTGGATGGGAAAGCAAGTCTGACGTGAATTGAATTTTCTCTCTCCACCTTTCACTTTTAGCTTTAAGGCTCTACATTTGTTTCTCTTTCGAGAGAGTGAGAGAGTAGAGTTGGTTTTTGAAGAGCATAAGGCACCAGCACCCATCAAAATTGTTGGAAAATTTCATCATTTTTGAGAAGTGTTTTCGTTCTGTGAGTTTCGGTGGCAGTTTCGCTTGAAGTTTCCTTGAAAGTGCACAACGCTTTTCGGATTTCCACTTAAATTTTCAATTGAAATAAATGTTTAAGGTGTATGTGTACACCTTACTTGTGTGTGTGTTTTCTTAGAAGGAAATTGTGAAAAAAGAGAAGAGGAAAATGTTCTAAGCAAACTCCATGGAGGGTATTTGTTTACTGAATCGGAATTTCCGCTGAAATGTAAACGAGTGAGTTTGGTTTTGAATTAAAGTTAAATGAATAAAATAATATTTAAATTCGAAAAACGATTCTAACGAACGTAAATTGATTTAAGATTAGAGAGCTTCGTTTGAAGTGCGTAAGGATGTCCGGAGGCGCAATTGGGCACCTGGTTTGTAAATTCTAAATCCCTTTCTTCCCTTTCTTTTTTTATTTCATTTATCTGTTGATTTTCATAACTTCATCTTAGAATTTTAGCCAGTGTAGTTATCGGGCGCTATGAGCTAAGCGGGTAGGAAACCTTTGCTGTCAAATCAAAAATGATAAGACGCGATCTGTCAATTGGAAATTCGGTGGAAGTTCGTTGGAATACGCTGATTGTAAAAAACGAACTATCACTTTTCATACTTTAACAGCTGGGTGGCGAAGTTGGTAAAGCGCTTTCAATTGATTTGATAGGTCCCAGGATCGATTCCTAGAGTAGTGGTCTTGTTTTTCTAATCTGGCCCAGTCACCATTTGCCATTGGGATCAAGTTAATGGCACTATCACTGGTTTGGTCGACCAGTGAAAGTAGTCTGACTAATGGGTGGCGTTGTTGTAGTGGTTGTTCTATCGGCTTAGTTCCTAATTAGTGTTTTCAAAATAGCGGTCTGTGTAGATTGTGTGTAGATGGCTCTGCTGTGAAGGCATAATAAATTACAGCGTGGTGCTTAAGCTTGATCTTCCAAACTTTCAAAGTTCATAGATCATAACTTACTACTGTGTCTTAAAAATAAGGTGACATATGAATTTAAACTGCGCGCGTCGAAGGATTTGGAAATTTTTCTTTCTTTTTAGGTTGGTAGTACTGTCAGTGACATCATATATTCATAGTGTCAAAATATATTCATAGTGTTGAGATACGCGTCGTTTTGTGAGCTGCTAAAAGTGAGTTTTTCGTTTTTTGCGATGTCGAAATTTATTGAGCAAAAAATTTGCATTAAATTTTGTTTGCGGAATCAATTTTCTGCTGCGGATACGTTGAGGATGGTGCAGGAAGCCTTTGATGATGAGGCTATGTCTAAAAAAATGTTTACAAGTGGTTTAGTGATTTCCAAGCCGGCCGTGAACGTGTCGAAGACGAAGAGCGTTCTGGGCGACCATCAACCTCAACCGATGAAGCTCACGTCCAACAAATCAAAGATTTGGTGTTGAAAAACCATCGATTAACGACTAGAGACCTTGCTGATGAAGTTGGCTGATCGAAAGGCTCAGTCAATACCATTTTGAAGGATGCTTTGGGCCTCAAGCGCGTCAAATCTCGACTGGTACCGAAAACATTGAATTTTTTGGAAAAAAGGCGTCGCGTTGAAGTGTGTGAAACAATGCTTTCCGACTACCAGGATGTCATGAAACGCATTATAACTGGCGATGAGACTTGGATCTATGCTTACGACCCCGAAACAACCGATCAATCGAGCGAATATCGTGCCAAAGGAGAGCCGAGACCAAAAAAACCGCGCCAAAGTCGCTCAAAAATCAAGGTCATGTTGACTGTTTTCTTCGATTATCGTGGTGTTATGCTTTATGAATTCCTTCCAACCGGCCAAACAGTCAGCAAGGAATATTATTTGAACGTTATGCGTCGTTTTTCGCCTAAAACTCAACCCATATCGTTCCGCAACCACCGTATTCACCTGATCTGGCGCCGTGCGACTTCTGGCTGTTCAACAAGCTCAAAAGACCACTCCGGGGATACCGTTTTGATACGATAGAGGAGATTCAAGCCGCAGCGAAGACGGAACTGAAGGCCATCCCGGAAAGTGACTACAACCAGTGTTTCAAAGATTGGAAAATCCGTTGTCATAAGTGCATTGCATCGGGAGGGGATAACTTTGAAGGGGATGAAATTGATTTGGAAGAATAAATAAAGAATTTTCAAAATAAATACAATGTCACCTTATTTTTTGGACAGAGTAGTATGTCGAATAAAATCCTGCGAATTAGGTTAAAGCAAATAGGTCGATATCAAAATCCTTTCTTCCCGTTTCGGGCTCCACCCACGGAAGTGCGCTGAAACCAATTACACCTGAGTTTCTGAAACAACTACTCGCATTATAAGAGTCTTAATATCCTCTTGAAGAGCGAGCAAATAATTAAAAAATAAAAAAAAACTTAATAAGATAGTTCTGTCAAGTCCTGGTCATTAAACTAGTCAATTGTTCTCCAATTCAATTTCCGATTCCCCCGAATCGCTACTGCACCTTGACGCAAAAGAAACCCAAGCATTTCTTGCGCTCGGCTTACAAATTTGGACTGTTTTGAACACTTATTTTTGGGCTCGCAAACCAGGAAGGCAACATCGGAACCGATTTTTCAAGCGGATATGCACGTTTAACGTTTTTTTTTCAACTAGTGCTTAGTTCGTGAATGGTAACACTTAGCTCCTGTCTGATTTGACAGGTAATTAGTTTTATCATTCCGCTGAACGAATATGGTTGTGTATACGCTTGATCAACGCTGGGAAATATTTCGACATTACTTTGAAAATCATGGTAATGTTGCAGAATGTGTGCGAAAATTGCGTACGGATTTGGAAGAAGAGAAGCACCGTCAGCTCCGTATGTTCGTTATCTTGTGAAAAAAGTGTAAGAAACTGGCATCCTCATCGATAAACCAAATCGTGAAAAGCCAAAAACTGTGCGTATACCCGAGAATATTGCTGCTGTGGCAGAAAGTGTGCGTGAAGCGTCATCAACATCAATTCACCGTCGTTCTCAACAACTGAACATTTCGGAGACATCATTGAGATGAATTTTGCATAAAGACCTTGGTATGACGTCATACAAAGTCCAATTGGTTCAGGAGTTGAAGCCAACTGACCATCCAATGCGTTTTCGCTTCGCTAAGTAGGCCTGCGATCGAAGATGCCGATTTTGCCAAAAAAAAAACATCTTTTCAGATGAAGCTCATTTTGATGTTGGCGGGTATGTAAACAAGCAAAATTGTCGCATTTGGGGCACAGAAAACCCGAACGCATACATTGAAAAGCCGGTGCACCCAAAACGAGTCACTGTTTGGTGTGGATTTTGGTCCAGAGGCATAATTGGGCCATTTTTCGTCGAAAATGAGCTAGGAGTGGCCGTAACAGTCAATGGCGATCGTTATCGGGTCATGTTGAACGAATTTTTGTTCACAAAAATTGAAGAGGAGGATATTGGCAACATTTGGTTTCAACAAGACGGCGCTACGTGCCACACAGCCGAAGCTACACTCAATATTTTGCGCCCTGTTTTTGAAGATCGCATTATCAGCCGCAGAACTGATGTCGTTTGGCCACGTCGGAGCTGCGATTTGACACCGTTGGACTATTATTTGTGGGGTGCCCTCAAAGATAAGTGTTACGCCGACAAGCCAGAGACTATTGACGCTTTATATGACAATATTCGTGAAGCCATTGGTGAAATACAGCGGCACACAATCGATAATGTGCTTAAAAATTGGACCGATCGTGTAGGCTACTGCATGGCCAGCCGAGGCAGCCATTTGAATGAAATTATTTTCCATTATTAACCGGAAGGATTGTACTTTCAAATAAAAAAAGAAATTTGAGAAAATATTCAGCAGTTTGTTTTTATAGCATTTTCAAAAAAAAAGTTTTTTGGCGGACCCTTTATTTGTTCATGAATAAATCATGACACTCTGACAAGTGCCATCAAATTTTAAGACGCAATAATCGTATTTTTATTCGAGCTTTTTCTAACCCTATATAGTTCTATAATACTCGTTAGAAGCCTCCATAAGGCTTGCATAACCACCTTATAGAAGAACTTAACGAATCATCATCTGAAGCTTAAAACAAGATTTAAGATTCGATTAATTGTGTTCTTTTGGTCCTTCTCGAAGTTTTTCCGAAATCGGTATGTAGTGAGCTCCTTTGTGCCAACTTTTCTCTGCCTACCCGATTTTTTCGTTGTAGTCAGGATTCAGTACGCGAATTATTTCAAGAAATGAATTTGTAAATTGGCCGCATATTTAGCGTGAATACTCCTTTGGACTACTTTTTGTGGAGTATGTCACTCGACTGATGATTAACCAACTAATGTTGACGATTTAGAAGCTAGCATGCCTTCTGATTTCCAGAAACCTGTCGAGTTCCCTTGATTTGCAAGTTTAGTTGCATCAATTTCAAAAAAATTTACGTGTTTTTTAGTCACCCATTTTTAAGAATGCCGGTTTTTTCACTGTTCGGTTTTATTGATTCGGGAAGACCGAACCTTGAAAGCAGCTTTAGATGCCTTTTAAAGCCTTAATCAAATGACGTACGTTTTTTTTTTCAAATCAGTTTAATACTAAATGTGAATGACACCTTCGATTATTTTCAATGATTCAGATCTAGTCCGGTGTCAAGCTGATAAAAAAAAAACACAATCTAAAAAATTCAAAACACATTCAGCTGTTAACAGAATGTAAACAAACAAAAAAACAAGTCAAACCCGCCAGTAGTAAATTACTTAATCAACTCACGAATATGTATCTAAACACATCGTCATACGTGACCTGGGGCAATAAAATACACATTGCCTTTCAAGACTACCCACAGTAAGCTTCAAAACATCTGTGATTCTGTTTCTTGACAACTTTATTATTAGTCAGGCAGGGCTGAGTCTAGTAAACTTATCTCCACGAGTATCGGTTTCTTGTTAATAATAATTTCGAAAACCACAACTCAGCTCCGAACACTTGTCATCGCTGTTTAATGGAACCCTATTTATTACATTTGACGAGCAGCGTGATTGCAGCGAATCATGAGAATCTATTTCAATTGACATCAATTTATGAGCTGCAGTATAACAATTAGCGTTATGTAATGTGTAACGCTGCAAGGGGAACTATCATCTCAGTCAATTGTGGCTTAAATGGATGGCCATTAATAAATTCAAATTGCAGAAAAGCCAGACGAAATAAAACAACCAGCGCGGAGACATTGTTGGATTTTCTAGTTGAACGCACAGCAAAAGAATCTGCATAATAATGTCGTTTTGAGAACAAGGGAGGCTGGCCGCACACAATGAATTGTTAAACCGAAGACGGCTTGGGTCGTGTTTTTAGGGATAATTGTGGGAATTACTCAACTGTAATGTGGATTATGCAAAAGGATTTAAGCTATAAATGTTGAAATACTTTCGGGGGGTAACTTTGAGGCGAACTTGCGAGGATTATGAAATACTTTTTGGGGTTACATAGTTAGATGAAACCTTTTAAATGTTTAATAAAGGCTGGGCAATATGTTGATTTTTTCTTAAAAAGTTTTTTTTTCGACTTGTAAGACAATTATCGACAAAGTTCGAATGCACTGTAACCTACAGCAATTTAAGACCAATGTGCATCGGTACCTCCATTCTCTCCCTACTGCTTGTGCTGTGTAAACTCACTCTAAGGGTACACTCAAACGCCCAAGTCCAATGGTCATTAAAATTGGTTGACATCGATCTGTACCGCCTCCATTGTTTTCTGTGTAGAAAAATACGAAAGTAAGAGAAAAAAGGGCATTCAGGATGCATTGTCTTGTTTATGACTACTTGGAGATTTTCCAAGCCTTAAATGAGGCAATCTTGCAATTCCGGGGAAGTAACTTGAGTTCCCTTTGCGAAATTCTCAAAATAGTTCGGTTGTTGTTGAGTTGTTGAAGTCGCAATGAAGCTATCGAATTAGGACTCACACCTTCGGCAACAGCTGCAACATTCTCTGTTGCACCAGTTGCAGTTGGTCCAAGGTTTCAGCCGAATCATCTTTTTTGTTTTCACACTTTTTCGACTCTCGAGGAGGGGCGGCTGACAAATTTGTAGGCCAAGCATTTCCAAGATTATTGTTTTGCCGCAACGGAAATTCAAAAGGCTGATAGTTCGGCATCCAAGCTCATGGCTACTGTTTTTTTGGGACTGTGAAAGTATTCTATTGATAGACTACCCTCCTAAAAATAGTTCAATTAACAGAAACTAAAAGGATGCATTGTTGAGAAAAGTGCGCCAAACGGTTGTCAAAAAAGAAGAGGCAAATGATGAAAGGAGTCCTGTTTTTGCAGGCCGTGCGTGTCCTGGTAAAATTTGATTTGAAGAAATCAATCGCCTCCAGCGGTTTTTACTTTTTTTCGAATTCAATGAAGACTTGCGCGCGATGTTTTTCGATCGACGAAGAAATGAAAGTGGCGGCAGATCAGCATTTTGAAGACAAAGATGGCAATTATGTTTTCACTGGGCTAAAAACCTTTTATCACAAATGTTGAAAGTGCTTTGAAGTAGAGGGAAATTACAGGAAAAAAATATTTTGTATGCTTTTCCATCAGCATTTTTAACACCTTAAACACAAAATTATACGTCCATCCTCGTATTTTTCTGTCAATTTTTCGCTGTACAAGAACTGCCAATATCAAATTAATACTCAAAGAAACAGACTGTCCCTATGACTCATGATTCTTATCTTCAAAATTCATTCATGGTCTTTTGGTTAAATTTGTAAAAGCAATCGAAATATGAACTTTAGTTGAAACTGCGAAAACGAGGAGCTCAAGAAACCTTCAAGGAGTGATCTAAAAGTATCGAAAATTGGATATTTCTAGTGGTCGCATAGTTTTAGAAGAAAAAGCGAGAGTTTGTTCGTTGTTGGGAGTAAAAATAATATAAATACAACATCATTCTTCGAAACAACATTCATAAGAATTCGAAAAGTCAGAGTGATATTACAAAAATTAGACAAGCGAAGTCACAGCCGTCATCAAACATCTTTACTTGGAATAATTGTCTATAAAAGATATGTGAGGGTATATTGGGATTTTCTGTTAAAAATTGATTTTGTTTTTCTCCATTATCTCCCTCGACTTCAACACATTTGTTCCAACGTTTCTCCAACACCATTATTCATTCCTGGAGGTGAGAGTCTGGAAGGCTATGAAAATGTTCATCTCTCAACTTTTTTCTTGAATGCGGACCGTTTCTGAGAAACGAATTTCTTTAAATTCGGCAACAAATGGAAGTTTGAGCGTGCAAACCCCAAATCACGCTGATTTCTCATAACCAACGCACACTTGTGTACAAGTGCATTGTTCTGCTGAAAACAGATTTTTTCTTTTTTTGGCATCCGGCTGGTCAAGAATGTTTAAGTTTGAGTTCGCCTGAAATTGGTCTGCTGCTGGTTTAAGGTACTAAATTGACAGGTTTCCTTTCGCATCCCAAAACATGCATTTCCGGCAGATGCGATCGACTTCGTCTTCTTAAGAGCTGAGCTACTGGCTTCCGCCCACTGCTTCAATTGTTGTTTTTTTCTTCTGGCGAATAGTGGCGACCCATGTCATGTCTCATTCATCAACAAATCGGCCCGAAAAATCAGTCGGGTCCTTTATGAATAGGTCCAAAGAAATCGTTCGAGCATTCGATTTGGATTCGGAAAGAGCGGAGAGCTTTCGCATTCATAATGTTTTGTGAAAGATGTTTCGCACCCTTCCTTCAGATGTAGGTACGGTTTATGGCCAGACTTAACGTGGCTCAACTGCTTACATATTAAAGATTGACATAGAAGGAGCAGAGTTACCATAAACTTCTGTCCTGAATTTCCTCAGGCGATAATCCATCCAAAACGAAGAATTTTATAACCGCACGATATTCAAATTTTTACTGATTGGAATTGTACGCCGAGAACTTTTCATCTCACTCTCGTTTCAATTGTAATGATTTGCTCTCTTTTAAATACTTTTATTTTCCAGACATGAGCTGTTTAACGTTCCTTCTCATAGAACTTATTATAAAATAAATGAGTCCCTTATTCGCTATTAAATGTTATTTATTTAAATTTGTGATGAAGAGTTCTTTATCCAAAATGAGATCTTCGAATGTGTAATTTTTTACTGTCTCCAAACTAACCAACAGATTTCTCATTCATTGGTAAAATAAATATAAACTTAAACATGAAATTTTAACCGATTTTGCACTAATTTGGATTCCTGACTTCGGTCATTCCACAATCCTCGTAGAGGATTTCCCCTCACCTACAGCCTTAGACCATAGAGTTTCCAAGACTAATTTCCCCTTTTATTTCGGAACCGTGAGAGTTGGGATGGTGGTCTGCCGATACCAGACGACTCCATCACATCATTCAGGGATGGGTCAAAACTGGATCAGAAAGTAGGAAGTGGTATCTTTTCGATCAATCTTAACATAGACCTTTCCTTGCGCATTCCAGATCACTGAAGTGTATTTCCAGCCAAAATCAATGCCGCTAAGTGGCTGCTCTGTTAAAGCATTTCTGCAAGGGAAATTTTCATTTCCAGCGCCATCCAAGCTGCCATAAAGTCCCTCGCTGATCACATCTAAATTCGCCTATCGACCAACACGATATCACGCATTTTTTTGATGGTTTCGAATGTGGTTGCGGTTTTTGGCAGACCTACAGGTGGGTTATCTTTCATGGACGTTCGACCACGTTTTAATTCAGTTGCTTACTTTTTAACAATTGACATGGAAGGAGCCTTAACTTTTGTTATTTTTGGATTTTTGGAAGACATGTACAGCCAGGCAAGAGGTAAAAATTTATGACTGGAACTGATTTGAACGGTATTTCTGAGTCAGGCCGAGAACATTTAACCTTAATCTCGTACAGAACGACTTTTTACTTGTAGAAGCATGATGTACTCCGCTCCTCCACACTTTGTTACAATAAATTGCCTTCTAAAGCAAGGGTTTTAAATTGGCAAGAACATCCATAGGAGACGATCATCGTGAAGAAGTGATCGCCAGCCATTAAGTTGATGTCACAGGGATCTTATATAACAGCATTCAGAATATCCTTCATACCAAACTTCATTCCTGTATCTTGGGATGTCGAAGTAATTTTTATGGTATCTGGAAATAAGAGCCACTGTAAGAGCCTCTGACTATGATGACTAAATCAGAAGATTGCGCAAACTTGAGTTGGCTGAAACCACAGCTATAAGAAGCAAGCGACTTTCACCTCATTTCCCGGCTAGAAGCATTTATGAAGAGTCAAGATAAAGATTTGGTTTTCGAAAGGAATTCGAAAAACTTCAGGGGATGAAGTAATTGTTCCGCCAAAGTTTTTTCTTGTTCATAATTTGCTCGCTCTGAAGGGATTATGACTACCCTTATAAAAAATTTGGCACAGAGCAAGCAGAAGAATTTGGGGAAGAATTGTAAAAGTGTCCACTGGTTCAAACACTAGGGTTGAGTCGGGTTGCAGAATTTGATATCGATTTTTCATTCACTCAGTTCGCAGTATTTTTTAATATTTAGTGTAGCTTTTGTCTTTTGGAAAATTGTTTCACCACTTTGTTATTGGTGTTTTGCGTTCACTGAATGTACCCATGGATAGCGTAGCTAATTTGATCCCTAAGGCAAATGCCGATTGGATCAGCTTCGAAAACCCGATAAGGGTTCGTGTGTATGAAATTGTTTACGAGAATATCAAAATGAACTTTGCTAGCATTCGTGCAATCTTATCTTCCCAATATATGTTTAAAATATATGCCTTCCATCCGAACCTGTCACGAAGAAGTGAAAGCAAACGTATTACTGTCAACTCTCTGTGGACACCTAAATTTAGAAAGAACGCAATTTGGTTCTTTAGTTGAATCATGTGTAATAGGCTTAACTAGCTCAAAGAAAAATGCGAAAGTACACAAGTGTAACTACGACGTAAGATATACAAAAACGTGACGCCGCACTTTTGGTTGCCTTAAACTAATCCCCAACTCACATTGACATTCTAATGTTTTTCTGGGAACGAAAGACCCATGTCGCTTTAAAGTCAGAAGGAAATTCCTTTGATGAAATCAATCTTTGTTCCTTTGGAGTGGTCAATGTTGATTTAGAATTACGTTTTTTTTTTCAGAAAAGACGAAATACGATGCCAATTTAAGTCTACAATTTCTCTCATTCGAAGAAACGCCAGGGGACATGCTATTTTTCTCCATCGAAAAAATTATTTCATTTACACTCAGGCGTATACGTACTTTATTTTATCAATGCTTAAGATTTATTTTAATATTGTCATGAACATCGGCTTAAAGCAATTAAGAATTCTAAGGAAGATGTAATCAGTCCTGTTTTTACTGAACATGTGCTTGTAATTTGACTCCTGAAATGGATTCCATTTGAGTAATTGTCTTTCTTGATATCATAATTTAATTGGGCGTAAGTGGCAGACTTTAATGATTTTCTTGGAATCCAGAGTCATTATTTGCAAAAGCTTTGAGTGCTGTGACATTTGTTCACAATAAGGTTTACATATTGTGAACAAATGTCATAGCATTCATCCCTTTGGGAATTGAAGGGGTGTGGGTTGGAAGAGTGTATCATTCTGCGAATTTCGTTTGTTTTCATTTAAAAATTGTAGCAAACAAAGTCTGTCAGCTCTTAACCGGATGTACATGATTTCAAAAGAAAATCATTAAACGCATTCACATCTGTGATTTGTTAAAGAAACGTAACGAAAATGATCCATTTTTAAAACGATTGATAACTGGTGATGAAAAAAGGGTTGTTTACAAAAATGTCACTCGGAAAAGATCGTGGAACAAGCCAGGTGAACCAGCTCAAACAACATCAAAAGCCGATATTCATCAAAAGAAAGTTATGTTATGAGTTTGGTGGGATTACAAAGGAACTGTCTACTTTGAACTTTTACCAGCCAACCGTTTTCGCACCCAACCGAACGATCAATTAAGATGTCTACATTGAACAACTTACAAAATCGAACAATGCAGTTTAAGAAAAGCGACCCAAACTGACAAATTGAAAAGGTGTTGTATTCCATCATGACAATGCAAGGCCACACACATTTTGGGTCACTTGGCAAAAATTATTGGAGTTTGGTTGGGATGTTTTGGCAGATCCATCATATAGTCCTGACCTTGCTCCATCTGATTACTTATTATTTCGTTCTTTGCAAAACTCCTTAAATGGTAAACATTTCAATAATAATGATGATGTCAAATCGTACCTGGTTCACTTTGTTGCTGATAAAAACCAGAAGTTTATGATGCAGCTTGAAAGACGGCAAGTGGTCATTGCTCAAAATGGATAATACATTGTCAAATAAACAACTGATTAACAATTTTCATTATTTTATATATTATAGTAATTTTCTTCACGGTAAATATTCCTTAAATTACAAGGTTCTTTATGAATATTTTGTCTAAATCTGAAATTATTTTCCTTTGATGTGGATCCTGTTTAATTTTTAAATTTTCAAGTCACTTGTGCGACGAACTCTGGGCATTGCAACGTTTAGTTTCCCATGTCAAAATACTAGTTCTGGTAAATGAATAAATAATAATAAATGAATAAATAATCAAAAATAAATAAATTCTGAAATAGAAGGTTCGATATCCAGGTGGTGGCGCAATATTTGCACCCCACGAAGCGAATGCCTCTGTTCATCAAAGGCATTGCTCTTAATTTTCCCTTTTGATAATATTGTGTAAATTCACTTGTTTTTGGTCTGACAAAATTCAGAGATTCATTGAATAGACAACAACTATTTTTTATTTTTCATTGAAATATTCAATTAACTTTTAATGAACTGCCTTTACTTGTTGGACTGTATTGGACTTATTTTTTAAATTCAATTGCGTTTGGACTCAACTTCTATGGCATTTTGTGCTGAGGTCCAGCACCTCATAGTTCTGTAAATTTGTTGAGCCCTTTATCTCTCAATTTGCAATTCTATTGCGGTTGTTTTAAAACGATACACGCATGATGGTTAAAATTTAAAAATAAATTACAATACAAACGCACTTCTTAATGAGTCACTTTAAGAAAGTGACTGAAAAAATCTTTTCAAGAACTCTCCAATTGCGGCATCACTTATTTTTAGCCAACTACCTGCAATCTTCCATCACATAATACTATACATAAATCTCTGCCAAAAAAACTACCTGCTTTCAGGGTTTATGGGGTTTGGTCCTAAGTCGGACTTGCAAAATGTTGTTTTGGCCAAACTTTTCCACATGAGGTACATCAGATTGCTCTATATTTTAACTATCCTTTAGTAATTAAAATTATCTGGGGTTTCTTTCTTAATTTCCCTAAAAACAGCAGACACAGCAGTCTGGGCAACAAAATTTGGAGTATTTTCAAAGCATTTTTTTTTTTTACAACAACAGAGCTCCGATCTGTGAATTTGAAACATACGAATGAAGAAATAAGGAGGAAAACACTACGTTAGAGTATATATTCACCGCCTCCAGTTCGAAACTGTGATCAGTAATAATGACAAAATTTTGCCCAATTGATTCTGAACAGCAAACATTGGAAACTCTGATCAGGATATTTCTACCCAGTTAAACTGAACTTGCTTTAGCTACGATTTCGAAAAACGTTAGCATATTTTCGAATGTACAATTACGGCAGACATTTATGGACACAAATTCTGTAAAAAAAAAGACCTTATCTAGTACCCCGATCTTGACTTTGATGTTCCTTAGAAAAGTTACATTTCCTTGGGCCAAACGATCCTTTGGTTTCCTGTCAGTCACTGTCATCCATAATTTTCGAAGAAAATCCCACGATTAAATTTTATAATCTGGTGGCTGAAATCATGGGTTAATTAATCCTGCGATGGGCGGAGAATCGAACTTTTAAGCTTTCGCTGAATTTGCAGGATTTTACTCGACTAAGCTGATATGCTAAAGAGTTGTGTTCGTAACTTTGAATCATGGCGTTTTCAGGGTTCTTCGAATTCCGGGAAATCTTCATTCAAAACCTGCCTGCAACTAAGCAGTGATCAGAGTTGATTTTCGTTTTTTGAAACCGCTGGACATCCTTAATGCTTGATGAGTGTCCTTCGTGGATCGCAACGATATCATTTTTGTGCCGGTTTGTTGATCTAGAGAGCTTAAAGTCCGGGATGCTGATATGTGCTCACGAGCTTCTTCTACCAGTGAAATCGTTCAGTCTAAGTTATGAAGGCCTTTTCAGTACAATTGCTTTCCTTGAAAGCATCGTTATGTGGACAAATTCTGCCTTTACGTGGATTGATTTCATACGCTCGCTCGGCTTGAAGTGAAGACTATCTAACTGTCTGTCCCTGATCCACAAACGATATTTATCAAAGTTTGTCATTCTCATGTTTGCCCGCTCGAGTTTTTTTTTAAGCTGCCTGTGTTTATTCCCCATGCAGATCTGATGGTCGTAAAATTTTATTTCGTTTTCGTGGGTTGTCATACTAATCCAGGGTTTGTCGATCCATCTCGTTGCTTCGTTCGTTTAGTAAATGTAAACCTCCTACAGTCTGATTGATCGGATTATGTCGATTTGTTTACGTTTTCTAACGAGTACTTGCTGAAATAACATACTTCAGCCGATGCAGTCTACTAGAGCTGCTTATCCGTCAACCTGCAATTATTGTTCGTTGCAGTAACGTCCAAAGGCGAGATGGGAGAAAAGGTCCATGTACTAAGATACTAATACAGAGACTTGCATATACTCATTTCCAGCTCTCTATTTCAAAAAAACAATGTCTCGAAATAAACAAAATCGATTAAATCTGCGACTTGCCTCTAGTTCCACCCCAACTTTTCATAAACAAGGTCAAAAAAGGTGGCGTATCATTCAAAAGCAAGTCCATAAAAGACTTCAAATGAATTTCGCCCATAGAGCATGGCGCTTGGATCAATAAACGGAAATGTTTTTCTCAATTCGAATAAAATTGACTGCCTCAATTTAAAAAAAATTGTTATAACAATAAAGAAATAATAATTTTCTCAAGACATGTAGGGGTACAATTCTAAAATCAAATTGAAAAGGGAAATAGTAAAAATGTTTTCATAATTTCCAACGCTTAAGCATATTTGGAATTTCTTTGGAATTGAGAAGGCATCTGAATTTGATCGAAAAACGTGTTAATTTTTCGAGTAGCTTCAGGGAGTGGAATAGTGGAAGCCACCAGAGCTGCCGGCGATCAGATTACTGCTGAAAAATTCCAGGTTTCAAAATATTAAATTTGTTTAAAAACCATTATGACCAATTCTATTTATTTAAATATTTAATAAACATACCGACACCTTTTCAGTCTACGTATGCAGTACGTTAAATATAAACTAATTATTTATTTTTTCAACACATTTAAATACTTATACAAAAATATTGTCTTCTGTTTACTTTCAGATTCATCATATGTCGAATCCAACCAAATGCAACAAGCATCGTTGTCGAATAAATAATTGATAAACACCAAAAAAAAAAAGAAAAACAAACCAAAACCGAGAGATAAACATTCGTGTGTGAAATAAAAACAGAAAATAAAAAAATATATTCATTGCATGTCTGTGGGCAACCGCAAATGAATATATATTTTGCCAAGCAAAATCCACAAAAATCAAAATAAAAACGAACTCGAAGGCGAAGCCAAAACCATATCGACAACATCACGCGTCACTACAAGTGTGTAAAGCGGCCAAAAAAAGAGAAAAGACCCCAATAAAAGCTTCCCTCGCTTACGACACCTCATCGAGGAACATAATCTCGCAGTTTAAGCTTAAACACACATACAACTACGATTGAGTATAAATTCGAGGTCGCATAGTTACCTGTGTGCCATAAGCCAACAGCCAACAGCCAGCAGTAAACAGCAAACACCGAACACACCCCTTCCTTACAACCAATTACAATTACAGAAGCTCTCTCGTCTGTGTATTATGAAATATTACCTCTAGATACAAGTATCTACGAAACCAATAGAGAAAGCTTTTTTATTTTTTCTCAGCACAGTCTGAGAGTGAGCACTGTGCCACTGTGCAAGTAAGCTATTCAGCGTTGCAAGCACGAGATATATAAATATACACACGTACTTGCCTCTTGTAAACAATTCGGTCTCGTGCGCCGGCACCAGCATAAGTATCTATTACATTTTCCTTGTGTGTATTTGTTTTAATAACATACAATCACAGCGCATATCGTAAACTCATTTAAGCGAATAAAATTTTACTTTTGCTCTCGTTTGGCTTCGTTTTCAGAATGGAAATGCGCCTTATGTGAGTCGGTGGTCTAAAGTCTGTGTCAACTAAGCTGGGACCTACCCAAAACTAGAAACCGGCAAAAAAACAAACACAAAAAGTTCTTCAAATTTGAGTGTCACTATACCAAAAAAAATCATATTCAGCCAACTGTTGCAAGTGTGTGTGCCAGAGTGAAGTAGAAAAAAAAAAACAACTCCGTGAATCCAAATTAATAATTCTTAATGCAAACCAAAGTGTCACAAGTGTAAAGGCTTAAGGGAAAAGCCTAAAACTTAAAACAGTTAAAATCCAATTCACATGCTAAACTATCGTTTGGTGTCAACACATTTCTTAAAGCAGCCATAAATCAACTCAACGGACTATCTAACGCGAAACTCGTGTGCGACTTTTGTGTGCTAAATCTCTAAATAAAACAACAACAAAACGAAGATACTTTTAATATTTATTATAAAAACGAATTATTTAAATTTTTATGGAAAACCTCAGGTCTAATCCACAATAAATAGTTTAAACTATTCCCTACACCGTTAAGCAAAAAAAAAAATAATAATAAATTAATTAGCCGCCCAACTGGAGAGCATCAAAGAAGGGCATTGCCACACTTTACGTTAGACCGAAAACACTGAGTGTGTAAATTCAATTTCCATTCCGATTCTAGAAATTCTGTCACAACGTATTCGTTAAGAGTTTTTCGATTGTTCGGCGTAGATTATCAAAATTTAAGCAGCGAAAATGTGCAGAGATCGCGATATGAATTTGTCATAGATCAACGCAATCGACAGTATAAGGTTAAGAAAAAAATCAAACTTAAATAAAAGAATCAAGATTGGTGGACCTGAAGGACGACGAGAGTGAGAGAGTGTGTGGACGAAGACGAAGACGACGACGAAGCGACGAGAGAAAGAAAAGAGGAACACGAATAACAACGAGAATATCACGAAGAGTTTGTTTTTTTTTTTTTTTAAAAAGCGGGACGACACGAAGACGGTCATTTACGAGTGTGTCAGCAGCAGATAGCCAGTTAAAGGTAGAATTTATAAACATATATATATACTAACAAGGTCGGAAAGAGCCAAAACAACATCCATATTAAACTTGACGATTGACCTTAGCTGGCAACTGGCCAAGAGCTCGTAAAATTTGGTACCAAAATCTTGAAAAGGATTGGATTTGACTGGAGGTAGCGAGTACAATAAGTGCATTAAGTACAGTACGATAAGACGAAGGTCCTGCTTGAGAATTCAGAAAGATTCCCCGTAAAAAGAGCAAGAGAGAGCGAGAGAGAGAAAGAGATTGAGAGGGGCCCGGTTCGAAATCTCAAAACGTAACTTACAAGTCGCTTAAGAAGACACTTGTTTTCTTTTTTTCTTTTTTTTTCTTTTTGATTTTTTCGGTTTTTAAAATAGCGCATTTCGGAAAGTGAATATTTTGATTTTGGATTTTTTTTTTTTGGGAAAAAAGTATAGACTTTTGTTTTTACCGTAAAGTGCGCGAAAATATAAATTGATCAAAATTGAAGTCTTCGCAAGGAACATTTGGAAGTCCGTTAAGGCTTGCGTTGTAAGTATTCAAATTTTTTCACATCATATTTTTTGGTATCATATACAATTTTTAGGTGGTTGATCTGAAATTTAACATTGTTGGGAGTATTTTGGGTTGAATATTCTCGTTAAAAATCTTTCAATTATTTATAACTTCAGAATTTAAATACACTCAAAAGGAAAAACGAATTTGTCTTTTTCATCATCACTAAAATTCCAACGGAACATATCTTAAGCATCAAGCGTCACTTCGAAAAGTGTCAATAAGCAACGACCAATCAGTTGAAATTTGTTCCCAGAAAAGCTTCAGCAAGTTCGTTTTTTTTTTATCACAACAAGCGCAGTTGGTTATGCCCCAACTTTTCAATTAGATCAATTGATAGGTCCCATAGAATCATATACTTTATAAGTTTTGAATTTTTACCTAGTTTTCGAGCAAGATCCAGTCACCAATTTCTCTTCGATTATTACTCTTTGACTTCTCATGCTTGGCCTTAAGTTTGTGTCAGAGCAATTATCTAATAAAAAAAATAGACACCACTTGCTGGAAAAAATACTGCGAACTAAGCGAATGCAAAAAGATCAATATAAAATTCTTCGTCCCTATATGAACACCACACATGGGGTTATCGTTATCGGAATACATTTGATTTTCCCTCAATTCTTCCGGTTTTGAGAGCGAGAAAATGATATAAAAACAAAGGTCTACTTGTCTCCCGAACCGTTCTGTTTGGAAAATCGAATCGAAATGTGGACAGATGCCTTGGGAGCTGGTTTGACAAATATCTTTAATACCTATTTGGTGCGCAACTAAGTCTTCTTTGTTTTTATGTAACTTTATTGTTATATTTGCAAAGTATTAACCATCGCAAGCTATTTTGTTGACAGAGCTTGAATACCGTTAAAGTTCAAGTGTTCATCTTTCGAGGTTATTCATGAATCAAGCTATTTTTTGATATCTTTAATCAGCGGAGCTACATGATGTGCCATCGAACAGAACAAGTAATAATTAGACGGCGCAATATCTGGAAAATATTGCGACAGGGATAGGATTTCCCATTTGAGCGTTTCCAGGTTATAATGGGCCTGGCAACGTGCTGCCGAGCTGTAGAATCTGTAGGATCTGCAGAATCACTTTTACGTGTCTCTGCTCGTATTTTGGCCGTTTTTTGCGCAGTGTTCGGTTTAAATGCAGGGATGGTTTCGTTGGGTTTCCATAGTTCATACACATCGTGAATATTCGGTCGAGTCGACCAAGAAGAAGCATGACCGAGCAGTCCCCATGACTTCTCTTTGGGTTTCTGTAATGAATCCATTTTTTATCACCCGTCACGATGCGCTGAAGAAAACCCTTCCTTTTTTGCCGATGGAGCAGTTGTTCATAGGTGAAAAAGCGACGCTCAACGTCGCATGGTTTGAATTGCTTAAATCATTCCCAACGAATGCGACGAACAGCGAGAATTTTAAAGAAGTCGCTCTAGCCGGACCCAAAGCCCTTTTTGTCATGAAACGTTGCCCGTCTTAAAAAAAAAAACTCCAATTCTTTGAAACGATTGATTATTTTTTATTTTTATTGTGATTTCATTTAAATTACTGCCTTACCATCTACGGCCTAGCTTGACGAATTCTGTACTTGAGTGCCACTTAAATGGCACCCTCCAGTTTATTCAATAAGAATCAAACAGATTGCAAACTCGACGCCTCAGTGAAGGTCTTCCAAGGCCCTTATCAACCCTGTGGTAACTTAACCTTATTCCGTGCTGTTCAACTTGATACTGCTCCGACTTGAACCGCGATAGAATACGGCTTTAGTGGTCGCTACAGAGACGTCCCTCTATTCAGATTCTATCGACCTTGGTTGGTTAGTAAGTATGGGTGTCCTTAAACCACATTGGGTCCATTGTTCCCATAGTCGAGATGTACCTATGGAAAGAAAGCAGAAGCCGTCTGCGGTCAGTATTAACCAGGTCAATGCTGACAAAAGTTCTCAATCTTACAGTGGCTAGTGCGGGACATTTGCAGATTCTTTTTCTTCGACGTCCCTGCAGCTCCTGCAAAAGTCATAATGTGGTATACCGAGTCGCTCCGTATGAATGCCTATGGTGCAATGGCCTGTTATTCTGCTTGAGACGATGAATATATACTTTCGATTAAAGTTAGTGAGATCTCTAGATCTATGAGCGTCAATGACTGGTTACAAGAGCCTTGCTATTGCGCATGTTCCAGTTTGATTCCAGCGTCTGTCAGACGCGACTATTCCGACTATTTCCGAGTCAATAGTTTTGTGGAGAGCCTCTATGGGCCTTATTCAGAGTAGAATGGCGGTACTGCTCATCATTTTTTTATATCTTTTTTAGACAGGCAACAAAATTGGACGCAAAACTACTCCAAAGGAAGACAGGCTGATTTGTCAGACAATTAGAGACAAACATTTTCATGTCTTCAGAAATTAGGGAGAAAAGGTCTTAGGTCTTAGCATTCTTCGTTGGAACCAAAAAGTTTCAGAATTTTTTAAATAAATTTATTGTCCCCAGCACGTGGTCCAATCCGCTCGATAATTTTTTTAAACCAAATCCACAAGTAGATTTCCCACAAATCGGACCCGCAAACGTCTCATAACTCAGAAAAACGAAACTTTCATGATTGTTTAAACTTGCGGCATGAATTCATGATGTACAAGTCCGTTGTTACCCAGGAAAACTTTGTTCATCGGACTTTTTATCGGTCTTCGGTTATTCAAAGTAAGCCATTTACTCGGCTGGTTCCTCAATTGATATTCGTATTCATTTTTAACACATCTCGTCTTGACGCAGTGCTTCCTTTCCTGATGGCGGTTCACCAACCTTGATGGACCAACAACGACTTTTGAATTATTGACCTCTTCAACATTTCCATACAAATTCTTTGACTTTTTTTTTTAACTTGTCCACACGGGAAGTCCAATTTAAAGTCTCTTTTACGAGCATATTGGCTAGTAACTGGCTTAAAGCAAGTGTAATGTCGTCTTCCAAGACTGCATTGACGCGGGCTTATCGGCATAGACGTGTGTTGCTGAAATCACATGTCGACTTGGCTCTCACGGTCTACTCTGACGAAAATATGTCTGTAAACATACCCATTTAACCAGAAATGAGCTTTGTCGCTAAAGAGGATTTATGTGGCATACTCACTTCCAATGTTATTCCCAAAATAAACGCATTTCTTAATCTGCACGAATATCCAAACATTAAGTTGGAATATTTTCAAATCCAATATCTCGGAATCAAAAGAATACGATCTGTTTTCAATGCCAAATACGATATGAGTACATTCATCACCACCGGTATGTGAATCACATTACAAGAATTTCATTGCAAAACTTAATTTCCTTTAAAACATGTGCTGGATTCCTGGATAAGTGTTGTTCCCTCTTGGTTATGTCTCTCATTGCATAGCTCATAATCCATGATATTTGAGTCCAAACACAATTGAAAGTTATACGATACTTTGAGTTCTCAGTGGTCGTATATTTCCAGAATTTTTCTCATAAATTCTGATAAGGGATGTATTCATGTTAGGTTATCAGAATTATGTTTTCCCACAAAGTACAATAGTTTTTTTTTTTGCTCCATTAGTGGCGGTCGATACCGGTCTGTAAAGAAATAAGATGAAAGAACTAGGAACACAACATTACTTAACATTCTCGCCAAAAAGTTCTGAAAGTTTTCTTTCACGTTGGGTTAAGTGATGTGTCGATGCATAAAATGTCTGAAGGCGTAGAGTGTCGAGAGCTATGGAGAATCAAGAACAAAAAAATCAGTGCACTAAAGTGATGAGCCTCGGCAGACTTCATTTGTGAGTACTGGATTTCCACCAATAGATCATTGGGTTCCAGAAAAGGTAACTTAAAAACGGAACGAATTAAGGAATCCAGTCTCCTACATTTTGGTGTACATTCTATCGAGCAGTGTTTCTTGGATTTCTCAAAGACATTTGACTTAGCTAATCATACAGTTTTGAAACATATATATTGATAATTAAATGGCAGACAACAGCGTTTGGTCGCTGGAACAAACCGATCACAGTGATACAGTGCGTGGTACCACAGGGATCGCTTCTTGGACCTGTCCTCTTCACAATGAGCTGCCTAAAATAATTGAAAAAATGTCTTGTACCCATGTATGCCGACGATGGGTAGCTGCTCATAGCATGTCTAAAAGTGAAAAAATTAACCGTTAAGGACAAAAGTGCTTCCGATTACTTGAAAACTTTTAGACGTTTTTGACGTTCCATAAGTCACTCATAGCCTCTTTGGTCTTCACAGCTCTTCGTACCAAGAAATACTCACCGGAATCTTTATACTGACTCGGATTTGAATGTGATACAGGCTTGTTGCCCAAGACCAAGAGAAAACTCAACGTGGTCTTTAACAGTATTCCAAGTTGGAAATCAATTCCTCGTAGCTTAAACTCACAGCAATTGTTTCAGTTTTTACAGCACTTTGGCAGCGATTCAGCGATTTCTAGCGAGTTTGCTGCACTGTCTGATCCCATATTGAAAATTGTCGATCGAGTCGATCAGAAAATGATGAATTTGCAAGCATTGAAACAGAAGATTGCACCCGGGTTGGATGAAGGTTTTATAAAGTATACCCCCTCGAAAATAAAGGACCCACAACATTGACGTATGAGAGGGGAATGACACAAACACAATAGGCTGATACTAGATTGAGGAAGTTAAGAACTCGGTCTACCTTGGATCCGTGACTTATGTCAGCTACTGTTTTTTTTTTTTTTTTTTTTTTTTTGAAAAGGAAACAACAGCGAACAACATTACTGGCGATGCGCAAGACTCTTATGCTCCTTATTAAGTGTTGTTGACAGTTTTCAGAGAAAAAATCTTCTTGTAATATTTAAACCTCGTAGCACGATTCCAAGCTCATCAACGCAGATGGCTACGACACCAGAGGGACAATGCAAAAAAGCAGGAACTCACGTTCGATAGGGACACACTTGTGGAAAGGAATATCAGTCAGCTAAGGGAACGCAATTGGAGTGGAGATAGTGCCACCGAAGCGCCTTCTCTCTTCGCTGCCAAACTAACTAGAACTGGATCTGTTCAATTTTTCTATTCAGTTTTTAAAAGAGCTCGACTCCAAAACATTCGTCTAGTAAGATAGGCATTTTCTTTTAATCTCCTCTTTTATGGTACGAATTTCAGTCCCATTGGCTTCCCATGCGGGAGCTCTTGTAATCGTCCGATTCTCAGAATTTAAAATTTTGGCATATTTCCACGTTTTGAGAACTCAGGAGTCAGATTTCATTGTTTTTAGAAGAATGTTTATGTGTGTGTGTTCACGTACGTTCGTGTGTATTCTTTCGTCTCGCATATCTTTGGTTTTGGTTAAATTTGAGTCGGCGGTTTTAATTGAATAATAATAAAACTGTTAAAAAAGTGACAATTTCACTTGTTTTATAAAAATCAAATTAGATTTCTTATGAAAAGAGTACAAAATCAATTTAACTTTAAGCGTCTTATAAGATATAAACTAATGTTTGTTGTCATAAAATCAGCTTTGGAGCATCTTTACTTCGATTTTCAACTCATGTGTATTAGAAGGCTTTCAAAAAGTGTGTTGATATCCGCTGAACTTCGTTTTGAATTTGTAATAAAGGTTTTAGTATTGCTACTTAAACTTAAAGGCCTGCTTTATGTTTTTGGAAACTTTTAACCAAAGCCAGGTCTATGAGTCCACTGATTTTATAAACGAACTTTCAAGATAGATAAATGGATAGCAAGTCATCCCTTTCAAAGTTGAACCCTTCCTTTAACACAAAAGCTAGACATTCCACATCTCGAGTGGGGCTAAGTCAAAACTTTCATGGAAATGGAGTGTTCTAAATTGATTCCTCTCTTTATAATGAAGAAGAGGGGTTGACAAAAGTAACCTAATACTTTTTACGGACTTCGGAAGAGTCTAGGATAACCCTTAACTGCATTTATACAATGAAAAACGAAGCAAGGAAGTTCATCAATCTGAAATTAATCTTCAATTTTCAGAGACGTCAAATCGCACGTTATATAAATCGTTATTTAAATCGTTATGATTGAAGATGAAGTCAATTTGCTTTAGCTATTTAGCAGTATCAAAGTGAAAGGAGCAAAGTATAATATGGAAGTCTTGAAAGCAGACAATTCACTTAAGCTTTCAGTTCTTAATCCATTAATAAAACACCAAATTAGAACACGTTCTTCGGGTAGAAATAAGATCATACCTTATCCAACCGAACAGTTTAAATCAAAAAGGAAGTTTATGCTGTCGGCAGGGCAGATCATACAAACCATTTTTTTATATAAGGATTTCTTAAAAGAGTCTTTGATTTGTTATAAGAAGTTGATCCAAGGTCAAAAGGGGATAAAAAAAGACACAGCCTATAAAAAGAATCTTCCACATGAAATCTTCACTTTTGATTGCTGTAAATATTGTCAAATCACAGTTTAGTTGTCAAACATACTTGACAATCAATACGATTTCTATTTTAAACCTCGAAGAACGTGTAGAATAAAATCACTTTCTTTGATGTTATTTTTAAGTTTATATTTATTGTAAATAAAATGTGAACGTGACAAATCGTACGTTACGCCCACTCGAAGTCCCCTCAGATTGCTCACTCAAAACAGCTGTGTTTATTTTGATACGTTATCACAATATTAATTAAATGTGGAGAATCTGCCACAATAAGCAAGATAATCTTTGCTAAAAACTAGACGCGTCTTTTTTATGAGTATTATTTTTATTGTTTGCGATTATATTGGCAGTAGCTGTTGAAGGAATCAAATCACGCAAGATACCCGATACTTTATTAGCTGAGGAAGTGAAGTTTACAATCGGCGCTGTGTCGAGCCATTCCAAGGTTCTGCAATCAACTTTGGCATTGTTGAAGAATTATATTATTTTTTTTCTACAAGTGTATGATGTATTCCATTGGGAAAAAGTCTGGTATTTTATTTAAACTTTATTTTTAGACCGCTTATCGCATTGTGTGCAAAAAAAAAAAAACGCGCGACTTATTCTCGGGCGTCGTTTGTTTACATTTTTGCATGAATTTTGGCCACCAGTGAAGTAAAATTTCGTATTATTTTTGCTTCACTGTCAAGGTGAAAAAAACCTTCTTAAGAAGTAATAAAACACTTTGAATAAATGGTTTATTAGAGGTCTATCAGTATTTTTTTCAGATCCCAGATCTCAGAAAATCTTAGACGACTCTCGTAACATAACGATTTAAACTAAGTTCTTTGGCGTTAGAATTTTCGAAGGCTAACTATTGGCGAATATCGAGTTCTGAAGTATGGTTTAACTACTGGGTTAATCTTTGATTCGGGTCCAGTCATCATTTGCCATTGGTCCAGTCACCATTTGCCATTGGTATCAAATAAGTGGGTCTAAACTTAAGTCTTCGAGACCATCTTGTGGTGACTAATTTTATGGCTTGTCCTTCTCGATTTTTTTTTTCAAATTATTGGTTGGTGAAGATGCCCTATCTTTGGCTATAAATCAAAGTGTTGACGAAATCTTCCAAAGCACAGAAAATTTTACTTGCAGGTTAATGAACCAATGGTGAATAAAATGCTGTGAATTGTGTGAATGCAAATAAGTCGATATCAAGTTCTCCGGACTCCTTTCATGGAGTAATTGAAACTGAGATACACCTGAGTTTCAACCCACCTGCTCGTTCTAGATAAGTCATAAGGGTAGTCATCATAATCTCTTGATAGGGGTTTTATTCAATCGAATATTTATTTTAATTTTCTAATGGGGGAATTAAATCAGATTGTTAATTTATTGGACAAGTTCTTTTGAAGTGCGGACATTCCGAATGTCTGGGAGGGAGTCTCTACACTACAGTTGGACCTCTGGCGCTCACATATTATTCAAAGTTTTGGAAAATGCAATATTTGAAAAATATTTCAACTGACATGAAGATGCTCGGTTTTACAGTTTGACCGAATAAAACGAATAAAACGCTTGTTGAAGGAAGTGATCCAATGAACCCTTTCGAAAAAGCAAGCGCCGTTACAATGCCACAGCTCGAAAGAGGTTAAACCAGCATTTGATTAGTGTTGAAACGAACCTGGGCCAAACGAGTGAACTTCATGAGTAGACCAGTAGGAATACAGTGAAGTTTGAGGATTAAGAATCTTCAAGATCGGATTTTAACTTCTCCTTAAAGGTAGAAGAAAAAGATCACTTGGAGATGCTGTGTTATCAAGACAGTGCTAATTTTGAAAACAAATTTTGGTCGAAATAATGCACCACTACGATTTGTGATTACTGAGACTGGTTTGCTGATTGAGAAGCCTCAACCCCTGAGTCAATGTGCCAAAAAAACTATCCAACAGTCATATTACCATGCACTTAGTTGGTTTTTCCTGTAATCGATGATTTTGTTGATGTTTGTTGGTCACCACGGACCTGTGATTTGACGCCGATGCTCTATATTTTGTGGTTTGCCATTAAATATTGATGCTATGCGAACAATCCATGGTTGACGTGTGCCCTTTGGAACGATATTGGTCAAGCATATGGATATTTAATTGAATAACACCCGAAACCGTCGAGGGGATAGGCCTATGCCAAGCCAGACTAGGTAGTCATTTAATTGAAACCAGTCTTTTTATAAACAAACAAACCAATGGCCCACCCTTTAATACAAATATAAGGGAAAATCAATAGCAATGAATAGCTAAGGCGACCAATTTTTACACCGATTTAGAGTAACAATTAATTTTCATATAAGACTTCAAGTCCTCTACTCCTTAATAGCACAAGTATGTCTAGAAATGAAGGCCAACTCAAAATGATTCATCAACGTTCTCAAAAGATTTATTGGTTCTCATTTCTTTTGGAAAATGAAGGTTGCTGAAATATTGCAGCTTCCAAAAACCATCACTTTTGGCCAATGTCAGATTCGACCGATATTTTATCAGTACTCCGTAGAATTCAATCAAGTGACATAAAATAACAGATTTCAAAAGTCTTATTTGGGAATCAAAATAGAACTACTAAAGCCTGCAACTTTTGGTCTTATCTTATCTGAGGAGTACAGACAACATTCTGCATTGTAATCGTGTCACAAGGCAAAATTGGCCCCATTCCGATTTCGACCAATCCATCATTTAAAAAATGACACCAGTCAATTTAAAAAAAAAAACATTCATTCCTTCGATAAAAAATTGTTATCCTTGTGATTCTTATTTTCAGTTGACGTCTTTTCAATTTTAAGTATTTACTCGTTGGTGAATGACGTTGAATGGTGCACGCTGTACGAGCTCGATTAATCTTTGTCTTATTGACGCTTTTATAATTTGGAACAAGTATGTTTTTTCGACAAAATTGTTGTAATTACGAACTTCAGTAAGCTACAGGAAATAGCTTTGGATTTAAAGATTTATGTTATGTTAGCCTGATTAAAGTAAGGAAATGTGTAGGAGTTTAATGGAAACACACGAGGCAATAAATCACTTTTCTGGCTTCGAAAATAGAACGAAAATTGCTTCGGCTACTTATCGTGGCTAGGAAAACTACTGTGGATTATTAGTGTCCTAATTGCATTGTGTAGGAGTATGATGGCTCATTAATTGCATGATTATCGTTCGAATTTCCAACAACTGACATCAAGTTGGGTTGGGCTTGAATCCCAAATATTTTGAATGATGTTTTCGAACCTACGAAAGGAGTTAAAGACATTTGTGCGGTTCGATTTCGAATCATTTTTTTTTGTCTAACGTTTCCCTCATTGTTCAGTTGTGACGTTTTTTTGTTATCTTAAATAGCTTTAGACGTTTGAAGGTGGCATTAATGTTTACAATCCAGGATCATAGGGGCAGTATCATCGTGGGCATATTCTAATGGCCCCATCAAGCACAAGGCTCTTAAGACTAACAAAAAAGAGAGCTTTATAAAAAACGGTTTGAGGAGGAGGAGTAACATTTATCGGTGTGTAGAGGGAGTTTTTTGAAAGAGATTTTAGAGAAATGGAAATCAAGGGAACTATAAGCTTAAAGCATCATTCTTCTCAAAGGCTCATAGAAGTCGTAGTTTGTTTGGCGGAGAGAGGTTTTCTTTTGTCCGGGATGAACAACCGAGTCAATTAGCTTTTGAGTTAATGATGATCGATTGGTGTATATTTTTTTTTTTTTCAAAACTATCATATCATCGGCTTTTATGAATAAGCCAGAAACTTCAAAAATACGCAATCAACGTCATTTAAGGAAAGAATAAATATAATGGGTCCGAAATGGCTCTTTTGGGGAACACCAGAAATGGGGACATTTCGGATCTGTAAAAAAAAGAGCTTGATACTGGCGATTTTCTTAGTAAGATTGTAACCAATTAATGACCAATAATTTTATAAGTACGCGGCGGATACTAGATCTGCTTAGATTTGATGAGACACTGTCAAGTTATTTCCACATAAGCTCTTAAATATTGAGATCGGGTGATTGGTTCGGTTTTTTTTTATTTTTTATTTATCTTTAATTCTTTTCATATCAAGAGACAAGAATGATAATAATGACACATCCATGAGACAACCAACGCCGTGCTTGACTGTTGGGACTTTTCGGCTAGGAAGCACATTCTCTTCAAGAGACTGCCAAACATAAGCACTCAGTTTTTGTCCATTCACCTAAAATTTTGCTTCGTTCTCGCTGCTCTTTTTCCTAATTGAGCTTCTTGACTTTGATTTGAGGTCGTGAAAAATGTTTTCGTGCTGCTGTTATGCTAAGCGCATTTCGGCCTTAGTCTTAAACAGATTTCTGAAGCTGTAAGCCGTAGGTCTCCTTCTCCCTTATTAATTTTAAATTCTGGTCCGACTGTTTTGATGTGAATTTATCTTAAGACTCGATGATCGTTTCAAGAGATGTTTGGTATCGTTAAATGTCGAGCTTAAGATTAAAACATTATTTGCCATGTTCTATTACTGCATTATATCTTCCCTAGTCTGGAAGCTGGAAGATTGGCAAACAGCTTTGCAAACTGTAATCGTCCAATCCAAGTTCAAGATGAAGAGAGTGGATCCAACACAGAACCTGTGCCCAAGTCGGTTTTCTCTGAGCAATGCTCGGTGATCGTTTTGCCTGTTGATGGCCTATCGGAGCGTGTACTCTCCACTGCTGAGCGGCCAACTTGGAAGTGGTTTTATCATTCCTTTACCTATTTCGTGCCCATTGCTTCGTCCCCAAACACTTGTTTTATTTTGTTTTAGACAAAATTTGGTGCTGTATTGTACGCATACGCGCTCCCGGTATGCGTAGATACTAAAAGTCTTCCAATTCCCGCACCTCAAGTACCGCTATAGAAATTACGATCCACGATCCGGTTTTGGACTTCATTCGAGTGTGAGATTCGAATACTGTGGCACGTTATACCCATCCCTTGCCTTACAAGAATTTAGTGTCCAATGTGTCGATGGCTAAGTGGTAAGCAAGTATGAATGAGTGCTTAGCGTGGGGTCTCGCGTTCAGATCCGACAAAAAAAAGGTTCTGGATTATTGTTTTACAATGAGTGGTTTGCAATCGAGTAAAAGAGAGTAAAAGAGTTAAACAGCCTTAAGCGGGAGGTCAAACCACCTCTGAGAATATAACTCTCGCACACAAATGTTTAAGCTTGGTCCTGGCTCAAAAATAATCTGTTGCACCATAAATTTGTTTTTATTTGCGCTGATCTACGTGATTGAAACGGTCTTAATCGGTTATGAAAGAGGGAAAGGCACTCTTCGTGTGTGACATTATGCTCTTCAATAAATGACAATATCTTATGTAACAAAGAAAGGTTGCTGGTAATATAGACCAGAATAAACCGACAAGAGCCATCAGTAAAGTGACAAGGATACGAGATTGATACTGGCATTTGCATATGATATTATCTCAGTTCCTTAAATAGAACACAAACAAGGTATAATGCGTTAAAGATAAATTAAGATGACATACAGTCGAAGCATTATCAGTACAATTTTATGACTCACAAGGAACAACGAGTCACTGGGGAAACTCCGAACAAACAAGGAAATGACTGTTTAGGAACGTCAGTTAAAAAAATATCATGACACTCCGGCATGCGGTAAGTCAACGCCACCTTAAAAAATCATTGATTTAAAATGCCTAAGAGAAGATGGAGTTATATGAGACATTTTATATTTGAGATTAAGTAAACATTAATTTACATCTTGCGGCAACAATGATTATTCATCTGGTGGTGTTGCCGTTTACATAAAAGGAAGACCACCATTGACATTTCCTGCATAGACCATGTACTCGTACGATTTTATAGTCGGTTCGCATTTGACTGACCATTTTATGAAGTGCTTGAGCTTTAAGAATGTTTTTCAAGTGAGACAAATAAATCGTCCTTCTTGATTCTTCTCTCGAAAAAACTGACTTCACAACACTCAACAATTTGCTTGGTTTTGAATGTTGGAAGAATACGTTTAATGAAAGTTACTCTTTCGAGGCATATTTTTGATTCAGCGCAGCTTTAAATAAGCATGTTGAACGATCCTCTCGTAAGTGATTAAAAATAAAATCCAATTTCAAAAAAGATTTAAATTTTAAGCTCGCGATACCTGCAGTCTTACTTAGTTAACTGAAAAAGAAAAATGAGATCTACAAGAATAAAAGAAAATGACCTTATAATGCTAGTATTAAGTGCATTCGTAAAGTTTAAGGCGAACCAAAAAAGAAAAAAAAAACTTGTTAAGGAAATTTATTAATCTATACCTCAGGAATCCTATAGATATGGCTGCCAGATTCAACAAATTTTGATTGATTGATTTGACGATTTCTAATCAGTACTAAAGAAACTCAGTGCAGCTGTTTGACGAGTCATTTTTTAACCCTCCCAAAGTTCTTTTTTGAGTCAATAACATTTGAATTACACAAAATCATAATATTCCTGGAAAATTCCAATTCTTCCACATATGATTGCTCTTCTATTAATTTCGTTAAGAGAATTTCTTTAAATATTTGCCATGTTTTATGCCACCCTTATAACAAAACTGCTTCGTGTGGTATTTTTCATTAAATTTTAAAGCTAGCTGAAGTGATACGTTTATTCGAAAAAGGTTGATAGCACATATTTGAATAACAAACGAGCAATCTTTTTTCCGGCTTCCTAGAAAAAATCAAATTCTTCAATAAATGTCGGTTTGAATTTCAGTCTCAGTTGTCAAATGACAAGAGAGCACCTCTTTGAATTTTGGTCAAATATAAATGGTATTGATGGTTTGAATAATGAATAAAGAATTTGAGTCTAACTGCTGCTGCTTTTGTCAACATTAGAAAAGCGTTTGATACTGTCGAGAACAAGATTCTATTTGATAAATTATTTAATTTCGGTTTGAAGGACTCTAGACATAAAAAGATCTGCTCTTATTTATCGTTTAGAAAGATAGACACTTTTGTTCTGTAAATAATATAACCTCAGGGGTTCCTCAAGGTTCTTTGTTGGGACTAATCGTATTTTTAAAATTTATTAATTAGCTTTTTTGCAAAAAAAAAATGTAAAAAAGTAAATGGCTTTGTTGATGGTTGGGCTTGTAACACCAGCTCAGCTTTGAATCTTTCTGCTGACATAAATCACGACTTGGAAGTCACTAGCCTTTGGTCCGAGATGCATAAAATGGTATTGAGAGATCAAATCAAACTCATGCTTTGATTATGGCTCATTTTACTTTCGTTGTGCAAACTTCAATGAAATTGTAAAGAAATTTGTATGTCAACAAAAAACTCACAAACATTTTTGAGCATCGCCCTTATTCTGCCACGACTTCCAGTTATTGTGTCAAAATCAATATTTATGTATTAATGCAATTCAATGTAAGAATGTGTCCAAATTTCAGATTTCAGATGATCTAAGGAGACTCCTCTTACATCGGACTTATTTTCGGAGATCCCGTAGTATGTCGAAATAATCTGCAATTGTCATGAGTACATGCTGACCAAGATAGAAAGACGTTCGCAGAAATGCCGCATTTTTTGTGACATCTTATCTGGATTGATCCTGACATCAGGATACTGTACAATAACCAAGAAATATGCTATTTTGATCTGTCTATGTTTAGCCTTGTGACTTCGTCCAGAAATAGTATCATTTGGAATTTGAATTCTTCTAAAATTAAACTCTCAACAGCTAAGCTAATGGTGGACTACCAGGTCCTTGGACTATCTTTTCCCGACATCAGTTTACTGCTGATCTACATACAAATAATCACGAATGACGTTTTTCTACCTTGACGTCTGGTTAATAATTAACCTGATGTCTTGAATAATTTGCTTTGTATTATAAAAAAATATTTTGACCTTTGCGTTTTAAGACCGGATAAAGAGATGCGCTGTCATGTGATTTCTTCAACAACATCTTTTCAAGTCTTTCCAACTTGGCAGACTCATAGGCTTATCGTGGCCTCATTGAAGCCTTAACCGCAAGTGGAGAAGAGAGCAGAGCTATTGGTCTTCTAAGTTAGGATACAAAAGAAAAGGTTTCGACAAAAAATCAATGCGTCGAAAACCAGCTGGGGCTAAACAAGACCTGACAGCGTCAGAATATGATTTTATAAGTCCATAGTACATACTATTTTCGAATCAAGAACCCAGATTTGTTGTACGCTAGAAGAGCTATGCCCGCCTTCGACGTATGCTGCTGTCGATGCAAAGTTTCCAGCTATGGATCCAGAATGACACCGAGATAACTTGCACGAGTAGAAAGCGGTTGATTTATGAACCATATCTGAATTTTTCACATCATAAAAGAGGTGAAATAAAAGAACCTTGTGGCGTTCCTGAAGGTTATCATCTGATAAATGTGGATCACCCTTATTTTGACATGATTCGATATCTAGTTTGATAAGAGTTTTCTGAATGACTTCAATACTAATAAGCTTTGAAGCACTAACTTTAGATTTGAAGGTGGTAAGAGAAAATTGTTTCTGGAGATTAGACTTTTCAATTGTTTTGGTTGGACTAGATGACATCAAGAATGCGTTCAAAATCTCTGAGAACAGCAGTAAGACTGGTGAGCCTGAAATCTTTGGCATGCACATGACGTTTTTTGCCGTCCAATTGGATCATCTTCTCAGGAATGTATCCGTTATAAAAGAGACTGTTTAGTGTCTTTCTACATTATAGACTTCTGAACTTGAACTCAGGAATTTTACTGGCCAAAAGCTATTGTGGTTTTATCCAGAGTGGTATCGTTCTAGCCTCCAATGATACTTCTTTCCCGAGATCATCGCTTTGAAGCTCATGGCGGTGATTCAAGTATCCCTAGATCTTCCACGATTCAGCTTTGACCCTGCTGATGGCAGTTTTTTATAGTTTGAGGCAGTTTTTAAGGTTTAAGGTTTCGAGTATTTAAATCCGAAGCACATTTCTCATGAGCGAAGTTTTTCTGATTGATCTTTAAAATTGGATTTAATCGATTCATCCATTCCATCTCACAAAATAAAACGTATGGTTCAAGAATTGAAATTCGTAAATTCCTCCAAATTGTAACGAATGTAATTTCTATACAATTCGTCATAGGAGACTGTATGGGGTGCCACCGACTGGCAGTCAATTTGTTTCTAAAACAAATAAAAGCTTCAATATGTAACATCGGTGGAGTACAATTTAATGCCACTTACTTAACAAGGTCGCAGGATAAACATATCCACACGTGGAACCGTAAAAAATACACGATGTTGACAAATTCCGGCGCTCCCCAGTCTTCGGGCCCTACACCCTACTACGCATACATCAGGGAACCTTCCATCCATCCACTCAAAACGCACCCCGTTTCCAAAACACCAAGAGTAAAAATGCGCCCCTCAAATCAATCAACTTGTTCTTAAGTCGCTAGGGGGTCACATGCTAGCCTGTTTACCATATTTTTTGGGATAAAAAAAATGCAAAGTCGGTAATATTCCTTGAAAAGGTCAGAAACGCCATACTCAATGGCGACACAACCGCCCGCCGCCACCCAACGCAATATGTATCCCGATTCTTGAAGCTGGTGGCGCTTCGAAATATTTGGCTTTTCAAGTAAACAAAATTTCGGTGTGTACGTGACGCTGTGCACGTCGATTCCATTCTTATCGTTCAGATATTCTTTTGGTTTGTTTTTTTTTTTTGTTTCTTTGGTGTTCACCGCTTTCATAATAGCATTAATTGAATTTGAATATTTGGCAGGAATTCGGAGAAATTAATCCGACTTGAATTCAAAAGGAATGCCTTTTGAATATGAAATTTAATTTCGTCGTCGCACGACTAATTTGGCGCTCGATATTATCTCTGTTTTGATTTAAATGATAAAACAGAGATACATACAAACGCAGTGAGTGATGGTGACTCATAGACTTGCTGCTGTCACGCTGTGAAAGGTGTACAAATAAATAGGCCGAGTTAAGATAAAAAAAGTTAATGAGTAAGTGATTTGGTTTGAAATTGTCGCACCATTTGTCATAGGACTTTGTCTAATGACACTTATTTTTTACCGTAATTAGATGGACATATCTTGTGATATGAACACTTTGCTGGACGCAACCATACATCTTTTGTGAACTCATTATTTGCGTCATTTGAAAAATATATAAATTTTTAGACTTTAAGGAAAGTCATTTTGACGTCAAACTTTTGTCATTTGGGGATATTTTTCTTCTATTTTTTTTTTGAAAAATGATTCTCATTAAGTGATTTTTTGAAAATATGTGGGTTTTTGTTTTATGGCTTGTTGTGGAATTCGGTATTTAAAGTCTTAAAGGGGGTTAAAGACGTCACAAATCTAATTTTATGTTTTCAAAAATATATGTGCCTGTGTTTTGGTCAATCGGTGATTTATGAAATTCGATATCTTGTGGCAATACAAATCTAAATGGAAACAAGCAACTCTCTAAGAGCGATGAACTATGCATATAAAGTAGGCTTGTAATTGTGATTGTCTGTCGGACTGCTGAACCTGAGGTTGTTGTGTTAAAGTCGTACCATAATTTTTGACATTTTTTACGGTCTCACCTTTCGAAAGCAATGCTCAATTCTCTTGGCGTAGAAGTCTTGAGGAAATAAGGGGTTTTCCTGTCCGCAGTAAAAAGAACTAAAGGTTGGGCCATTGTTTTTGAAAACTCGGTCGAACTAGTTTGAGGAAAATTTAGCAAGAAGATCTTGGATCCTTACCTTACTACGGTTTGATTGAGAATTGAATCAAAATGACCTCTCGCTTAGTTGTCGTCGCTACTCTGTTGAGTTGCTCGAAAGATTTAAAATTTCTTCACAAAAAAAAAAAACCTTTTCAGATGAAGCGCATTTTCATCTCGGTGGCTGCGTAAGCAAGCAAAATTGTCGTATGGTGAATTGTCTTTCAAAATTTTAATGACAAACAAAAAACTAGCCATAAATTGAGTATTTAACTGGGCTAGCTATAATTCCAGCATTGTTTGGCTCCATAGGCAACCGGTTAAATACATATAAAGTTGAATATAAACATTTTTCAGGGCTCCGTAACTCAAAAGGAAAAACCGATTTTTTTTTTCTAAACGAACACGCGCGTTCAAGGGGTTATGACTACCCTTAAAATGTTAGTACATAACGCGAGTGGAAGGGTTCAGGGAATAAATAGAGATAAGTACTGATGCACATTGTTTTTGAATTTCAGCAGATTGTAATGAGTGGGAAATGATTGTACGACCGAAGTTGGGCTTCAGGGTGAACTGATGAGCATTCCTGGCGAGATGGGTGTTACGGTGAAAGTGATAAGGGGGTGAAATGCAGCTGGTTAATTCGCTACAGCACTGCTTATGGTAGAAGCGATAAAACATGGTAAGACAGGAGACGTTACGACGGTTGTTTAGAGAGTCAATTGACTTTGTAATATTTTTGTCCCCTATGAGTTTTATCGCTCGATTTTGAATTCTATCAAGCAGGCTAAAGATGATCTTTGGAGTACCTGCCCATAAATTGGAGTTGTATTCCACTTTGGAGCGAATGTGCGCTTTATATATGGCCGCCAGATCAGATGGGGTTAAGTATTTCTTCGCTTCAGGATGCATCGCAGCATTTTTGGCGATAACGGATATTTGATCATTCCAACCGAGGTTGTTCTTGATACACATACCAAGTACTGAAAGTTTTTTGGCTTTAGTAATGCAAGTGCCATTCATGGATAATGGTCGTGGGTTTTCCTTTCGCTTCAGTGATAGAAGACAGCATTGAGTTTTGGGGGCATTAAATTCCACTCTATTCGTGGAGCCCCATGATAGTAGTGCTGTTAATGTCGGAATTTAATGAGTTAATCATACGCTGCCGTTCCATTTCCACGGCCGAAGATGAGGTGCGTGAATTCGAAAACAAATATGAAAAACTGAGAGTACTATCATCAGCGATCGAGTGTATTGGATTAGATGTAGCAGACAGAAGATCGTTAATGAAAATTAAAGAGAGAGTCGGTGACAAAACGGAGCCCTGGGGAACACCAGCATTTATATGGTAGATATCAGACTTGGCACCGTCCAATACAACTTGAGTTGAACGGCCCGAAAGAAAGTTTCTAATCCATTGAATAAGAGATTCGTCGATACCAAATGCACGCGTTTTCGACAAAAGAGCCTGGTGCCACACTCTGTCAAATGCTTTAGAAATATCAAGCGCCACAATCTTGCTTTCACCAGAAAGATGTAGAGAGTGATTCCACTTTTCGGTGAGATATACCATCAAATCATCAGTGGATCTTTTGCTACGAAAACCGCACTGCCAGTCATTGAGGAGTTTTCGCGTTTCGAGATATTTCATTGGCTGACGGTTTATCAGCATTTCCATGACCTTGCAAAACAAGGACGTTAGTGCAATGGGTCGCTAGTTGGAGGGAGAAGAAGATTCGCCTTTTTTAGGGATAGGTTCGGCAAATGCTGTTTTACCATCTACTCGGGACGAGACCAGAAAACAGATGAAATGGCTTACGCAATGGTTTCGCCAACGTGGAAGAACACCTCTTCAGAAGAATGGGAGGAATACCATCTGGACCAGTGGATTTATGGATGTCAAGATCTTTAAGTACTCTTGCTACTGTACGAGTGCGGAAATAGATCCGTCCCATGGAAAAGTTGACGCGCTCGAGTACAGGAGGCGGCAAAGCAAGTTCTTGAAGTGTTAAGCTGGCGGCAAAATGGGCCGCGAGAAGATTTGATTTGTCCACAGAGCTGACAACTGGAATGTCGTTGTAAACAAGTGTTGTGATGGAAGATGAAACATAATTTTTTATATTCTTTACGAACGACCAAAAGTTCTTGCTTCCCTTTGGACATTGTAGCACTTTTTGCCTCAGATTTCGTTCGTGGGTAAATTTTGCACAACGGATTTTAACATTTCGAGCTTGTTTGTACCTTTTTCGGGTTTCCGCAGATGGATCGGTTTTGTAATTTCGAAAACTTAACTCCCTCAACCTGATAGCTTCTTTACAGCTCGAGTCGTACCACGCGTTAGTCTTTGACTTGATTTCTTTCACCCTGTGAGGGATGAAGTTTTCGATCTCTGTCTGTTTATTTATTAATCGCTAAATATTTATAAATTATAAACATTTGCCTGCCATGTTTGGAAAATATACTTTTTTGTCTCAGACCAAAAATCATAGATTGAAACATAAATATTTTGTTGTATTTTTCTTTTTTTATTATTACGAAGGTTTTTTGTTATAATATAGCTTTTCCTTCAATAAAAAGAATCATATGTTCCTGTGATAATAATTGTAAAAATATTGCAATAATTTATAGTAGTAAGGTAACCTGTACCGTGTCTCTAAAATGTGCAATATATTTAAGAACTAAAAACCTAAAACAAAATGAAATGAAAATGAGTAGAGATATCAGTACTTATGACTTCGGTCTTAAAGCTGTAAGAAAATCAAGCGTCTAAATCGACACCGTCAAAAGATAAGGCTGATTATGCCGCATATTTTAATTGCAAGGGAATCAAAATTTAAAGATTACTCTTCCCGTTGACCTAGAATCATGAAATTTGGCAAGAAGCAATGCCTTGTAGCACAATTAAAGGAACGAATCCAAAAACCGTAAATATATCACAAATATTTGTTATTTTTAAATCGCCTAAAACCTACCTACGGGTTAGTATGGAACCCTCGGTGCGCGAGTCCGACTCGCACTGGCGAAGACGTTTTTTTTTTTTTTTTTTTTGCAATTCGACATCGTTGCACTTTGTCTTGTGGAGTGTCAATAATTATTGACGCTTTATCAACAATCTCAGGACCATTTCGGCACTCCGCAACAATATTGGTCCAGCTATTCGTGAAATAAAAGCGTTTAATAAAATTGTGTTGACGGGGCTTTTTTGAACCCAGTCGAGGCAATCATTTTAATGAAGGTATTTTCAATAATTCAACAAATGGCCCAACTTTTAAATGAAAACTGTCTAAATAATGTTAAACAGCAATTTTTCAAAGTATTTCCGCTAGAAGAACAATAAAATGTAGGACCTCTACTTCCTTACAAGCACTTTGAAAATAATCTTTTCCGACTGGCAGCCTTCAGAAACGAGTTCAATGTCCTCTACAAGTATGCATATATAGTGGTAGCAAACAAAGAGGCAATCTATCAGCGGAAATGCGGAAGAAACCGCCAACACACATTCATTTATTGGCATCACAATGGACACTTCCTACTTCAAAACACAGACACTCAATCAAATCCGCCCCACTTATTTGCAGCTTCAACAAACGCTCCAACTGCCAATTATTTATAATTCAAACAGAAACAATTGCATGCATGCCAAGTCATTATAAAAAATACACGAAGCTCGCACTTCTCTTGGATTGAATGTGGATTTGATTGAATAGAAAACACTGTGCTGTCGTGTATACGCAAATATAGTTTCCCACTTTCCAGATATTGCATCTCAATGTTACATGACATGAAAAGATGGAATTTTCCAAGCAGATGTTACATCAGCAGGTAACCCATCTGAACGATGTGACTCATCTGCATCCATAAGCATCCGCAAGACGAAATCTAACAAGTAACATAAACATCAATCGATATTTTTGGCTTAGAGATATTCTTAGACCAGTAGGAACCCATTGAATGGCCCCTCGACCTAGGTGTACCGGCTACCGCAACCCTCCATCAATGTTTTGCATTCCTATTGATTATTAAAGAGTGGTTTCTATTTTAACGTAGCCACTGTAAAGACTTCTATTTTAGGAATCGACTTGTGTTTGCTTTCTCATTTAGCAGTGTAAATCATTTGTTTCCAGATGTGGTTGCATGGTGCCACCTGAATGCGCAAAATGGATTCAAATTGGGTTTCCGCTGTCGGCTATATTTAAACGCAATAATTATTGTTGTAAGCACAAATGTCCTGTGGCGGAAATGTACAATTAATCCAATAATAAATGTTTACGATTGTTTGCTTACCTTAGGATTTCTAAATTAAGAACTCGAACACATTTGCGAAGGTCGCCACTCAAGTCACGTAATTTTTTTTTCGTACGTTTTGGGGATGCCTCCTGCAGACATTTTTGCTTGCGAGTGATTTTCTCTTCTTGACGAAGGATGTAAACTTGACCTTTGGAATTTAACTCAACAATGTCCGAAAAAACGATGCGTCAGATTTGAATACAAGAATTTTGAAAGATGTCTCAGCAGAGAATATATTTCGAGGCTTTTTTTTTGACAGACTACAACAATGGCGATGTAAATGTCCAAAGAACAAAACGATGTGATTCATTTTCAGCTGTAACAAAAAAAAAAAAACAAAAAAAACAATTGTTCGCAACGACTTAAGGCCAAATACAGTAATAGGTCGAATACCGGCACGTCGAATCAGAATTTTGAAATAAGCAATTAAGAAAGGGCAGAAAAATTTGATTATTGAAAATCGATAGAGGGAAACAATTTGTAGGATTCGTTTTTAAAAAGGCTTTAAAATCAAGGACCATCATTTCATTCAATTGACTGACTCGGCTGTTGAATATTTCCAATATTTTTTCGATGGTTTCGGCTCGTTTTCTTGCGAAATTTGAAGTCGTTGTCGTTGTGATACCCAAACAGTAAAGTGATGGAGCTTCAATTTCTGAGTCAAGCCAATAAACGCAATCCTTATGTAAAATTACACTCAGGCTCATGTGCGTGATGTCCATTAGCTGATATCGCTTATTCACACACTTTAGGCAACACTTGCAATATTCTCCGTTGAGCTCACTAAATGTAGACGTGAATATGTTCGCTAATCAATCAACGAAGTTGTCTCATAAACCTTAAAAATGTTCGTAAACTTTTTGGTGTGGCTATATTATTTCAACCAAAAGGTCTTTCCTAAATTCGGGTTGATTCGGCAACGCAGCTTAAATTTTGGAAGAAACTGAGTTATACTATATTTTTGAAACACTGCTCAAGCGCTTTAAGACCCATTTCGTACCATGAAAATACGATTCTGAGTTTCTACCAATTTTTTCAATTTTAAAATGACATATAAGTTTGAAAGAAACCAACAGATGGCCCACCCATTTAAAAGTTTAAAAAGAAAAGACGGCCAAAAAGATACTGTTGAAACATATCAGTTTGAGCAGACCAAATATCTTCCAGTCAAGCAGAACGATCGATATACCCTACGAATCACTATGATGAGGTTGCAATATATAATATGATGTGAAGCAATGTATACCAGTTAAGAATCTTATACCGGGAAATATTTTTTACCTGAAAGAAGGCTTAAAATATAAGACCTAATTAAAAGAGCCCATTTAAAAATCAGAAAAAGAACTTCACATGATAAAAATTAACAAAAACAAAAAGAAACAAATGTTTACACTCTCGAGTTTTCAAAAAATGATTAATTAAGTTTTTTTTCCATTAACAATGAGTCTGGCCCAGTTTGTGGTTTAACTTCTAAAACACTGTTTCGAATTGAAACATGAAGTTGCGTTAAATAGTCCAGATTTAAGTTTCATTATCTTTAGATGATAAATTTGTTGACGACGTTTAAATCGGGTGAATTGACCGACCATGGCGAGCTTTCTGAGAGAATCTAGCTTCTGTCAAACTTGGAAATGGAACTGTCGACGTCGTCCTGTTGGAAACTCTGAGAAAGAAAAGCGTAAAAATGTTTTTCAAATTTGAAAATGAACGTTCAAGCGAACATTTGAAGTTATTTCCGTAAATTGTTGTCGATTGTGCCATAGTAGGTGATAGTTTACCACACCATGACACCTTTATTTATTTATTTAATTATTTATGAGATGCGTAAAAACACAAACAATTAAATACGATACATGATTTACAATCGTTACCTTACATGCTTCCAAAGTTGCAATATAAATGATGTTTTTGAGACATTAAGTTTTAACCTTAATATTGAATAAGTGAATATATTGACTGAATTTGTTTCCAATTCTTGTAGCAAAATTCTGTTAATTAGGTAATTGTAATGGTTAAGATTAAGGGGGGAAATCAAAGTAAAATTTTCAATTTTTCGAAAAAAAAATTTAACCGCTTAAAAGGTGCTTTAGTGTCTTAAAACTAATGTACCAAATGATGGAATACGGCAAAAGTGTCCTAGTGACTAAATTTTTCACTCTGCGGTAACGCCTCTTCGGTATGCTCATATATTTTCATATGGATTCTCAGTACTTAAAACTTTAAACGTGTTTTTCTCGAAACCACTTTTTTTGAGCTCGCCCAAGACATAACTCGAGCAAATCTTTATCGATCAACTTGAAATTTTAACACTAGCTTTGAAATATCTTTCTCCAAGGAGCTACGTAGGATTTTTTATTTTATATGGCTTAATTTTTTTTTATCGACAATTTTATGGCGTTTTTTTTGATTGTTAAAAATTTAACTTTTTTTTCAAACATGCACGATTTTGTAAAAAATCAATATATCGAAAAAATCGTACGTAGCTCGCTAGCTCTTGTTATATGAAAACCAAAAAATGTTGGTGTTTTCTTCCAGATCCAAAATTAAGGAGTTAACGTCTTCGGCCATCGACACGCTTTCAAAAATAGGCGCCTTGGGGAATATGCTGCGCAGCCACCATTTTTGAATATTATTTATTGAAAAAATTACATTTTGTACTTCTTTAGTATTGCTATAAAACCTACTTTACAGATTTTCGATTAATACTTTTATTCAGCCAAAATTAATTCCCGAAAATATGCCTATTTTTTGTGTGCTACTGTGATTTCCCCCTTAAGATAAAAACATTGAACATTTCTTAAGTTGCTCACATTAATATTAAAATTTATTTTGTACAAAATATTCGGCACGTTTATAGAACTTTTAATAGTCTAAGGTATTCTCTATGTTACGATAACAGACATAGTTTGAAGAATTTAATTCGCTTTGCGTTCATGAATGTTTGTTCATGGAAGTAAGCGCAAACAGAAAATGACACAACCATACTCCAGAATAGGGCGGACAAGGGATCTTCGAATTCATGTGAGACTCTTTTTACAAATCCCAAAACTGCTTATTTTAACTACAATCCAATGTGCCACCGAGATCTGACATAGAAACTACACGATCAAGTACACTAAGATTTTGAAAACAGTCCCGCATAAGTGAATTTTTCTTACGGGCAAAACTCATTAAACTACATTTATTTACATTTAACATTAAATGATCATCAAGACACAGAATTATCAAGATCATATTGGGAAAAGTAACAGTCAATTAAGGCCTTTATAATCTTAACAGTAGGGAAGATCATTTATAAATAGAACAAACAAGATGGGACCTAGGTGGCTTCCTTGAGGAAATCGTTATTGAATCCAAGTGAAATAAGTTTACGTAGCAAAACAGAATGCGATAACTTATCGAAAGCATTGGTAGTCTATAAAAATGCAGTCTACTTGTAATTTTTTTGAGGAAGATTCACAGCATGTCCAAATTAGCAATGGTTGACCTTTTCTTCACAAAACCATGTTTGTTATCACAAATAATGGAATTGGCCTTAAACCTTATTAGCACCTAAAGTACGTCTGCGAAGTGTTGATAAAATAAGCTGCTCTTTTCTTAAATCGTGGTAAAAAAGACCGTCAAGATCATACCTTTGACATTAAAAAAAAAACATAGCGTTTCCATTCACTGCCCCAAAAGACATATTCTCATGGAAATTCATTCGAAAGTTCTCATGATGTTCTTGCTTCAGATGTCCGTTTTCTTTGTTTTGTTTTCCTTAATTTGGATTAATTGTGTCTTTTAAGTCTTCGCTCTATTCCTCGGTCTGGTGATCGCATCTATTTTTTCTCTATCGGAAACCGTTTGTGATTAAAATTAAAAGAAGGTTACACTTTTTTACATTTTTTAGACTCGACACCAGAAATTCAACATTTGAAACGGCCTTATCCAATTGGCGCACCTTATTCTACTTTTCCATTAATTCATCTTTTGATTTCTGGAAACTTTAATGGAATTATCTAATCAGGTTTGAATTTTTCCTATTTCATTTGAAAAAAATAATTGCCTACTACTCACAGGTGGTAAATGTTTTCGGGTAAAGAAAGTCTTTGACAGGTATATGTACATCGTGAAAAGTTTTCTTTAAAATTATGACCTCATCCTTGTGCTTGGTAGTGTATATGCATATTTCTTCGAGCAGCCCTCCCTCGAATTGAATGGAGGACTTGCATCTCCGTCATCAGCAATCATACAACACAGCGAAATCGAGGTTCTCCGATCGCCATTTATGAAAGAAATTTCAGTTTCAATTTCAATTTATTTTCTCAACTGGTCTCTTAGAGTATAATTGACGCAAAATTACAAACTTTAGATTAAATAAACAATATAGATATATAATTATTAGATTTAACATCGTAGCTAATCGTAGCCTTGTTTCAAATGGAATAAAACTGCAAGAAATCCAAAGTTTCCTGAGTGTCCCGTAATTGCGTCCGATAATTGTTGACATGTTCATTGCAGGATAGGTTGTTGCTTACTCTGAAGCCTAAATTGATAATGGACTTAAGAAACGGTATTATAGCTGAGTGGATAAAAATAGGGGGAGAGTCATCTGTGTTGTATTCCTTTTTCGATATTACGATCGCCTCTGGTTTTCCTGGGTTAAGAGTACGACTATTCATTTTCGACCAACTGCTAATTTCATTAAAGTCTTCATTCATTCTGGCTATTAAGTCTTTAAATATTCATCGTAAATATTCATACAAAAGAGAATGAGACATAAAATCGATCCCTGTGGCACTCTTCCTCAATTCAATTCAATTTATTCAACAATATAATTTTGTACATTTAAGACATAGTCTCTTATGGTACTAGAGAAAGATACATAAGCTTTGAAAGGGTACAATTAAAATGAAAAATTTAGAAAAATACAAAACATAAAATAAAGAGAACAGATAATATTTGCATACATTTGTTCAAGAAGAAGGCAATAAAATCGTTTAGGAAGGAAAAAATGAAAATAGAAAAACATTGAGTGAAAGTGATAGAGATCAAGAGAAGTAATACGCAGACAAAGCGGTTTTAAATTTTGCATATTAGATATGCATTTAATATTTGATGGTAAGGCATTCCAAAGCCTAACAGCATGAATAAAAAATAAGCGGGATGAGTTTGAATACCTAAAACGTTCAGTGTTTATGTTAAATATCCTACTAGATTGTGTTAACTCCAGTTTCGAATATAGGTACGGAGGAAATTTGGAAGTTATGATGCTGTGGAGGAATACGCAATTTTTAAAAGCAAGATACCGTTTTAAAGTGCAACCAAGGAATCTCAAACTAGAATCCGAGATTCTATCGAATCTTCGTTTTGCGTAAACATATCTTTCCGCATCATTATAAGCAACTTGAAGCTTGCGGAAAGATAGTGAGTCCAGATTGCTGTAGACAACAGCAACAGTTAGTACATGCCTTCGCCGAGTGTTTAACGGCTGAAATCCAGAGCTTTCGCAAGCATTCATAAAAGCGGCCTATGACGGCGTTACCATGATTATAACCAGAGAGTTTTGTATTGATAGTTATGCCTAAGCTTGTAACAACCTCAACAAGCTGAATCCTAGCACCAGATAACCATATATCAGGCTCGATATTTAACTGGAGGGACTTGTGTGATATGGGGATGATGTGGCATTTTTTCGGGTTCAGGACTAGTCTGTTTTTTGTCGCCCAGTTACTGATTGCGCATAGGTCATCGTTTAAGTGTGAAACTAATTCAGCTAGATTTTTTAGTGGCAGGGATAAATAGAGTTGCACGTCGTCCGCATAAAGATGAATAACTGCATATATACATATTGTTGTCAGATCGTTAATATACATACAAAACAAAATAGGCCCCAATACTGATCCCTGTGGTACACCTTGAGTCACTGACTTAAGCCGAGATCTTTTGCTTCCAAGAACAACCACTTGCGACCTTTGACATAAATAATTTTGAATGAGTTTTACAGCTCTTTCACTAAAACCGAACAAATTGCGAAGCTTCCAGTATAAAATAGAATGATTAACTTTATCGAAGGCCTTCGAAAAAATCAAGGAGGCACAGCAACGTTACAAGCCCTTTGTCGAAATTCTGTCTGATGTCGTCTAGGACCTTGACCATAGCAGAAGAGCAGCTGTGATTTTTTCTGAACCCGGACTGGAAGGGGCTCAACAACGAATTTTCAGTCAGGTGCTTTTGGATCTGTGACGCTGGCACTTTCTCAAAGATCATAGATAGACATAGCAAGATGCTGATGGGTCTGTAGTCAGTTGCATCTGAGGGATTAGGTTTTTTTGGAAGAGGTATAACTTAGCACATTTCCAAGTGTGGGGAAAGGTGGACGTAGCTATGCATTACGTGGCTTATAATGTGCGGCAATAGTAGTTTTAAGAAACGAAGCGACAAGCCATCTTCACCAACAGCATTTGATTTTAAATCTCTGATAACATCCAGAACTTCACTTTCAGTCACTACCTCGAAATCAGTGCCATGCTCAGTACCAATGCTCGTGGCGGTATCATAATCAAAGCCACCATTTATCGGTTCTTCATTTGAAAGAAATCTATTATTTATCTATTGTTCCTCCTTCTCTCAGATCTTTTAGATTGGCCCGAAGTTGTTTCGTGAAAATCAACAACAGGACTCGCCTTTACAGAGCGTTTGCTTTGTTTATTTCCTGAAAAGTCGCTCCGCACAACCTTTTCTGGATCTACTCTTGATTCATGCAATATTAGTTTGTTGGCAGTTAGCGATTTTTAGACATGGAAGATCGTTTTGAGTGTTTCTTCGAAATATTTTGGAATTTTCTTTTATTTTCTTTAATAAGCTGTCGAAAGCTGTCTTTAAATCTTCTGTAAAGGCGGCTCTGTCGATAAGGGGGCACCTGAAATTCGTGCTATCCATCGTTTGCTTGGTGGTTTTCTCATTCTCATTCCTTTTTGGCGGTGGGGCGATTGAATTTAAAGAAAAGTGCTCACTTCATTATACATGAACTTATGACAAAGTCCAAAGAATACATGTTCATGCTTTAAATGACGTGTGCCAAAGTCAAAGTCTCGCTCAACATTCCACATCGCTTCATCATATAACCTTTCGAAACCAGTTGAATATCTATCGCATCAGTTACACTCATTTCACCAATCATCTGGGAAGGGGAAATATCAATTTTTCCTGACATTTACACTCCATTATACTCACTCTGTTTCGTTCTGGGTCGCTTGGTCTTCAATTTACCAACACGTGCTATCATCCATCCCTCCTAAAGGAATCCCAACAAATGTCGGCTAAAGTGTCTTCTTCCGCTCATACCCTTAAAGACAGAACAAAAAAAAAATCAATAGTCAATCCCCCGCCGACATATGCAGTATGTTTTGGTATATCGTGCGCCTCACTATCATTTCGAAAGTAAAGCCTTTATAAAAGCTAAAGCTTCAACAGAGCCACATCAAACGCGCCCGATTTGTCAATGTCATTGGGTTACTTTAGCCGGTTTTTTTTCGTCCGTTTGTTGCTTGTATCTTTTTTTTTTAATACCACCAAAGCTGAGGCTGACTGTTGAACTGCTGCTGAGAGCGCGCATCAGTGTGCAGAGAGAAAGGGGAGCAAATGTTATGTTTTTGTAGCTTTTTCTTCGTTTTCTTTGCACTGAAAAACAATTCAATTATTCCGGTCTGTGATTCATCAATATTATTGAGGCACGCACCGGGGATTCGCAGCGACAAAACAAAAATTTCCACCGTAGTTGTATCAAGACTGTCGGTCCCGCCAATAATGCGGGCTGGATTACATTGCGTGTAAAAGATTAAAAAACTTTTTCGATTGATCTAAATTTATTTTTTTTTATCAGTGAAAAAAAAGTCCACGTTTTGATTTTGAGCCAACAGGTGATTATTTTGAATAAATTTAAAAAAAAAACGTAACCCACGACGGGACTGGGTGACTCCTCGAAGATACACTTAAGTGCGGTTTCGGTACATTTTAGATAACACTGTTGACGCACTACGTTTGCACGAGGTGCAGATACATTTTTTGAGTGCAAAATAGATCCACGGGGCGCGTGTATGAGATCCTCTTGAGATCTGTACCCGATCCATCGTAACTTTTGGATTTGATTGTTTTTTTTTGTCGATCTCGTCCCGATTGCGTACGTGTTCGGCCTTGGCATAGATAGATGCTTTGTGACGGGGTGGACATTGTTTTCTTTTGAAATTGTAAACAATTTTTTTTTTTTTTTTTTGTGAAGTTAACAATTACATTCAATTGAATTGAATAATTTAATTTTTTTTCAAAAAAAAAGTCCGTGGCCAGTTGATTGTTACATTGTGTTGACTTGAAATACAAAAGTGCAATCAGTTTAATACCCAAACGCTTGTGGAGACAAGGATTTCTTTGTGTGAGTAAGATAAGATTTATATGAAACTTTTTTTTTTTATTTGAAAGTTGGACGAAAATGCAAATCAGTCTTCATGGTTCTCTTGAAATTCAGTGCAGCAAGAGTAGCTTGTTTTACCAGTTTTTTCTAAAATTTGTTCTGGTTCATTCGCAGACCAACTCTTTTACAAGGTCTTCAAGTGTCTTAAATGCGATTTTGATTTTATTTTTGCAGTGGTTAACTAAGAACATTAAGGCAGGCTGATTTTTTAATATTTTTTATGCATATGCAAGTTGATTAATTAATTAAAAAAAGAGGCATACTAAACCTGTTCCTTAAAAAATGTATTCGAGCTCTAAAGAAACTGCAAATTTGATTGCACTCGCTTATTTATAACAACAATGAACTTGGACGAAAGAACAAAGCAACATGGTGACTCGATAAAAAAAAATCTCGAATAAGGATGACTTTTACAGTTGACGACCCATGATAGTTGTCTCACTACGTCGATGGTCGTTTTTGAAAATAATGGTTTGTGAAGATGATTTGTCATTGGCTTTGCCGTAAAACCATGACACTGTTAGCATGGTGATGAACCAATGTTAAAAAACACTATTTTCTATTGTGTCATATAATTCCGAAAGAAATACTGTGAATTAGACGAATGAAAATAAGTCGATGTAAAATTCGATATCAATTCAAGTCATACTCCATCGAGTACATTAGAGTTTCAAATCACTACGCAATCTTTCAATTCATCTCCTTAAGCTTTTGCTTGCTTTGAGCAAAATACGTTTTAAGGGAAGTCATAGTCCCTTGAGAGCAAGTACATTTTAAAAACCAACCTGCGGTACTTATTCATGGAGTGAGAACAGCGTATATTTTGATGTGAACTCGTGATAAGTCGCAGACTTACGCATTGGAGCGAAGTTCAATAAGGTTAATTTCGCCAACATCTTTTTACAGGTTCCAACGGAAAAGAAGATGACGATTCCAAAGAAAGATTCTACGAGTTCCATAAAAATAAATACGGGAAATGCCCCAAGCACGATGGGTAATGGGATTGGAATGACCGCTGCTCCGTTAAAGTCGGAAACGATCTCGCCGATATTCTGGTCGCCAAAAAACGTTTAAAACGCCTTTATTTTAACATCAGCCTCGGATGAATACTTTGAACCTCATGTTCCAACACCAAGTACGATTTTCGGAAATCTACCCTGCGTCTTGCGTATACAGACGATATTGACATAATTGGAAGATAACAAAGGGCTGTAAATGGTGCTTCTGGGTGGGACTAAAGGCGGATGAAAGCATACCGAAGAATATGTTGTCAAGATTTTCGTCTATTTAGGATTCGCAGTGAATTTGATGAGCAACATTGGGCTCTATTCGAACCAACAAGCAACCACACAAGACCTTTATCAATCTGGCCATACGTCCAAACATATGTCGCACACTCGTTGACCATTTCAAAGGCGGATGCAAATGCTTTTTGGTTTCTTTTAGAGAAAAACCTCTCGGGTGATTTTAGGTCTGCATTGAGACAGATATTGCTTGAAGCCCAAATCTACTCCGGGCTGATTTGATTGATGGGGGTTTGACCTCCTACAGTTTATTGCCGGCTCCGAATTTCAAAGGGCCCAGTAGTTTTTTTCGTCATAAGTGCCCTGTCCGGCCGTGCGAATGACTCGCGAAAAGTCAAACCTTGGAAAGAGGTTATGCTTCTTTTCCAGATTTGAAAATGGAACTTTACGTTCAGCGGTTTAGTCCAAGTAAGCTGACTTAATTTAATTCAACTTCGAAAAGCGACTTAAACATTTATAAAACCAAAGAAAGTTGGCCGAAAGACGCAAATAAACCACCAAGGAGCAGGCAGAGGACTTGAGCATAGATTTATCGAGTCTGAAAAGGGAGCATTCATCTATCGGTTTATTACTTGAGGCGCGACGTCTGTTTGTGAGTACTAAACGCAAACAAACTAAACAAAAATAGTTAAGATCAATAGATAAGTATCAAGGACAGTACGAATGCAATCCAACTACCACCGATTTCCCTGATTTTGCGTGTTGTAGTCTTTCCTGTCTGATCGTCTCAAGATCGTTGTGCCTCATATCCATCAGGCGTCGGTGGCTCATTCGTGGTCCCAAAGAAAATAATCATGTGAATTAAAAGGTTCCAATGGCACGATCTTGGTGGCACGGGTGGCGAGCATACTGTAGCGATTACTCGGCTGATATGCTGAAGTTCCAAGTTCGTGTCGTGAAAATAATGTTTTGCGGTTCCATTTCAAGATTTTATCAAAAAACTGAAACTTTCGTTCAATGAATTATTATGAGACTTAAAGGGCTTTTATTGTTGTTAATGTGTAAAGAAAGTGCAACTTAAAAACGAATTTATACAGTTTACAGGTGCAATTGAAGGAAATGGTTTGTCTCGAGCATTGAAAATCCAGTAATCTAATTGGTCTTTTTCAAAGAGCTGAATGCATGAAACGGGGTTACAAGAAATAATGACAATAATGACAAAAGCTGTCAGTTTTTACCTTCTAAATAAGGTCACAGGGCTAACATAGAACCTTGAAATTCTATTGATTCTCAGACTAATGGACGAAAATGTGATGTTTAAGGAAAACCCATTCTATCTCCGTGTCGAATTGGTTTTTATTTACTCTTTTCATTAGATTGTCATTGAAAGAAGGTCTACCGATATTGGAAGTGAAATTATAACAAACGGGATTAGCTTTCCATACTTAAGCGAACCATATTTGCATATATTTCAGGGCTCATCCGATCCAAGTTTACCCAGTTGTAAGGTTCATGAAATAAAAAACAATTCCTTATTTCTCTTATGAGAGCAAAAAATGTACTAAATACAACAAAAAGCCGCAATTGATATGACTAGAGATCAGATAGTTGGCGCGTTGGGACTCTTCTGAAATGTTTTTGGATCCTGTCTATTCTCTTAGAACGAAGCTCAATTTTTTAAGTTTTTTTTTCCAACTTATTTAATTCAATATATACCATTACAATAGATTACAGAATCTTTGATTTGCAAGAGTGCTGGTTTACAAATTAACAGTGACATTTTAATTCATAAAGTAAAAATCTTTTTAATTTAAACAAAAAAGAAATGTTTTTTTGAAACCTGAGAAATTAAAAACGGGGAACACCATCACTTGATTATCATTGGCGACCAGATACCTAAACAATACTTTCTGAAATTCATTTGTATTCTCATAAAGTAATGAAGGTTCCCTTTTTATCATTGTCTTTTGAAGCAAAGTTAAGACTCGATATTTAAAATAAGTTTGGAGATATTACAGCCCAGGATTGTCTTGGAATGTGCGGATATATTATCACGTCTACCAAGACCATAAACGTTTCTTAAAAGCCTATGTTTTGTTTCAGCACAATGTCTGCAAACAACTTCGCAACCATAAGACAAAATTGGTATAAGAATAGATCTTACAAGTAGCAACTTTGTCTTAACTGGCGTAAAGTGACATGATAATGCGGGGTTTCTAAGGGCACTGTATACCTTGCCAAAGACTTGTCGGATATGATCATCCCAAGATAATGTTTTATTAAACGAAATGCATGCATCAAAAACTATAGGTGGAAGGTAGCTTTGATCTAGCTTAGTCTTATAAATAACTAAGCAATTTGATTTAGTTACGTTTAATTTCAGTTGGTTCTTTCAGACCAATAATTTTTATGTTGAAGATTTTCATTGATTTTGGAAACTCCATCTTCTATCGATCCTACCTTACAAGAAAGATATAGTTGGTAATCATCAGCGTACATATGCTTCGAGAGTCTTAGGTCACAAATGAACAGTAGAAATAACAAGTGTCCCAAAATAGATCCTTTAGGAACTCCTCTCTTTGTGTTTAAAAACCTCGACCTAATGTTGTTTACATAAACAGCTTGCCTTCTTTCGGAAAGGTAGGATAAAAGGAATTTACAGGCAGATGGTGAAAAATTAAAATTTTCTTTTGATTTTTTATTAATAAATTGTGGTTTATTAAATTAAATGCCTTTAGGATGAATTCCATCAAAACTAGTTGCTTTGGACTTTACTTTTAAAAGCATCATAGTCGTCTATGCTAGAGAAAGTAAAGCTTCGATGTTTGTTCAGAGGTGCACGTATTTCTGAGGCTTGCATTTAGCTTTGAGTAGAACATGCCGATAAAATAAGCTACGAAGACTATCCCGTAAAAAGTCTACTTGGGCATCGGGAGAGGACATAGAATAAATTTGTCGCCAGTCGATTCCAACTATATCTGTCTCAAGAAGCCTTAAATTAACATTTTTAAAATCTCGAATAAACTGTGAGATCTGTTTTGCAGGGTTTATATCTGCTTCGGAAGCAGCAAATATAAAATCATGATGCGAAAAGCATGGTACTGACAATTGATTGTAATACTTTACATTGCTTAAATCACTGACGAGGAACAGGTCTAATAGCGTGCAACTTGTGTTTGTAAAGTGGGTTTTAACCAATATTCCAATACTCAAGAGTAGATCTCACAAGCTCGGAAATAGTGGGGAAGCTGTATGGCTGCCATACGGAGCCCCCAAATTGAGTCTAATGGGTAGATACAGAATATCGTTGAACTCGGCGTTTCTTATATAAAATGTCGTGATTTACACGTTCTAAGGCCTTGAAGAAGTCCTTGTACTACTGTGTCCAAAAAATAAGGTGACATTGTATTTATTTTGAAAATTCTTTATTTATTCTTCCAAATCAATTTCATCCCCTTCAAAGTAATCCCCTCCCGATGCAATGCACTTATGCCAACGGATTTTCCAATCTTTGAAACACTGGTTGTAGTCACTTTCCGGGATGGCCTTCAGTTCCGTCTTCGCTGCGGCTTGAATCTCCTCTATCGTATCAAAACGGTTTCCCCGGAACGGTCTTTTGAGCTTGTTGAACAGCCAGAAGTCGCACGGCGCCAGATCAGGTGAATACGGTGGTTGCGGAACGATATGGGTTGAGTTTTTGGCGAAATGATCACGAATTACGAGTGCGGTATGGGATGGTGCATTATCGTGGTGTAAAAAACCAAGAATTGTCTTTCCACAATTCCGGCCTTTTTAGGCGGATAGCGTTACGCAAACGACGCATAACGTTCAAATAATATTCCTTGTTGACTGTTTGGCCGGTTGGAAGGAATTCATAAAGCACAACACCACGATAATCGAAGAAAACAGTCAACATGACCTTGATTTTTGAGCGACTTTGGAGCGGTTTTTTGGTCTCGGCTCTCCTTTGGCACGATATTCGCTCGATTGATCGGTTATTTCGGGGTCGTAAGCATAGATCCAAGTCTCATCGCCAGTTATAATGCATTTCGTGACATCCTGGTAGTCGGAAAGCATTGTTTCATTGTTTCACAACGCGACGCCTTTTTTCCCAAAAAATTCAACGTTTTCGGTACCAGTCGAGATTTGACGCGCTTGAGGCTCAAAGCATCCTTCAAAATGGTATTGACTGAGCCATTCGATAAGCCAACTTCATCAGCAAGGTCTCTAATCGTTAATCGATGGTTTTTCAACACCAAATCTTTGATTTGTTGGACGTGAGCTTCATCGGTTGAGGTTGATGGTCGCCCAGAACGCTCTTCGTCTTCGACACGTTCACGGCCGGCTTGGAAATCATTATACCACTTTTAACATTTTTTTTAGACATAGCCTCATCATCAAAGGCTTTCTGCACCATCCTCAACGTATCCGCAGCAGAAAATTGATTCCGCAAACAAAATTTAATGCAAATTCTTTGCTCAATAAATTTCGACATCGCAAAAAACGAAAAACTCACTTTTAGCAGCTCACAAAAGGACGCGTATCTCAAACATTATGAATATATTTTGACACGAAATTTCACATAGATGTCACTGACAGTACTACCAACCTAAAAAGAAAGAAAAATTTCCGAATCCTTCGACGCGCGCAGTTTAAATTCATATGTCACCTTATTTTTTGGACACAGTAGTATATGGTGGCATATTGCGAGCCCTCCTCCAAGGTATTCGAGATACAGTCACCACGCAACCATGCTGAAATGGCCAAATAATACGCCTTTACTTTGGATTAAGTTTATCGGTACTGAGTTTTTTCAAACAACTTGGGAGATTCAATAGATCGGGCGATAATTAGATACAACTTGTTTGGATCCAGTTCCGTGGTCAGGTGAAATGAAATATACTTTCGAAGAAAGTCATTTAACCATTATTTGAAATGGAACAGCAAAGTCAGACTCAATCTACGCAGAAAATTTGATCCAAGCAAATGCTGAATTGATTTTTTTCAAGTTAAATTGTTGCAATTGAATATCCAAATCCATCAATTAGATCCAAATCAAAAAAAACCCTAAACCTCTCTCTCATCCGAGCCAACCTTGTATACAACACTAATTCACATAAAGTTCGACAAACAACTACTTCAACCTACTTAAAAGGCTCCTGAAGGCCGGTCCTAAATCAATTTCTCTTATTTTGCGACACGTTCCCGAGATTAGTCAAAGTACATCTTATCTAAATAAGTGGTCTTAATTTGAAGCCCGCACCCAATAAACAGCAAGCATGCGGAATCGACTTTAGCCCCGCAATGTCTACACCTACAACTTGACTAAAACTGACTACCTGATAAAGTGCACCCAGTCTAAGTGCGCCTTCTCCAGCGTCATGTGGTTCTATCCGGTTTGTTTTAGTTTGAACTCACCCATGAGTAATCACCTTGATGTTTAGAAAGAAAAACTCAAGACTGCTGTGAAACACCTTAAAAACTTGAGCCCAAATGATTTACAATTCCAGATACCCAACGGGAGGATAACGATTTTAATTTCAATTCAATTTTCTGCTTTGTTTTTGAGTCTTTGTTGCCATAAAAGTTGTCATATATCAGAGCTTAAACGGATTAGTCGTTTTATAACACTGTGTACCGCGTTGCATAAGATAACACAAGAAAAGAGATATTTTTTTGTTTACGTTTTCGAAGCAGTGGAAATAAGGGTGTAATATGGAAATAAGTCGATTTTCTCTTGAATTAAGAGTTAGGTCAGGTCTTAGCCGGCCCGTAAAACACTAACATCGTTCTTTGCACTGGGAATTTCCATCAGGGGTAAATTTACATGGAATCGATAGGTCTACGTCGATTTCGAAATAGGGAAGCATTTTCGTTTTTATTTTATTGATCTGCCTTATTCCGTGAACAACGACTTTGAGCGTAAGACTCGTTGCAAACCTTGAAATAAAAAAGGTAAATACCCTAAAGGAGGTCGAACACCGAACCTCTGTATTGCGTAAAAGTAGTTACGGTATCCCTTTTGCGGACTGAGCATGTTTGAAAGGAGAGTTTTATTGTTTAAAAGGCGGTGTTGAACTTTAATATTTTAAAAACTTGGAAGTTTTATAAAATTTGGTGTTTGGAAACACTTCGTGTATTTATTTATACATACACGAGTGTCTTGATAAACCCTCACAAAACTGTGTCCAAAGGATTCTAATCAAATGACATCTTTTTCTTGAGATGATCCGATCATCGAATGTTGATCGCAAAAAAGTGATCGTATGACATGTTGCGAATGATTTATATTGACACGGAGAATCAAAAATTTATCCATCTTGATCTTGCTCAAAAAAGGCCGCCAAATCGGGTAATAAAACCCTAAAGAGGCAAAAATATGACGTAGTTCAAGGTTATAAGGGTACTCATATCCCTATCATCCTTTAGTCGTAGGAACAATGGAATAAAAGGCGGAGGATCGGCTCTTAGAAAAACAAAAACTCTTCCATCTGTTTTTTTGTGATCAGGAATTTGAGTGAAGAAATCAAGAAAAACGGATCGCAAGATTTATTCCTCATATTATTCTGACGTTCTTATTCAGACAATTATCGCTGGTCGACCATTTCAGTGATACGCAAATAGTGACTGGATCAGATGCGAAAACTAGAGAAATGTTCAAGCTTTCTCTAGGATTCGAACCTGGGACCATTCAATTGATCCAAGTAGGTTACCAACCGCGCCTTCCAGCTGCTAGGTTGGATGGTGTATGAATAGGTTTGACAGTGACTGGTATCAATTTGGCAATGCTCAGTGTCGTTACTGTTGCTACACATCTCGTGCAACTGGCAGCTTAATTCAAGCCCTGGACGCAGGCTCTGCGAAACAGGGAACTTAACCTTGTCTCCGAAACGCAATAAAGTGGACATGTTTAAGCAGAATTTCCAGCAGGTACAATACGCGTATCATCTAGAGAGGGTCTTAGGGTAAGAAAAGAAGCCGCATTACAGTTTACGAGTGGTAAGCTCATCCAACAAAAAGCTGAAGAGCAACTCTGAAGATCTACGATGCCGGCAGATTGTTGATTAACCTTATTTTCACACTAAGAATGAATTTAAGGTCGAAACTCACTATCTTTACATCGACTTTGAAATCGTATATGTTAGAATTCATAATTTAACAAGCCGCTGCTGGTTGAATTCTGGATTTTCACAAAACTGATCCAGCTGCGCGCCAAATGCGGTTGAATGTTCAATTTCAACGTCTTTCCTCCAACAAGGAGATGCGTATTCAAGGGACTAGTTTAAAAACTTCGTCCTGGAACAGATAGAAAGGTTGTTAACCTCTTCAGATCTGAGTTCATAACATAGTTCACCTTCTATGCTTTTGGGAAAAAGTTCTTCCACAGACTTCCTTCTTGCCGTCGTGTTCAAGAAGGTGGTCAGTGCCGTCCTGAGATACCTCCTGCATTAGACAGGATTCCAACACGCTTTTGCTTATTGGTTTACTCTCTGGAGACACCTGCATGGGTGAGCTTGAAGGTCTCCACTTCTGGGACTAAGATCTTGAGCCTTCAGGATCCAAAAACCCAGGAGATCTTGTACCTGAGGTTTCTTCAGCTCAGCATCGCTTCCGGTTTTTTCACCACAGCCTAACTTTTTTCAACTTTCGAACATCTTCGTACTTCACCTTCTTCTCAAATCCCAACGTAAATTTAAGGAACGGGCTCGCTTGCTCCTTAAGTTTTCTTCATCATTTTCCGATCAGTTGTCAATGGGGACTCCCAAATCGATTCAATCGAACCGTACATGCTGCCAGAATCTTCTTCTCCCTTGAGCGCCACGAGTAGTTTATATGAGCTGAAAAGTTTGTCAGCTGATGGTCTTCCTTATTGACTCTCTGATACAAATGGTTCACTATACCAGAGTCCAAACCAAAGTCGTTTTGATCTTTTTCAGGAGTGGCTCCTTGATAGAGCAGTATAGCTGACCACTCTTTCCAACCAAGGCAAAAATCAGAATCCCCAAACGCTGCGGTTTATTCTTGAGTTGTCCAGTAAAATGCACCATTTCCTTATCAATACATATTTTTTTCCGATATTTATTAACACTTTGTAAAACCTGTCCGTATAATCAGTCGGTACTGACATATTGTCCAGAAGTTGGAGATGGTTTCGCAATTGGGAAAACCTATCATGGGTCATTTTGTCTACGAAATGTTTAGCTGGTTTGCCAATACAAATCTACACGAGTGTATTTCAGGTGTACCCAGTTACTCGTACCGTATGGGCATTAGTCAGTACCCGACTGTGGGTCAAAAATGGCGTTGGGAATGTGTTGCTGAAAGCAGTCTATCGGAGAACCTCTTCGTCTTCCTGATGGTCCATCGATTCTTCAATTTATACTGGCAAGATCGGTGCCACAAATTGTTTGCGCCTCCATTCAGCGGGTTTCTCTTCTTCCAGTCTTCGTGTTAAGCCACTTGATGAGAATGTTATCTTCTTCCATTGTTCGTGTTCCAGAGCCCTCACCCTTCGCTTCTTCAAGAAGCTGGGAGCCAGTAAGCCCTTCATTTTCGTGGTCCATTTTTATTTTCCTTATCGTCATCAACCCATCTTTCGATAATTTCGGACAAGGCCGAATGTGTTGGCTTTAGAGTAAAAACAAAACCAACAAAAAAATCAGTCCACTCATCAGGGCAAGTGGTCGAGAAACTTTCTTATTTCGGTGTAATCCACATCCACCACACAAAGGACACTTTAGTACAGATTCGACGAACAATTTATCTATGAAACAGCTGCTCCTTCGGAAAACGAAATTTTTGCTTTCGAAAATATTGAAGCTGCAAGTTTTGCTTTATGGAGCTCTTCCAGGAATTGAAGACTTCCGAGAGAAAAATTCGAGCGCTTTTGGAGGAGAATATATAAAAAGTAGCTTCATTGCCTCTACCAAGATATGGATGTAGGCTCGATTGCATCAAGTGGACAACAATGCTCCACCTAAGAGCGTGGAATGCTGACGTGTCTTAGTCAGGTCGAGAGCCCGTTTACTGTCATTCCGAGCAAAATTATCGCAGCAGCAGTTCGTGTGAGGGCTTTAAATTCAAACGTATATCCGTGGTTACAACTTTTACGAGACTTTGTCTTTAGATCATAGAAAAACCCATCGACCTTAGAGAACAGTTTGAGTATTTTATTAATTGGGTCGAGTAAATAAAAGCAGCGGATGTAATTGCATAGCTAGTTAGGACATTAAATTCCATGAATCACCGAAGGTTAATTAGAGGCTTCCCTTTTATTATTCACAAGTATCTGTAAAACGTTGACTTGCCGTTTTCAAAACAATCTTAACCTCAAGCCAGTATATTTTAGGTTAAAAACCCATAAAAAAAAGCCTCAACTCATCAACTCTCTATTGTATAAAATTTTATTTATTTTCTGTTGCCAATTTTAGCGAAACAATGAATTTATTGCCGGGGCGTGTAAACATAGTTAGAGTTCTGTTCATTCCTCTCAGATCACGTTAAGAAAATGTCATTTATTGCCTCGCCCCGATAAACTCATAAGCAAGCACGCCATGTTTTCCAACATGCAAATGGAAATAAAAATACGAGAACTTTATTCGATTGTAAAACAAAACATAAACAATTTCCCTATTGACGTCATTGACACGTCAGCAACGCCTTCGACAGGGAGTATTTAAAAACAACATTTTCAAAAAAAACTCGTCTGACTGATACGGCACGATCTTTGGCATCTTCTCATCGATTTCAAAGGGAAACTAAATATTAATTATTGGCCAGTCCGCTGTTCCATGTGAATCTAGTTTGATGTGGTCACATGCAGGGAATTTATGACAATTGGCGACTTGCTCCGAGGGTAAGGTACAAATATTTTGAACCCCATGTAGTCGACACATCGGGCAATTGTTAGCAAACGAAGAAGAAGGCAACACATGAATTCATTTGCAATCAGTTTTTCATTGTCAATTTGTGTACATGTGCGTATGGTTATGACCAGGGGCATCAGTTGGCCAGTCTCGTGACGAGAAGACATGCGGAATTTATGTCTTGGCACCCAATTAGGCTGACAGTTCATTGCTTTTAGTTTCTTGTTTTTCATTTTGACACCGCTTTCAACTGATTCGTTAAATTTTTTTCTTTCTTTTGATTCGAAAACACATGAGCTCTGAGTGTCGGGCAGATGTTTATAGCGTGGTCCTGAGCGCGAGGTTTGACGTAGTTTTGCTGATAGCAACGAGATGTTGATTAGCATAATCTTATAACAGAAAATACAATCTAGTGTTTTGAGTGGGCTTGCATAGACGATTGAACAGTAATTTAAGCTTTTTGAAAATATTATTAATCTACTTTCAAAAACAAAATTTAGTTCAAATTTTATCGGCATTTCTAACTCTATTTGTGATGTCCCGATTTGAACTTTTTCGAATTGGTCCTCGAAATATTTGAATACTCCCATCCAAGAATTTGCAGACAGTTCAATCAAAGGCGGTGAAAAATTGTGCGGACCGTACAATAAAACTTTGCGTTTTTAAGGTTTCGTAGCCAAGGGGGTACCACGGAACCCTAGCACTAAGCCACCGCTGTCCTGTCACAGAGCTATATCTTCTGAACCGTAATAGGTAGACACTTCAAGTGTTCTACAATGGTCGATATTACAACAAATAATAAAAAGTTAAGAATAAAAGCGGGTCCCAATACAAGAATAAAAAAAAAAAACTGTTTTTGAAAATCACAACTAAATTTTACATCAAGAAGAAAGCTATGCGAAATTTAAAATTCAAGGATTAATCAAAAGATATCGTTGCTGTGATTCTGGCTGGCAACGCCAATAAGTAGGTGATGAACAATCTAACATACAAAAAAAAAACAAAAAAAAACAGTGTTGTATATCTACGGTGGTACGGAACCCTTTGTGTGCCTGTCTAACTCGCACTGTGCCGCTTTTGATTCTAGAGCTTGACCTCATTTTCGTCAAAGAATCCTCCTCGTACATGCACCACTTCGGCTGTCAATCGAGGCATTCTATCGAAGCTTTTTTCTAATTTCCAATGTGATTGATCTCCGAGGCACTTGAAGGATCTCCCATGGTTGGTCTTTCGATGTTGGAAACTGTTGGACATCAGTACAGATGAGGTCCCAACCATCGGCAGAAATAAAACATTTCCATACACATTTGTCAACAAGACTTTCAATCAGTCAGTTGATATTCAATCTAAGTTCTCTTTTGTCCAATTTAAGAGTTTCTTTTGAGGTCTTAAAAAAGGCTTTCGTAACTTTACTCTTGACATCTCCTTGAAGTATGTTTGTACTTTGCAAAGAACGGTGTAAGCCTTGGATCCCTTTTCATTATTCATTTTGAAGTCTTATTCTTCTGTTGTGATTTTAACTTGGACGTTCTTAACTCTTCTGGGTCTTAGAATTCTAAGCTTCATTAAAATGTTGTATAGTATCGAGGTGTGGCATACTGTGCCCTTTTTTATGAAGCACATTTATAAAAATAGCTTCTTAATATAGTAATAAGAAACCAACATTTGGAAAGTGATCGAATTTTACTGTAAAGTACATGAATTAGAGTTTTTGGAACGATTTGTATTAATTTCCCTTTGCCTTATTCCTCCACTCCTTCTTGAAACGTTCTTTTCTTTATTTCTTCATTATTACTGATCAGATCATCGACCCTTGGAGCATCTTTCACCGTCCGGGCATGCTGCTTTCATTTGTTTAGACTGAAAGGGATTTGTTTGCATTAGGAAGATGCAAACACTCCCAGCTGGAGCATTGGTGTCCATTTGACCAATATGTTTGAGCCATTGAAGTTGACGAATTTTTGCCTTCCGAACAGGAACCACAACAAGCTCGTAGACCTCACACTTGCACCTTTTCTATTCGGTTTCATTATAAATAGCATTTTACTTATGAAATCCCTCCAGAAGTTCCGCTGTCTTGCTTATCGTTCAACATTTGGCTTCATTTATAGTAACATAAGTGTTTTCTACATCGCGATTTTTGAACTCTGCGAACTCGAAATCGTACTAAACAATTCTTTTCGGAAACGGTTGGCAGTCTAAATTGGTCTCGGGTGGATGCGGATTTATAGCTTGGCATCGTGACCAAATTTCTAGACGTTTGTGGTTAAGTAATGACTGATCTGAAATTTGTCAATCTGTCGTTAAGGGTCTACATATTCGAGGAAAATCGCTTTCTGAATTGCCTTACGGACAGTGATTGTTATTGACTAACACCTGATTGTATTTTTGCCCTGTTTAAGCAAAATTTCAAACGCCCATAAAAATGTTTGTATTTCAAAAAGTCTGAGTCCTTAAAATTGAAGGTGGAGTACAGCCCCTGCAGGGTTGTGGACGTTTTTGCTTTTCTGTTGTCCACATAATTCTTCTCGCTTTCAATTTTTCGTCAACTCCGAAATTTTGAACGGATTCAGAATCTCTCTATTAAAGGAATACACTTGGAAACAAAGGTGGTATCTTGGAACAAAATATTGGAATTCCACTTTCGGAGCACGAAGTTTTCTCTTACGACAACGGAGCACTAATAATCAAACATTTAAACAAGGTCTCGGCGCGTTGGGTGCCGAGATATCGACTAACAAGCAAAAGAAGACACGAGTCGACATTTCAATGGTGAATCTCGAACAGTTCCATTTTTTATAACAATTGACGAGTCCTGGATTCACGGCATTGATCCAGAAACCAAAAAGCAATCGATGACCTGGAAGCGAGCCTCGCAGAGCGACGATATTGAAAGTGTTGAGTTCGGTAGTGAAGATTAAGGCATCAGTTTATTGGGACGCTCAAGGAATTATTATGTTAGAATATTTGGAAAAGGCAGCCACTACATCAGGCTCTTTGTACGCAGACCAAATAAGAAGATTGCCTGAGTCTATAAAGAAAAAAAAATTGCGATTTTAACTTCCAGTGATGTCTACTTCTTTCTTCGGGGCAAGAAATTTGAAGATGATATTGAAGTGATGGCCGGTATTGAGACATGAGACTATGTTGAGAAATCAATGTTTGTTTTTAAGTTTAATAACCTTGGTTTATAATCATTATCATATCTGTCAAGAAAATACAGGGAATCAATCATCAAGAAAGGCCGCTTGAAACGATTGCCGAGGACACGACTGTCGTCTTATTTAGTTTGAAGTGCGCTGTTTTGTCATTTCATCTCAAAAATGTTTTTCAATTTTACAATTTTCTGTTGCAAATGTTTCTTGTGCCGAAGAGCTGAAAATGTGCAAAATTGAAGTTTAATCAATTTTTATCAAAACCACGTGTTTCCTGAAATGTGTTTGTGTCTCACGCATCAGTTTGTATTATTTTAAACGATTGTTTGAGCATGAAACCGTTGCCGCCTGATTATTGCTAAAGACATAAATTTTGTGCTAAAACTGAATTGTCATTGTGAACGAATTTCTGGCCAAAAACTCTTAAAACCTCACTGTAACGGATTCTGTAAAGGCTCCGGTCGATTTTTTTCTGTTTCCAAAACTCAAATTACAATTACAGTTGAGATTAAAAGTTCTCGGCGTAACGCAGAAACACCGTTCCAATTAGCAAAAATGTATGTTCCTTGCTTGGCTGCACATGTCTTTCGTTCATGTGACAAGGCTCATCTCATTCTGTCAAGTCGTTTGTGCATGGTCCACGTGAAGGAGGACCAAAAACCGATACCACATCGATCTTCGCAGCAATCTTTTGATTGATTCAAAAGTGGCCCGATCGTGATTTTGTGCGGCGATGGGATGGGACGATGCGCACCATGGATGGGACTTCGATCCACCACTTTATGCCAGAAACAAAGCGCCAGTCGAAGCAGAGAGTGGAAGCCGGTGGTGGTCCAAAGAAAGCGATGTCGATCGCATCTGCCGCAAAGGTCATAGCCTTCATGTCATGGGATGCGAAAGGGAACCTGTAAATTGATTACCTCGAAAAAGACAAAACAATTACAGGAGAACATAAGTCTTCCCTTCTTGATCAGATGGATACCAAAATTCGCGGGAAGAGGCATGGTTTGAAAAAGAAAATAATTTTTATTGGCCATCCGTCCTATTCTCCTGACTTGGCACCCTCAGACTTCGATTTGTTCGCAAATTTGAAGAAATTTGTTTCTTGGAAGCGTTTCGCAATCAATAAAGAAATTGGGAGGGGTGTTGATGCACATTTTCATAGCCTTCCAGATTCTCACTTCCGGGAAGGAATACTGATGGAACTTTAGACTAAGTGTGTTGAAGTCAAGGGAGAAGAATAAATCTATTTTTTTTTTTGCTGGTAATCGCAGTCTTTAATTTAAAGGCCAAGAACTTTTCACCTTACCCTCGTAAAAGAGAATTTGCGGCGAATATTGAAGTGGATTCCAAAAAAATGCGTTTAAAAAATGATTTGGTGGTTGGGTAAGTGTATTATTTTGAAAGCGATACCATAAATTCCTGGTACTATTGTCGCAATGGAGACCACGGAAGACGAAAGCCACGTAATTGCCAATCCAAATGGCCAATTGTTTAGCTCGGAAAATATGATCGATACCATTCGCAGGAATAGAATTCAAAAGATGCAGTCCAATGTGAAGTAAGAATAATAATATGAATAATAAGAATAATAATTATGTAACATGTTCCAATTCACTCATCTCTCGCAGAAAACGCGTTCAAAAAAAATATCATTCCTCCTTAGTTGGAATAAGTTTTTAAATCCATTTTCTTTCTTAAGCCGCTTATAAACTCTTATAGATTATTATTATTATTTTCGTCAATACGTGTCGTTGAAGCACAGACGTGCGCACTGATCACACCCACTGCAGGGCAACACGCCACTTGTGAAATAGCTCGATCTGGTCATAACTAGGTGAAGAGAAGTACCCACCGCTCATGCGATGGCGTCAATCCGGTCAATTTATTTCAAACACTATGAATAATCTTGCACAGCTTTTGGACACACTTTTATTATCCAATTAATAAGCGTCCAATGGCACTATTTCCTGCAAGCGCTACTCGTTTGATTGATGCGAATCAAGTGGTCTGTTTTGAATGTTATTTTAAGACTGTCATAATATCCCTTTTCGGGGGGAACCACAAAAATATCATTCTGATGAGACGCTCCTTACTCATATGAGTACACTTTATTGGCGTGAATGAGTCTTAGGCGCAGGTGGGCTCCTCCGGAGGCAGGTAATTACTCATGGATTTCTTAAAAGGTTCACCAAGATGTGCGACAAATAATAACGCCGCGTTCTTGTGTCAATATTGGCTCTGATCTGTAAATTGATGATGGTTTATGGAACGCGATTTGGTTATTTGCTTGGACGCAAACAAAGTGACAAGCTAAGTAGGAGAATTAGTGTGTCAATTTGTTTTTAATTAACGACTTCAAGAGACTGTTTTTTTCTAGTTATTTATCTGTAAAAGGTATTTGCCTTTTTTTTTTTGCAAGCTGTCGGTTGAAGATATTCAAGGCTGTTTATTTGCCAAGGCGTCAAAAGGATTTTACATTGAAAAATTAAGGTGATAAATCATTATTTTCATTTGTCATAGCTTTGAGTATTATTTACGCAGTAGAACATTCACTGTGAAACTAAATTGCAACTAGACACTGTCAGCTTTAATTTGAGTTTCTGGGAAGACGGCACCAGTATCGGACACAACCTTATCTCGTCACTAGTAAGCTATCATGATTTCGTGCACGGAAAATAATGTCAGAACCGAAGGTGAATGATGACATACACGCTGCTATCAACAAAGATAATAACGCCCATTTTTCTGTCATATGGCATTGTAGATTTTAAAAGTTAAGACGTCATTACAAGCCGTCTTTTAACGATAAATAACTTTATCAAATTATGGCGAATCCGGTGTACATCTGAGTACATTTTTTGTCAGTATACCGAGTCTTACCATAAATACTGATATAAAGAAAAACCTTTGCCAAACTTCTAGCTACATGTTGTAGAAGACTTCATTCGAAATGGCAGCAATTTGCCTTAAGCACGACCTTGGGACGCTCTGGCCAATTATCACTACTCATAAAATTTAAAACTTTAAGAATTATCTGAGATATTATCATGCGATTATTGTTTCATACTATTACCCTAATCGTTTTTCCATCACTAAAAAATCAAAAATCAAGTACTTACTTTGATTTGAAATGAAGTTTTAATTGACTCAAACAGAAGTCTGCTTGCTCCCATCTTCCTTGGTAACACTTCCCAATTGCAGCAAAATCTTGATAAAAGCGTTCTCCTTGTTCTTCACAAACCGTACCTATATTTTCGGGAACAAAATTCAAATGAGAGTGAAGAAAATACGGCTTAAATGACATATTGCATCTCATTTTCTGGTAGCAGTGCAGCACGAAAGTCCAGGCAAAGCGTGCCATGCTCCTTTTTCAATCAGGTTTAGAGAAGATGTAATAGAACATAAATCTTCAATCAGTTTCTTAATCTCTGGACCCACGAATACGCCCTCCATAAGCTTGTGGAGCTTTCTCTCTTTCGTGGCCAGATCCTAGCTTCACCATTTGTGTTTGCGTCTTATATTTTTTCGCAAGTGGCAGGTGTTGGACCTACATTTTATTGCCGACTCCGAACGGTCCCTGAAGTTTTTTCTTGAGAGTTTGTACTCATCGGATTGCTCAGTCAGTCACTCGTAAGAGGTGGGGTCATGAAAAATTGCCATATTTTTTTACCCGGATTCGAACGTAGTTTTCCACGCTCAGGAGGAGACGCACTTACCATTGAACAACTGAGCAAAACCTGTCGGCTACCAGCAATGTTGAATGTGTTCATTTAAACTGACAGCAGAAGCGATCTTTCCATATGCTTAGCATCGCTGTGACTACAGCAGTTCCGTCCTTTTCCTTTCATGCTCCTGGCAAAGTTGTCGAACGTATTATGCCTTTGATGCCGGCTGCTAGGTGAAAATATAAACTCTAATAAGGCTCCCTAAGTTTAACCCAGCTACCCTTTTATAATGATTTGGACACGGCAGTTTACCGAGAAACGGAAGAATACACGTGAGCATGTCCAAATACTTGTCAAGGAAATTTGCAAACCTTCCCACATGCAGAATGATGGCATTAGTGATACATTAACAGGAGTCAAAATAGCAGAACGATTTTCGAACTTTAGCAGGAGAAATCCATTCACAACTGACTAAAATATCATAACCCAACGTTGTGGTTTGGAACTCTGCTGAATTTTGGTTTCATGGTTTGAGTCCGAATAGGTAGGGGAACTCGATAGCGATTCATTTGTGTTTGTTTGATTCGCAGTATTTAATTCGACCTTGTTTACTGTAAATATACTTATTTGATGTTTTTTAGGATGTTCATCACTCTGCTTGTCAGTGTCATGTTTCTATATCAGATCCAATGTCATCGTTTTCACAAACTACTTTTAACCTTGGACATTGAGTATGACAAGCCGATAGAGTAGCCACTACGAAACGACACACACTTAGGCCGACCACTATCGCTGGTCGACCGCAAAGTGCCCGAGCAGAGACCAAAGGGAAGATCCTACTGATTGAACTAACAAACCAACCGACTGATAATCCTTCAAAACTTCTTTTCCGTTTTGCATACAAAACCACAACTAAAGAGTCCAAAGCTAGCATATTTTTGAATAATGTTCGATAGTTTCGGCCTCGATTTCACGAAAAATCGCCTCTCGATTGTTCTCGTAGCATCGGTCTTTATTAACACGATTATTGAACATAGTTTTCGAGAACTTGTGTGGCACCAAATTCCATAACGCTGGAACTATAGCTCGCCAAATGTAAAACCAAATCCTTACTTTCTGGCCAAAAAAAGGATCAGAAACAATGACTCGGTAGCGCTCTTCTTTGACTGTTAGAATTCTTTTTTTTTTCGTCTCGAAAAAAAAGTGGCTCAATTTTCCGAGCAACAAAAACTGTATTTTGAGATGAAAAATGTGTCTCGTCTAAAACACATATTTTTAAAAAAAAATGTTTAAGCTCTCCTCAAACTCAAAAAGTGAAATGATATTAATGCATTTTGGTTCAATTTGATAAGCTCCTTAAGTCTTCGTCTTGAAGCCTAGGCCATCTTTGCCGTCTGAACGCTCACATTTAAGAAAGAAACCAAAAAATGTCCCGCCCTATTGCTGATTCTGAAGGCTTGTCAGCATACTCTTTCCATTTAACATTTATTTTATCACTTTAACATGTTTTTTTTTCTTGTGATTTATTGTTTCGTTGCCCGATAAACTTCCTTCCTTTCGATCAACAAAGAGGTCCCCTACCTTCCGAGAAATGATCATTCCCAAAATATAAAAATAAACAACATCGCAGGCACAGAGTTTATAATTTACATACCTTCCGTCTTCATTTATGATCAAAACAAAGTAATTTACGACAGCATCATTAAGGATCAACTCAAAGATCATACGGCGAGATCCGTCAACAAGATCGATACACGATCGGTCGCCGCCATTGCTTTTTTAAGATACCACCTCGAGCTCTTCCAGCATTCATAAATCTCGAATAAAAACATGGTAATAATATTAACGACTGGTTTTATTTTTACAAAAAAAAAAACAACACCAAAATAATTATATAAGGTTCATTTATTGTAAAACGTTTCGCACGTATACATTGGATAATTTGGATAATTTTCCAACTTCAATTAAGATCTCATTCAAAAACGACGCAAATTTTTCGGGTATAAAATTGGGGCTCGTGATTTTCGCTGGCGTGATGTAGTCTTCTTGGATACATGGGGCGGGTTGATGATCATGTCATATGATCGAAGTTAGAAACGCTAAAATTTTGCGTCATGCCGCGAGAAAGTATTTAAAAGGCAATCTCGATAGTCATCAGTTCATGTTTACCATTTTTCTAAAAAAAAAAAAAACGTTTCAGTTAAGATCTTTTCCGGTTGATTTCTTTTTATTATCTTAAAGCATGCAAAATTTTGAATGATAAACAAAATACGTAAGTACGGAGGGTATGTAAGTTTGGCTTAATGACTTTTTCTATAATGACCACATTAGTTCTCCAGTAGAACCCAGCTTCTTTGCGATTTCACAACAATTAATTACAGTTGTCATAAGGGTTTTCCTAATAGTTGTAACCACGTTCCGCCGCGAACAATGAATGAGTCTATGGTTGACTTTTTGCGTTTTCGATTATGACTTTTTAAGAAAGGGAAACGTTCGATATGGTCAGTAAAAAACGTATCGTATTTAATAAAGTTTGATTTAATTTGCGTCATCAAAGACTGAGCTTAGCACCAAAATCTAGTCTCTTCTAAGAACAATCCGTAAACGAATGCACTGCACTGTCTTTTTTTCTGTCCCACATAATGAGGATCTCGATTGTTCCCTTGAGGATTTGTTGAACATCATTATTTCTGTTGTCGTAAGCCAAGTATAACATTGCCATTTCCTACTGGATTCCTCATCTGTAAGTCAGAGACCGCTTTAACCCTTATTATTTGAGTTCAACATCTTCCAGAAATCTTCTCAATGTTTTTTTAGCCGACTAAAAGCAGGGCTCAACTCACAACTGACGGTCCCTTATCACTTTTAGTGGTCAAGAACAAGATCCTTGCTTATTCGATTTTACTGAAAATTAGACAAACAAGGGTCAACATGTGTCGCCTGAAAAATAAGAGCCTGACTTATTGTTCTTTTTTAACGAAAACAAGCTCTACATTAGCATCGGTTTATATGTCGAGTACCGTCCCGGAAAGCTTCTTCGGTTTTCACCAGAGTCCTGTACAGGACCGTAGATCCTCCATTGCATTAGTCCAATTTTCTTTATGGTCATTGGTGACACGGTTTACCAAACTGGGCAGATGCATTCTTATAGGGGCCTAACGAGCTCCTACTAGTTTGGTACGAACATCCTTCTTTTGATTCTTCTGGTTTTTTGCAAAAAATCTTCTGACTAATAGGGGGGATTTTGTCCTACGGTGGATGTCGTTTCGAACCCAAAGATGTTCAGCTGTTTGACGGGTTGATATTAAAATAGTCCCTAAGCTTTTTGTTTCAACGGGCTTATATTAAAATCAATGCAATATGAATTTCCATACCTACTTCTTCAAGATAGTTCCGTCTATGCCGTACTTAGGTAGGTAGGTAGGTAGGTAGGAGATCCTAAGATCCTGTTTGGATCCATTCTGTTATCATACACCGATTCTGCATAGGCCACGGCATTAACTGATACCTAAGAAATACCTGATTGGAATCCAAGTGGTCTCTGTAGAGATTGTCCACTTTATTACCGCATATAACCAGTTTTTTTACTTAATGAATTTTTCTATGATCTGAATCTTTATATCTAACATAGAAGAGCTGATATAGAGAAGCTCCCTTATGTGCTTTTCCTCGTTTTTGCAAGGGCGGGACAGGTGCAAAGGTTGTGTAGTACGCTTTCTACTTCTTCCTCGTCCCTGCAGCTCCTGCAAAGGTCGTTATGGACGGCTCCCATTCTTAATGCGTGTGAGCCCATGATACAGTGACCTCTGGTAATTCCTAGTCAAGTTCAACCCATCTCCGATTGATGATATTGATGGCATCTGTATTAAGCATGGTGTTTATTACTCCTGGCTGTCTATGTATATGACGATACATATTCCGTTTATCGGATTCATTGACATTCATTGCCCAAGAGCGGGCAGCCTCTTGGATAGCTAAAAATGCTGCCTGGAATACAGTGCAGTGGTTAAGCAATCGAAGGGACAGAGGGAAGGAGATCTCCGGCGAGATCGCAGATACTCCGAGTTCGGTGCCTTCGTTCGTTTTGGAACCGTCCGTGTAAACGTCCAGATTGGCAGATTGGCCGTACTGAAAGGTGAGCTACTTTTTACAATCAGATGACTAAAGGTTTAAATGACTGATGGCCTTCCGCAGGGCACAGTTATCGCACCACAACTTTTCATCATTCTTATTCTTGATACGATGGGTCGATGATTTTATTGACGATGTTATACGTAAGCGGATTGAAGCTTTCCTAAATGAGCTCCTGAAAAAAAAATCGAAATTCTCTTCACTTTCTGCTCGGGAAAGAAGCTCAAAATTAATTTTGTGAAATCCGGTTCGCATTCTTGTAAGACGCAATGATTTAGATTTAGACCAAAGACAATTGTGTAGAAAACTGATAAATAAATTCGTCACAAATAACCGAAAACTACTTGTAATAGGTAAACGCCTAAATTTTGCACAAATGCAAAAGTCATAAGCAGCACGGGCAGTCTTAAAAAATACTCTAAATCATTTCAACTACTTTTGGATCTGGGTTTCGTTTTATCAAACATTCATTTGTTTGAGGGAATATAAGTCAAGGTTGATTTGCTTGGGCCTTGAACCAAAGAAATTATTACATAACGTCTCGAGGCAATTCGAATTGACGATGCCATTTTAAACCTTACAAGAAATCATGTGCGTAAGAACTACGGAGTCTGGCCTATTTTTATACTTACTCTGGCTACTTCAGAAAGCGAACATACTCTCCACAGAAGCAAGATTAACTCTAAAACTCTCAAACGAGACAATAATAAATCATCGCGTTTTAAGGTCAATTGACAAGCGAATGTCTTAAAAAACTCAGAAAAGCGAAGAACTCGTGATTCTTATGGCTTGTCTGAATTGTGGCTAACATTCAGATTGAGTATGTGTAAGACTCTAACTAGGTAAATGACCTCATGTCACTGAATGACAGAAATAAAGTTTTTGAACTGAAACTAATTCTAAGCTTAGTTCAGTCCGACAATTTCCGAATAACAATTGAGTATTGAAATTTTAAACTTTCTTGTAAGAGAATCTACTCAATTTTCAATATTTGTTGGTTGTGCAAAGATTCCCCTCCTCATGATTTCGGTAATACCTCTTGGCTGTTTTCGAGACATCATTGGCGTTAACGATGACAAAGATGCTCATTGAGCACGGACGCCTTGTGAGGCCCGATCTTTCTGGAACGATAGTTTGCCTTAGTTCAGACCCTCACATCCTGACCATAAAAAAATTCGTTATTATGCCACAAACCGGAAGACTTTACCGGAAGGAATGTGTTCTCTATAGTTTTTCCGAGTTCCAAATTTGGCAATCTTAAAAAAAAAAATCTCAACTGAAAATGATTTTTTGTTCAGTTCGAGGTGCTTCAAAACCCAATCGAAAAAGCAATAACAATGCGTTGTCATTTTGCTTGAATTTCTGAGTCAATTAAATCTAGAAAGCGAATAATTCTCTGGCTCGTACAACAGTAACTAAGATCTTTGGCTTTCTAACTTTCGGTAAAAGCTGCAATATTTTTTGATCACACAACTGCGATTGGGGCATTATTTCGCCTGCAAATTCTTTTCAAAATTCTAATTTTTCGTCAATGCAGAAGCATGCCCTTTGGAAGTAACTAAGTTGTTTTCATCAGAACCTCTTTGAAGTCTTTCTCTCGAAGATTCAAAATGAAATGTCCTTCTTTTCCTTCGTCCGAAAAAAGGAACAAAGCTCCTCTAGCTTGGCTAATGTCAAATTATTGATTAAAAAAAGAAAGCAACAAAATAATAGGAAATAATCAAAAAAGCACTTGCTGCAATTTAGCGATTGCGTTGAAATTACGTAATCAAATGGTGGGACAGATTGGGCGTAGATAATGCCATCATTATGAAATTACGCGATACAATACTCGAGTTTTGTCACACATGACTTGTCACCAATAAATGGACGTTGAACTTTGGCATTTGTTTATTTCTGTGAATCGATGAAGTCATCTACAAGCATTTGGCAATAAACTTCATGTTTCCACCCGCTGTCTGATTGGTATCAATGGAATTTTGAAATTTATCTGCGTAGCAGATATCTGAATATGTAAATAATAATTTCAAATTGACTTTGGTTAGACGAATGAATGTTTTTTAAGGCAAATTTGGTGTAAGAAATTTGCTTAAACAGTTTTTAAGTAAATATTTTGATTTCTTAGCTGGATACTGTCATTTGAAGACCTTTATTTGGAAGAACTGATATTTAAGCTTTATAATAATGTTTGATTCTAAGAGGGTACTGAAAGAAGAGGGGCAACGACTCTACTGTCATTTGACCCATCTTGATGCGGTCAATTTGAAGCCGGACCTTCAAGCGGGAGCATACTTTAAAGTACTCCTTCAACATATTTAGAGTTAAGGTGAAAGTTGAGTTCTCAAGGGCAGTAACCAAGTCCACGACACCGGTTTTCAGCCGACCTCTGGTCTATGTGCAAAAAACTTAGTCATGATAGAGATCCCAGCTTCGGATAAAAATGGGCACCTCATCTAAGAATACGACACTGACTATGAATTGAGAGGCGTCTTCTGTAACGTACGTAAACTCAACTCTTCTGATATTATTGCAAAAATTGAATCAATCCTCACGTTTTTCGAATTAGATATTTAGTTGGTAAATTGGTAAGCTTTGTTAGCTCTTCACTTAGGTCTCTGGCTGGGCCCGTTGTATTCCCCTATTTTCTGTGTGGAGAAGATTTTGGTAAAAGTAGGGGAGTTGTAGTGGAAAAAAGATGGTTGATGTCAGAGGGATTACTATGGATTGTCTGGATTTGTATGGTGGGGAAACCATTTTGTTCGTTTTGCGAACTTCATGATCTCAACTATCCCAATTTCTTTGAGGTGCGCAAAATCCGGTATCAGTGCTGACCCCAGTATTTTTTTTCGCAGTCTCACTGTAGCTGGGCCAAATGAGGTATAACCACGTTACAGGAAATACCATGGGAAGGATCAGGTATTCGAGAAAATTGCAATTGCGAAAATCGGTCAGCACATACCTTTGAGAAGTGAGAAAGCACGATATCCACGGAAAAAAAATCTTAAAAATCGACTATGAACTATTTCTTGTCGCAGTCCAATTCTGTGCTCAATTGTCCAACGAACAGAAGCTGTGAACCGTCGAGAAAATGAAGTTCAAAGTTGGAAACGTTAGCAAGATTGGATCAGAGGCTATAGAGAGCTCCTGACCGAAGGACACGTTGCTGTGCAGTCACTGTCCACAAACTCCATAAGAGGTGGAACTGGTATCTCGAAATCACCAATAAAGAGGAGCCCTGAAACTATGAATGCGTACAATACATACAAACGCTGTTGAGTAAAAAAAAGACCAGTATAGGAAGAATATCGAATTCAAAAAAAGGAGAAGAATTAAAAGCTCATACAAACTCTCCTTTATCTAGGCACGTTTTTGAAATTCAATTTTAGTGTTCCGTGCCTTTAGTGTCCAAAGGAACCCTATTACTAAACCTCCACTGTCCGTTCATCAGAGAGCCGTTTCTGAGCTGTCAGAAAGCTGTTTCTACTAACCTGTTATAGGGAGCCATAGACATTCAAGAAACCAAGTTCAGTCATTAAGAAACCGTCTTCATTGTTCCTCGTGTTGTCGGCATGATTGACTGCCTCATACCCTTCCTCTATTTTTGTGTGGAAAATATAATGCACCAGTGCGAACAACACTTTGGATTAGTAGTAGAAGTAATTTGCTATTTTCTGCCTTTTGTTTGCACCAATGATGTGAGCAATTAAAAATGAAGTGATGAGCTTTATGCTGAAGCATTTGCCTCAGATCAAAGACTGTGACATAAGCATTATATGTTTGGCCTCGTTTGTCTTTTGCACTCATGAGTAAAATCTTCGATAGATTGCCTTAAGATCGCCTGCAATCGGGCGCGTCCCTACAAAAGTTACTGTGATCAGAATCTTGTACGCTGACTGAATTTAATAACGACACGGACAGTAAATACGCAAACGATGTTCAGGTCCTCAAAGCCTTGATATTGAATAGCTCGAAATAACATCACCTTACGTCTGACCAAATTTAAACCAAATTACCTAGTATCAGTTTCGTAAACAAAAGCCTGATACAGCTCGGTGAAAGCCTTGGAATTAGTTCTACAAAAATAAAAACTGTCGCGAATAGCAAATAGCAAAGCAACCATTAAGTTACCCAATTAAAAAATCGAAAACTGCTGTTAACCTCAAACAGCTCCTGAACGAAATTCGTAATTCTGAAAAACTCTATTACAATGACACCAAGGAAAGCACCAAGCTTCAATTTGGATTCACCATAATTTCTCAAGCAATCTGCGATGTACGTAACAGATCCAAAACGTGTGGAAAGCTCTGTCTTTATCCCGCAAAAATGTGGTTTGAGAAATTATTATGTCTGAGAATTTAATAAAAATGCAATCGTCGAATAAAATACTGCGAATTTTGAACGAATGCAAATACCTTAAATTTCAAGTCAATGCAAAAACCTTTCCATTTTTTCATATTACTTTTTAGGGGTATAAGAATGGAAATCATAGCTCCTTATTGCAATAGGGATAGCCAAAATTGAGGGCTTGTAAAATATAAAATAAAAGAAAAAAGTTTATATAAAAATAATGTGTGATTGTGTATGTAGTGTGCATGATCTAGAGCCATCGATCTCGCATACTTAAAACATATTGGTAAGATTTACCATTCGTGTCAGCGCGTTAATTTTTTTATATTGTTTTTTCGCACTAATGGCGAGGTTGAACATTTTATTTATTTCCGATTCCGAAAGTTTCTCACGACTGTGGCTTGAAAAGTATTTGGTTCAGCTGAGCTGCTGCAATATTCTGAAGACTAAGCGTGAAATTTTCAAACAATCAAGCACCGAAATCCAAGTTTAAAAATTAAGAAATAGGTGAAAATATGTGCCCAAGGTGCCGTACGGTTCGGCTCATTTTTTATTCAGTCCAATCAATTGAAATGTATCGCAAAAAAAAAATACAAATCAAACATTCAAATTCACTGCATTAGTCATCGCTGTTTCGCTTTTGTTTGACACTTTTATTAGCACCAAATAAGCGATGGTGCCCCACCTAATTCTGCTCGAAAAACCGCACTGCAAGCCGAAAACTAATCAGTCTACAGCCTTAAAAGTTCAAAAAGGCCGCCATGATCTTTTCAAAGTGGCTAAATTGCAGGCCGCTGCCTCAAGGGTGGGGACGTCGTCGCTTCGCTTCGTGTCAAGAAAATTTCAATCTGCAACGTCATCGGCATACGGCATTATTATCAGTCAGCTTAAGGCCTCAACCTCATTGCTCGCCGCTCTCGTTGTTGATTGTTGTTCTTTCGCTCTCACTGAGCTTATCAAATGATAAGAATACATAAAAATGATGAATCTCTGCTCTCGGCTCTCGGCTCTCTCGACACTCACAGCTCTCAGATATAGTCACAAGATCTTCTCCTTCACAAACAGGTGTATCTGATATATTTACCCATTGTTCATAATTTGTCTTGAAAAACACTTGACTTTCCTAGATACGATTTATTAACACATTTGCGATTGAGTACAATTCAGTCTGAACAACTTACTCACCTCTCGTGCGCTGCTCTTTCTCTATCTCTCCAAGAACAAATTGTTGTTCAGAGTGTTTTTTCTTTTTTTTTTGCAAAGTAATTTATTAATAAAATTTATTATTCGCTCGCGCTCTCCACTTTTGCCGGCAGCGCAGCAGCGCCGACAACGACAACGACAACGATTGACCGCCGAGAGATACTGTTTTTTTTTTATATATATTTTCCACCCCTAATGGGAAATGAGCTCAATAGCTAAACGTGTTTGAACGCGGAGCAACCACCTTGACTCTTAATTTATTTTTTTACTTTTTTCAAAGTTACAAAAAACAAAGAAAACCAAATCAAACCCGAGTGAATATTTTTCTTAAAGAGACTCTAAACAAAAAAAAAAAACAGTTTGTATCTGTTATTTTTTTTTTATTAAACAAACCAACAAAAAATTGATTAATTTTGGTTAAAAGTGGCCGGAAGAGCATTTCATAAACTTGCAGCCGTATGCATGGAGTTTTATCGCGAATTTATGGTAAAAAAAAATCAAAACTAAAATTCCAATCCTTTTCCATCTCGAATTTTTGTAATCATTTTTTTTTTGTTTTTGAAAATAAAAAAAAAGTTTCTTGATACTTTTTCGTGATTTTTTGCGGAATGTTGGCTGTGCAAGTGAAAAAAAAAATTACGAATAAAAATATGAACTTATTTTATCATTGATTTTGAAAACTGAAGCGTGGAGTGCTTAATTTCAAAATGTCCTTTTTTTCCTCGCTGATAAAATTTTGCTACAGAAAAAAAATTATTTTAATGACTAACCAATTGATTTTTTGTGTAAACCTTAATTTTTTAATAAGCTTATATAATTTGTCGGGCTCCTACAGTGTGTTTCAAAGAATTGTGTATTGCAGAAAATTTTAATAATATTTCCATCATTGTGCATAAATTTGCATAGAAAAATAATAATAATTTAATTAAAGTAATTAGATCAGTTTGCGGAATAATATTTTTGCTGTTTTTAACATTTGCGTGTTGAAGTCTATCTGGGATTTACGTTTTTTTTTTATTTAATAAACTCAAATGCGATAGATTTCCTAATCAATCTTCTAGAAACGAGGATCTCGTTTAATTTAGAAATTTAAATCTGTCGTTCTTTTGAACAGCAGAGCTTGATCGGGAGACAAAATTTTGAATTTATTAATTTTTTTAGTTTTGGTAAATACACGTAGCTTTTGATTTCACGGTGTTGCTTTACAAACATACAAAACTTAGGTGATTAAGACAGTCTTTTGGTTCTATTTTATCAGAAAATTTTAATTAATCTTCTTTTGAATTCGAATTCATAGTAACAGAGACGGTTCATATCTTATGCCAGTCATTTACAACTCTTTTGCACGTTTTCTTTTTAAAGAAAACTATTTAACTGTCGTGAAAAAAATTTATGAAGTTCATATTTGAAACTTTAAAGTGAGACGTAATTAACGCCGCATTGTCAATTATCTATTTAAGTTTAATCAGTTTCCTTCCATCTCAATGCATTTATTACTTCATGTATAATATTGGTGGGATTACTTGTTGTAGTTTACATTTGAGGGATTTTTTTTTAAATTGATCAAGTTAAATAAAACAACGAACCTCTCCTGTAATATAGCTTAAGGGCTTGCAATAAATTTCTAAAATTTAATATTTAAAAAGAAAAAGTTTAAATTAGAGAAAATTTTATTTAAAATAGAATTAAAAATGAAATTTAAAATTTTTGCTCGAGTAATTTTACATATTATTTCAAAAAAGAGTTTTTTAAGGCAAAAAAACAAAAGATGAAATCCAATGAGCCACTACACTGCTCCATGTTTATATTATGAAAACAATTTTTTTATTTAATTTTTATTATAATTATTTTTTATTTGTACTTATTTTATAATTTTTCATTATTTAGTTTTGATTTTTTAAATTCGTGTTTGCGCTTTATAATTTTAAGAACTTTGTTCCGTAGTAGAAACAAATAATTTTCTTAACGCTTGAGTCCTTAGTCTTGTCATTTAGTCTATTGAACATCTTTCTCAGCGAACCCTACAGTATTATTTTAACTCTATTGCTTGTAATTTTTTGGATAATTGTTTCCTAAAATTGGCCTCCTAGCCTCATTCGATTTCATCAATTCCGACGGTTTTTCTGATATCTGTGGCAGCCCATGATTTCGACTATTGTCTAAGATCATATTAAGGATAAAGTTGGTGTTCAGGCAGGACAGTAAAGGAGCAAAATCTGGTGAATTTTTATAAGAATTTTTTTTGAAAAAGAATTTGGAAACATTTTTCGTAATTATGAAAATAAAAATGTTAAACCTCGCTTGACTTGATTTTCAACTGCCTTTTGAATCCCCACTATTTTCCCCCGTTGAAGACAATTCTAGGTCACATGACGAGCTCCTTATTCCGCATCTGCATACATTTCGTTTTCATTTGTTCCAAACTGGTGTTTCAAAATGACGAACTTCGAGAAGCTTCGAATTAGCATTCATAAGTTCGACCGTCTTACGGTTTCTTCATGAAAATCAAAGGCGCATAAAGGTACTTTAATGTGACGGAAGCAAAGATTGATGCCAGAATGCATACTTTATGATTAATAAATTTCGTAAATAGCAAGCCTTACGACCGGTTTACCAATTTCACTAAAAAAAGAACAAAACAAACAAGTTATACAGGTTCTTTTTATGTTCATCATCAGTCAAGATGTGACGACGTTTATACTTTTGTAACCAAAAAGACAATTATGGCGGAATGATGTCATTTAATTCAGCTATTGTAATCCGGGCTTTCGTTGGAGTTGCGACTCAATACGATCCCTTCTTAATTCACTTGAATTGAAACAAATAGGTGGGTCAGATTGAATATGCGCGTTAACATCTCATAATGTCCCTAAAATGGTTAAACTAGTTTGAATGATGTAAAAACCACCACACAGGCGCTTTTCGGGGATCTATTTTTGCAAATGGGGCATGTTCAAACCAGTGGATTCCTAAAACAGGACCGAACCCCCTGTTTATCCTCTATTCTCCAAGAAAAGGGTTGGACGTTGTCGACTTTTCTAGTCTCATTCGTGTTGCGAAATGCGTTTTTAGAGATCTTCGCGCAAATCACTATCCACGTCTCTTTGAGAAGGTAGGTCCAATTGACTTCAGCTTTTGAATTCTTCTTCTCTGTTGACATGTCTAGGATTATAGCTCGAGAGACTTTCATTGTAATGGCAATCTAGGGCGAGGACGCTATGTTCGACAATTTAAACAAACTTTAAAAATACTCAAGACTTTATTTTGTCTGTATGTTTTCCTATAACTTATAATTTACTGAATCGATTTTATGCAAGTTACATTTGGTTTTGGATTTAGGATTTATCGTAATTAAGAATTATGCATTTTTCCATTGTCTTTGAATGTCAATCTAATCATAAAACATTTTTTTCTCCGTTTTTGCAGTGCGGCATGCGCCATCCCACCACTGGCCTGAGCGAAGACGACCTAAGTCGTCTTACCAACGGTTCAACTAGTTCATCATCCTCATCAACAACCCCCTCTCATGATCAGCCAACAAACAATCATCATGGCAATAAAAAAACAACCACAACAAAATTCGGTTCACCAACAACTTCAATTAATGCAGCAACAATTGCTGCCGAAGGCGGAACAACGACAGAATCAACTCTAACCAATTCGTCTTCACCACTAGCATTGAAGCACATCATCAATGGAACACCAGCAACCACAGCACTATCGTCCATTGGTACATCAAACGAACACATCAACAACATCAAGAACAACACATCATCGGTCACCTTTAGCTCATCGTATCTTCCAGAATTTATCGATCCATTAGAATGGCAAAAATCCAGAAAGCGTAAGGAAAGGCTTGATAGCACTTCATCAATAACGCAAGACCGTAAGTTGGTCCGTTCGAATAGCGAAGAGATCATACCACCAACAGCACCACCACCATCATCGGTACCATCAACAAATGGTGAGGACACAATCAATTTGAATAAGGTCGATGGCATCGATGTGATCGCACTCGATGCCATAAGACGTGTTTCCTCGGAGGACTTTAAACGTTCTCCGAATGACGAAAGCTATGGAGATCTACAGCTTAATCACTCCGTAAAGGCATTCGCCAGCGATGAGAATGATTCATTGTTGGCCAACAGGCAGTCATCGGAATTTTATTTTTCGCCCCATGCTCACGACATGGCACGTAAGGCTCGCTTAGAGAGCAGCAGTCCGGCACGATCGCATCGCTTGTCGCCGAGTCGCGATAGTCGCCAGAAGTACAGCGATGAAAGCGAATTGGAACATGAGCGTCGGCGTTCGAGTGAACGTTTCTGCAAATCGAGGGCGCCACCCGGAAGGAAATCTGGGGTAATGAAGAAGTCTGGAAAGTTTCTGCCGACAAAAATGCGCGGCGATGAAAATACCTACAAGTATGACCTGTCCGCTATGAAGTACGAGCGCAGAGGCTTTGTCAGCAAAATCAAAGTTGAGGAGCGTCTGCAGCGCAAGGAGGAGGCAGCCGATGGACAGCGTAACGATTACAACGACAATAACTTAATCGATTTTCACATCATTCGCAGCGAGTATGCTAATAATTCACCGCAAAACATAACAACAACGACACCATCAACATCGCAGCAGCAAACGGATTCTATTATATCAACAGCAAAAACAACAGAAGCACTGCCATGGGACTGTTCCATACCAGAGGATCAGACACCCGTACTGAGTCGTCGTTTTGCGGCTGTTCGTCATCCCGATTCGATTGACATTGCCGCCAAATTGTCAAAGATCATGCCTTACCCGCAACAGTTTCACAAACCACCAAGCTCAATGATGCCAGACGATGGCATGGAACCAATAAACCCATATCGGGCTTTTACTCTAATGGAGAACCTCAAGACGCGCGAAGTTATGCAGGTTATTCCATCAATAATGTCATTCCAAACGCCCGAGGAGCGTTTGAAACAAGTTAACAAACGATTGGTGTCTTTGAAGAAGAAAGCCACACAGCTGGAGGAGGCATTTGAGAAGAAGCACGGCTATAGGCCCTCACAGGCGGAGAAGCTAAATGACAAGCATATTAAGAATATTTTGGCCGAGATAAGTAAGCTGAAGAAAGAGAAGCACGAACTGAAGTCAGATCCAATGGCTGCGTTGGGATTGAAAGTTAGCGGAGGCATGGATAACGAAAAGAAGCTGGAAAAGATGCAGTTGACGCTGAACGAAATCGAACAAGTGAGTTTTGTTTTTATTCTTATTATCAAGAACATTTTGTGAAGTGAGTGTTTAGTGAAAATATTCTCCCATCTTTCATCCCAAACCTGGTTTCCAATGACAGCTGTCAGCTCTCTGGTGAATAAGAAAATCCGCTCGACTTCCAGGCATTACATCAATTCTTCTTCAGCGCTTCAAATAGTCTGTGCGTGACATTTTCGCCATCGTACAAGAGTTCTAGTGAAGGTGGTATTTCCATCGATCTTATTAGGAGTTGTTCTTTCTGGCCAACGAAACCTATTCATTGCAAGTCTCTACTTTCAAAGGTAATGATATAAATATATCTCCTGAAATTGTTAACGACACTTCGATGGTTATGTTAAGACGTGCAATTCTTGATATCACTACTGGCGTACACCAAGGTTCTGATTTTTGTTCTATTTTCTTTAATAATTTTTTGGCAGCTGAAGCAAAATGAATTTATTCCTCCGCTCTTCGTTGATAAAAGCATGCCCAGTTTTTCATGAACGATCTATGATTAATGTTCTCTTTTTCGAAATGGAGGACCAACTGGGTAATATTACAAAGTTTGAGCACAATCTGGAGCTTAGTCTAGGCATAGTATTGCTAGACTTCTTGGTAGTTTCCAATGTGCTTATTGCAAGTATGTTGGACCTGTTTTTCAAACCTTCATATTTGGTCTTTCGGCGTTCCTTTAAGTCCTTTTTAATCCATATATATAAATATAACATTCGCAAATCGTTCAGGGAGCCCGCCATGCTTGACTTTAAGGACTACACAACAGAGCATGAACTTTATTTATCTTTTTTGTCTTAAAACTTTAAATTTCGACTCGTCCGTTTAAAAGCCATACAAACAGTTTAAAATGACTCACGATCACTTGCCCACAATTCTGAATATTTTAAGTCGACAAAAAATGACCTCAAAGTGCGTCATTTTAACGCACAATCTTTGCTTTCTAAAATTGACGAGCTTCGGGATTTATTTGAAAAAATCGATAGTTAACGCTGTCTGTATTTTCGAAACTTGACTAGCCGAGTATCATAATGATGGAAGAGTTGTCCTCGTTGTGCAATTGCAGTTTATGTGAGTTAGGAAGGTGTTAAACGCTTGGTTAACTGCTCATCTAAAGTAGACAGTAAAATCGAATACATTTTTATTAAGCTAACCAATGACACGGAGAAGCTTCTCATTAGTGCTCTATATAGCCCGAATAAACGAGCTTTTCTTTCTCCTCTCATTACCCTACTAAGAGAGATATGTGCCCCCTATTCCAATACCATTATTTGCGGTGATCTTAACTGCAATTTCCTAATCCAGAACTCTTTAAGGGAACAGATACGTGTACTTTATATTCCCCTTGTTAATAAATGCAAGCAAATCCATTTCTCCTGTCACCGGCCAATGCCTATTTATGTATTCCTGTTAAGCAACATGAATAGAGCATGCTTGTATGACCTATTTTCCGCCACATGCTTTTCTAAACACAACTTAATTTTGATATGCTATGACTTCCTCATAGTAGACTGCGGCAAAACTTATGAACACAGATATTTTAGATCTTGCAGCTGTTGAGGAGGATGTTAGGAGTAATTACTGCGTGAGTAAGCTGAGTTTCTCAATGAACATATGAGAAACATTTATAGCCGACACGAAAGCGTTCGACATGGTAAACCACTCAAAAATTTTGTAAAAACAAAAAAACCCACATAGGCTTACAATTTCGCACTATCCCCAGTCAATCTTCTGTTTTCTTACTTATTTTCAGCGGGGTCCCTCAAGGGTCGATACTTGGACCTTAACTATTACTGCTTTATGACAATGTTCAATAATACTGAAAGCTCTTGGTCAGATCAAAACTAGCTGCAAGTCGTATTAATGAGGAATTAAGACATATTCTACTGTTGTCCAAATTCAATAAAATCTAAATGTCTTGTATCTATGATAGAATGTCCCTTGACTTGTCCCGACGTCCGCTAATCACAACTCTCCCATAAAATTCGTACGATCCTCAAAAAATCTTGACATGGTTTTTGGAGACAATTTTAGTTGAGCGAAAGAGGCAACTTAAGGTAGTCTTCAATAATACCTAACTCATTTCTCTATATCCCTGTAAAATATCACTTTTGACAACTACCTCAAGTTTCGCATGCTAGCGTCATTTTCGGACATACTTTTGACGCGTCTAACAACCTATTTATTTAAAATCGTAGGTTTTCTCTCTCAAGGAGATCTGGTCTTAAAAAGCACCCTACGTTTTGCATGTTTCACCTAGGAACGTCAGTCTTTTATCAACTCTATTCGTCTGAGGAACTTACTCCCGCGTTACATAAGAAGAGTAGATAACACAAAGAAGTTAAAAAACGAATTGAAAATGTATTTTTCAATTAACTTACCTTAGCCAGGATGTATTTTTGTTTCATATTTATTTTTTTTTACAGTCCTTTAACTTTTTGCAGTTGTACATAAATTTTTTCATACGTGTTTTAAGTTAATTTCTCAATTTGCATGCTTTCAGTTTTCTAAAAGATATTTAATCTTACTGTATAAGTAATTCGAAAATGCTATAAAAAAAAAATACTGCTGAATATTTTCTCAAATTTCTTTTTTTATTTGAAAGTACAATCTTTCCGGTTAATAATGGAGAATAATTTCATTCAAATGGCTGCCTCGGCTGGCCATGCAGTAGCCTACACGATCGATCCAATTTTTAAGCACATTATCGATTGTGTGCAGCTGTATTTCACCAATGGCTTCACGAATATTGTCCTTTAAAGCGTCAATTGTCTCTGGCTTGTCGGCGTAACACTTATCTTTGAGGGCACCCCACAAATAATAGTACAACGGTCTCAAATCGCAACTCCGAGGTGGCCAAACGACATCAGCTCTGCGGCTGATAATGCGATCTTCAAAAACATTGCTCATTTTCGAAGAAAAATGGCCCAATTATGCCTCTGGATCAAAATCCGCACCAAACAGTGACTCGTTTTGGGTGCATCGGCTTTTCAATGTATGCGTGCGGGTTTTCTGTGCCACAAATGCGACAATTTTGCTTGTTTACATACCCGCCAAGATCAAAATGAGCTTCATCTGAAAAGATGATTTTTTTGGCAAAATCGGCATCTTCTGTAAGTCGATCGAAGCGAAAACGCATTGGATGGTCAGTTGGCTTCAACTCCTGAACCAATTGGACTTTGTATGACGTCATACCAAGGTCTTTATGCAAAATTCGTCTCAATGATGTCTCGAAATGTTCAATTGTTGAGAACGACGGTGAATTGATGTTGACGCACACTTTCTGCCACAGCAGCAATATTCTCGGGTATACGCACTGTTTTTGGCTTTTCACGCTTTGGTTTTTCGATGAGGATGCCAGTTTCTTTCACTTTTTTCACAAGATTTTTTTCCCAAAATCCGTACGCAATTTTCGCACACATTCTGCAACATTGCCATGATTTTCAAAGTAATGTCGCAATATTTCCCAGCATTGTTCAAGCGTATACACAACCATATTCGTTCAGCGGAAGGATAAAACTAATTATCTGTCAAATCAGACATGAGCTTAGTGTTACCATTCACGAAATAAGCACTAGTTGAAAAAAAAAACGTTAGATGGCGGACCCTTTAGTTGAGCTAGTTTGACAAAAAGCCCTTTCGGAAGTTCTGTGTCTTTGAACAAACATGAAATGAAACAGGGTTCGAAACCGTCGAAATTCTGTAAAAAGACTTAAGAAGTATATCTGCATTGACAATTTATTTGGAATTGTTTGTCAGGAGTCAGTGGCAGAACTTATACTGCATTGATGGGTCAAGTGGATTCCAACCAACAAAGTTAAGAAAATCTGTCTAAAAGACAATTTCTTAGCGTCACCTGTAATTTACACTGTTTACAAACAGCGTCAATCAACAACAATAGAATTTATTTGTTTTCTTCCGTGAATTTAAAGAGAAAAACTTTTTTTATTTTGATTGACTGATAAAAACATTTTATTTTTTTCTTGTTAATCATGAAAACTGTCGTCACGTGCGGCTGTTCTCAAAAACCACGCAAATTTCTTCTCCCACTTAAGTGAAAAATTTCTTATGTCTAAAAATAACAAAAAAAAAACATAAGTTTTTCTCCTACATCTAATTAAGATACCAATAAATTATGTGACTGAACTAAAAACGGTTTTTTAAGTCATAAAAACATGGAAAAGGAAGCATAAGACACACAAATTCGAAAACAATATTCATGACTCATGAAAAAGCTTATGTTGCGAGATGAAGGTCGGGTACGGCTAGATTGATATTCGAGAATTGTTTACAATTTACAAGAAACGTAAACAACAGCCAAAAACAGAGCGAAATGTTTTTTTTCCATCTATTTTTGTTTACCACAACATTTAATTGGATAAATAAGTACGAGTACTCGTATGTTGTAAGACTTAAGCGGCGACGGGACCGTAGTGGCGTCGAATGGTATAATTCTGAGATTAGTCACATAATTCCCGCATTTTTATTTTTTTTTTGTCAGCTTTTCGTGAATGAGTATCTTTGTGTGTTTTCGAACAAATGTTGGACGACGACGAAATGAAACAAACAAATCACTTGAGGAAGTCATCGATTGGTCGTTACACCTGGCAGTGGTAATTTTTGTCTAATTTTCCGCAACGTAGATGTGCGCGGCAAATTTCTGTCGGTTGTTTAAATTTAGAATATTCAATTTTTTTGGGAACGTTAACCAATCTGCGCTCGCTGAAGTGTGGATTGTGAACGAAATGTCTAGATGAGTGTTTTCGTGGCTTTTTATTTTTATAGCACGATGTTATGCATTAAGAGGGGGCAAACTTACAATTAGAGCATTTTATGTGCGCCATCGGCTAATGTCTAAATTTTAGACACGAGAATTCTGTTTGTGATTATTCTGTCATTACTGTGTTTTTTTTTTCTATGATAAATTTTGGGATTGTCTGCCATCTTCAAATTGTTTTAAAAAATTCACAACTTTTGTTGTTTAGTTATACGAAACTATTATAAGAGCTCCTTTTTGCCTTTGACTGTTTCGCAATAAAAAAGAAGTCTCATCTCGATCAATTTTGTTCATCGTTTCGAGAAACGCCACTTTTAAGAAACTTTTTCCAAAAAAGCGGTTGTTTATTCAGGGATCTTCATCATTTTCTCTTTGAATGGAACTTCACTTCTGGTCTGATGACATGCCTCTCTGGATCGTTCTGGTGAAAATAAGATCCAAGCGAGACAGGCTCTTTCGTCCAAGATGCCTGCATAGACTATTTACGAATCTTATCAATGTATTCGACATCCAAACCAATTAAGTCTGTAATTTACCTTTTGAATGGTGGTGTGCCCCAGGGCTCCGTATCATCACCGACTCTCTTTTTTAGAACTCTTGCCTTTTAAATCTGATCGAATTAACTCTTTCACTGTACTTAAATCAGACTCATGCTCAACTTATGGGCTCTTGTGTGGAGGAATATCAACCTTTGAAATTCGAAACTTGTAAATTTACTAATTTTCATAGAGCGGTCATCGTACCCATTGCGGGTTTATATCAATGTAGCGTATTTCAGACAGATACTCTAGCCGATTAAGTCTGCATTAACACAGAGAACAAATTCTTAATACCTAAGATCAAGATATTGCAATTTTCATGTGATTAAAAAAACTACAACAAACAAGAAGTTTCAATCCTTTCAAAATAAAAAAATTGCGTTCTGAATTGAACCTGATCACAAGCAGGCAAGCAAACGTTGGTTGGTGACCTTACATTCAAGATCACAAAGTTTCCAAAGCCTTTTAGCCAGCACTAAACCTAAAATTAACGAGTGGAAGGCAACAAATTCGCGAAAGGTTCCATGGGATATCTCTAGAATTTAGTGCTTTCAAGGATTGTTGGTCGCTACAGTTGATGATTTTGAACATGACCCTATTCATAGATAAATATTCTGCACGGAAATTCATACCTGACCTTCGATCTTTTCAAAGCCACTTAAGGCCTTAACTTAAAACAGCAAATTTTTTCCCTAAGTAAGATTTCAATTCCAAGAATTTTCTCGTCAATTATCTTGAGCTACAATTGTATTAATAAGAACAAAAAAATTTGCATTTACGAACGAAGAGTCGTAACGATCTACGACCGACTTTGCGACAGGAATACACCAGTAAATGATTATCTCAACTAATAAAAAAGTTAGCACGTTTTAGTTATGCAAATGAATTGTTAACTCACGCTACAGGTTAATTAGGAAATATTTGTTAAATGTGTTCCACAGATTAGAAACTCAAATGACCAAAACGAAGAGTGCTTCGATTTTCGACAACACAATGATTGAAGCATGACAATTAGAATCAGATGACGCTGAATGACGTCATCTATAAATGGACTTTATGGCATTGTTATGTATTCTCGTACGTGATCTGTAGCAAAACATGACGATCGTTTTGTTTTTTTCATAAAGTAATCTGTTAGGAAAATCTGTATTCATGATGAAAAATTGTTCATATTGAACAAAATTTTTATGGGCGAACCTCCTCTCTTATTGTATTTTGGTTCACTACTTTTGTCCCCACCATTATTCAAAAGTCCAAACTCATAATTTGCGACTAGACTTTTGTCGTCTAGTCAAGAGCCCGGTGTACTCTGTACGAGCATACAAAGTTCGAGGGACAAAGAAATTTGCAGAATTCTATTCGACATTAGTGGATATATTAGTAAGTTATGTTTTGCGATGATTGGTTCATCACCCTGCTCACAGCCAAGTCAATAACATATCATTTACACAAACCATTATTGTTGACAAGATAAACTATGAATTCCAGCAGTTGGTACAGGAACCTCTACAGCAACGACACGAACTAACTCAGACTACTATCGCTGGTCGACCACATGGCAAATAGTGACTGGATCAGATTCGAAAACAAGAGTTTTTCAGCGTTTACAGTTCACAGTGTCAAAAACGGCTTTGAAAACCACGAAGTAGTATGAAACGAATCAAGCTGAGAAAAATATGTGCTAAATTTTAGGTAGCACTCGAATTTTGAGCCTATTGTGAACATAGACCCTCCTGATGTCTAGCAGCACCGTTCAATTAAAATCTGTAATATCTGATGACAATATTGGATTTTAAACCTCAGTGTGGGGTACCCTCATCAATAAGCAACTTATGCTACGAAAAGGGTAGGTCGGACTTGACCAGTTCGAATGCAAAAGATCAGAAGAGAATATTGCATCGTCCCCTCCTTTTCATGCCTGAACGTAAAAACGTCGCTTAAAAAAGGTTTTTGAAAATTTATTTTCGAAGCACGTCAGAGTTATGACTGCCATACAATGTTTGTAACCCTTAACATCAAGTATTTTGTTTTTCTCATCAAACACAATGCAGATTTCACTTATTCTATGAGAGCATTCGAAAGGGTGACAAAGCAATCGATATCAGTCATCAATCCACAATAAAACACTTGACAAGTTTACAAAAATAAATAAATAAATCCCACTTAAGACCGCGAAAATCAATGCAAATAAAAGGAAGTCTCTTCAAACCTCCCACGAGTTCAAACTAATTTAAAATAACGACGTTTCTCGAGTACATTACGAGGGCAATTCAAAATCAGCACTCAAGCATAATCGTGGTTAGACATTGCGCTTTCTTTCATTTAAATACTAAAGCCTTCAATGATGTAATGTGGCGAATGAAGACGGCACTCTAGGGCCTTTTCGTCGACAGTCATGCGAGTTACGAGTGTTTATTCGTTTATTTAAATTTTCGTTCTCAACTCTTTCTAGTCACAAATCAAACACCATTTGATCCCATACATAATTTAACTCAAATAATTTTTTGAGGATACTAATAAATATCCTTTTTGTTTTTTGCAGAATTTATCCGATAAGCGTGAAGATGGCAACCGCTCGGACAGCCTCGAAGAGCTAACCGCGGACCAATTGGTTCAGGAAAAAACTGCAGTCCAACATGGCCTGCTCTATTTCGAGTCCCTCTATGGTCGTCCGTCTACCAAGGACGAACGTGATGCTGCTCGCCCTCTATACGACCGTTATCGAACTCTCAAACGAATGGTATCACGCAGTGTCACCTTGTCGGGCAGCAACCTGGGTGCATCAGAACTTCCAACCATCCTCGAACACGAGGCAATGGTCTTTGAATCAACACCCCAACAACAGTCCTCCAACAGTACAGACAGCACCACTAGTCCCAGTGAATCGTCTCTCCTTGCCATTGCCGATAGCAACAGTTCAGCAGCATCAACAGATTCCACACCGGAGACAACCTCCAAGCAGGACAACCAAAATGGCGTCGACCAACAACAACAGCAACCAAAGCGCCATCAGCAACAGGATTCATTACTCGGCGAAAACATTCACACACTCTCAATTGACAAATTGTGGGAGCACCTGGACAAAGCTCGCGAAGAGAAAAAGCTTCTCAAGCGTACGATTCGTGAATATGAGACCGTATTCGAGGAACAAAACGGTCGGAAAATGTTAAAATCCGACAGAAAGTCCATCGAAGACACCTATGCCCAGTACAAAGAGAAAAAGGCAAAAGCTCGCCTCCTGCAGGCGCTCATCAAGAAGCACATCTCACGTTGAGATGGCGCTGTATTTTTGTAGATATTTTTTTATGGTTCGTTTGAAAAATAACGTTGGAAGTGTTCTACCAGCACTTCTGAATTAATTTTGTGCCTGTAATTACTTAAAAAAAAAAAAAAAACAGAGCAGGTCTTAAATTACTTTATGAATTCATTAAGGAGGTGGACCTTGACGATGTTTTGTAAAAGGACACCCCGGTAGTTCGTTTAATGTCGCACTCAGACAGAGAGCATATTTTTTGAGAATGGATTTACACAACATTTCATTCAGTATTTTGTTTGCAAATTCGTCGAAAGAATGGAAAGTTTTTTTTTATTTTATTTTTTGTTTGTTTAATTATTTCCGGTTAATCCGGTTTTTGTCTGTCTTTTGTTAATACGTATCTCACAGCAAGGAACAAAGTAACATTTTGTTTTTGCATTTTTTATATTTTGTTTATTTATCTCAAATTATTATTCTACACATAAAATATTTACAAACTAAATAAAATATATATATACATACACATATATATTTACATATATGACAAAAAAAATATATATCTATATATATATTGATCTGTGATAGTTTTTATTTAATTTCTAATTCATTATATTATATTATTTCTTTTATCTGTATTTAATGTTTTATTTCATTTTCTCTTATTTTTAAATAACAAAATTGGCAAAAATAAAAAAAACAACAATGGATTTGTTATTATTTTGTTTTTTAATTGAAAACTTAAATATTTTATAATATAAAATTAATTGATAACAAAATTAAATAAAATCTTGAAAATACTTTGTCGAGAAATTTTTAAAACCAATTTTGTACGAACGAGAATAGAAACAGGGTGGGCTATTTATGAATTATTTGAGAAATTTTTGAAGATTTGAAATCTAAGCCCATGTAAGGAAATTTTTTCTAAAAAAAACGTTTGCTTTCTGTACACTCTGTAAGCTCCAATTTGCACGAGTTTAAAGCGAATTCATTTTGTAACTTGATGCTATTTCCAGTTAAGGAATGCCTTTGCTTTGATAGGATTTCAGTTTAAAGAGCATATTCGATTCAAAGAGGTACTCGTTTAATATTGGTTATCAGAATCGATTTTTATTCATCTTGTGGTCAGTGAAGGGTCACATGGGCTTGGTCTGTCAGCGTCTCAACAAAGAGATACTGTTAGATGCTGTTCAATAATTAGAAGCTTGTTGAAAAGACGATTCATAAGTCAATCAAAGAATGATTTTTAAAACTTTGCTGAATGCAGGTATATTAAGTCATGGGCAACAATCCGTTTCCTTCACTTGAACCCGTTTTTCGCTAAAAAAAAAACATTTCTTGTTGGTATCGGGGACAAGACAGAATTCTTATCTCTATTTCTTGTTACCTCGCACTACACTGTATTCCCAATTGTGCGCAGTTGGGGGGTCTAGCTGGCACGTAGTATAAATGAAAGAAGGATCCAACAAATTAGTGCGCCTTTTAAGTAACCCGATTTAAAAAAAACATTCTTTCTTGTTATGGAAAAATAAGTTAAACCCTCATCCTTCGTCTGACAAAACTTTCAATTGAAATTTCGCTTTACTCAGTGTTAGATAGTTTCACTATGCAAATTTAAATGTTGTTCGTTTGTGTATTTAATGAAAATATTCAAAAAGCACCTTTACGAAAAACGCACTAAAGTTTTAACACAATATTGTAACTACACGAATGTTGAGTTAAGTTTATTGGATCCCATCTTGATCAAACAGACAAACCTTATACAACTTCCAAGTTGTAGGCTCCGCATAAAAACACCAAATCGACCGAATTTGTGCATGATAAGATTACACAATTAACTTTATTCCTTCTACGATAAAGTAAAGCCCATCCTGTAGGCAACAAAATCGCTATTTTTACAATTTATTTAAATTTTAAATTACTACGAAAAATTTAAACATCAAACTATCGCTATGAAAAAAAAAATAAATCATTTTATGTGGAGGAACTTTATTTATTAATTTTAATTTTTTTGTGTTATATGTATTTTTTTTTTAAAAACAAAAAAACATGTTAACAAAATGATAAGCATTCTAAAATATGCAAACATGAATCAGTATACCTAAGCAAATATGCAAAAACACCATCAATTGGATTCCTAAATGATAACAAAAGAAACAAAAATGACTTTTATTTAACTCGATTTAAAACGTGCTAAAGTCTTCCGAGTAAAAAGCATTTTTCGAGTGTTTATATATAAAAAAAAAAAATATTCTACAACTTTATCTGAATGAAAAATATTTGATACGATTTTTTTTATTTTGTTCTTAAACAAAACAAAAACAAAAGAACTTTAAAATTATATACGAACGTTTATAGGTTCCTTAAACAAAAATATATTTATTTCTTATGTTAAACATTATTATACGCAATAATTTAATAGTTAAGCATTATAAAAAATATTCTATGTGCTCCATCGTCATTGATGCAAAACTATGAATTTATCATCAAAAACAAAAAATATTACACTGCATGTATAACATTTCACAAATATGAATTAAGTAATTTAATAATAAATATTATAAATATTGTGGACTGTTTAAATTGAAATAAAACAACAAATATAAATTTCCTCTGACTGATTTGTCTCTCTAAATAAACAAAAAAAAATCTACTCGTATATGAAATTCTTATCCTACGCCCTTTTGTTGTGACTTAGCATAAAAATAAAAATAAAAATAAAACCCTTTTATACTTAAAGTTAATCACATTTGCTTTTATATTAATCTGCATCTTTCCATCGCGTATAAACATCATGACAATTTTTCTTTTCTGTTTGTTTGTTTAAACAAAACTAATCGTACCATATTAATGTAAGAATTTCCATTAAACTCGAAATGAATTAATGTTTATAATGTTATGAAATATATTTAGTTCAAAGTATATAAAGAAATATTTATATATATATATAACTATCCCAATTGATACAAAATGATAAAAAAAATTCTGTTAAATTTATCGAGAAATAATTTATTATGAAATAACAAATAAAAAAATAGAAATTACTCTTATAATTATTGAAAAGTAAAACAGTCTATACAAAATATCTATATATACATAAAGCAGAGACAAAGGCAAAAAAAAAAAAATATTATATACAAATACTGTATGTACATTTATATGTAAATGGGATATCTATTATATTCTGGAAAAATAACATTGCGAATAAATTGAATTAATATATTATAACAGCAAACCCAAAGCAATTTTACCCTCTTTTATTTCAACTTATTGATTTTCGCTCGATTTTGAATGATGTCGAACATACTCAAAAGCATTTGGAGCACTCCTCCAGTTTGGAGGCGATGTAAAGTTTGATATGACAGCCAGATCATAGAGACCGTTGATGGATAATATGCCCTCAATATCGGAATGTAATGAGCTTAACGCTGTAAATTGTGAGGGACTGAATTGTAGTAGGCGAGATATCATTTAATAGGACTACCGGTTGAAAATGTGTTTTTTTTTCAAAATATAATGCTTTATTACGGAAAATTAGATACAAATTCAATATTCAAAGTATTGCCCATCGCTAGCCACACATTTTTCCCATTTTTCTGGCGATTCATGGATACCCGTTCTGAAAAATTGACCCGGTTTGGTCCCAATCCACGAATCGATCCATTTTTTGACATCATCGAAATGAAGAAAGTGCTGGTCAGCCAGGCCATGTTGCATCGATCGGAAGAGATAGTAATCGGATGGCGCAAGGTTTGGGCTATACGGCGGTTGGGGTAGGACATCCCCGAGTGGCGTTTCAAGGTAAGTTTTGACGACATTTGCAACATGTGGCCGAGCATTTTCATGTTGCAAAATAACTTTATCGTGTCTTGCGCATCAATTGTCGTCGGTAGACCTCGCCTGTGATTGTTTCATTCGGTTTTAGCAGCTCATAATGCACACCACCCTTCTGGTCCCACCAAATGCACAGCATAACCTTCAGGCCATGAATATTCTGAACGGCCGTCGATGTTGAGGCATGTCCGGGGTATCCATACGTTGCCCGGCGTTTTGGATTATCGTTGTGTACCCATTTTTCATCACCAATGACGATTCGATGAAAAAACGACTTCTTTTTGTGGCGTTCAAACAGCATTTCGGACATGCAAAATCGGCGTTCGACGTCTCGTGACTTCAATTCATACGGCACCCAATGTCCTACCTTTCGGATCATTCCCATTGCTTTCAAACGATCGGAAATGGTTTGCTGAGCGACGACAAGTGAATTTGCAAGTTCTTCAATTCATGGTCTTCAAACTTTTTCACCTTGCCGGGGCGTTTTTTGTCTTCGGTGTCGAAATCACCATCTTTGAGCCGCTTAAACCACCGCTGACCCATTCTAACGTCTATAGTATAGCCCGGGTAAGCTTCAGTAAGCAATTGATGCGCTTCGATTGCTTTTTTCTTTAAATGAAAGAAGCATAATAAAACTTCCTGCAAATGTTGTTTTGATGGCACGAATGTAGACATTTTACGGCTTTACAAAAACTTGTGTGTTTTCACTAATGACCAATAACCTAGACTGAAAAAATTAGACAATGACATGAAGTTTCTTATGTGACAGCTGTCATGGTCAAAATTCACCTCAGAGTAATAGATATGAAGTTGTCTGCAATAACGAAATTTTCAACCGGTAGTCTTATAATGAAAAGTATAAATAAAGTCGGAGACAAAATAGAGCCCAATACAATATATTGTTTCAAATGAATATGCAGTCAGTTCGCGTATGTTTTCTCTTCTCCAGTCATTCCAGAAGAGAAAATCGCACACACCCTCGCTTTGACGCTTACTGCGTGAGTCCTCAACGCAGATCCTACAATAAATTCTTTTCGGTATCCGAACTGTGTTCATATGTCAAATATTTGAATTTTTTTAATTTGTCGCCATGGGATCAACCTCGGACATCTTTATAAGCTTAAGGGGGGGATCTCACAGTAAAATTTTCAATTTTTCTAAAAAAAATTTTATCGCTTAAAAGTGCGTTAAGGTCTTAAAAATAATATACCAAATGATGGAATACGGCAAAAGTGTCCGAGTGACCAAATTTTACACTCTGCGGTAACGCCTCTTCGGTATGCTCATAAATTATCATATGGTTTCTCAGTACTTAAAACTTTAAACGCGTTTTTCTCGAAACGACTTTTTTTTGAGTTCGCCGAAAACATAACTCGAGCAAATCTTTACCGATCGCCTTGAAATTTTGACAGTAGCTTCGAAATATCTTTCTCCAAGGAGCTACGTAGGATTTTTTATTTTATATGGCTTAATTTTTTTTTCGACGATTTTATGGCGTTTTTTTTTTGTTACAAATTTAACTTTATTTTCAAACATGCACCATTTTGTAAAAAATCAATGTATCGAAAAAATCATACGTGGCTCGCTAGCTGTTGTTATATGACAACCAAAAAATTTTGGTGTATTGTTCCAGGTCAAAAATTAAGGAGTTTACGTCTTCGGCCATCGACACGCTTTCAAAAATAGGGCCTTGGGGCATATGCTTGCAGCCGTCATTTTTGAATATTTTTTATTGAAAAAATTAAATTTTGTACTTTTTTAGTATGGCTATAAAACCTACTTTACAGATTTTCGATTGAAACTTTTATTCAGCCAAAAATAATTCCCGAAAATATGCCTATTTTTTTGGGTGCTACTGTGACTTCCCCCCTTAATACAAACCATCAAACTTAGAGCTATTTAAAAACTAGGAGTTTAGTTAAGGGAGAAGGAATGGAGAGTAGATATTATTAATTCAACTTACAAAAAATAAGGATTAGGATTTAAGGGTGTATCTGTTGCAGTGGAAATTAAAAATGTTCTGCACCGCGTTGGCCTTACGCAACATTCTGGACATAGGTTCGTTGGTGCCATAGTGGTGAGGGACGAGACGGAAGAAGGAGACAGATTAAGGTTACGGCGATTCGTATTGAGAGAGTTCAATCGCAGCAGCGCGGGGCAGTCGATATATCCGGTTAGAAGCTGGTGAATGAAAAGAATATCAGCAATATCGCGGCGGTGTTCGACGGACTGCATATTGATAAGTTGCAGGCGATGTGAGTAAGATTGTATCTGTCTGCCGAGGCGAGACCACGTAGTGCAATTGTTGTAAAGGGATTTTGTAACATAGCGGTTCGAGAATGCCTTGGACCATTGTTTGACGTAGCCAAGAGCAGAGTTGGCTCTACTAATAATGTTATCGATGTGAGAGCGGAAATGAAGTTCGGTATCACAGATTACACCCAGATGTCGAAGTGAGGAGACTGAAGGAATAGGAATAGGAAGTATCCTGGCATTTGCTGATATTGAGCTCCAGGAATTTTTTTTTGCACCACATTGAGAACCTGGTCAGATCATCTTGCAGAAGGCATGATACACACGCATTTTGGATGATAAAATCGACATCAATTATTGTCAAGATGAAAATCATTGGGCCAACGTGACTACCTTGAGCGACTCCTGTAGAAGTTATAAATGGATTGGATTTGAAAGATCTGAAAAGGACGACGTATGGACGATCTTCCATGTAGGATTTGATCCAAGCGATAAAGCCCGCTGTAAAGCCAAGAGCCTTAAGTTTGAGGAGTATGATACTGTGGGAGATTTTGTCAAAAGCCTTGCTGAAGTCAGTGGCTACAACATTGACTTCTTTACCTTCTTCCAAGGCACTGAGGGTTCGAGTTACGAATTCAGTTAAGTTACCTACCTCTTAGGAATCCGTGTTGATTTGAAGATATGATGGATTTGCAGTAAAAAACATGGTGGCATAAATGATGCTCTCGAAGAGCTTCGAAATGCATGAGAGTTAAGCAATTGGTCTGTAGTTCGTTACATCGATTTTAGGACCTTTCTTATGGATGTAGATAATATATGAGTTTTTTCAGGGTTTAGGAAAAACTCCTTGAGTAATGCAGTGTTTGAAAAGTGTTGTTAGAGTTAAAGTGGATTTTTTAGTACTATGGCGGGTAAACCATCGGGGCCAGGGGAATAATCATCCTTGAGTTTACTTATGTTCTCTGTTCAGGTGTTATATCATCTGAGGTTAGAGTTGTATGGGTGCAGTTATTCATACATCGGAAGTAGTCATGGTCGGACTATTCGTTGTGGTCAGCAAATTATCGACCGAAGAAATCTCCGAAAATTTAGCGATTTTATTAGGGTCGGCTGAGGATGAGTTGAAATACTTGATAATTGTCTTCAGTCCTTATGGCAGGTTTATTTCCACTCCTCGACCGTAATTTAAGCAAATTCTTCTGCTAATTTCTTTGCGGCGTCTAGATTAAACGTAGTATTTCGACTGACCACTCTTGGTTTTACAATACCATAAATATTCTTAATTGGGCTCAAGTCTGGATGGTGTGGTGGTAGCCTGAGTACTTCATGGCCTGCTAATCTTATCAAGTCGTCTTTTTTATGCTGCGGATTGAAGAGGCATGTGTAATTTTATTTTCTACCAACCAATTAGTTCACAAACATTTTATTGCTGATGAAGTACGGTTTTTTTAATTTTCTTGTGATATGAAGCATTGTCCATTACAATAATCGACGGTTCATTCAGCTGCTGCATAACCAGTTCACTTAACCATTTTGAGAAGTTTTCAAAGTTTATCTCATTATGGTAGTCACCAGACTTCAATCCAGATTTGAATATGAGAAGAGAGCCATCGCGAAATCTATTTAATCCACCTGCATTTGCAATTGAAAGCTGCGATCCTTTTCTAATAGGCTTTTTTAAGCCTTTCGTTCTTCCATCAGTCCGTCCTTTCACAGAGGATTCTCCTTTTGTCTCCCTTCTTGCGAAAGCCGAATCTCTTGCTTTTCAGAACTCTCCATTTTGATGTCTTGCTTATCTTAATTTCGAGTTCATCATCGATTTTTTGCTCCTGCATGTAACTAGGTCTTCTTATGGCCTGTAAATCGAAATTGTCCAAGTCACTGATCCAGTGCCGATGAGGAATTTTCTTCTTGGTTTATTGGTGCTGTTACAGTTTGATTCTATTCCTTGATTATTTTGCAGAAGAGATACTGTGAGCGAAAATCGGTATGATATGAGAACGTTCAGCCGAATTGTAAATATCATTTTCCAGGTAGTAAAAGCGTGGCAAATATTTCCATGCTCTCTCTACTTTTCAATTGCGCAGTAATTTGAAACGATCTATAGCATTTTTATAGTACATTGCAGACTTCTTACCGTCCAGAGCTTCGCAGCACCGACATAAAAGTAGGCAACTGACAAGACTTAAAGTCTCGTGCACACGCTTCACTGCTATAAGTTCAGCAAAACAACTTAGCTGCAGGTAATATGCATTGGAATACCAAAATTCGGGTACTATATTTTTTCTAAAATCAAAAATATCGGGTAAAGCCGCGATATTAGTATATTACAATCACGCATGGGTTATGTTGGCTTTGAGTGCCGCTCAGGCTTGTGGTTTATTCGCATAGACCTGCGACTTCAGAAAACCCCACAAGTAAAAGTCTTACGGGGACAAATCGCACTATCCCAGTGGCCAGTTCAGTTCTGCCCTCGAATCGTTCGTGCAGAATTTCCAATGTGGCTTCAGCTGTGCGGCACTTACCGCCATCCTGTTGAAACAATTCATCGACCTTTAGCGCTCGCCGTTGATGGCGACGGCATTGCCAACGTGCCTCGTTCTCAAAGAAATATGGACCGATGACACCGTCAGCCGAAAATCCACAACAAACAGTGACTTTTTTAGGATTCATTGGGCACACTTGGATGTCAGGTGGAAATTCTACAATTTTATTTGTTAACGTACCCATTCATCCAAAAATGGGTCTCATCGCTGAAGATTAGGGTGAGTGAGAACAACCATTTTGATAAAACAATTTAATTATTTACACGTGTTTTTGAACACTTCATCTATCCATGAAGATTTGGCAAAACAATGACAGCCAATTTGACAGATGTAGCTTTAACAATATGGCCGCAATCAACTCTCAAAGTGCGAAAGTTCCTATTTTACTTTTTCTAAATTTGAAGATTCTTAATACTGACAATGAGAGTAAAATGATTCAGCTATTATTCCACCAAGGCGCTTTCTATCTTTTGAACTTGAATTGTTGGGACAGCTATGTACGTTCTAGTTTTTCGCCAAACTTAGGATCAGTGTAATAATATTCGTCGACAAAACACTATTTGTCACAGCCTTTAAAAACGTTAGGCTTACAGTGTCTATTTTCGATCACAAACCGTTTCACTGGATCATTACGTTCACTATTGTAGGGCTCTACATTATTGCCACTTTTGATTTCCCGAGCTGTTTTAATGTAAGTTCTCATTTTTTCAAAGTTTTTTATTAAATTAGACTATCTCTCTCTCTCTCTGTCGGTCCAGGGGCCCCTTCCGCTTGAGGGCACGTGGCGTTTTGCCCATCCTGGCACCTTATTATTACTCCCCGGTCTAGTCTAGTCTTCGTTGCCAGAGAAACAGTGGAGTCTAGCCGAATTAATGTCGAAAACACGGTTTCGGACAGACCTTTTTGGTCTCACATCTCATTACTCAAAACACGAAACATCCTCAATTAAAAAACGCAATAACTCAAAATAAAACAACGAATGTCGAAATATGTACCTACATTTTCGTATCCAGCCAGCATGCGGTGTTTTTTGTTTTTGGAAAACATGAAATTGCAATTAAAATCCCAACATGAGGAGCAAGCTGTCCGGCTGGATTATCCCCCACCTGTGATGTGTGGAGACAAGTGCCACTGGTGTTGACGTTGTCCTTCGGCCGGGATTCGATTGACATAAAGTGGCTTCATTTCGTACTCTCGGAATAGAAGGGCAATCAATGTGCCCATTGAGGATTACCCTTGATGCTTCAGATATCATCCCATCTCACACCTCAAATGAATTCCTGACATGACTAGCTTTCGAATTCACAACATCCTTTTTTTTTGCTCAACATTCTTCAACGTGAAAACGGCATGAAGAAAAATAAATTCGTCGAGGCAGCAAGGACGCGTTAAGGCATATTAATGGGAGGACCTCGTCAAAATTGTTCCGACAGCTATGAACACTTTAAGACTGGAGCTTGAATTTTTTTTTTCACAGGAATTGCAGGACATGAAAATTGATTGGAAGTGTCGTATGTCCAGGCTCCAGACTGTATAATGAGTCCTTGAGGTTCTTCTTCGGTTTACCTATAATGAATGTGGATACCTGGAAATTTTGATAGTAATTAATTTTTGACAAACGCGTTATCCTTGTGGACATGCGACACCTGAAAACAAGAGCCCAACGGATGGGCTTGGATAAAATACCGAAAGACCACTTCGTAGACTTTTGAGAAACGAAAACCACTTCGAAATTCGGTGAAACAAAAGCCTGTTATACGACACTGTTGGGACCGGGTCTCGAACGATGCCGCAGAACATCGCTTCAAATGAAAATTATGTGCAAGAGACATGTACACTGGGCCACCACAGAAACCAAGGTGGAGCACGGAATTGAATGTCACCTTGCTGATTGCATTTGGGTTCCACAGAACAACCCCACTTGTGGATGTATGGCAACGAGTGTTGCTTCCAAATTCCATTCCCAAATGAACTAGAAATGCTAATAGAATTTTTACTTGAACAATAGCACTGGGAATGACACCAAACAACTGGATCAGGAGCCTCCAACATCATGTGTGTGTGTGTGTGCATGATATTAAGTGATATTTACGGTTGACGGAAAATTGGATTTTGTGCTTGGCGGCGGAATGGAGGAGGATTGTGGAAATTCGGTTATCAGGAATGCCGGTTTTAAGTTGATGCAGGATACAGGGAATGAAACACGGAATCGACTATTTCCGACATGGAAATAAGAGTAATGCAGCTTGGAGCAGCACAGCAAGGTGAAGGTTTTATGGCATTTTGATGTATGGGTTGAATATTGTATGCAAAATAAGAAAACAACAACTCACTACAGGATGACGGTGACGATCAATCATAATCAGGGAGCATCCTTGCACATTCAGGCTATGGATGGATATCAATAAAGTTAGTTGCGATGAAACAGGGTGTACTTTTTTAAACTTGTTTGCGATTCAGTTTAATGGATTTTTTTAAAGCCCAGACAGAAGCAAGGTAAAGTTTTTATATCGACTTTTATTTTGTTTCTCTAAGTGTCAACTTCCAACATTAGTTCTCAGCTAATGCGTTTTTGAATGTTATCCTTTGGTCTATGAATAGTTTCATCTCGTCACAGTTCTAAAGAATTTTTTTTTATAATTGGTTCGATTGGACACCTCCAAAACATGGTTTTTGAACGCTTCAACAGCATGTTCTGGCGACCAAAATCGTTGACCACGCATTTTTTTTTTCTTGATATGCGGGAATAAAAAGAAGTCATTTGGTGCCAAGTCAGGGCTGTACGGCAGATGACTAATCAATTCGACGTTTTGGCCCGTCAAAAAGGCGCTGGTTTGAGCCGATGTGTGAGAGCTCGCATTCTCATGGTGGACAATGATTCGCCTCCTCTTGTTCGTTTTTCGAATTTCTCCGAAGACTTCAGGCAAACAAATTGTGGTGAACCACTCAGAATTGACCGCCCTACGTTGCTCAAGTGGAACAGTCGCCACATGACCAGTTTTGCCGAAGAAGGCGACCATTTGCTTCGAAGTGCTTCTTCCAAGAACTTCGAAGACCCACACGGTCGATTGTTGTTTTGTTTCGGGCTTATACGCATAGATCCATAAATCGTAGCCTATAACAATCTTATAAATGTCTTTTGAAGCACCGCGATCGTATTTTTTTAACATTTCTTTGCACCAATCGACACGAGCCTTTTTTTGAGCGATTGTCAAATTGCGAGGGATCCAACGAGAACAAACCTTTTTTACGGCCAGGTGTTCATGCAAGATCGAATGTATGCTGGTTGGAGAAATGCCCAGGGATGTCTCTATCTCACACATGACGATCTTGCATTATCAGTTCACGCACGGCATCAATGTTCTCTGGTACGACCGCCGTTTTTTTGCCGAGATGAATTTTTCAAGTCTCTGTTAATAAAACAATTCACGATTAAATGACAACACGTTCTGAGTGATGTCAAACTTTCCAATGGAAATGTCAGATTGCACCTGGCAACAGTTAGTGTTGCCTAGGCCAGAAATATATCGAGCAGCCTACGTAATGCGTGTATAAATAAATCCGCAGAACGAGCGGAAGAATAATGAGAAATAAGAAAGATTTTGTAGTGTCTTCAGAAACTCAGATGTATTTGGTTTCAACACACTTCCGTGGGTGGAGCCCGAAACGGGACAGAGGATTTTTATATCGACCTATTAGCTTTCGCTTGATTCGCAGGATTTTATTCGACATTTGTTTAATATACCATATGAACTTTAAAAGTTTGGAAGATTTAGTCAAACACCCCGCTGTCAGTGTTATGCCTTCACAGCAGAGCCATCTACACACAATCTACACAAACCACTATTTTGGCAACACGAACTAGGAATAAAGCCGATACAACAACCACGACAACAACGCAACCCATTAGTCAGACTGCTATCACTGGTCGACCAATCCAGTGATGGTTCCATTAATTTGATCTTAAGGGCAAATGGTGACTAAGTCAGATTCGAAAAACTAGACTACATCTTCTTCAAACAAAGATGGCAATCTTTGCGTCGATTATTTCAGACATCTTCACGTTTTAAAAGTACTAAGATTTTTCTTAAAGCCAAGTGGAGCGACTTCTCAAAGTCATAAAACAGTTTACTTGCTAAGACTGACATCCAAAGTAGCAGGCACACTGGGCTTTATGATCGAAGATCGTCATGAGAAAATTGAAGAATTAGGCGCTACGTTTCAAGAAGTGTACATGGAGAATGTAAGCACTCGCCCGAATCATATCATGGAAAATTGTGTCCTGACGATCGGAAAACATAATGACGATTATTTGGCAAATGATGCCATCGCCAATGAGTGGGGTTCATTCACCTTATATTGCAAAGGAAGATTTCTTAGTTATTTTCGGTTCACTGAGCAGTAAGAAATCTGTGGGAATCGACGAAATACCAAACATTGTTCTTCAACACCTTCTTCTAGAAGCGGTAAACATTAAGACTACTCTGTTTAACAGTGTGCTGAATAATGCACATTATCCAGCTCATTGGAAGACAGCGGGGGTGCAACCCATTCGTAAACATAATAAAGACACATCCAATCTGGCAAATCTCCAGTCGATAAGTCTCCTTCTGAACATCAGCAAAAGTGATCAATAGAGCCCTAACCGAGTGGGTTGAGGACAAAAATATTATCCCAGATAACCAATTCGGTTTCAGAGCGGGGTATGATTGCATGTATGCCGCGTCTTAACTTGTATCGTATATCGAATGAATCAAAGGTAAGAAACAATGCACGGGTTCCTCACTGATTGAGGGGCTCTTTTTCAAGCTTGACCAGTTTGGCATAAGCAAACCGCTGCTGTATATAGCTAAGATAGGCTCACCAGTAGAAATTGTATTGTTAAAAATGGCAGTGTGATGTCTGCTGGGACTTTTGATAACAACGGTCAACTACATTTCGACGGTTTTTTTTACGATCTTCACGAGCGATCTTGTAGGATCTCTCCGCCACTCCATAGCGTACGCAGACGACTTGATCGCGTTCAGGTCAAGTCCGAAGTTCGAGGTCATCGTAAGTCTGATGCAACGTGATTTCGAAAAGATTCAGAGATATTCCGACGATTAGAAGTTGAAGATCAATTTCCAAAGCCGCGGAACCATTCCGTTCAAGACTCCATTGTCTAGGGCCTCTAGAAATACTAGAAAGAAGTGGCGAATGTTCTCTATCGTTGGACAAAACGGACAGCCACTGGGGAATCGAAGTGTTGTTAGATACCTTGGGATCTGGTTAGATCTATTTATATATTTTAACAAACATATAAATACTGCTCTGGCTAGACCCAAAGCGGCCTCTGTCTTGACAAAGAGACTGTTTCAAAGCAGTCAACTCGATGCCAAGGTAAATGTGATCTGTTGCATAAGCCTCATATGCCCGGGAGCAAGCTTAATGGAAAAGATTTGGGTTTTCGAGAGACGATGTCTTAGGGCATGTCTCCATTTATATAGAAATCCAAAGTCTGAGTAAAAAAGATCTTATAAAGGTTATTCGAAGTCACATTGCATGAGCAACAACTTCGAAGAACAACTTGAACTTTACCCCAATGATATGCACCATGAGACAGTGTGCCTTGACGGCCTTTTTCCCCCCTGAAGCGTTTCTCTATTTCGATAGAAATGGTCTGGTCCAGGATAGATAAGCAGTACTGTTAATCTTCCATGTTGGTCGAAAAGCTGTGGACGGGCATGTCAACTTCGACCAAGACATCGCAACAAGCTCACCGGAGACTCGTTATAAAATAAACGAATTAAATCAAAATGCTTTGAATGGAAAAATTGTACCCAGTTGCTGTACCAAGATTGCCAGCTGGCTAGAGCTAGCCAGTTCCTATTTGGCAGATGGTCTTTTACATTACCAGATACCAATATCTGACTAACAACTCTCAATAATTCGTCAAAGAAATGATTTTTGAATTAAATATGGATATTTGAAAATCAAGTAAAGTTTTATAAAATTCCAGGATACTAAAGGGTTTTTCAACAGGGACACTACAAAAGTAGAGCGAGAGGGACAGCAAACGATGCCATATTTTTTGCCGCTCTTTTGATATTTTCCTTCGGTAAGGTTGCCATTTCATGATGGAAAGAGATACGAGCCAGCAACGAGTCCAAATTATTATTTACTACCCAAATTCGGAGTCAGTGGCCTCAACGTTAAGAGCGCTACGTCTAATTTATGGTCGTCATAATCGTCTTAGCAGATCAACAATTGAGCGTCTAATGGAAAAATTTGAATCCACAGGCACAGTACAAAATGTTCCCCTGCCAGTGAGACAAAGAAGTGCCCGTAGTGTTGAGAATATTGCTGCCGCTGAGGCTTCAGTTGCAGAAAGCCCAAATGTGTCACTCACACGTCGTTCTCAAGCGTTGGGCATCTCTGTGACGTCGTTGTGGCGAATTTTGCGAAAAGATCTTGGCCTTCATCCTTACAGGATTAAATTGACGTAAGAACTGAAGCAGCTTGACCACCAGAAGCGTCGTATGTTCGTGAATTGGGCTGAGCAACAACTTGAAAATGATTCGGATTTTCATCAAAAAATCATCTTCAGCGATGAGGCTCATTTCTGGCTGAATGGCTCCATCAATAAACAAAATATGCGGTATTAGTCAGGCAGCAATCAACACGTACTCCATGAGTCATCATTGCATCCCGAAAAAATTACGGTTTGGTGTGGTTTATGGGCACGGCGTCATTGGGCCGTACTTCTTCCGTGATGATCAAGACCAGCGCGTTTCTGTGAATAAGGATCGCTACCGTTCAATGATAACCGATTATTTTTGGTCCCAATTGGATAATATGGACTTGGAGGACATGTAGTTCCAACAGGAAGGCGCCACAAGCCACACAGCGAATGTCACAATCAATTTATTGGAAATCGAGTTTGGAGAACGTGTTATCTCACGAAATGGTCCAGTCGCTTGGCCGCCTCGGTCGTGCGATTTGACGCCGTTAGACTATTTCCTGTGGGGCCAAGTTAAGTCTTTGCTCTTTGCCAACAAGCCAGCGACGATTGATGAACTTCGTACGAATATCGAACGTGAAATTGCAGCAGTATCGGCCGATTTATGCTTGAAAACCGTCGAAAATTGGGTTCAGCGTCTGGACTTCTGCAAGCGTGCTCGTGGTGACCATGCAAAAGAAAGCGAGTTCCATACATAATGGCATCGAACGTACTTTCACAGGTATTAAGAATTTCATTGATATCCAAAACCGTTTTTGTTTTATTTAAAAAGTAGCGCTCTTATTGAAAAACCCTTCATATGCACTTTTTTTCATGATATTTCTGAATTAAAAGAGTTTCCTTTTCTACACTTCACTTTAGTCCACACTAATGGTTGTGATTGTGTTTGCCAGAGTATTCTTTTCTGGATGACAAGGCTAAGTACTTTGCTTGGGTCGACCTTAGCGGTGTCCTTACCCACTTCGTGAGGATCAGCGAGGGATTCGTAATTTGACCGTATTTCTGTCGCTGAAACAGTCCACCTGATCGGAATGAATTCTTTTCAAAGTGGTAAAAATGTTAAGTATAAAGACATTGGTAATCCTGTAACTGATGACTTTATGAGTATCAATTGATAGCTCGATAAAAGTGCTTTTTATTGATCGTTTTTCCCTTCTTTCCATGCTACCTCATCGACACATATTTTCAACCCGGATGGAGGCTTAAAAACCCATTCACAGTCGTGGCAATGTTTTTCACTCGAAATATAAATCAAAGACCTTGTCATGTGCTTCAAAAAATGAATTTTCTACTTATCCAATCAAAACAATACAACAATTCAGATCACCGGAGATAATAATGTCCTGCAAATCCTGTTGATTCAATTAAAAGCCAAAGCACAATCATAAAATGCAGCTTGGATGCTTCCATGCCTCTTCGTACTCATTCATTATTCATAGTCCTTTTCATGAGGACGACAACAATGTTGGAACCACACAATCTCAAACTACATAATCGATACATTTTTCAATCGATACCAAGGCAGTCTAGTCCACCTTTGAGCCTCTGGCAGCTTCAATCTCTTGCACATATTTTTATGTCCTTCGGCTTCAGGTTAATTAAAATGCATAAATTATTTGTAATCCTGAGAAATACTCACATTGGAGAAATTCGCACATGATGCAACTACTCCTGGCGTCCAGCCAACTAAGATCTTAGCATGTTAAGCGCCGGCGATAGACCGAGCATCGGAGTAGATAAGTCCGGTACCACAAACCGGACATTTTCCAAATCCGTAAAGTCCCCAGAACTAATTCATATTCCCCAAGGATATTGGTTGATAAATGCAAATGTTGAGGATTATTGGTAACAGCTGAGACATGTCGAAGCTGCAGCTGCCAAATGGGAAAAAAATCCTCAATCAATATTGGTAAATTACAGTTGGTTGTGGGGACCAAATTCTCCACCTGAGATATAAGGATTCTGTGAGGGCTGTTTTGCATCATAATGAGGAAGTTCTTAAATTGTCTGTCTCCAAATACTGAGTCTATTCATCTGACAATTCATCAATTTCTCCATTCATATTCCATTTATTTTGCTGTGCTCTTCGTTGGGCGATACAGTCGCGGTGAAAAGTTGAGAGACACTTTCATGTTTTATAAAAAATTATTGAATACGTACATTTTCTTAAAATTTACAATTAGACTAATTTAGACTATGGCAATTTTGTACACAGTAAATATTTCTTTGAATGCAACGTTTTTTGTGAATAATTAATCGTTAGGGTTAAAGTTATTTTTCCTTGATGTATACTCTGTATAATTTTAATTTTCAAGTCATTTGCACGACGAACTCTGGACATTGCAACGTATAGGTGCCCATGTTTAAAAACTGGTTAGGGAACTAAATATAGACTTTTTCTAATGGATTGTAAAAGTAAATTTGAAATATATTCATACCACAACTTTGATCTCCGTGAAACAGAAGTAGTGCATAAAGCATTGGATCTTAATAGGACTACCGGTTGAAAATGTCGTATTTTTTTTTTTCAAAAAGCAATGCTTTATTGAGGAAAAATAGATATAAATTCAATATTCAAAGTATTGTCCATCGCTAGCCATACATTTTTCCCAATTTTCTGGCAATTCATGAATACCTGTTCTGAAAAATTCGACCGGTTTGGCCGCAATCAACGAATCGATCCATTTTTTGACATCATCGAAATGACGGAAGTGCTGGTAAGCCAGGCCATGTTGCATCGATCGGAAGAGATAGTATGGCGGATGGCGCAAGGTCTGGACTATACGGCGGGTGGGGTAGGACATCCCCAAGTGGCATTTCAAGGTAAGTTTTGACGACATTTGCAACATGTGGCCGAGCATTGTCGTTTTGCAATATAACTCCGCACTAACTAAGGCATCAATTGTCGTCGATAGACCTCGCCTGTGATTGTTTCATTCGGTTTTAGCTCATAATACACAACACCCTTCTGGTCCCACCAACTGCACAGCATAACTTTCAGGCCATGAATATTCTGAACGGCCGTCGATGTTGAGGCATGTCCGGGGTATCCATACGTTGCCCGACGTTTTGGATTATCGTTATGTACCCATTTTTCATCACCAGTGACGATTCGATGCAAAAAAGACTTCTTTTTGTGGCGTTCAAGCAGCATTTCGGACATGCAAAATCGGCGTTCGACGTCTCGTGGCTTCAATTCATACGGCACCCAATGTCCTACCTTTCGGATCATTCCCATTGCTTTCAAACGATCGGAAATAGTTTGCTGAGCGACGCCAAGTGATTTTGCGTTTGTGACGGATCTGGATCGAGCAATGCCTCCAAATCATGGTCTTCAAACTTTTTCACCTGGCCGGGGCGTTCTTTGTCTTCGGTGTCAAAATCACCATCTTTGAACCGTAAGCAATTGATTCGCTTCGGTTGCATTTTTCTTTAAATGAAAGAAGCATATTAAAACTTCGCGCAAATGTTGTTTTGATGGCACGAATGTAGATATTTTACGGCTTTACAAAAACTTGTGTGTTTTCACTAATGACCAATAACCGAGACTGAAATATTAAGACAATGACATGAAGTTTCTGATGTGACAGCTGTCATGGTCAAAATTCACCTCAGAGTAGTAGATATGAAGTTGTCTGCAATAATGACATTTTCAACCGGTAGTCCTATTAATTTGGTTCAAGAACATTTATCTTTTCAGCATCTTAAGAACTTATAAGTCTCTTTCATAAGTCAGCTGCTTCATAAACTCTTGGTGCAATATAGAGCTTAAAATCAAAAGTATTATGTTGTAAAATTGTCATAGTTATATTCAGTGCTTCTATTCCAAGAATTTGTGCATCCATTATGCTTTCCTGTTCAACTTTATACAGCATATTAAATACGCTTGCAAATGGACTATTGTTTGTCACCAAAAAACTTAATTCTCGCTTCAATGCAGGATCATTCTTTGATCGTAAGCTGCAGCAGGATTGAGAATATTAGTACAACTGTGCCAAAATTCTTGGTTAATAAATGTTGGGATGTAGAGTTCCAGTACGAGGGTAAATGTTTCCGTGAGTTCAGAAACAATATAACTCAGATCCAGATGGTCGCGCAATACCATCTGAGTTAGTTGGGTGCACTCAACAAAGCGAAAACCAATGAGCTTTTAAAGACCTGAAATTTATTATAAAAATTCTTGAAAGCGGGTTACAACTTTTCATCCATTGTTCGATTTGTTCATTTCTGCTTCGATAACTTTGTGTTTATTTTCTTTCACTTGCTTTTTCATCTCTAAATTTTTCGGCTTGACAAAATTCACAGATTTCATTTAATGGACTACAACTATATTCACTTATATTTCCCTCATTGAAATTTTCAATTGACTTTGACTGCATTGTTCTTCTATTTGCAAATCCATTGCGATTAGTCTCAAGTTCTTTAATATTTTCTGCTGAAGTTGTGACTGCTCATAGCTCTGCAGCTTGTTCTTTTGTCCCTTTCTGATCTAAAACAATTAATTATTGTTTGCCTTCAAGTTCTATAGTTTTTCAAGACCAATAAATATTTACAATCGTTTGTTAATTATGTTTCTTTAAAAATGTTTTCAAATATAACACAGATGATGTATGATGATGTAACTCTTTTGAACCAACTATGTACCTGCAACATAATCTTCTATCACATAAATTTATAAATAGTAATAAAAAGCCAAAAAAAGAACTATAACAAAGGAGTTTAAACTACCTGCTTCTGAGTGTTTTAAAATTGAATGAATTTGAAATTAAGTTTTTTGTCGGAAACGCTGAATGTTGTTTTTTATCAAGTACATCAGATTACCCTAATTTTTGACTAAAAACCTAAAAACTTTTCCACCGCTTAGCAGTATGCTGTATCCGAGCAGGATGCCGTATGGCAGACAATTTTTGGACTTGCCTATGATAAAACAAAATTTGTATAAATCTAAAATATTCATCCACAGCACTGCACTTTACTTTAAAGTAGTATTTTTTTTACAGCATCAAACTTCCGAGGAAAACAAAAACTTACATCAGAACTCACGTTCAAAAAATTTCATAACTCAATACTCTTGTGCACACACTTAACATATTCACAGACTCAAGTTAGAAAAAAAAGGTTGGAAATGGAAATTGCTATCAGGATACTTCTACCCGGTAAAACTGAACTGCGATAAGACGATTAGACAGACAAAATGACAAAGGTAAACATATGTAGAGCCAAATAAAATTTTTGGGTTATTTTGATCCAACTACAGGGAGAGCCCATTAACCGGGACTGTGTGGACAGAGCTCATCACGGCAAATCGAAAAACTCGGATAAGCGAATTTTTTTCTATGAAATAAAAACTTAAACATAGTTAACAAAAACTTATTTATTATGTCAAAAATAAAAAACGTTACAGAAATAAATTAAATCCATGGAGAAAAAAACTTAACTAAAAAAAGTAAAATTCATTAGCAACAATTCATAAAATATATCCGTAAAAGATATAAATATATTTTATCTCGAACATGAGTATACGAGTAAAAACAACTGAATGCGAGGATTCTTAAAAAAATCGCATATTGTTGACTGTTTCTTACTTTTAACTCGATTTTGAGGGTTCCGTACCTCAAAAGGAAAAAACGGAACCCTTATAGGATCACTTTGTTGTCAGTGAGTCCGTCTGTCTGTCAAGACCCTATTTCTCATAAATCCGTTTAGCTATCGATTTCTACCAAATACTCAGGTCTAGTGTCCCTTGCAGATGTGAAAAAAAAACAATTTTCTAAGCAAATGCAATCAAAAGATTCAGCCGTTTATGCCGCTAGTATTTCGTGGACAGCACCTCTAAAACAGGCTTGTCTCGTCCGCATTTTAAATTTGTTCACTTGTCAAATTTTCGTTTTTTATAAGTTCAGCATGTTCTTAAACAAAAAAACGTTGCACATTCATAGTCAGCTGATTCTTTTTCACCTGAACTTTTAAGGCAGTGAATTTCAGCCCGATGAATAAAAAAAATTCTCAGTTGTGACCCAATTCCACATGCAAATATTTTGCTTTTCCACAATCATTTCGCCACAAAGTGGAATTGCTTTGAATTTTTGCTGAAGTACCCATTCATTTTTTGAACTATCTACTTTTGGGTTTCCAGCTTTCTTAATTCTCTTACGTTTCTGCAAAACTTTGCAGGAATCCCTTTCGGCAAAAAAATTTACAATTCTATTTTTATTTTAAAGTAAGTCGTATACAGTTTGTGCGCTGATTTCATATTTTTAAAACAAATTTTTCGTAGAAATATTTTTTTAATATGATCATTACTTAAGTCTGTTTTTTCTCTAAAAGACAACACTTTCCTTTACCTTTTTACTAAACTTGATGAGGATGCAATTCACCACCTGCGTCCTGCAAAACCATCGCGAACAAAATGATGAAACACGTAAAAATTTATTAATGAACACAATGACCCCGTTTAATCGGCTCTCGGCTTCCTTGTCGTTCTTCTCTTTTGGGTTGATGCCATAATGTATATTTTAAATTAACGACAAATTTCATTTTATTTATCGCACAAGGAATACATCGGAAATAAGAAAATGAATTGTGTTTTCAGATTGTGTTCAGATTCGAACCCAAGAACCTGAAAATACAAAAAACAAACAATCACACCAACGAAGCTGTTACCTGTTAAAATTAATTTTTCGTTGACATTCGGTAAAGATGTGACATACTTACATACTTATATACAAAGCACGCATGGCACTTTTATTGAAAAAAAAAAAACTGTCAACATACTTTTCAACACAACTGTGCACTTTGAGATAAACTTCTCGAGAGGTACTAGACGACCCACATTTACTCAGCTGTGAAAAGGATTAATGTGTTTGAGCATATTGCTGTTTCCGTTTGCCGTTTCCCTGCAGGAACGAAACTACGAGCACACTGCACAGCGACTATAGTCTAGAAATGTCCTTCAGTTTGCCCCACTACATTCCTACTTTTGATCCAAAGACAAAATACAAAGAGAGCGCTTATCCGGCGACTGGTTGCGTGATTGGAATTATCCCTAGTTTATCCTTGAAAAAAAAAACAAAAATTGTAAACACATCCCCACAAACAAACTGTAGGATAACAATGAAAGGCAAGGATTGCGAACAATTGCGATTCGAAGCACTGACTGCGGCCCTCGAACAACGACAATTTTAATTAACCTCTTATTCTCGTTGCCGACATAACTCAACGCGTGGGTTTTTCTAATTGATTTTTTTGTTTCGTCCTGCCGAGTTAGTTTGCTAGTAAAGGAATATTTTAGTCTGATTGTGGATAAAGGATGTACAAACCCAGCCAGACAGAGTTAATTAAGTTTGCTGTAAGGAAAAATATAATTAGACCTTTTATATTTGCTCTGATTGAAGATTGTTGCTTGAGGCTTTGTTTGTGGGTTTTGACACAACGAATCCTTGTCATCGGAATTATGTAAGGTAAAATTTTTATCATTTCTATAACTTTTGAATGTCTACAGTTTATTTCTTATAGAAACCACTCTTCGGTTTGAAGCCGCAAGGGTGAGAGACTTCGTAAGGTCTTAGTTTGCTGTATCGTTTTTGCTGTCCTTTTTTAGCCTATTTTTTTACTGGTCTTCTATCCTAAGCTCCTCAATAAGCCTGTAGTTTGACTCGTTAGGAAATACTCTAATACGGAGGATCAACGCCCTGCGAAAACAGACAAGATTTATGAATCTACGTCAACCGGTCCAAGGACCATCGGAGCAATCTTGGGTAGCGGTAGAGGCTAGTATATCAGATATGTAAGCAGAACATATCATAGACTGGCCTCTACTCAGTTTGACTCCGCAAAGATTGCCAGGCATAATCGAGTAATTGTGACATAATTTTTTGAAGAACTACTTATCTGCCAGGCAAAGAAGGCTAGGCCAGAAACTGTTCGATTGCTGGATCGGTGTGACCCTTTATCAGGTGATAGGAATGACATGGAATGGAAAAAAAAGTGGCATGAATAGGGAAGCTTACATGTTAAATAGAATAGACCTAAGACTTTTATTTTTTTTCTTCTTAATGTTTAAGTTCGCTTTCGAGTAGGATTTGTATGTTCAAGGATGACTCCTTTCAAAGTGTCCTCTCCTTATCGTTGCTAAAGATGTTGCCTGTGCCTGGCATGCTCATAATACGGTTAAGGTTTAAGTGCAGGAAGGCCAGAAAAAAATAGAACAAAATGATTGCTTTGTCAAGAGTATTGCCTTGAGTTCCTATGCCTTGAAGCTGTTTTCTTGAGCTCGAAAACTCAAAGCTGCTCCGATGCTCTTCAGCTTTTTAAGTTACATATAAAAACCACAACACTTGTCAGGGAAATCCTCGAAAAGTTGGTGTTGTGTGTAGTTTCAAGGTTTTTTTTTTCAAATTTATAAAAGCTTACATACTATGAGAAAAAAAAATGTTTAAATAAGCTTACATAACTTGACTTTCAAAAGTAGGAGAACCTCCCATAGAACCCGAAAGCTGCAGGACAATAAGCTTGCTGAGTAGTTAAACTAAAATACTCGTACTAATTTTAAACGATAAAAACAATATTTCCGGGTGAACAGTTTGCATTTAGGCGGAATCATAGCATAATCCGTCAAGTTCTTCGAATCAGTAACCACGTAAGAAAGAACTGCACATTTGGGAATCCCACCGGTATGATACTTCTTCATGAAAAGAAATCATTCGATACATTGTGGATCATGAGATTATTGAACAAAATGTTACGTTCTAATGTTTGTGTACAGTTTTTTGTCAGCGCATTGTTTTAAAGTGTATGTCAACACCAGATACTCGAACTTGATATTTTTTAATGATATTCTTACCTAAGGAGCAGTTCTTTCTCCCGATTTGTACAATAATTTTACATCTGATATTCGGAAAAGGCACAAAGATTTTTTGTCACATAAGTTTGGTCTCATGATCGAAACAAATTTAAATCTTCACATGTTAGTGAAATAAAAGAAGAGATGTAAAATAAAAATAATTTTGCCAGTAAATGAAAGCCTTGCTTTCTATTCAAACGGTGTACAGATCGAGAGGCATTGGGCGTTCTTCTTTACGCCAAATTAATGTTTAACGTGACTGCCATGAACACAACAAATATTATATCCATTCACAAATATTAAATATTTCGTGGCACCGTTTCATTTAAAATCTGCACAAAAGAGCCAATGTTCATTCAAAGCTCAAAGAAACGTTTCTTTTCAGGTGCGTCTTTCCAGACAACCCTTCGGTCAATTCGTATAGCACGCAATGTCTTTATAAGTTTACGTTATTCATCAATTCATATGTTTATTTTTATGAAACTCTGTAATTTGTTCATTATTGTAAAAACTATTCACATTCACTTTTTCAAGGTAGATAATGGTGAGGTTGTTACTATCAAATCCTTTGAAGATCTAGCAGCAGTTCAAGAAACATAATGAACAACAACATTGATCCTTTAAACGACAACCTCACTATTAAAACCATAAGAACCAATTGTGATAGAGTTTTTCAAAATAATTTAAGTGAAAAATCATTTTTGTTGTGCACCAAAACATACGTAGTCTGCGACGGAATTTCGATTTATTAGTTGGAAATCTGGAAGCTTTTGCAGATTTACCCGAAATTATATTTGTATCTGAAATATGGATTTACACTTGCGAAATTGAGGATTACAAGATTTAATTATAACTTTTTTGCTAATACTAATGATTCATATTCTGCTTGTGGAGTGAGTTTTTGTAAGAGATTCGATTGAGTGTGATGTACTATAATACGTTTAAGTCTTATGAGTGCTGATATCTTGAAACTTTCATGCAACATTTGCAATCAAAGTTTCTCTTTTATTTGTGTTTATAGGCTACACTCACAGTCCGCAAATTTGTTTTTCAATGAATTTTCCGTTTTTCTGAGAAATGAGAGAATTGAAAACCTAGTAATTTTAGGTGATTCCAACACAAATACTCTAGTTTCAAACGCAACGATTGATTCTTATAGCGCTCTCTTATCTGAGCATGGTCTTACTTCTTTTATAAACGAACTAACTAGACTCGTTACTAGTACTTGTCTTGACCATGTGCATGGTCGTTTCTCGTACATACCGCCGAATTCCGTAGCCGCTGTTAATTTTGATCTTCAAATAACAGATCATTGTATGACTGGACTTTTGTTAAAAAATCTAAAAATTAAGTATACGAGAAAAATGTCTCCTCCCAAGTTGTCCAGTATCAATTTTGACGAGCTAAACTTTAAATTGCGCCTCGAAAATTGGGAGAAAGTTCATGCTGAATTAGATGCTTCTAAAGCTTATGAAATGTTTATTAAAATCATGAAAAACCATATATACTCATCAACCTGCATCCTTACTATGAGAAAATCAGAAACTAGATTGAAGCCTTGGATTAACAGATATCTTCTCAAGAAAATAAAACTGAAACATAAATTGCAAAAAAAATGCTTCAAACATCCCTTAAATACAAACTTGAAAAGTCATTTTGTCCATATGAGTAAAAAAATCAACAAGTTAATTCGTAACTCACGAGATGGTTTTTATATAAGCAAGTTGCAGGAGGCGAGAGGGATTCTCAAAAAAGAATGGAAAGTAGTCAATAATATTGTCAATCGTAATGTTAGCAATTCTGCCGAGCCGATCATGTTGAAAAACGGTAATATAAATATTTCGGATTCTACAGCTAGAGCCAATATTTTTTTCGAAAGTTAATCATCACCTACCAATCAAAATAAGTTGTACTACAGCAATATTTAATGCTTCTGGAGGAATGTTTCTTAGAACAATGTTAGACATTCCGTCAATTCTAACAGATTCTTTACATTTAAGAGCACCGACGTTTTCTTCGAGATCTTCCTACGTGATTTTCTAAGACATGCTTTCGTCGAAACATTGCACCTATTATATCAACTTTATTCCGTGAATCTTCTTTCACAAAAAAGTTATCCTCTTCAAATGCTTCCACTGGACTTGTACCTGCTATCGTTATTCATATTTCTGGGAACTTGAAAATATGAAAGTTCGGATTATCGTAACCTTTCCCGGAAAATCATAAGATCGAGGAAGGACCCTCTTTTGGTATAAGACCAGTCTCTCCTCGACTCTGTTCTGTCCTTCTTGTATCTGGTAAATGATTTCTCCAATTTCTATTTTTGGCGTTTGAATCTCCTGAGTATGAGACAAATTTTCTTGCTCGAATTTCAGGGGAAAGTATCGGAAAAATGTCTGAAACAAAACGTACAACCTTCCTTTTCTTAACGGAGAGGGATGTATTTGATGCGCACCTTCAGCGTTATTTTGTTTTTAGGAAAAAAAACTCTACCAAAATTTTTCTTTGTGTCTGGAAAATAATTCAGTTTAAGTTGAGCAAGTGCAAAATTTAGCAAACTATTTAAAAAAAACAAAAAAATGTAAGTTTGACACTACAGACAATTTAATCATGCCACAAATGTTAAACTTTGTACACCTATTGGCTTGAGGTAAGATTACAACCTCAAATGCACCTACATCCTCTTTATGAGCCTCTCAAGCTATTTCCCATTCAAATTATCTTAAAACTCATTTATATTAATTTACTTGCCGGCACGACTCAATATCAAGTTACAAACGAAACTGAGAAAAGGTGGGACATGAATTTTTTCCTCATTTTAATCCACATCCATGTCAATTTATCTTCCCAAAAGACGAACACGTTTCAGTTCTTTGGCACAAAAAAAAGAACGAAATTTGAAATTAATGGTATGCTTAATTTAATTCACAGTACTCAAATGCTCCTGACAAGTTATTATTTATTGTTTACTCTTGTACGGAATTTCAAAGATTAAAAATACAGCCGCTCCTTTTACCCGAATGCTGTCCTCGAAAACATTTTTAGAAAGTACTGTGGAAAGAAATTTTTTTTTTTGGAATTACCAATTATCTTTTTTGAACCTTTTATATTAAACCATGCTGCAAAATATTTACAATGCCAAAATGCACCTCTTCACACTACGTTTTCCTCCGTCAATTTGATTGTTTCGGTTTGTTTGAAAAATTGTATTTGAAACTTATGCGGTGTCGAACTGGTGATGCACAAGTCTCTGTTAGTATTTCAAGCAGACATTTCAACATGATGAAGGCAAGTTTGTTCGTTCTTCTTCGGAATTGGTTGAAGGTTTCAACTCCTTCAATGTCATAGAAGATTTCAAACAGGGTAAAGTGTTGATGGCTTTTAACCAAGCCGATCACGGTTCCTATCCTTGAGTGATTCCATCGCACATACAGCCTTCATATGGTGTTTAGCAACCATTGAATTGTGAATTTATTAAGGGAAGCAAACCAACCAACAGGTGGCAGATTTGAATTTCGTTAATACCATCGTTCATCGATTTAAAGCCGATAAGCGACTGCTTCGCTGTCAGGCCCCGCTGGCGAAGCTAAAGATCCTATCAGAGCCTGTCGGATGTCTCTTCTTCTTCTTGTCTGGCCAACGATCCTGAAAGGCTAGGAGCGTGGGTTGGTAATGTCTTTCAACCTTGACTATCGTGAGCATGTTACCTTCCAGTTGGTTAGACCAATTTTTCTTTTTTTGTACCTGTTAGCTTGGATTCGAAGACTCTCTTAGCTGGATCATTATTGGCAATTCTCTCGATGTACCCTAGCCAATTTAGTCGACGTATTTTCGCTTGCCACATCTTTGTACAGCTTGTAGAGTTCTTGCCTATACCTTCTTCTCCATTTGCCCTCCTCGCAGATAGGACCAAAGATCCCAGTATTTGCTCAGCTGCTTTCCTTATCATCCAGAATCGACTCCATAAAGAAGGTGGTGTTTGTGGACGATATGTTAGCTCGAAAGTAACTCATTAACAAGCTCAAAATTGTAGTTGTCATTAACTAGACTGACCGATTTAAGTAAAAAGCGTAAGTATAACATTTCTCCAAAAAAGATAAACACAGCAACTCAGTCTATCCTTAGATGTTGAACTTATCAACCACGTTTGTATGATAAAGACTGCGTGCTGAAGAATAAGGCAACAGAAATGGTCCATTAGGAGACACTGAAAAGAAAAAACTTGTGCAGCAAGTAAAGAGTTCAGAGGTAGATGGAGAAAGAAAACTTAATTACTGTGAAAAGAAGAAAGAGCCCTCGCGATCTAGGAACTCAGCGATATCGAAGAATCGCTGAGACGCTCAGTCTCAGTAATGTTAATGTTATCGGGCTCCCGATCCGCCGCAAGAAATCGTATCATAGATAAATTCAAAGTCGATGCTCATCACATATACGCCGACTTCAGAGTCATTACACGCAACGATAAATTTCGGAATCTTCAGAAATTTGTTCCGGTTATGGTGCGTAAAGTTGGCAGCACGCAATGAATTCCGCAGTTTGAGCATAGAGAACCTCGGAATTTTTTTCAGACGTTCATACTACGTTCTCTAACTACGACAAATCACCTTAATCAAGAGCTGTTTCATGAAGTAGTAAAAGAGTTCACAAATAACAACTTGGTTCGCAAAAACAAGGATTTAAACCCATTTATTCGTAAGATCATCATGCGCTACAAAACGCTCATCGCGCAGGTTTTTCTATATGTTGGAAACCCAACCTCTTAGTGTACGAAAAAAGAGACTGTTCAATCTCTGGTTCAAAGACCAAGCAATTTCGGATGTACAAAAAGTCAAATATCTATGAATTCATTTCGAAGAAAAATTCAGGTCCCATGCGACAGCCGGGGTACTCTAGTCTAGATTTTTAGTATCCATTTTTGTATAAGTTATTTATTAACATAACAAGAATACAGAAAAAAATCAAAAAATAAAAAAGTTGAAAATTTCAAAAATTTACAGTTGATGAAGTGGGGGTCTCGAAAAATTGGCGCGTAAGCATACCCACGATTTCAACCCTCATAGCAAACTAAAACCAAAAAAAAAAAATTTTAATCTAGAATAATGTCGCAAAGTCTGAAACTACGGAAAAGTTGGAAAGATTTTTTTTCCACAAAATGGCGACAGCCTGAAAAAAAACAATTTTTGTACCACTTTTGGGTATGGGGATAGTTCCAATAATAGACAAGTTATAAAGAAGACTCTCTAAAAATTTCAGGTAAATCGGTCTAGTAGAACCTGAGAAATCGTGTATATTGTTTTGAAAAAGACAGTTTCGAGAAAAACGCGTTTAAAGTTTCGCGCAAAGTTTTTCGCAGTCTAAGTCATGAAATGATATTGTAGACTTACATTTATTCAATCTGCCGTTCCTGCTTCATACGTCGGACCTTCATCGATTTCGAAAAAAAAACAATTTTCCGCTTTTCTCCTTCATATCGAGCAGTTCTGGCCTCCTTTGATGCACTCGCAAACTGGTGTCTTCCTGTGCCGTGAATCTATTGCCGTGAAATCGCTTTTTGTTTGTCGATTTGGACGCGTAATCCTTGGCGTTGAGGATCTTTTATCCATTTTATATAAAAAAATATTTCAAAATAATTTTAATTCACTCACAGCACATATGTACGTCCACGTGGTTTGAAGGTTAGAATTCAACTGTTGGCAACTTGATGTTAGTGAACACTTAATATGAAAGGTACAAGTCACCTTGGGTTCTTGTATTACAATATACATTTATATATATACACATATAGTATATCTACAAAGGACAAAAGGTTTTACTGAGTAATATGGATTCAGGTAGACGGAGAATCCCTAATGACTTTTGTTCGATTAGTTCCGGCCGAGCCAGTTTGGATGCTGGGTCAGAAAAATACTGGTACTTCCGAGAATAATTTCAATTTTAAAAAATCCTCTTCTAGATACATTCTTGAATAGTTCAACTTTGAAAATATAAAAAAAATAACTTTTTTAAAATTCTAGACTAGAATACCCTTTAAACAAAAATTATGTATACTAGTATTGAGTCAAATATTATAGAAAAATGTAAATAATAAAATACAAGCCGTGTCCTGCGCCTTCATACGTGTATATAGAAAAGTTGTAGCACTCAAAAATTTTTACCCAATGTCCTGTGACACCAACGCGAACAAAATTTCCTACCTACTTATAACTTGCCTGACCGGATGAATTTATTTTAAAATGTATGGTTTTATGGACGAATTGTGGATTAACCTTAACATATAGAGATATGTCATTGCGGGCTTTTTTAAAGAAGTCTTTGAGCTCTTTAACTTTTCCTTAGAAAGCAAGTTTGTATCTCTTACCGGAACGACAATGTTCAATGTACCAATAAAACATTTTTACTAATTTACTCAAGTAACTAGTCGCCGCGAAAGACTCTTTTATTCAAATAAATGTTCATTTCAGAGGTCCATTGTAAGTATTGTCGGAGGAATTTTTGAAATCGTGTCAAAGTTTACCTCTTAGAGGCAACCTAACAAACTTACAAACTTTTACTATTTATAAAATTGGGCCATTACATTGAAATATCGAGATACATCGTCACGGACTTTTCTTTTTTCTAGAAGTTTTTGATATCTTAAACTTTTCAAAAGAAAGCAATAAAATATCTTTTATGGTTAGCGTTCGCAAAAAACGCGTTCGCACGACCGTTTTTAAGTTACAAAATTGATCGCCACAAAATACCCTTATATTTAAATGAAACAATTTATAGCCTCTGTCCATTCATAAGGTCCGTTGAAAGTACTGGTGAAACAATTTTTGAAATCGGCTCGGATGTTTTCACATAATTGTCAATAAGTCAAATGAGCAACTCAAAACTTGTCAATTTTACAATTTTGGGATACTGTCCTTGGTCTTGCAAAGCCTCACAGATCTGCCAAAATTTGAGTCCTTAGCTTTACAGAAAGTGTGCTGACTTTGGCTCATAAACGATATACAAAAAAAAATTAAAATGTTACGTATACGCCACCCTATTCCGACCAATATTAATTTAGGCACTTTCTATTCAACGAATCTCCTATAATTACCATCAAGATTGAGTATGTTAATTTAGGGGCGACTTTTACAGATTGAACTAGGATTACATTAGCTTTCTTCATTAAAGTTTTGAAGGAGTGCTCTCGCAGCGCACTCATCATTAATCCATTCCGATTATCTTGCCTATTACCATAAAATGTATTACCTCAAGCATATTTAGCCATCGTTATCATAGAGACTGTCCCTCGTCACATTAATTCCGGCCTCGGAATCAATTTCGCCAGATTTCCAAATAATCTCTCGCCGCATTTGACTTTATCCTTTTGGTGTGTAGGGCGCACCTTGGCATCTGACGCCTGCCATCCTCGCCATGAAACATTTAAAATTTTGATTCCAATTTTAATTAGATCCCCGCGCAATGTTGTTCTGGTATTTAATTGATTTCTTTGCTTTTGCACGAAGGACCACGGTGGCGCACCTCTGAAGGCGAAGGCCCGCAGAGGAGCCTCTCGAAATGGTTTATGCGAAGATGGTAGGAATTTCCATAACAACTTTTGCAAGATGATAATGGCGGCTAAGAAGTTCCTAGAGGATATAGAAATCGCTTTGTTTTGATGGCACTGGAGCTGGAGCTACCTTTTTGTATTGTGATGGTGAATACCAATTCAATTATCGAACAACAAGGGGGGTGGTGAGAAGAAGAGACGAAATGAAAACGCAATCTTCTCGCAACCAGAGAACCGTGAAGTTGGAAATGGCAATTAGAGTGGAAAATAAGAGGTTCCTTCCTGGATCGTTGACTGCTCGTTGGCTTATGTGGAGCACCGGAAGTCGCAGTGAAACCAATAAGTTTAATGAAATAAAACCAGGATATGGCTTCTTCTATGGATCACTTGATATGGACAGTTGATTGAGATAGATTAATATCGCGAATCTGTGTAATTGCGATGGCCTTAATGGATTACGTCTCCAAATGGGCTTTGTTTGACAGCCGAATATTTTAAGGAAACGCTTAAGATTTATCTTTAACAAGTATTGGATGTCAGAGATCAAAAAATTACTTGGTGCTAAGTCAAAAGGATTTTCAATGCGGAATAAATTAGCTGAAGCCCACAAGGCTGGAATATTTACAAGATAAGATGTAACCAGCTCTAGGGAAATTATAAACTGACGAAAATAGAGTCTGGCGCAACTTTTGTGAAACAATTTATGACGTGAGGGAAGCCTCGAAGCAGGGTAAGGTTCGCCTGTGGGGCTTGCGTACATATTGGCAGGCACTTAAACCAAGTAAAGTTGAGCAATCATGACATAAAGCCATTTATATTAAAAGTCCATTAGTGCTCCCCAAAATTAACTTGACTGGACTTTTGTGGTAATACTGGACAACTCACTTAACATTACGAGTGCAATTAGTCAGATTATAATACAACTAAAAAATGGAAAGATTTATCTTTCGAAAGCGTTTCCACTTTGACAGGCCTTTAAATGTCATTCACTTTACAGAACTCGGAAGAAAACATCAACTCAAAATCACTCCCACATTCGGTACCTTCTCTAGCCACATACCTGCAATAAAATTGCCCTTAAATTCCGCTATGAATTCATTCATTCATGCAAAAGAAAATCCTTGACACACTTCTACGCAGCTGATTTTACTAACCATCTGTATGTCCTTCTAGCAAAAAAAAAACACATCAACAAATAACTGCATTACTTTACTGGCGTGCAAAGCAGCAAAAAAAAAATCTTATACATTTATATACTTACGTGATGTGCTTACGAGAAGACGAGCACTGCATCCTTGCCAAGGATTCAATCGTAGGGGCTTCCTTTCCACCATAATGCCTCTGAAAGCAATCAGTCATGTGATATGTAATAACGCATTCAGCCTACACGACCTGCTGCTTTATTTAAAGCCTTACCATGCGACAGATTAATGGCGTAAATTTGGTAAATATAAAAACGCCATCTACATAGGCCTTTATCATATCTGAAAAAAATCATGCCAACAGCGTTCGCTTCAATCAATTAAACGATGTTACAAAATTTGACTGAATCTAACATTTCAGAGAAGACAATAGTAAGAGTGAGTATACAATTTGGTTTTCGGGGTAAGAATCTCCCGCCATCTTGATTGATCAAAAACTCTTTCCACATAATAATCTCTAATTTTTAAAATAAAATCAGGTGGCCCAAAATATTTCATCTGATCGTAAGGTGCCATCATTTTTTTCAAATAGTTGCAAATGTCAATTTTGTTTTTATAATTTTGAAGAAAATAGATGCAGACAACTTATTTATTATCCACAAAATTTTTTCTTCCCCAACATCGCAAGGCATTTTTGTCCCTTTTTACGATTTAATTCGTCGGTGATTTTATCGTCCGCTCACCTCAAAGAGACTTGAACAGCAACGTCGTGGTCTCTTTAATAGGACGAAGCAGTGAATAATTCTATTAAGAGAAAGTTGGATCAATAACAAGGACTGCAATTGACACATCCTGCTCGTAAATTCGTTAAAGAAATGTTTTTTTTAAATAATTCTCGGAGGATTGAATTCCGTTGAAAAATGCAAGCTTGTAAAGCGTTTTTCAATAAGAGCGCTTCAAAAGTTTTTTTTAAATAAAACAAAAACGGTTTTGGGTATCAACAAAATTCTTTATTCCTGTGAAAGTGCGTTTGATGCCATTATGTATGGAACTCGATTTCTTTTGCATGGCCACTACGAGCACGCTTGCAGGAGTCCAGACGCTGACCCCAATTTTCGACGGTTTTCAAGCCTAAAACGGCCGATACTGCTGCAATTTCATGTTCGATATTCGTACGAAGTTCATTAATCGTCGCTGGCTTGTTGTCATAGACCATAGACTTTACGTAGCCCCACAAGAAATAGTCTAACGGCGTCAAATCGCACGACAGAGGCGGCAAAGCGACTGGACCATTTCGTGAGATAACACGTTCTCCAAACTTGATTTCTAATAAATTGATTGTGACATCCGCTGTGTGGCTTGTGGTGCCGTCCTGTTGGCTTTGTTGTTGTGGTTGATGTTATCGGCTTAGTTCCTAATTCGTGTTTTCAAAATAGCTCTGTTTGTGTAGATTGTGTATAGATGGCTCTGCTGTGAAGGCATAACACTGACAGCGGGGGTGTCTAAGCTAAAATCTTCCAAACTTTCAAAGTTGTTGAATGTCGAACAAATTCCTGTGAATTAGGTTAAAGTTAATAGGTCGATATCAAAATCCTCCGTCCCGTTTCGGGCTCCACCCACGGAAGTGAGTTGAAACCAATTACACCTGAGTTTCTCAAACCACTACACATTCTTCTCCTAATTCTTCCGCTCGCTCTGTGCTACACGCATTATAAGAGTCCTAATATCCTCTTGAAGAGCGAGCAAATAATTAAAAAAAAAAAAAAAAAAACCACATGTCCTCCAAGTCTTAATCATCACGGAAGAAGTATGGTCCAATAACGCCGCCGGCCCATAAACCACACCAAACCGTAAGTTTTTCGGGATGCAATGATGACTCATGGAGTACGTGAAGACTGCTGCCTGACCAATACCGAATATTTTATTTATTGACAGAGCCATTCAGCCAGAAATGAGCCTCATCGTGAAGATGATTTTTCGATGAAAATCCGAATCATTTTCAAGTTATTGCTCAACCCAATTTACGAACATACGACGCTTCTGGTGGACGACGCTTGTAAGGATGTAGGCCAAGATCTTTTCACCAAATTCGCCACAACGACGTCACAGAGATGCCCAACGCTTGGGAATGACGTGTGAGAGACACATTTGGGCTTTCTGCAACTGAAGCCTCAGCGGCAGCAATATTCTCGACCCTACGGGCACTTCTTTATCTCACTGGCATGGGAACATTTTGTACTGTGCCTGTGGATTACAATTTTTCCACTAGACGCTCAATTGTTGATCTGCTAGGACGATTATGACGACCAGAAATTGGACATAGTGCTCTTAACGTTGAGGCCACTGACTCCGAATTTCGGTAGTAAATTTTAATAATTTCGACTCGTTGTTGGCTCGTATATCTTTCCATCATGAAATGGCAAACCTTACTGAAGAGAAATGTCAAAAGAGCGGCAAGAAATATGGCGTCGTTTGCTGTCCCTGTCGCTCTACTTTTGTAGCGTCGCTGTTGAAAAACCCGTTATTATGATGTTTACCGAAGCTTAACTTGGAGGTTCATTCCAAAAGATGGTTTTTCTTCGATGTCACATGGATTCCTTTGCGTTCTGTGCGCTATTTTTAAGATTCCATTTGGTGGTATTTTACTTTTACCAAAAAGTCTTCTTTTTTCCTTGTTCATGATTTGATCGATACGGATGAGGTCTGCAACACCAGCGGACGAGAAACATTCTTAGACATGCCATGCTTGATTATTTAAACAACACTGCTTTTGGGCATCTTATCTTCAGCAAGTCGACGAACGTAAGCTCTAATTTTTATCCTCAAATTTCGACTCGTCCATCCATAAAGCTTTCGACCATTCGTTTGAATTCCAAATCAGGTGATTTTTTGGGTTCCGCACCCAAAGTTCAACCGACCCGACCGTCCGTTCTTTTCTTTGTATCATCTGAACTTTGGCAAAAATTGCAATTTTTACAGAATATATTAAACTATGACCGCTATAACAATAAATAAAAAATATAATGTAAGGTTAAAAAATGGGGGTCCCAAAGCAGTAAACTTTGCGAGATATAAAATTTAAAAAAATATGTAAAGTTGCATAATGCACGTGGTATGGAAACCTTTTCGAGCTTGTCCAACTTGCATTTCGGCACAATTAAGCTTTTTAACTTATCATAAAGATTTTCGAACTGTCAGCTGAATTCTTTATTATAAATAAACTAAATCAGCCAACAAAGTTGTGAATCATTTTATTTAACAAGATAAGCCTCGAGACAGTGCAAAATTATCGCAAATGATCCAGGTCAATTCGATTACATGGAAACTGTAGATGATGTTATTCTAAAAACTGTAGTCTGGGGCATGTTCTCAAAATCTTCCTCTCAAATCACTCAAGCTTCCTTGGTCAAGATTAAAGAAGTTTGGTTGTTTTGCTGAGGTCGTTCTTTTCTTCTTCATACTATATATTCTGGGCGTTTCCTGAATAACCAGATTCCTTGGCAATGTCAGAAAAAGGAAGTAGAGATATTTCAAAAATAAGTGGACGAAATTGTTCATAGCCCTTAACCTTTTGAGTCACAGTGGTACTGCCAGAGCACCATCTATTTAAACCGCTGTCAAAAATGTTCTACTGCATATTTTTGTCTGAATTTTTGTACTCAGTAGTTTTTTGGGTCGCTAAACATGAATCTGAGGTTATATTGATTCAAAATTCAAAATGGCGGATCCAAGATTGTGGACAAAATGTGTGAAACTGAACTTATATTTTAAACTAACCAGACAAACATTATTTCACTGCATATTTTGGTCTGAATATTTGTACACGAGGGTTTTCAGGTTCGGAAAAATGTGTGAACAGTCGGACATATTGGATACGCCATCTTGGACATGAAAAGAACCGAAACACTAAACACAGACTCGTGATCTGTGACCTTGAAATCCTTGAATTTTACGAATTTAGTCTGCCATCTTTAAACCACCATTTTATAATTTGTAAATCTAACCTCAAATTTGTAATAAGTCACCACGAAAGGACAATCGAGCACATAAATTCAGACCAAACTATGCAAAAGAATTATGTCTGATCGGTTGGTCTAAACGATTCAATTGCACAAAATTTAGTCCGCCATTTTGGATTCGCCATCTTGAATCTAAGCTCATATTCGTGATCAGCATCCCCAAAAACCTCTGTATACCAATTTTAGTGATTGAAGTTCACAAATTTGGTCCGCCATCTTGGATTTGAAAATTATAAAAATATAACTTCAGATTCGTGATTAGAGACCCCAAAAATCACCGAGTACAAAATCTCTGGTCAAAATATGCAGTATAAAAAAGCATGGCTCAAAGGGCTAAAAGATATTTTTCTTGAAATTTTTTTTTTTAAGTCTTTTTTATGGGTCCGTACCTCAAAGGGAAAAACGCAACTTTATAGGATTACTTTAATGTCCGTCTGACTGTCTGCTTGCACAAGTAAAGGGTAAAATTCGAAAACTATAAATTTATTGCTATATCGCGAGCAATTGAAATTTCAACTCAATATTTCAACAAGAAGTAGACTAGGAAAAATTTTAAATTAGAAAAATGTGTAGCACATTGTAGGGAACCTTTCCTGTGCTCGTCCGTTTCGCACTTTGCTATTTTATTTATTTTCAATCAAAAAACATCAAAAAAATCTCGCAGGACCTCACTTTCCTCTTTTTTTTCGGGTAGTTAAATGGAATCTTTCAACTCCAAATGAGCCCCGCTCTCACTTAAGAAAAATCTCGTCTGTCTAAAATACAAAATTATTGCAACATTTCAGTGGACTCTGAGCAAAATAAACTGAGGCAGAAAGAATAAATGACTCGCTGTGCTGTAGGATATAATTAAATCCAAAATCAAGAGGACGGAGACGGATGGTGCACACCTCTCAGAATGAGGTCGATGTGTCGAGAGTGTCCTTGCATGTAGGTACGTGCGTACGTGTAAGCCTCAGTAGTCTGTGCGGTTAGCACCTGTTTCTTGTTCACATTTTGCTAGCCTGTAACTGTGTTGGTTGACGTTTTCCCTTCGAGGTTGTGTTCCTTGAAGCGAAGTAGCGGACAAAAGGACATGCAAGGAGGATGTGTTACACATGTTCTTGTATGTACGAACACACGTTATGTGGTGATTATGGATAAGCAAAGGGATCTGATGCATAACTTTTTTCATTAAAGGGTGTAGCACTGCAATGCATGATGTTGATATGTGGGAGATGGTTTAGCCAGCAACACTCTAAAAGGACGTTGGTTATAAAGGCTTAACAACCCGGTGGGATGTTATTTTTATGTATTAAATATGATATTTGTTTCGTTCGGAATGAGATAAGGAGATGTGAGCTTTAACCGGGCTTAAAAGATAGGCTGAAAGGTAAATTGGGAGCGTTGCCTAGGAGACCTACTCTTCGTGTTGAAAAGCAGAGCGAAGCCAGCATGCCTCTGGCTACCAGGAGCCAGCTACCAACTGGTTACCCAGGATAGAAACGGGCTCGTTACGGGATCTAAGCCTTAACAAATTTCTCCCTTGATTTTGTTGGTGTTGCATTGAAACTGTCTTAACTCACTTTATTTTTGACTAGAATTCGAGAGAGAAGCCAATTAAAAATATTTTAAAGGGTCACTGCCCGATGGAACTTGCAGCCATAGAGATAACTAGACTTTTGATTTTTGTACCTCAAAGTTAGGTTAAGATTATGTTTTCTATGCCAGAGGTACTTTTGACAGCTTTGAACAGAAGAAGATTGGATAAAACGCTTTTGACTACGTCAGGTTAGCAATAAAGTCTTAAGTCAATTATTTTGGTGACTTTTTCATCTATAAGCGGTTTCCTCTGCATGAACAGAGAGCGGCGTACCTTATATCTACCGATGAGGTCGTTGTGTTCATATCATGCGGTTACTTTGGTTGGATTAATACCTCATTGACAATTAGTATTCTATGAGAGCTTAAAACCTTTCTTCTTGGGATTCTAACCAAGCTCCATAAATTTTCATCAAGCAAGATATTGGCGTTGGCAATTTCTTAGGATGAGCTGTTTCATTATTTAGATTACAGGATCTATCTTTGCTGAACTTATCTATGTGGATATAATGATAGCCCTATCGATTAAGATTTTTTCACTGGCAGGTTTCCCAATAAATAGCTGAAGTTCTTTCCAAATGGTTTTGTCCATAAGATTAACTTGGTTTTGTGGATGCCTACGTCCAGATGCCAGAATGACCGGAAAGCAATACTGAGCAAGAATATGGTTACTGAGGCGCAATTTTATTTGGGGAACATCCTTTTCGTATACCGGCGCTGCGGTGATCTTGTTTTTCTTTCATGTTCATGTTAAGGAAATAATCTAGAAGCTTTTTTAATTAAGCAGAACTAAGTCCCCCACGCCATATGAAAAATGTACTTTCTACAAAGAAGAGTTACATTTAATTTTCGGACTCCTTTTTTGGGGATCAGGAAGCTTAACCATTAAGATGGTGTATGCTATGAGGTTTTTCTGCTGTTTATCATCTTTTACAGTCATCGGGCACATTCTCTTCGATCATGTCAGTCAGTATCTAATATCTTCTTCTTCAATCTGTCCAGTCATAGTCCTTCAAGAGCCTGAAGACAGTAAATTTGCTGCCACGCGATCATATGATAGCTGAAGCTTGTATTCGAATCAGCATAAAATCTAACCAGGGTCATCTGAGACTTAAACCATTATCCAAGCTTCCAGCCTCTACAATAAACTTCATTTCACTCTATACAAAAGAGTTTCAGAGGTAATCCTTAGGACTAGAGCCAAAGAAAGCACTTCGGTTTTGGGAAAGCTCTTCGATCAACTCAGTCAGTATCTTATATCTTCTTCTTCTATCTGTCCAGTCGCAGGCCTTCAAGAGCCTGACGGATGGTGAATTTTCTACTACGCGATTATGAGATAGCGCGATTGTTCCAATGGTACCATGTCAAAAGTGAGTTACTTTTTCTAGGTACTGTCAAAAGTGAGGTACTTTTAATTGTCGATATCAAGGTTCACATCGAATTCAGCATAAAATCCAACCAGGGTCATCTAAGTCTTAATCCATTATCCGATCTCCCAGCCTCTACAATGAACTTCAGTTCACTCTATTCGAATGAGTTTGAGAGGTGGTCCTTAGGACTTCAGTTCAGTTTTGGGAAAGGGCCTATATTAATTTGTATCTATTGATGAAAAGTAATGTAAGGATACAATGTTATTAAGAGTCTTATTCTTATTACTCACAAGATTTGTGCGGTTATCAAATTCGCATTAAATTTCAATTTTCACAACAATATCTCCAGAGTACTGTTAAACCTGTTTCGAGAAGACTTTCCCCCATAAAAAGAACAAAACTCGCACAAAAAGAACACACAGGATAATAAACGAATTGAATGTGAAATGTCCTTACATGTTCGATTCGATTTCCCTCTTCGGATACGACACCGATTCATTACATGCCCCAACCTTCATCCAGCAAATCGAATCTAATCCAAAGAAAAACCCCGTGAAATTGATACAAAATGTCCTGAATTCCTCTGCGTCAGCCAGGACCTACGACTATAGCTGAGCAGCAAAATGAAATTAGACCATAAAAAATCATATTTGTCGAAGCATCCTTCGAATTGAATACGAAATGAAGTCACGATTACGAGGTTTGCATCTCTGGAGCTGTGCTCTTTAATCCAATCCAAGCAGCGGTCCTTTACGGACAGGAAGACATCCACAACATTCAGCAATGAATCGCAGCTTCAGCACACGCGACTTTAAAGTAGGCGGGCGATATTCTTTCAATTGAATGCGAATCAAATTTGTGCGGTACGCAAACAATTCTGTTTTTTTTTTTTTTTTAATCCTTATGTGTCCTTAAATGTATTTTGCATACAATTATACGGAGTTATTTACTTTTGGGCGAGAGCCAACAACGAAATCCTGTAGCATCATTGTGAGTGCTGTTGTTATTTCAATTCCCTTCGTCCTTCCAAAGGAACGTGCAACTGGAAGGAATTTAATTTGCGATTTTTTTTTTTTTTTTTTATTTTCCTCATTGTTGTTGGAATTGTCTTGTGAGTGTCCTTTCTACTTTGTTTTCTTTTTCTTGGTTTGGTTTTCTCGTATCTTTTACTGTGAAATTAATCCCCATTGGCGATGTTTGTTGTACGAGTATTGTCTGGTGGCGCTACATGGCAAAGTAGAAGAATCGAGGATTTGGCACAGGCATTGTGTGGATCGGATGAGGATGGTTAGTTGGTCGGTAGGATATCCAAATCTTCAATCAAGGGCCGGTTGGTAAGTTTCATAAGAAATGGGTCTTTGTTTTAAGGACTTTATTGGTTTCTTATCGAATGTCCTGTGGGCGACACAGTGTGGCAGTGGACCCAATGATTCACTGATAAAAGTATAGATGGGATATTGCCTTTGGGTATGGGGGTATGCGCGGAAGCCTGCAGGAAACGTCAAAAAACATTTTATCGATTGGGTGTAATGGTGTCTTGTATGGAATGCCTATGGATGCATACAGCTTTATTTTTAAATTCATGAACCCTTTCAAGGAACTTTAGAATCTGTTTGAGGTTTTGCTCCCGGAACTCCTGACAAATTCCATGATAGTGCACAGACCGCACAGCTCTTCGTTGAATCTTTTCCTCTTCACTTCATCTACCGACAGTGGACTAAAAATCACCAAAAGCATTTTTTTCGGCCCCAACTCTCACGAGATTATTTTATGTGAGAGTTCAGGAGTTGAAGCCAACTGACCATCCGATTCGTTTTCGCTTCGCTAAGTGGGTCTGCGATCGACTTACAGAAGATGCCGATTTTGCCAAAAAAAATCATCTTTTCAGATGAAGTTCATTTTGAGCTTGGCGGGTATGTAAATAAGCAAAATTGTCGCATTTGGGGCACAGAAAACACGCACGCATACATTGAAGAGCCGATGCACCCAAAACGAGTCACTGTTTGGTTCGGATTTTGGTCCAGAGGCATAATTGGGACATTTTTCTTTGAAAATGAGGAGTGGCCGTTACAGTCAAAGGCGATCGTTATCGGGCCATGTTGAACGAATTTTTGTTCACAAAAATTGAAGAGGAGGATATTGGCAACATTTGGTTTCAACAGGACGGCGCTACGTGCCACACAGCCGAAGCTACACTCGATGTTTTGCGCCCTGTTTTTGAGAACGCATTATCAGCCGCAGAGCTGATGCCGTTTGGCCACCTCGAAGCTGCGATTTGACACCGTTGGACTATTATTTATGGGGTGCCCTCAAAGATAAGTGTTACGCCGACAAGCCAGAGACAATTGACGCTTTAAAGGACAATATTCGTGAAGCCATTGGTGAAATACAGCTGCACACAATCGATAATGTGCTTAAAAATTGGACTGATCGTGTAGGCTACTGCATGGCCAGCTGAGGCAGCCATTTGAATGAAATTATTTTCCATTATTAACTGGATTGTACTTTCAAATAAAAAAAAAATTTGAGAAAATATTCAACAGTTTTTTTTTTTGAAAGCATTTTCAAAAAAAAAAGTTATTTGGCGGACCCTTTAGAAAAACATTGTATAGTATAGTGGAAAAGATTTCGGAATACACGAAAGTTTTACAATCGATCTATAGTTCAAAACATAATTTTTTGGAACGATTTAGTGGGTCAGGATAATGTACGAGTTTTTCCAAAGTTTGGACAAAAATTTCTTGCGAAATTGAGAGTTCGAAGAGAGCTGGACCAGAGAGCTGCTGCTGCATTTTTGATCACCGCGGCACGTAAGCCGTCTGGGCAAGGAGAAATAATCTTTGAGTTAACAGATCATCTCCACTATGACTTCAGGTGTTATTTCAATATAGAAAAGGATGGTAGGGGAGACGTTGTTCAGGTATTCGAATTAATCTTGGTCGGGTTCTCGGTCATGCACCGCGTATGATTGATTGAAAAAAACTTTGGGGAATTTTTTCATTTCCATAAACCCTCTGAAACGAAAAAAGGGTGTCAGTCGTGTAAATAAGTCTCCACAGTCTCATTTGACCTTATATTTTAGTTTTTCGCCATGTCGTTTTGGGGGAGAGGTTTGGTTTAAATTTTCATACCAGCGATTGGTTTACCACCATCGTCGAGGTCATTATAATAGTAACAATGGACATTTTATGAGATGCGATTCCAGATCTCCCTATGCTTGGTTTTGGCAATATGCATTGGCCGGCAAAATTGCTCGATTATACCGCTTAAGTATTTTTTTTTAATCACAGGTCGACGGGAACATGAAGCGGATAGTGGAGGCTCTCAAAAAAATGTCCGAGAAAAGTGCAAGAACTTTTCGCCCGAAGGTCTTGCCAAAACTATTGAAACTGCGTTCAATTGACTTCAAATCATTTCCAAAAAAACCGGCCAAGTGCGAGTCGGGCTCGCGCAACGAAGGCTCCGTATATCCGCTGTATCCTTTTTCCCTTGCGTGAATCAAAATATGCGACAAAAATAGCTTTATCTTTTAACTGCGTCATTTTTGAAGCTTGATGTCTCTATAGCAGTCATCAGTTTTTTATATATATTTTAGCTTGATACATCTACGCGTTCTTAAGACAAAAGGTGGTGTCAAACATACGGACAACGAAGTGATCCCATAATGGTTTCGTTTTTCCCTTTTGGGAACGGACACTTAAAAATTATTGATCTTGATAAAATATTTGAGAAAATTGAAAATTAAATTAATCCTTCCATTAAGATCTCTTTGAGTTGGAAAACTATTTTTTCTCAGAGGTTTGCAACATAGCTGAGATTGGTAAAAAGAGCTTAAATGGGTCCAAAGGAGTCTTCTTTCGTACGTCAACAATAACTTTGTTTTTGGACTAGTTATCCCTACAATCGAAGATGATTTTGAACTATCGCTTATTATTGGAAGTTTACGTAGGCTGCTAGATATATTTCTGGCCTAGTAATGAAAATGCGAGACACCTCTAAAACATGGTTTTTGAACGCTTCAACAGCATGTTCTGGCGATGAAAATCGTTGACCGCGCATTTTTTTCTTGATGTGCGGGAATAAAAATAAGTCATTGGGTGCCAAGTCAGGGCTGTACGGCGGATGACTCATCAATTCGAAGTTTTGGCCGGTCAAAAAGGCGCTGGTTTGAGCCGATGTGTGAGAGTACGCATTGTCATGGTGAACAATGATTCGTCTACTCTTGTTCGTATTTCGAATTTCTCCGAAGACTTCAGGCAAACAAATTGTATTGTACCACTCAGAATTGACCGCCCTACGTTGCTCAAGTGGAACAGTCGCCACATGACCAGTTTTGCCGAAGAAACAGGCGACCATTTGCTTCGAAGTGCTTCTTCCAAGAACAACTTTTGTTGGATTTGGCTCGTCTTCGAAGACCCACACGGTCGATTGTTGTTTTGTTTCGGGCTCATACGCATAGGTCCATGATTCGTCACCTGTGACAATCTTATTAACGTCTTTTGAAGCATCGCGATCGTATTTTTTTAGCATTTCTTTGCACCAATCGACACGAGTCTTTTTTTGAGCGATTGTCAAATTGTGAGGGATCCAACGAGAACAAACCTTTTTTACGGCCAGGTGTTCATGCAATATCGAATGAATGCTAGTGGGAGAAATGCCCAGGGATGCCTCTATCTCACGGTATGTCCTTTGAGTGAACGTTGCACATGTTCTGAATTCGAAATTCAAACAAAAACAATTATTTCCGACTTGTTTACATTCTGTCCCTCCGAAAAGACAAATTATTTAACACATTTTGTAGCAACAAACAATTTTCCTTTAACCTTTAGCTTTGAATCCTAACAGCATTTAACTTGAATAACAAGTAAAGCCTAAAGTAAAGACCCAGTGCCAGAAGCTATGTCGACCCTCTAACAAAAATAAACCTCAGTCCTTTTCCTAATTTGTTTCCACAAAAACAAAATTATAAAAAACAACAAAACTAATGTTAGATTTTTGTTCGTCTTGATACAATTTAACCCTTCCGGCAAATTTTCAAAAGAAAATGAAAGTCCATACACCAAGGACATAAGAAAAGAGGGAACTTCCGTTTTCTGCCCAACGGTCATTCCGAATTCTGTTGACAGTACTTTCTTAAATATCCTTTTTTTTAGTTCTTCCTATAGAAAGACATTCGAGGGAAATGGACTCAGGGTGTGGTACTATATTAAAATGTCCCAAAGGCAGTTACTTAAGATAGTCAATAGGAGAAATTAATGAAATGAAAAAAAGGGACAATGGACATCAAGGAATGTTATTATGGCGGAAGGGTACGCATAGTTGGTATACCCTGTGACTTGCCCTGAACAAAAGGACAAATCACGTATTCCCCGGGAATATGGGAAAATCCCTTAACGCCAAAGAACGTAGTCCAATAAAGCCAGCCTAATGACAAAATGGGGTTCACTGTACGAACGCAGTGCGGCGTTAGGATTTGCACTGTCTGGTTAAATGTTTGACTGGAGGGTGCAAGTGGAAGCATGCCATCCAACATTTTCTCACAAAAAAATTAAAAAAAAATTCGAAAGGGGTTTTCTTTTAGTTTCTTAAAAGGATTTCCTTGGAGATCCAGGTGAAGAAGGATATTCCCAATGGAACCGAGCAAATCGGTAAGCATATCAAACTTTTCATCATCACGCAAGAATCACGTACAAGCTCAAGGAATTCAGGGAACTGGCTCTGACGATGGACTGAAATCATGATTGCAGGGTGCGATGGAATTTCCCAGTTTAGTAGCACTCTTTGGAGCTGTCACTTCAAATACATTGCATTCCGAGAACTATCAATTAAATGGCAAAGGTGATGGAAGGGGTGGATTTCAGCTCACCGGAGACTGGGGCCGACATTTCTTTGTCAATTAGCAATTCGAATCCAGAGAAATTTATTCGAGACAATAAACCGGAATCCTGTTCGGAATTAATCAACAATGGCTTCGTGTCATTTGGAATGCTGAAAACTACTTGAATGTCTTTTGGGGCGCTGCAAATGGAATAGAGCTGTTCAAATTAAGTGGTGCTTGAGCATGTATCATCGGTATAAAGTGCTGTCAGCTTAAGAGTTTAGCAAATATTGCTTAATGTTTAATACGAGTGTGAAACAGATCCAAGCAATGTGAGTGCCGTCGTTTCAGTTAAAACTACTTTCTACATTTATTGATGCTTTCAAATTTGGATGAGAAATGTTTCTGGATTGTATGAACGATTTGGTAAGATGAGCAGTACGTTTTCAAGTAAATTGTTAATAGATTGAGACAGCTGCCAAACGACCGGTATAACATATAAATTATCGATGGATTGTTTTTTATTACAACGATACAAAATTTTAGCTTTATTAGCTTGCAAGATTTATGTCATTTTGCGATTGAAAACAAGTCGTATATGGCCACTGCTGGTGCATCTTATGAAGACCATCAAATCTATTCAATTTTGCACATCAGATTTTATCTAAGCCAATTTATCAGCATAAACTCGACAGCATTTTAAAAAGATCAGGTAGCCTACCTTTTATTTAATTTAATTTAAGAAAAATAACTGTGAAAACTTGAAGTTCCGCACCATCCTGAACTTTATATTTCTACCAGAAGAAAAACCTGTCATGTGACAGGCATGAAATAAAAAGGGGTAATTTTAGGCTTGACAAAATTCACAGATTCCATTGAATGGATCAGAACTATGTTCACTAACCTTTTCTTCATTGCACGATTGACTACATTGCTCTGATATTTGCAATTCTATTACGGTTTTTATTTCATTTATTTTTTCATTTCATTATGCATTATACATTTATATATCTAATTACTTATTTATTTATATTTTTATAAATTTAAGTATTTATTTGTTTATTTATTTTTTTATTTGTTTGTTTATTTATTTATTTATTTATTTGTTTGTTTATTTATTCATTTATTTATTTGTTTGTTTATTTATTCATTTAATTATTCATATATTTATATTGTTTGTAAATTCGTTAATTCGTTGTTGATATATTCAATTATTTATTTATTTTTAAGCTTGTTTTTTTTTTCGATATATGAACGTATATATGTATTCTTTTTCCTTTCTACATGCAGTAAACTCTAATTTAGTCATTTTTTTTTGTATTTGCGAAGGTTTTTCACGAATTTTCCTTCCTAAAATGGTTTTTATAGTTTAATTTCATATTTTTTCTATAACATTAAGACATATATTTCAGTTGTATAAAACAGTATTGTATCTCTGAATTGTAAAATGTGCGGTAACACCTGCCTTTTAAAAATTTATTGCGAATATAATAAGTACATAGATACATTTCATTTATTTTAATTCAATTCATTCTCTTTACATGCTAAACATAAGCGCTTAAAACTTACTCGCCATATGCGGGATAACATTAAAACTACTTACTCTTCGATATCAGATTCACACATTTCCGCAATAAGTCTGAATCAAATAATATTTTACTGTTGGTAGATGCGTTTTTTTTAAATTTTGATATGTAGTGTTTTACACTCTTGGGAGGCGCGGAGCCCTTCATGTGAGAGTCAACTCTCACTTGGCTATTTTTTAAGCTATTGCTACTGATTGCTCTTTTTATGTTTATTTCGTTCTCATTTAATTATATATTTAACGCTTAATACATGCAAACACTTAAATCTAGAATTTAAAGCTTGATGTTGTAATGATGGTTTCTGAGGGAGGATTTACAAAGGTGGAGTTCAAGATGTATATTGGCAGAGCGGAACATTGGTTCAAAGAAACCGTAGTTAGTACGATGATGAGAGAGCCGGAATAGAGATGCTGACCTTAGGTTACGGGGGTTTGCATAATAAGAGATCATTTGGAGTAGATACGGTGAGCCCAATGCAAGCTACGTAAAGCAAAACTGAGAAACCTGCGTTGGACAGTTTCAATTTTGAGGGAAGAGTTTGCTTTCTTTATAACAATGTGCGAAATTGAGTTCTTTGTCCATAAGAACCATCTAGAAAGTATTTTCGGTGGGGGGATGGATGGCATTTTTGAGAGAAAGTCGAACTAACTTAAGCGTCAGTTTCAACCGAGTCCAGCCACCAATATTTGTGTCATAATTTTTCTCATTTTTGTCGCAAGCGAACAAAATGGACTTGCTTAAAACAACTTCAAAAATTTAGTAGCGCCCTCAAGAAAAAGAGGAGGCAAATTAAGGAGCACGCAGTTTGCTCGAAATTTGCAAAAATATTTGTTGCATTTTCTGTCGAAAAAATGGCGAAACATTTTATGGACAGATGAGTCCAAATTCTTATCGCCCTTAGTACACTACAAAAACTGTTAAGCACGGTTGGTTTTTCAGCAACACAATGACCCGAAACAAACTAGTCGAAAAGCAAAAAAGTGGTTTCGGGTCAACGGAGTTCAGTTTTCTGGAAGGACCAGCTCATTTTCCTGTTTTGAACATCATTGATGTTTTATAAAAACGATTTTCTTTAACTCCAAACCGACAAATAATGTCCAATTTTGGGAAGTAGTCCAAAGTGCTTGGTATGCTTTACCACCTGCAAACGTTAAAAGGATTCAATGCCACGACGTTGTCAAGAAGTGCTGAATAATTCAGGAAATCCAACAAAGTATTAAAAAATTTAAATTTTTTCATATAACAGTTAAATTTGTCACGTGAAATAAAAGCAAAAAAAAAATTAATTTGAAAGTAGCACTGCTATATTCGTGTTTGATATAAAAATATAATTTTATTTGTTTTTAAAATACTGCCATTACTTCAATTGGTTATTCCATGAACTACTTTATCGAAAAGCAGTTTGAAGTTCCAGAAAACGAAATAACACTTTAAATAATATTTCGTTATTTCGATTATTTTTTGCCTACTGCGTTTTCGCAGTAACAATAACTTTAATTACGAATACTTAATTTTGAATTTAATATTTGTAAGAATTTTGTTCAGTTGAAAAGGATATAAAATCAAACTTAACTTAACATTTTCCTTAACAAATATTTAGTTCTAAGAACCTTTTAGCCCTCTCCTACTCCGTATTTTTTTCGTATTTCTAATACCTACACAACATCCAACTACATTCCTTGGGGAATTATAAATGATTTCTTGAGTTTGCACACTCAAAACAACACAGTCATCGAATAACAATACAAGCTTCAATTCCCTAAAAAATAACTACACATGTTCATGGCGTTATTACGGCTTTCAAAGCGCAAGCCTCACTCAATTTTTGGGTCAACTACCCTTTTACAAATAACGCATTCGGGAGTGATTTATTAAAAAACATATAATTCAAGGCCGTACCCTTACCTGTGATCCAATAGGTCGTTGCTTTCTTCTCATCAGCTTTTCTTCGATAGCAACAAAAAAAAAAAACATAACGTAAAGAATTGAGTATGTTGCCACCTGGCTAAAATGAAAAGTCTAACCGCATGCCACAAAGGAGAGGAAACTTTCTATCCGCCTAATCTGCTGGTTTCCCCCGTCGGTTGTTTAACAAACCACAAACAAATGCGGCTCACGTCGAAATCATTAATCATCTGAAATGTACCGTTTACTTTGTATCTTTTCCAAAAAAAAAAAATACTAATTCCAATTGGTTTTCGGTTGGAGTGTCTTAGATGTTGTTGTTTTTTCTTCTGCCAAAAAAAAAAATGTCATAGCTGAACGAGTGTTTCGTCTAAATTCGACAAATGTTCCTAATTCTTACGCTTGGGCGCATTGCGTGACGTTTGTCCTTTCGATTATTATCCTTGAGAAAAAAGGAACGAAACTGCGTGAGAAAAAAGAAGAAAAAAAAGCAAAGGACATGGGACAGAATTTCAAGTATCTTGAGGTTATCGATGGTAATCTAATTGTTATTCCACAGCATATCCCTTTTGACGGAAGTCAAACAGAAAGCCAAGACCGAAGAGAGAAAGAGCGCTTTTCATCGTGCTCCATTTCGACTTTCATCATCGCAGTGCGCCGTGCATAATATCAGAATGATTAAGTTATTCAGGACGACATTTACAGAACGAACGTGGATCGGAAATTGCCAACTGCATTAAATTCAAACGATATTGAGCGAAAGCATCACCAAAGGACGAACGGGCACGAATGATAGACACTAATACATACGTTCAGCTATCAGTCTTGCTTGCGGCTGATGGGAGAGAAAGAGATTTGAAAAAAAAGTAAATTTTGCCCTCGAGAGTGAAGTGGGTAATGCAATTTATATGTTAACCAATCCTCGAAGAGAGGAAAATAAAAAAAAACGGTTGCAAGGACATTGAAACACACAGAAAAAGCAAGGAGCTAGCAGCTTGTAAGCCAAGTTCTTGAGTAACTAACCATTAACATGCATTTATCCATGAGATACGAGCTTGCATTAAGTTCTCCGCAGTTTGTTTTTCGAATGGAAAATGCAAACATTTTTACATTGAAGCTTCGCAAATACGAGTACTTTAAATCAACCTTAGAGTGCATCGACTGAGGATATGTAAATATTGAGAGAAGTGATTTAAGCCTGAAAGGATATACAAAGTGCTTAACGTTATGACGTTTATGGAATGGCTCTGCAAATTGGTTAAACGAAATCATTTCCAGTCAAGTAAGGAATGCTGGTGCTGTTTTAGAGGAAGTCTTCTTCAACAGGCGAAAGTTCAAAACAGAAAGCGAATGCAAGAGTTAATCTTACGGGCTTCAAAAAGGCAAAGGTTCACGGCCACCTACTATTCATTCGATCCAATATGAAGATGATAAGTTCGGAACAGGTTGGCACCATTCTGTCTTTATCGCTTAATATTCAATGTTGATTTGCATGGAACGTGGTACCATTTTGCTGGATTATAGCTCTTGTTATCCCGTCCGACCCGATTGGGATAATGCATCCAAAAATTTTTTAAAAATCTTTTTTTTTTTTTTAATTATATGCTTCGCTCTTCAAGAGGACATTAAGACTCTTGTAATGCGTTTAGCACAGAGAAAGCAGAAGAATTAGGAGAAGAATGAAAGATTGTGTAGTGCTTTGAGAAACTCAGGTGTAATTGGTTTCAACTCACTTCCGTGGGTGGAGCCCGAAACGGGACGGAGGATTTTTATATCGACCAATTTGCTTTAACCTAATTCGCAGGATTTTTATTCGACATTAGTTTTGATCTATGAACTTTGAAAGTTTGGAAGATTTAGCTTAAACACCCCGCTGTCAGTGTTATGCCTTCACAACAGAGCCATCTACACACAATCTACACAAACTGCGATTTTGAAAACACGAATTAGGAACTAAGCCGGTACAACAACCACTACAACAACGCCACCCATTAGTCAGACTACTATCACTGGTTGACCAACCCAGTGATAGTGCCATTAACTTGAACCCAATGGCAAATGGTGACTGGACCAGATTCGAAAAACAAGACCACTACTCTAGGAATCGAACCTGGGACCTATCAATTAAATCAATTGAAAGGCAGGCGCTCTACCAACTTCGCCACCCAGCTTCAAAAACTGGTGTGGATTTGGGTATTTTTGGTTTAAGCATTTAAATTTCGTTACGCATGCCACATTTTCTCATGTCATTTTTGGTTAATTGGCTTATTGATTGTGAACAACGCGGGCTTCTTTGACTGTGATATTTTTGTTTTTGATTATAGTAAGTAAAAATATATAATAAAAAATATTTTTAAAAAAACAAAAGACCCAAAACGTAGTCTAAGGTATCAAATCCATTTAATATGATTTCTACTATATTTATCCTTTGAAAGTGTATCCATGCTAATTCTACGATCGTTTGAGAGAGAAAAAATAAATAAATACACTTTCGCGCTTAATGATGAAAAAGTTAAGATATTGAGACTCCTCCAACTATGTGTACTCTTGATATATATAATCATATCACCAGCAAAATCACTTTGGATGTTTGATGCCATCGATTATGTTGGCGTATCACTGTCAACCATAAACAATCAAATTGAAAAAAAATTAAATTTCTGATATGGCATGAAGGCAGACGAAATTGAAGATGAACTACATGCAAACTCCGAAGGTTCAGAGCCTTTCGAGGATTGTGGTTCAGAGTACAAACAAGAAGAGTCTCTTTCAAATTATTCCAACTCAGAAGAAGACGAAATTTTAGCTGAAAGTGCCGATATGGATTAGGAAGAAATTAACAAGAGCTACCAGCATCGAGCCTTTCAAAGCCTTGATGAAGTTATGCTAGCCCCTACACAGATCAAGAAGAGAAGTTCAGATTATATTAGGCACGTCGAAAATGTCACTGTATCGGTCAAATAATTGATCTCTTGTGAAAATTCGCACTCGAAGTTGTACTTTAATTGTATTTTACTTATAGTAGCATTCGATATATTTACAGTCTCATTAAATAAATTATTGCACATTGATATGGTACAATGCTATCTAACAACTTGAAAAAAAGTTTTCATTTTAATAAATCTTTCACTTTCACTTTAAAGAATAAAAAGCTACCAGGAAAAACCTTCGAAATAATTAAACTAAATGCTCTGATTACAGAGAATAGGAGGAACCAGTAAAAATGTTACCAGATCGACTCTACAATGGAAGTGGACTAACAATAAAAGAGAGCACAAATAAATACATACAATGATTATAAATTTAGGATTTACTGATCCACTGTCTCAAATCTGGTTGAGATCACACTTGTCGGATTCGGTGATCCCTTTTCAAATGAAACACTTTCCCTTTATCATTTAATTCACACTTTATTGATTCACTTTATATACGCTTGACGGCCACTTCTAAAACTTCAAGTTATTAATCGACAATATATTAGAATCTGGGGTCAACCATTCGCTAGGACTTATGAACACGAACTGCCCCGTTCTTCTGTTCGTTCGTTTTCGTCTGTCTTTCCCTATGTTATCCGTTTGTTGCCTATCATTGTCTTTACCCTATTTCTTGTTCAATCGCAGAGAAATAAACTTTTAATAAATAAATAAATAAATAAATAAGAAAATAAATAAATAAATTAATAAATAAAAACATAAATATATAAATACATACAAGGTAAATGCATAACTATAAAAATAATAATTAAGTAAAAAAATTAATATAAATTAATTTGTATTTGTATTAATTGTAGCAGAAATAAAATGTTTATTTGTTTGAATAGTATTAATTTATTTCCTCACTCATTTTCGATTTCCGATTTTGATGAATTGGTACAAAGTTTTAATTGTAATATTAATTTTGTGGATGACTTCTCTAATGTGTTAAGATAACGTAATCATTTAGTCTAGGTGTATCCCAAGATACTAAGCCTTTGACACTCAATCGAGTTGTAAGCCATTATTTTGAAGTCTTTTGCTTGGTAGGAGACAGTCCCTTCTTTTCCGTGTAAAAAGACAGCCTAAGTCTTTGAAGCGTTAACTTTTATTTTTCCCTTCATTAAACTAAAGCGTTTTTCAATTAGAGCGCTACAAAAGTTTTTTTAAATAAAACAAAAACGGTTTTGGATATCAATGAAATTCTTTATGCCTGTGAAAGTACGTCCGATGCCATTGTGTATGGAACTCGATTTCTTTTGCATGGCCACCACGGGCACGCTTGCAGAAGTCCAGACTGAATCCAATTTTCGATGATTTTCAAGCCTAAATTAGCCGATACTGCTGATATTTAACGTTCGATATTCGTCCGAAGTTCATCAAACGTCGCTGGCTTAGACCATAGACGACCGAGGCGGCCAAGCGACTGGACCATTTCGTGAGATAACACGTTTTAAACTTGGTTTCCAATAAATTGATTGTGACATTCGGTGTGTGGCTTGTGGTGTCATCCTGTTGGAACCACATGTCCTCCAAGTCCATATCATCCAATTGAGACAAAAATATTCGGTTATCATTGAACGGTATTGACCCCATTCACAGAAACGTGCTGGTTTTGATCATCACGGAAGAAGTACGGCCCAATGACGCCGCCGGCCCATAAACCACACCAAAACGTAATTTTTTCGGAATGCAATGATGACTCAAGGAGTACGTGTGGATTGCTGCCTGACCAATACCGCCAATATTTTGTTTATTGACGGAGCCATTCAGCCAGAAATGAGCCTCATCGCTGAAGATGATTTTTCGATGAAAATCCGAATCACGCTTCTGGTGGTCAGGCGGCTTCAGGTCTTGCGTCAATTTAATCTTGTAAGGATGTAGGTCAAGATCTTTTCGCAAAATTCGCCACAACGACGTCACAGAGATGCCCAACGCTTGAGAACGACGTGTGAGAGACACATTTGGGCTTTCTGCAACTGAAGCCTCAGCGGTAGCAATATTCTCGACACTACGGGCCTTTCTGTGCCTGTGGATTAAAATTTTTCCATAAGACGCTCAATTGTTGATCAGCTAGGATGATTATGATGACCATAAATTGGACGTAGCGCTCTGACTCCGAAGTAGTATCACGCTAGTACTCCTTCCTACTTGGAGATGACTTTTTTTATATTTTTTGATACGTTTGATCTGACTGAATCTGTTATAGTGTGATCTGAACAAAAATTGCTCAGCCGGGATGATGTTATTAGCAAATGAGCAACTAATTGGCCTATAGTTGTATGGCAAGCTTGGATTTTTTCCCGGTTTTCATATTGGTATTACCTTAGCAGACTTTCAAGCCTTTGGATAGTATCCAATTTCAAGGCAACCATAAAATTTATACTTTAATCATCCAGATAAAACCACCACCATGATATATTTCATAGAAGAATTTGACAACTGCCTCAAAACAGCGTTCAGAAAAGGCCAAGAAGCTAGTTCATTTCAGGGACTAGATGAATCCATGGCTAAATTCAAGGGTGGGTCCGCTCTTAGACAATACCTGCCATTAAAACCTGTTACAAGGGACACACGAATTTGGGAAAGATCGGATTCATCGTTCAATTCACATAATTGAAGTGTTCGTCATATAATAGTGCAATGTTGCCAACGGAAAAAAAGATAACAAAGTGACAGCTGATAGTTCAGGGTTAGGAAAAATTGTGAGTTATACGAAAGAACCACGCAGTTTCGTTTTTGAGCAACATTTTAAAAATGATATTTTTAAAAATAAGGTTTATCAGCCACAATCCGCAATTTTCGTACAAAATATGGACAATTGGAAATTTCAGGGACACTGGATCCGTGGGTGATCTAAGACACTCTGGACTCTCCTATCACTAGTTGTTCAACAGAAAACATCATAGCAGTTTGCGAGAGTATTGCTGACAGTCCGGGAATATCAATTCTACACCGTAGTTAAGATTTTGGCATTTCGAAAAACTCTCTTAAGCGAATTCTCACGAAAGACTTGAAACTACATGCTTACTCAGTTCAATTGATTCAAGACTTGACGACTACAACTACATTTTGGAAAAACAACAAGTGGATGCTGATTCTTGAAACAAAATCATTTCCCGTGATGAAGCTCATTTCCATCTTGATGGCTTCGGTAATCATCAAAATTGTCGCATTTTGAAAAAACCCACGAGTAATTGTTTAGTAACAAATCCATCCACAACGCGTGACTATTTGGTGCGGATTTTGGGCTGGAGGCATTATTGGACTATTTTTCTATTATTTTCACTAATGGTTCATTGTTTAGTCCTTAAGGAAACAATTGTGACCTGAAACGTCTAAATCGGAGACCTCCAAATAGTCGGTGGATATTGCAACTGATCCGATTGGCGAATAGCTGGCTACCACAAAAATAATCTTAAATACTTATTCAAGAAGACTGCACAATAAAGGGATGCATACAATATTTTTTTTAAACTGAGCTAATTCTTTTATATGAAGCGCCGTCAATTCCTTTTTTTTCCACAACTTCAGTTCGTTTCTGTTTTAAAAGAAATCGAACCGCAATCTCACGACATCTTTCGGAGTTCGACCAAGTTTATCAAAGTTCTTAGTGCTTATCTAATCTGTTAGCTTAAATATTTGAATTAGTCTGTAAAATCTAATAACTTTTACATACATATTCCTATTGTTAGAATACATCTTCAGTTTTATGGAATTCAAGGGGCTCTTACTTGTAACCATCTCAGGTCTATCTAGTGGCCCTCCTTTTATTTCTTATTTTCAATATGCTGTGCTTCACTTCTGTGTACTCCACATTCAATCCTTATACACACTGATGAAAATTTGCACCCCAATAAAGATTTGGAACGAAATAAAGTCAATAGCCCCCCTCTGTATCCCATTTTCATCCTTTTATCAACTAATTACATCGAGTGCACCACTCAATTTTCTCCATCAATTTAAGGCACTCAACGAAAGGGTCTCGCTTGCGTGAACACAACCCGATTCCATGCATAATTGAATTTTAATTGATTTATCGGAACCATATTTCAACATCACTTAACGGGCGTCCTCTTGTCAGCAATCTTCTAAACGAAAACCAAGCACTAAAGTTCGATAACACTCAAACAACTATGCAACTTCAGTTTTGCATGAAATTCCCAATGTAGCGAGCTGCATGTTGTCTGAACTAGTCCCACGTTGGGCGCCAATTAACATACGAACATGAATAAAAAAATTAAACAGAGCGTGTATGTTTGCTTCGATTTTATGCACGAAGACACGTTCTTATTGATCAATTTCAATTAACCTACTGCTCCTTAAATGAGAAGCTGTGTCTCATCAGGGATAAGGACGAAGACAAATATAAATGGCTACCAATGGCGACCTTGGCTTGATTTATATATTCCGTTCATCTGTGCACACAAACACAATGCATAATATTCGTCAGGATGGATAAATTGATTAAACCATAACTTTAATGAGAGAAGGAGTCGCGTCGGTTGGGAGAAAAATGAGCTTGCCTTATTCGACTATCAAGCCAAGCTCGATGCAATTTTCTGCCCTCCCATCACCGCACGAGGACCAAGTGTTGGAGTGAGCTTCTTTGTTACGATATTCTCCATAGCTTTTTTTTTTTTACTGTACGTGTCCTGAGGGATTTGCTCGTAATACAATCAATTTCACTTTTTGTTCTGCCGGCATTGTGCGTTGATTGATGGTGACAATTGTGCAATGTTCGCGTGAATGGTGCGCTTGTTGATGGCAATGTTGATGGTGATGTTGATGTTGATGCTGATGGATGCTTTTCCAACAAATGGTCACGGGCTTATTGTTTTTTGTTTTTTGTAGCGATGATGAGTAACACAATATTTGGAACACGATACAGGAAGGGTGAAGTGGAATCAAATTTCGTTGGTCAGCGGGTATCAGGGAAAGCATGCATTGTCAGTAAAAGTGCATTAATAATTGTGCTCTTAAGGGAATAAAGAAGTTGTGTAATTTGTATTTAAAACAAGATGATTAACAACTAAAATATATTTCACAATAAAATGCAATAGCGATTGGAGTTGTGTGATGTTTGCTTGGTTATCAAAAGTCTTTTTGGCATAAGGATTTCGTTTTATCTCTCCGCTCATTTCGAATATTTTAATTCAACACCGATTCTTGGTATACGATATCCTTGACTGTCTCGATGCTTCGATGCTGCGGACCGTTTTGTTGACACCAACTTGAGTCCTATCTTTGGATCTTCGGTTTCTTTCGAAACTACAAAGGCACTTTTGATTTATTCAGCAGTTGCACAGTGTAAAATTTTCGCATTCTAGCGGACTTTTACTCAGAATGTTACTTCTGGCGTTCCTTGTAGCCTAATTAAACTAGGAAAGGTCGGTTAGCAATACAAGTTTAAGATTTTAATGATTTTTTGTTTTATGTACATGGAAACAAATTTAATCACTATCTACAGTTGGTATTTTAACAAAAGGAATAAACTAAAAGTATAGTGTTCCTTTACTTGTTGAAGCTTCGAGTAGCATTTTGAATTTTTTGCCATATGGTGTTGTATTTTGGAACACTCAATTTAGCATCTATGGTAAGATGACGTTTTCACCTGAGCTTATGTTCATCGCTTTGCTTCAGATTTCTGTCAAGAATTGGCGAAGAAAAGGACATCTTCCCAACCAAACTTGCTCTATTTCTTTTTTCATAAGCAAGTGTTAACTCTCCGATGTGATTTTGAGTCAAAAATATCCTTAATATTCTTTATTTAATTTTGCTGTTGCAGCTTACCTTCCGGAGCCTGCAGCTGATCGATAACTGGAACTTGCTTCATCTGGAGTCAGGCTCTCATGTTGCAAGAAAATAGCATTTCCTAATCAATACTAATCCTGGGTGCCTGTCATTATTTTTCCCCATTCGAATTTTATGCTCCCAACCGGATTTTTTACAAATCTCACCGAATTTCCCACCATATCATTTTGAAGAGCAATTAGTTACAATATCTTTCGGAGTCTTTATTTTTTTTTGCAGTTAATCATTATAGCTCAAAGAAATTCAGCCTTTACATCCAATATTTGGGAATAGTCAGAGAAGCAGAAAATGTAAAAATTGGCTTGTCTACAGGTGCCCGAAATTGTTTGACTCTATTCAGTGCTAATCGAACAAAAAAATTACTAAAATAAAATAAACAAGAACTTCCTGATTGGAAGTTAAAAATTATCAAATCTATTAACTTTTCATTTAAATTAACAGCTTCTTGCATAATAAATTGTGCAAATATACAGCAAAAATAGGAATATTTTTACATTCGCTTAATTCGTTGTATTTTTTTAAAATTATAAGCATATACTAGACGGCTGTGATGATTGGTTCATCAATTTGCTGTTAGTGTCGAGCATTCATTATGTACACAAACCATTATTTAGTTCGCACGAATATGTTACATCAGCATCAATAACACACACACGTAAACTACAATGGCTTGTCAACTGATCCGATTCAAAAACGAGAACAAAAGGTTCAAGATTTATTTTAGGGTTTAAACCTGGGCCGCATCAGGTTTTGTCACGGGGCTCATAGAAGCATGCGCACAGTTAAGGTTGCTGTCAGCGAATTCAGCCTTAAAGCGAATAGATATCACACTTGTGCAATGAATTCACTGACTACTGGCAGGCAGTAACGTTACGAAAACTGACGTGTGATTTTTGCGCCAGTAAAGCAATTGCTCGTCAGTGGTTATTTAAGAAAAAAAGGTTATCACGTTTACTGGCAGGCCTATGCGAGTGTGTCCAAAAACTAACTGACATCTGGAGCTAGTCAGTGAAATTTTCTCCGTGAACTGACAATCTAAAAAACTGACTTTTACACTACACTGACACATGATTCATCGACTCAAAAATTGACAAGTGGCGTAAGTGAAGTTTACACGGAATTGGGTCAGTGAGCAGTTTTGCTGTTAGACTTCACTGGCAGTACTGATTAACGACAGCCAGTGGCTGTCAGTTCCTTGTTCTTTTTATTTGTTCATGGTCGAATACTGTCGCTGCTGGTTTTTGATTTCTTTGCTTCACAAAAATAATTAGAGAACAATGTCGGAATAATTAGAGAACAATGTGGAGATAGTGGAAATCGCCACGATGGCTTTTTTGGCAACAAAAAGAGCGTCGACGACGCAGTGTTTGGCAAAAAAAAATTATTGGGGCGTAGAGAAAGAGAAGACTTTTATGCGAAGCTGATTATGTTTTCCATTGTTTCTTGTAATTTGTGGTCAAAGTATGTAGTACAATAAAAAAATATAAAAAAGCTAACCAATACACAAATCTTAGATCACTTTTCACTAGAATTTTTTATTTTATTTTAAATTAATGACTTGTACGCGCCAACATATTCACAAATGATATAAAAAACGTGTGCACTGACGCCGTGGTCAAAAAAGTGTGCCAACGGTCCTATGCGCCAGTAACTTCTTATCACACTCGCAATTTTTCTCGTCAGTCACTGACGCGGTTTACTTTGGTCAGTGAACACGTCAGTGAGCTGACACTTTCACTGGCGTCTCAAGACTGGCTATCCCACTACGTATGACTCTGTCGAAGGCGTTGTGACGCAATTTTGACGTCACATCCTGCCAGTGTGATGTAGCCTTAAGCTTTTTTTTCGAATTGCTGAAGTTCACGACTTTAAGTTTAAGTCAGGCTCTGATCATGCATCCACATCACAATTTGCTCAGCGAAGCTTTCGATTCCATTGCATTTCTGTTAAGCTGGCGATATCTGAAAGATAGTGGCATACCGGTGGCTTTTTTGAAGGTCCTATCATTTCACGTAGAGAACGAAAGGTCCTTCAACGATTTTCGTTTGCTTGAGTCGTAATCCGTCAAGACTTGTTATTACATCACGTGATTTTGAGAACGATGCACTATTTTCAGGTATAGGACGGATTAGTTAGTTTGCTTAGGTTTTCAATCGAAATTCTTTTGTTTATATAGCTAAAGAAATCAACATACATACACTACAAGTTGTTCAATTGGCTTACATTATTTAAGAGTTGAGCAATGGTGTTAAATAGAAATATCTTTTGAAACTTTATTTTTATGGACCACCCTTTATTTTTTCTAACTGGATATTTTATTTATTATTTATTGTCATAGCGGGCGGACTGCAGAGCCTTATTGTAGGGTCCCATAGGCATCCTTTGGGTATAGAAACCTTAAAATTTAATCTTCCAAGTTTTGAGTACGCATGTCGACCAGACTGGGCATTGGCTCTTATGACTATTTTAAGAGTTGAAGAAGTAAAGACGAGGCTGAACTACACAGTGAATATCAAGGATGAAGAACTCTGGCAATCGAAAGTACCACTTAAGAATTCGATGAGCTTCATGTGGTTTCATTGCGAGTCTGATATGTTTAGATGAAGGCCTTCATCTTTCCTCACGTTTTTTAGGAGATCGTTCTTCCTTCCTTAAATCCAAATTAAGCATGATTCCAAAACTTGATGCTTTGCATATTACATCTTGTTCCGCAAAAAGAGTCAAGTACTATCTGTGTACAGAAATCATTTAAATTGCAATCGACTGACAAGGTTTTGAACTGAATCAAAAGACCACATCCCTTTGCATCTTCTTCTTCTACATCTAACTTCAAATCTTCAGTCATCCACTATCAATCCATGCCATGCCATCCTTTCGCGTTTGACATAAACAAAAAACTTGATTAATGATTCTCTCGTCCTTTCTGGTGTTGCCATTCCAATTAAGAATTTTTCCTCACACAATTTTCCAAAAAGAAGACATCAGCCCAGCTTAACTTCTATCTTTTGATGAACCTTCTCGACCCAGACACAGTCTTCCTCTTACGGTGCTCTTCTCCGTCCCAAAATCACGTTACGCTAATGAAGTTAAATCCATTTCAAAAGACCAATATACACATCCATCACAGGCTGTCTGACTGGCGCGTAACAGACGTCCACGCTTCCATCTAAAACAACATAAATGAATAAATCTCGAGCAAACCTAATTACACGCTTAAAAAATTTAAAAGTTCGATTAGTTTGACGGAGGACAAATTGTCCCTGGCAGGTCCATTTCTCTGTCTGTCGCCCACCGTTGTCGCCAAATTATACCGGCATACACACCCCCCGCCGCATACATACAGATTTATATATTTTCCAAAGGGATTTTTTGATTAAATTATACTCAAAGTGCTTTACTTTGATTTTCGATTTCCTTTCAAGAAAGCTCGCTTCGAGATGAATTCGGGATATGCACAGTGGTGGTGAAAAGTTTCTTTGAAAAAAAAAGCTAAGAGCTCTTTTATGATCAAACATGCGATGGGTTATCCAAAAGCCGGACATCTTTTACGGACTGCTTATATCCAAGCAACGGGTTAATAGATCTACATTCATTTAAATAGGAACAGTCGTAGCAAACCATTGTCAATTGTCTGTCGGCTTAGTAAGATCATAGACACCGAAGACGAGACCATCTACATCCTACAGCGATGGAAGTATGGAAAAAGTTGAAGATCTTATGTCGGAGTTCAGAGAATCTTTTTGAACAAATTTCAGATGAACACGGAGTCGATGCGTTGTGGAGCCAGTTAAGTTAACACTTCAAAAGCAAGTCTTGGAGCAAGTTTCGAGAACCAGCAATCCCATATGAACAGAATTTGAGGCGATTTATAACCATGGAGAAGACCTTGGTCCATCAATTTTATCCAGAGACGAAATCATGGCTTTTGATCTGGAAGAGACATGAAGAAATTCCAAGTCTCGAGTTGCGTCCGAAGTCACTTTTACAGGCTTTTACTGCGCCGAACACACCAGAAGATCGATTTAAGTTATCAAGGAAAATAAGTGCACAAACCTTAAGTTGGAGTGCTGTTTCAAGACAGTGCATAAAGCTAAAATTCATTAAACTAAAGTTTCGGCGGGTCCATTTTGAGAACAGGTCTGTAAATGATATTCTCCTGTTTTAGCCCCTGAGGCTTCGATCTCTTTTTTTGGCTTTAAAGGTAGCTTAGGACTTGATAGCCTTTCTAAAGGCATTTTAGAAAATCAGGATAAATATTTTTTATTTACAAAATAAGCGTGTTCCAAAGTATCAAGAAGGAAACAAGATGCACATGCATGCTGTTAATTTTAACTGAACGATCGAACTTAATGTATAACTCCTGATCAGGCTTATGCAGACAAGAAAACATAAAACAAAAGATTCGACGTCAATGCTAGTCGATTGTTTTCATTATAAAGGGTCCTCTATTTTCTGTCTAACAATTATGACCGAATTATAAGTTCATAACAAATGTTCTCCGCGGGAGCTCTGGCAGGACAGGATTCAAACGAGGTTTTTTCGGCAACTTTTCGACAGACATTGGGTCAGTTGGTAACTGGCTGTGGAGTTGGGCAATTGCTAGCTGGCTGGAGGTAGTCAGGTGCTAGCTAGCTGGTGGTAGTCAGTCGGTAACTGGCTTTGGAGGTAGTCAGTTGCTAGCTGGCTGGAGGTGGGCAGTTGGTAACTGGCTGAGGAGGTAGTCAGTTGCTAGCTGGCTGGTGGTGGGCACTTGCTAGCTGGCTGGAGGTGAGCAGTTGCTAGCTAGCTGGTGGTGGGCAGTTGGTAACTGGCTGGTGGTAGTCAGACGGTAACTGGCTGTGGAGGTAGTCAGTTACTAGCTGACTGGTGGTCGGCAGTTGCTAGCTGGCTGGTGGTGAGCAGTTGCTAGCTAGCTGGTGGTGGGCAGTTGGTAACTGGCTGGTGGTAGTCAGTCGGTAACTGGCTGTGGAGGTAGTCAGTTGCTAGCTGACTGGTGGTCGGCAGTTGCTAGCTGGCTGGCGGTAGTCAGTTGCTAGCTGGCTGGAGATAGTCAGCTGGTAACTGGCTGTGGAGGTAGTCAGTTGCTAGCTGGCTGGTGTTAGTCAGTCGGTAACTGGCCGTGGAGGTAGTAAGTTGCTAGCTGGCTGGAGATGGGAAGTGGCTAACTGGCTGGTGTTAGTCAGTCGGTAACTGGCCGTGGAGGTAGTCAGTTGCTAGCTGACTGGTGGTCGGCAGTTGCTAGCTGGCTGGAGGTGGGCAGTTGGTAACTGGCTGAGGAGGTAGTCAGTTGCTAGCTGGCTGGTGGTGGGCACTTGCTAGCTGGCTGGAGGTGAGCAGTTGCTAGCTAGCTGGTGGTGGGCAGTTGGTAACTGGCTGGTGGTAGTCAGTCGGTAACTGGCTGTGGAGGTAGTCAGTTGCTAGCTGACTGGTGGTCGGCAGTTGCTAGCTGGCTGGCGGTAGTCAGTCGGTAACTGGCTGGAGGTAGTAAGCTGGTAACAGGCTGTGGAGGTGGGCAGCTGCTAGCTAGCTGGAGGTAGTCAGTCGGTAACTGGCTGTGGAGGTAGTCAGTTGCTAGCTGACTGGTGGTCGGCAGTTGCTAGCTGGCTGGCGGTAGTCAGTCGGTAACTGGCTGTGGAGGTAGTCAGTTGCTAGCTGGCTGGAGGTGGGCAGTTGCTAGCTGGCTGGTGGTAGTCAGTTGCTAGCTGGCTGGAGGTAGTCAGTTGGTAACTGGCTGTGGGTGTGGGCAGCTGCTAGCTGGCTGGTGGTAGTCAGTTGCTAGCTGGCTGGAGGTAGTCAGCTGGTAACTGGCTGTGGAGGTGGGCAGCTGCTAGCTTGCTGGAGGTAATCAGTTGGTAACTGGCCGTGGAGGTAGTCAGTTGCTAGCTGGCTGGAGATGGGCAGTTGCTAGCTGGCTGGTGGTAGTCAGTTGGTAACTGGCTGGAGGTGGGCAGTTGCTAGCTATCTGGTGGTAGTCAGTTGGTAACTGGCTGTGGAGGTAGTCATTTGCTAGCTGGCTGGTGTTAGTCAGTCGGTAACTGGCCGTGGAGGTAGTAAGTTGCTAGCTGGCTGGAGATGGGAAGTGGCTAACTGGCTGGAGGTAGTCAGTTGGTAACTGGCTGTGGGGGTGAGCAGCTGCTAGCTAGCTGGTGGTGGGCACTTGCTAGCTGGCTGGAGGTGGGCAGTTGCTAGCTATCTGGTGGTAGTAAGCTGGTAACTGGCTGTGGAGGTGGGCAGCTGCTAGCTGGCTGGAGGTAGTCAGTTGGTAACTGGCTGTGGGGGTGGGCAGCTGCTAGCTGGCTGGTGGTAGTCAGTCGGTAACTGGCCGTGGAGGTAGTAAGTTGCTAGCTGGCTGGAGATGGGAAGTGGCTAACTGGCTGGAGGTAGTCAGTTGGTAACTGGCTGTGGGGGTGAGCAGCTGCTAGCTGGCTGGAGGTAGTCAGCTGGTAACTGGCTGTAGAGGTAGTCAGTGGCTAGCTGGCTGGAGGTGGGCAGTTGCAGGCTGGCTGGTGGTAGTCAGTCGGTAACTGGCCGTGGAGGTAGTCAGTTGCTAGCTAGCTGGAGGTAGTCAGTTGGTAACTGGCTGTGGAGATAGTCAGTTGCTAGCTGGCTGGTGGTAGTCAGTCGGTAACTGGCCGTGGAGGTAGTCAGTTGCTAGCTAGCTGGAGGTAGTCAGTTGGTAACTGGCTGTGGAGGTAGTCAGTTGCTAGCTGGCTGGTGTTAGTCAGTCGGTAACTCGCCGTGGAGGTAGTAAGTTGCTAGCTGGCTGGAGATGGGAAGTGGCTAACTGGCTGGAGGTAGTCAGTTGGTAACTGGCTGTGGGGGTGGGCAGCTGCTAGCTGGCTGGTGGTAGTCAGTTGCTAGCTGGCTGGAGATAGTCAGCTGGTAACTGGCTGTGGGGGTGGGCAGCTGCTAGCTGGCTGGTGGTAGTCAGTTGCTAGCTGGCTGGAGATAGTCAGCTGGTAACTGGCTGTGGAGGTAGTCAGTTGGTACCTGGCTATGGAGGTAGTCAGTTGGTACCTGGCTATGGAGGTAGTCAGTGGCTAGCTGGCTGGAGGTAGTCAGTTGGTACCTGGCTATGGAGGTAGTCAGTTGCTAGCTATCTGGTGGTAGTAAGCTGGTAACTGGCTGTGGAGGTGGGCAGCTGCTAGCTGGCTGGAGGTAGTCAGTTGGTAACTGGCTGTGGGGGTGGGCAGCTGCTAGCTGGCTGGTGGTAGTCAGTTGCTAGCTGGCTGGAGATAGTCAGCTGGTAACTGGCTGTGGAGGTAGTCAGTTGCTAGCTGGCTGGTGTTAGTCAGTCGGTAACTGGCCGTGGAGGTAGTAAGTTGCTAGCTGGCTGGAGATGGGAAGTGGCTAACTGGCTGGAGGTAGTCAGTTGGTAACTGGCTGTGGGGGTGAGCAGCTGCTAGCTGGCTGGAGGTAGTAAGTTGCTAGCTGGCTGGAGATGGGAAGTGGCTAACTGGCTGGAGGTAGTCAGTTGCTAGCTGGCTGGAGGTAGTCAGCTGGTAACTGTGCTGTGGAGATAGTCAGTTGCTAGCTGGCTGGAGGTGGGCAGTTGCTAGCTGGCTGGTGGTAGTCAGTTGGTAACTGGCTGGAGGTAGTCAGCTGGTAACTGTGCTGTGGAGATAGTCAGTTGCTAGCTGGCTGGAGGTGGGCAGTTGCTAGCTGGCTGGTGGTAGTCAGTTGGTAACTGGCTGGAGGTGGGCAGTTGCTAGCTATCTGGTGGTAGTCAGTTGGTAACTGGCTGTGGAGGTAGTCATTTGCTAGCTGGCTGGTGTTAGTCAGTCGGTAACTGGCCGTGGAGGTAGTAAGTTGCTAGCTGGCTGGAGATGGGAAGTGGCTAACTGGCTGGAGGTAGTCAGTTGGTAACTGGCTGTGGGGGTGAGCAGCTGCTAGCTAGCTGGTGGTGGGCACTTGCTAGCTGGCTGGAGGTGGGCAGTTGCTAGCTGGCTGGTGGTAGTCAGTTGGTAACTGGCTGGAGGTGGGCACTTGCTAGCTGGCTGGAGGTGGGCAGTTGCTAGCTATCTGGTGGTAGTAAGCTGGTAACTGGCTGTGGAGGTGGGCAGCTGCTAGCTGGCTGGAGGTAGTCAGTTGGTAACTAGCTGTGGGGGTGGGCAGCTGCTAGCTGGCTGGTGGTAGTCAGTTGCTAGCTGGCTGGAGATAGTCAGTCGGTAACTGGCCGTGGAGGTAGTCAGTTGCTAGCTGGCTGGTGTAAGTCAGTCGGTAACTGGCCGTGGAGGTAGTAAGTTGCTAGCTGGCTGGAGGTGGGCAGTTGCTAGCTGGCTGGTGGTAGTCAGTTGGTAACTGGCTGGAGGTGGGCAGTTGCTAGCTATCTGGTGGTAGTCAGTTGGTAACTGGCTGTGGAGGTAGTCATTTGCTAGCTGGCTGGAGGTGTGCAGTTGCTAGCTATCTGGAGGTAGTCAGTTGGTAACTGGCCGTGGAGGTAGTCAGTTGCTAGCTGGCTGGAGATGGGCAGTTGCTAGCTAGCTGGAGGTAGTCAGTTGGTACCTGGCTATGGAGGTAGTCAGTGGCTAGCTGGCTGGAGGTGGGCAGTTGGTAACTGGCTAGAGGTGGGCAGTGGCTAGCTGGCTGGAGGTGGGTAGTTGCTAACTGGCTGGAGGTAGTCAGTTGGTAACTGGCTGTGGAGGTCTTTTGCATAAAAAGTATATCGATTGTTAACATATCATCAAGTTTAAAAATAAGCCTCATCGCTGAAGGAAATTTTGTGTGAATGTCGGCGATTAACAACCCAATTGGTCACCGGTCTTCATTTATTAACTGACTTGGACCCTTCAAGGGTAAGCATCATAGGGATGCTTATTCCAATGAAAAATACCCCACAATTTACCGCACTCAATCAAATCGATAATTTTGGATCCTCTTTAACCATATTCAGATAGATAGGCCTTAAGACATCCTTAACTGATCCATTCTCTTTTAATTTTCTTATAGTTCTGCTTGCAGGTCTCTCAGATGGAAGATTTTATCGACCGAAAAAAAGAATCCCTCGTAGTCATAAAGCCTCACAATTTGAAGACGTTCAAGCTTATGCTAAAATTGTTCAGTCTAGAATGACAGTTTTTTCTGACATATGTATGTGGCTTAAACAGGTACATGTGCCAAATCCAGATAACAAATTGGATGACTCTTTCAAATAGTTAATGTTCGGAACCTGAAATTCTTACACCTCAAGTGATGAGTTACTTCTGCCGTCGACTGTTTAAAAAAAATATTTTATTTACTTTTTATTGTTCCATCGAACGACTCGGTCCTCGGTTTCTCCTGCCGGAAGAGGTAATCCCTGTTTGATTGATTTTTTTTCTTATTCTATTGTTTTTTTTATACTCCAACGTACACATATAAAAAAAAGTGTCTTTCTCATTCTTCTGCAGTTACCAAGATCAGCCTTCCCTTGGGGCATGAAAGGCCAATGAAAAGAACGAAATGGAGTTTTTATTAAATTTGTTTGTATTTCACTTTTGGGCCAAAATGACGAACAAGGAAAAACCGAGAAAAGCAAAAAAGAAAAAAAACAAAATCATCAAATAAAAAATATCTAAAATTTATTTCCTCTTGGGTAATTTTCATTCATCTTTTCCGTCCTAATCTTTCGTTTTTTTTATGAGTCTTCATCGAGATGAATAAACAATGACAAGGATTCATATATGAATGTGTATGTGCATATGTGTATTTATGTTCCCTTACGTGCCGGACTATAGGTTGTAAAGTGTTTTTTTTTTTTGTTGCCTTGACAGGTCCTCACAGCTCGTTCTTGTTATTTGAACAAAATGAACCGACGACGGTCCGAAGGAGCCACGCTTTTGTGTCAAGATTTTTTTTTGGAATAGCTTGGCACTCGCATTGGGTGATAAGACTGGCAACTTATGAGGATGAAATATTTCCGATAAGCGCCTGATTCGTCGGAATTAATTTGTGATGTGACAAGTTGGAAATTTGGGGCTGGGTTCCGAAAAACGAAGGCTTAGAAGAAAAAAGGAACGTGCATAAATTTTTCTCTTTGCTAGTTGAACAGTCGGAGTCATGTGTTCGACTGGTAAAAAGTAAGGTTGATGGTAACAGTTAGTGACAAAAATTGTCAAAGCTGAAAGTGTGAAAATTGGCATCATCTGTCTTTTTTGGCTTTTCACATGCATCAATGTTGTGTGTCCGAATGGAGCCTTATGCGCCTCAAATACTCGAGTGATAACCTATGTTTCAGCAATCTTCAACTTAGCAGATTGTCCCTAAAGCTGGATATTGTGGTACACTCGGCTTTATTAAACTAAATCAAACGCGCCATCTTAATCAATTGTTAAACTTTTGAATAACTTTGACTATTCTCAATGGATTTCAAAAGGTTGTGTTTTTACGAAACCTTTAATAATTTTCCTCAACTGGTTTCCGACAACAATTTCGATCAAAAAGCTATTTTTATTAGTAAGACAAAATCGGGCTCATATTTTGAAATTTTTCAACATTTTATCGAGTTTCAGCCGATTTTGTTGCGAATTCGGCTCGAATGTTACTTTGAGATATTCCATTATTTTCGATTGTTTGAATCTTCAAAAATCACGACAAAATGAAAGTCTTTTGGACCTAGATCCTGAGGTCTTATGGTTTTGTTTTTTATTCCACCCACTGTTGCGTTTTCGCATATTTTGAAAACCCATGAACCGAATTAAATAGAATTGCATTTTTTCTTGATTTCATACAAATATGAAATTATTAAAGGATATCCATCAGATTTTTTCTTGCTGTTAAGGAACTCCCAAAATAATTTAGGGTCAGTAAGAAGGGATATACTCATTCTTTCAGTATATTTACCGTAAAGATAAACTGAAAGTAATTGAAATTCCCTATGAATTGATCGGTAACGATCGTGATCATCGGATTTATAGCTTGAAAGATACTTCTTCCATGCTTTATTTCGTCTATTCCGATGACTACGTAGTCGGTGATTATACCATGAAGCAGTTGATGGCGATCCCTTACGCGTCCGCCTTAGAGGATCAGATGAGACGAAACAATCAAATATGTGTAAATAAAATTGTGATAGTGATATGGTTAACAATGAACTGGTATTCAACTTCAAAAATACTGACTTTAATCATCTGAATGAACCACTTTCTAAGATTGACTCTGACAATATTTTGAAGGGAACAATTAACCAAATGGTGGTTAACTGTTCCCTTCAAAATATTGTCAGAGTCAATCTTAGAAATTGATGATTAAAGTCAGTATTTTTGAAGTTGAATACCAGTTCATTGTTAACCATATCACTATCAATCGTTATGAGAAATAGTTAAATGTCGAGGACGATGGTATATGTCAATTTTTGTCATAGGGGAGTGACTACGTCCAACAATGCGGGTACTTGCATTTGTAAAGAAAACCTGGTCAAGTTGACGTTCCATACAGTTTTTTGTAAACCTTAATTGCTGTAAACCATGAGACATTAAAGAATCAAGGAAAATTTACGATTGACGAGGTAAGCTACCAGCTGCAACACAACTAAGTTCGTCGTCAGAGGGTATCCATTTTAAAAGGGGTAAATTGGAATTACCTAATAATATAATTTCTTCGAGAGGCTTTCAGATATCGAAAACATAGTTGATAGCAGCTGAGACACTTTCATAAAGAATGTTAGAGCTCGTGGGGGAATATAGATATTAATAATAAAAATAAGTTTAGATTTGAGCTTAACTGTGACACAGATTATGTCCAGATTTTCAGTATTCGGGATTGGAAAGATGAAACATGCAAAAGTGTTTCTAATACCAATAATAACACCACCTTCTTCAGGATCTGTGATGTTTGAGGATCTATCTTTTCGATAGATTTCGAACTCGGAGGAAAATAGTACACTATTAGATTGAGCCAAGTTTCAGTCAAAGCAATAGCATCATATGCGGAATAATGGGAAGAAAGGAAAAGGCTATGAGACTAAGTACGTAATCAACTTACATTTTGGTAGAAAAGGGATAATCGCCGGGCTGTCTTGTTTATTTATTTTTTCTTTCCGATGCCACATCAACACAACATTCTTTCAAATTGTTGATAACAAATTCACAGGTTTTATTTGGTAGAAGACGAGAGACAAATACTTTTTTTTAATTTGGGGATAGCAGAGAGTGCACATAGTTTCGGTGGAGTTATACTCTGCACAATATAAGGTGGAGCAGGTGTAGGGTACACGATGTTCGGTAGAATGTTCGCATTATTGTCAGTGCTAGAAGTACTGCGAGTCGAATTAAGATTTGTGAAAGAAGAACTTGGCTTATTGTTATCTTGTTCAATATAATGAAATTGACATGAATTCTGTGAAAACCAATAAAACAAAGGTAATATTTAAACCCAAAAAAAAACAATTAATGTATAACCAAAATTCTAATAAATATATGTACCACGATATTATATTCGAAATTTGTGTTTTTCAATTCTGCATGTCAAATCGTAAACACAAAACGATGGAAATCTTAAATTACTCTCGGAAAGATTGACAGATATGCACTACTGCTCTTGTCGTAAAGTAAAAAGATTGAATGCTGAAACGTATTCCAAAAGGAGTTTTGCCCACAAATCAGTTTTTTCAAGCCTTCGGAAACAATCGTCTTCGGGAACATGGAGTGCTGAAGTATCGACGGCTATTTGTTGGATCAAAAAACTTGAGAAACTTGGATATAATACAATGAAGTCTGTTACTGAGTACTAGAAGGATGGACGAAATCTGAAAATTCAAAAATTATCTCATTTAAGGGGGTATTCTAGTCTAGAGGAATGAATTTAATGTATTTTTTGAAGTATCATAAAAAAAGGCAATTAATATTTTTAGTATCCATTTTCTTATTACATATTTATAAACATAACAAGAATACAGAAAAAAAAGCAAAAAATAAAAAAATTGAAAATTTTAAAAATTAGCAGTTGATGAAGTGGGGGTCTCAAAAAATTGGCGCGTAACCATACCTACGATTTCAACTCTCCTAGCAAACTGAAACTAAAAAAAAAGGATTATTGATCAAGAATAATGTCGCAATCTCTTGAACTACGGAAAACTTGGAAAGATTTTTTTCCACAAAATTGCGGCTGCCTGAAAAAGAAAACAATTTTTGTACCACTTTTTTTGACAGTTTCGAATTTAAAAAAAAAGTATTTAAAAATTGGGGATGGGGATAATTCCAGACTTAGACAAGTCTATTAACCCATTTAGATCCAGTATAATAAATATTCAGAAAAACGCCTATATTTGAATTCATGAATTTTTTTTTAAACAGCCACTCCCACTTTTTGGGTGTTGCGTTAACGCAACATATAAAAAAAATTAAGTATGATAAGCCTTAAAGTAATGAGAATGCAATGGAATTGCGCATTTGTTGTACATAAATACAGTTGTGCTTTTACAAAAGCCTGAACCGTCTTCTCCAATTTTCAGGATTCCTCTCAATAATGTGGCCAACGTTATCTTATCGCGAAGTGGATGGAAGTGATGAAATTTAGCCACGTCCTCGAACAGATTGTGTTTTGCACTTGTTGGCACTGAGGTGACTCCCAACTAATTCAGACCTGAAGTCCATCTGCGAGATTGGTTTTTCCTTGTACACAATTCTGTGTAGCTTCTAAGCATTCACTGTTGCAGAATCTATCGAATTGTTATATGATGGCCACCACCATTTTTTACTACCAATGTTTATACGGTAGTTTGCCACTGCATTGTCGTGCAAGTCAACACCCCCCATATATTTTTTGTACAAGGCAATCATATGTGGTTGTGGTATCGAAATCTCTTTCTTTTCTTTACGATTATATCGTTTTACAATGACATTTGGCTGAGCAGACTTGCAATTGGTTGCCACTGTAAAGACGGAATTGTCATTCCAACGTACCACACTTATTTCATTTGCGTGATCTTAGCAGGAGTCCATTGTACCACGCTGTTTTTTGCCTATTGATTTGTTCGTCTCGAGTGGGCATTTCAGAATTCCATTTTCGCGCACAGTTCCGGTGGCAAAATATCCTTCATTTCTCAAATGAACCAATAGATTGTAGCTGGTAAAAAAGTTATCAAAATATACTTTGTTAGAATATCTATTTTCTGCAACTTGCAAGAGATCTTTTCCAACTTGCCCACCTAGACCAAATTCTCTTTTGGCATTTATAACACTTTTCCCACCGCTCGACGTCAGGCGCCACATCTTGAACCCAAAACGTACTGGCTTTCCTTTTAGGAACATTTTCGCTGAATGGCGGCTAAAGTAGGGCACCATTTGTTCATCTATTGACAAATGATGTGCAAAGATACCATACTTCAAGAAGTTGGTGTTCAAGAGATCAAACAGCGGACGCAATTTCGCAAATTTGTCTTCCTATTCCAACTGCCTCATGCATGTTTTGTTTGATCTCAAAAAATCTATTTCGAGACATCACATTTTTCACAATTGGAACCCGTTTATCTTCATCAGATGATCAGTAAATTTTTGCTTGTGGAAGAGTGTGATATCCGCTTAGAATCAATATTCCAATAAATATTTCTAGGTCACTTTGATCCAAGCAAAACTGAGAACGGTTCTTATCTCTTGAATATTTTATGGAGTTCGTAATAATACACTGCATAGCATTTTGGTCGAACATTAGTCTAAAGAAATCAAGCACGGACTTTCTATGCAGATCTTCAACAAGCACCGATATCGTAGTCAACCGATGTTTTACACTCTTGATGATTTGCTTGATGAAGCTTGACTAACCTTATGATGCACATTATCCTCCATTTCGACCTCATAACCAAAAAGCACTATCTCAAAAGTTCCCGCCAAATCTGAAGGCAAATTTTCCGTTCCACTTATAATGTCATTATCGATGTTTTCCTCGTCCGTTAGCTCATCGACGCATACAAAATAAAATCAGATGAAGGTTTAAATTTTCTTAAGTGAAATATAACTGAAAGTACATCAAAAATTTTAAATTTTTAGTTCGAAAAAAAAATAGTTTTTTCAATGTTGCGTTAACGCAACCATGGGAATAAATGGTTTAAGAAGACTCTCTAAAAATTTCAGGTAAATCGGTCCAGTAGAACCTGAGAAATCGTGGGTATTGTTTTGAAAAAGACAGTTTCGAAAAAAACGCGTTTTAAGTTTCGCGTAAAGTTTTTCGCAGTCTAAGTCATGAAATGATATTGTAAACTTACATTTATTCAATCTGCCAGTGCTACTTCATTTATCGGACCTTTCTCGACTTCGATAAATCTATTTTCCGCATTTCTCTCTTCATATCGAGCAGTTCTGGCCTCCTTTGACGCGTTGGATGCTCGTATCTCGGAGCGGTCAATCCGGGCGTTGTCTCATTTCACAGCAAATGAATGAGCTTCCGGACCAATTTTCATTCTCGTAAGCTCCATCATTTTTAAAATATGAATGAAGCCTTCAAAAAAATATATCACAATATTTTTATTTCACTCACTGCGAATAGGTACGTCCACGTGGTTTGAAGGTTAGAATTCAACTGTTAGCAGCTGGACGTAAGTGAACACTTAATATAAATGATACAATCACCTTGGGTTCTTGTATTACAATCTATGGAAGGACAAAAGGTTTTACTGAGAAATATGGATTCAGGTAGACGGAGAATCCCTAATGTCTTTTGTTCGATAAGTTCCGGCCGAACCAGTTTGGATGCCGGGTCAGCAAAATACCGATTTCTCCGAAAATAATTTGAATTTTGAAAAATCCTTTTGTACATATATTCTTATATAGTCAAATTTTGAAAATATAAATTATAAATTTCTTGATTTGATGAAGCTTGACTAACCTTATGATGCACATTATCCTCCATTTCGACCTCATAACCAAAAAGCACTATCTCAAAAGTTCCCGCCAAATCTGAAGGCAAATTTTCCGTTCCACTTATAATGTCATTATCGATGTTTTCCTCGTCCGTTAGCTCATCGACGCATACAAAATAAAATCAGATGAAGGTTTAAATTTTCTTAAGTGAAATATAACTGAAAGTACATCAAAAATTTTAAATTTTTAGTTCGAAAAAAAAATAGTTTTTTCAATGTTGCGTTAACGCAACCATGGGAATAAATGGTTTAAGAAGACTCTCTAAAAATTTCAGGTAAATCGGTCCAGTAGAACCTGAGAAATCGTGGGTATTGTTTTGAAAAAGACAGTTTCGAAAAAAACGCGTTTTAAGTTTCGCGTAAAGTTTTTCGCAGTCTAAGTCATGAAATGATATTGTAAACTTACATTTATTCAATCTGCCAGTGCTACTTCATTTATCGGACCTTTCTCGACTTCGATAAATCTATTTTCCGCATTTCTCTCTTCATATCGAGCAGTTCTGGCCTCCTTTGACGCGTTGGATGCTCGTATCTCGGAGCGGTCAATCCGGGCGTTGTCTCATTTCACAGCAAATGAATGAGCTTCCGGACCAATTTTCATTCTCGTAAGCTCCATCATTTTTAAAATATGAATGAAGCCTTCAAAAAAATATATCACAATATTTTTATTTCACTCACTGCGAATAGGTACGTCCACGTGGTTTGAAGGTTAGAATTCAACTGTTAGCAGCTGGACGTAAGTGAACACTTAATATAAATGATACAATCACCTTGGGTTCTTGTATTACAATCTATGGAAGGACAAAAGGTTTTACTGAGAAATATGGATTCAGGTAGACGGAGAATCCCTAATGTCTTTTGTTCGATAAGTTCCGGCCGAACCAGTTTGGATGCCAGGTCAGCAAAATACCGATTTCTCCGAAAATAATTTGAATTTTGAAAAATCCTTTTGTACATATATTCTTAAATAGTCAAACTTTGAAAATATAAATTATAAATTTCTTGATTTGAATGCTCCCTCAAATTAAAAGTCCAAACGTAGAAAAACACAAAAAGGTGATTTCATCTTTCGTTCACTTTTTTGGGTTTGTGTGATAATGAATAAGGGAGAGAGAAAGAGAGAGTATTGGACAATAAAGTTGCACTAAAAATAAAAATTATTGGAAAAAAAATCAATTTGAAGAAAAAAGTTAAATATATTTTTAAAAGTTTAATATTATAATTTATTCATTTAAAATATATACTAAAACAACTTATGTCTAACATTGTGCTTAAGATTGGGATTGTGGCTTTAGAAAAATCTGTATAACATAAACGGATGTTTTTTCGTTGATTTTTAATATTTTTTTTTCCCATTTTAAATCAATTTTTCAGAAAACTGTCAATTCCGCCTAGACTTGGGATTTTTATCTTGTCTTGGCGGAACCTTCTTTCTTAAGCATTTTTTTCATTTTTTTTTTATTTGTACTTCAGAAAATAAACTTACAATCTAGACAACCAATAAGCTTACATAACTTACTAACCCTTCGCGTGTATTCTAAGTTAAACTTCATGATATATGCTATATATATCTATGTTTATATGTCTTTCGACGAAAACTTACTAAAATTAGCTTTCTAACTTAAAGAACTTTGCTTGCCAATTGATAGGACTAAGAAAAGGTGTTTTTTTTACAAAATAAGAAAAAACTTAGTATCAGAACATATTGCTTAAGAACTTATAACTAGACTAGAAAATAACCAAACTAAGAACTACCTTAAAATAAAACTAAAAAAAAAAGAACAAAACAAACAAAAAAAATAAAATATATGTAAGTACATAACAGAATATGTACACTTTTTTTTGTGCTGTGCTATTTAAATATACATTTACCTATAAACAAAACTTAAATCTACCTTAACCCTAAAAAAACATCAAGCTTGCTCCCACATTAAACCACACGGGACATCCATATGCAAGCACAGGCCGAATGAGGGCCGTGTAGCAGATTGCCTTTACCCTGGCATCGAGTTGGCTGCTGTGAAACAGTCTCTTTGTCATGGCATAGGCCGCTTTTGCTCTGGCTAGAGTATCATCTATATGTTTGTTAAAATAGAGATGCTGATCGAGCCAGACCCCAAGATATCTGACTACACTCCGACTCGCCAGTGGCTGCCCGTTTTGTCCAACGATAAAGAACTTTCGCCAATTCTTTCTGGTATTTTTTTGTTCTTAAGCCTTTTGTAGCTTCTAATGCAAATCGTTTGGATCTCCCTGTGCACTAAAAAAAGTCCTATCGTCACAGGAATTTTTTTAACTAAAGTCAATGAAGAACTGTCGAGCGAATGCGTTTTTTGAGAATGCTACCTGAACGCAAAGGGCAGTCCTTTCAGCCTTAGCTAAGGCTACGAACACTCAGGGATTGATGGCATGATAAGCTCAATAGTATGTTAGTATATTGAACATAAACCAACGTGCCCATTTTGACAGCTGTTTGGACAGATAACGCTTCCACATATATACTTATAAAGAAACTCCAGCTTAAGAACAAATACGTGACTAGCTTTAAATCGTTAACTTCATTTCATTCCTAAGGATGTGATTTATTGTATGCACAGTACTCTTGACTCCGTTTTCTTGCAATAAACTCTGCTCGAGAACAAATTTTACGTAGGGACTTGTTTTTATCGTTCAAAAACGCATTTACAATTTCCCCCTTCAAAGCACTTGACTTTCACAAATAATTCCAAAAAATGTATCTTCATATTTTAAGTAGGCAAACATACATATGAACATACATATTTACATAATGTATCTGCTTAACTGCTGTTGATAATGTAGATATTATCTTTCATAAGAGAGGCACGTTTCGCGTCATTTTTATTTCCGTTGGCGATCCAATGCAATAAATTATGCTCTCGAAAATTTATTATCCATTTTTATCGCCTCCAAAGGCAAGAAACAAAAACAAAAAAAAAAAACGTAACTCGAATCTGCCTACAGCTTTCATATAAATTAAATATTATGACCAAATAAACCATACCCAAGGTATTCGCTCCTCCGTCAAGTGTTTACTACCATTTTCCTCGTAAAATTTACAAATCAAATGTTGTTAAATTGCCCATAATTATCGGCCAATTTTATTAGTACACTCAAGGCAAACCTTTTCCTCTAACAGATGGAGGCTTACATGACCCACAAACGTCTACAAAAAAAAAAATCAAAATTTAGGATTGGAGGAGGGAGTGTTGAAAATATGGAAAACGCACCTGTTTACTAATTCACACACACACACACAAATACATTTATCCTGTTGAGTGGAAGGGATGAAAAGAATAAAAATAAATAAAACGGTACTCAGTCGAAAATTTATCTTAAAAGCTTTTCAATTTATTACCATCATCGTCATCAACATCGACATGCTCATCGGAATGTAAAGAAAAAAAAAAAGTAGCAAACGTCCCAGTACCATCAGAGAAAATTGACGACCTGCAATACGATGACAGGGGGTGTCAAAAGCAAACCCTTCCAACCAATCCACCCACCTCAGTAGCGTAACACCTTTTTTTCGGGTGACGCTCTACTCCCTAGATTTCCTCAGATAGCTTAGGGTATTTTGAAAAGAGGGGCGACGAATGTAAATGAAAAGACGACAAGGATTGCTGCTGAGAGATAACGACAAATCGCATTGTGAAGTTTTGACTGGCACAAGTGCTACAATAGAGGTTAATGATTTCTAGTCCTTGTGTTGGTGTGTATGCTTCAAGTGTTTGAGTAATTGAAGTAGACAGATTCTATCAGGGCTAAAGAGTTGGAAGGCAGTTCCTTTCTATTGCTTCTTCATAGAAATTTTGGAAATAAATTACCGGCTAAAGGTGATTAGAATTTTCTGCTATAAATTTGAACTGTTTAAGGGTTTAAAGTGCTCATGAAAAAATGGCACTATTTTTAAATAGGAAATACAAGAACCATTACAATAGAAATGTGATAATGATTGGAAAAAACATCTTACAAATAAATAGAGCAGGAAAATAAATTTAAAAAATTGGTTTGGGTGCGAGTAGGTCTGTCCATATTATGAACTTCCCATCGGTGCTATTTTTTGGCCGCCACCATCAAAATGCATTTGCATCCCTAGACAAATGCATTGCAATCAAAAAGAATAAATGCTTCAATGTTGTCTTCCAATGCGTCAATTGAAGCGGACTTGTCTGTATAGACATGAGCTTTAACATAGCCCCACAAAAAATAGTCTAAAGGCGATCGGTCCCGAACGTGAAATAAAATGTTCACTGAACTCGCCTCTCAATAAGTCCATTGTTGCGCGTGGCATGTGGCACCGCCTTGTTGAAACCACATGTCATGCAAGTCAAGCTCTTGCGTTTGGGCAAAAAAAGTTGGATATCATCTCACAGTAGCGCTCACCATTCACAGTTACGTTACGATTCGCATCATCTTTGAAGAAGTACGGTCCAATGATGTCACCAGCTCATAAACCGCACCAAACTGTGACTTTTTCTGGATGCATTGGTAGCTCTTGCAATGCTTTTGGCTGATATTCAGTCCAAAATCGAAAATTCTGCTTATTTACGTACCCATTGAGCCAAAAATAAGCTTCGTCGCTGAACACAATTTTTCGGTAAAAAAGTGGATCTTCGGTCAACTTTCCAAGAGCCCCTTCACCAAAAATTTTACGTTGCGGTAGGTCGTTCGGCTTCAATTCTTGCACCAGCAGTATTCTGAAAGGCATCACACCTAATTCATTCCGCAAAATTTTCCACGTTGTTGAGTAACAGAGGCCCAATTGCTGCGAACGGCGACGAATCGATAATTGATGGTCATCATTATCACTGGCCGATACAGCTGCGATATTTTCTTCAGTTCGCACTCTCCGTAAGCGTGTTGGTGGTTTAATGTCCAACAATGTAAGTTTGGTGCGAAATTTAGTCACAATAGCGCGAATAGCCGCTGCAGTGGGTCGATTAAACTGACCATAAAATGGAAGAAGTGCGCGATGAACTTTCTGTTAAGAAACGCACGCATTTTGATAATAAAATTCAATAATTTGTAAGCGTTTTTCGTTTGTTAGACGATTCATGGTTAAATTATAGACCAAACTGAAGATGTTTGACAGTGAAACAAAACACGAAATGTGCGTCAATTGTTTAAACCAGTGTTGCCAAAAAGATAATAGCTAAAAAATCACCCTTAAGCTGTCTATGTAAACGTTCTGACTCAGACGTCGGATTTGGGTGTCCATTCTTGATGATAGCATATTTTTCGTTTTGCCCTCGTATATCACCAAACCCATCTTTGAGTTTTATCTGAACACTCATAAACGCACTGTTGACATCAAGCTACGTTCCCTTATTGTATCAATATTTTTGGCGCAAGCGAGTTATTGAACAGACATTTAAAAGATAGTGCCTCTGGTGTTCACACGTGAGTTTTGCACTGTTCCTTCAAGTATAATGATGAAGAAACCACATGGCAGTGCATCATCTTTGTTAAAATGTAACCTCATCACTGTGGACGAAACAAAAACCAAAGCCAACCTTGAAATTTATGAAAATTTGGTGCTTGCGTTTTTTCCAAGTTCTACCGATACATTAATATTTAGTCTATGGTGAACTTTTTGGTTCGAAAGCCACATTGATATGGACCCATCAAGTTGTTGTCGAATGGTTTCAAACGGCGGAAAAGGTGTAATAGGCAATTTTGAAAAGATTGATAACTCTTGAATTGGCAAAGCTAAGAAGGTCTCATTTCTTCAAGTTTGGGCAAACAAGAGCATTGAACTCTACGTTAAGGAAAGATGTTTCAAATTTGGAGTTATATTACGACAAGTCCTACATTGGAAGTTGAATTTATTGTTTTCTGTTGAAGTTTCTTTTCAACTTCACCAATAAAGTGTTTTAACTCGTTAGGGACAATAGTATTAAGGGGGTATTCTAATCTAGAGGCATGAATTTCATGTAATCTATGAAGTGTCATACAAAAAGGCAATTTATATTTTAAGTATCCATAATCAAATAATAAAAAAAGTTGAAAATTTCAAAAATTATCAGTTGATGAAGTGGGAGTGTAAAAAATTTGGCGCCTAACCATACCCACGTTTTCAACGTATTAATCTAGAATCATGTCGCAATGTCTGGAAGTACGGAAAAATTCGAAAGATTTTTTTCACAAAACGGCGACTGCCTGTATCATTTTATTCGACTGTTTCGAAGGTTAAAAAAAAAAAATAATAGAAATTTGGGGATGGGGATAGTTCCGTTCCAGTAGCACCTGAGAAATCGTGGGTATTGGGTCATGAAATGATATTGTAGACTTGCATTTATTCAATCTGCCATTCCTGCTTAATACATCCAACCTTCCTCGACTTTGAAAAAACTATTTTCCGTGTTTCGCTCTTCATATCGAGCAGTTCTGGCCTACTTTGATGCGTTGGATGCTCGTATCTCGGAGCGGTCGTAAAGCTGGTGTCTTCCTGTGGCGTGAATCTATTGCCGCGAATCAAAGTGCCTTGAAAATGAGCCGCAGTCTACAGAAGAACGTAAGCAACATGGGGTTATAATGCAACACAATAATTAAGAAAACAGTTTAGTCAACTTTATTGTGCCAGTCAGGAAATGTTTGGCACGCCAAAGAAGACTATGACAAAAAAAAAAACTCGAGTAGTAAGGCTGAAGAATTTAGCTGTCGCAAAGCTCATAAAAAAATGAATCGGAAACAAATCGCAGCGCCCTGGCGATCACGCACGATTTACTACATATCTACACGTCTATTGAACTAAGTTTAACAAAAAAAAAAACAAAATGTCCGATTATGCTGGAATCAAGCTTGCCCGAGTCTAAATCCTCAACTTTTGGCCATTCGTAAAATGGGTTATCATGTCTAGTAGAAGAAGCTGCCTTCATTGTCGTTCTGATGCCGCCACTCGAAACATTCACAGATTCAAGATATAAAGTAATCTCAGGACTTACTTACTTTACTTAAGGCGGCGCTACAGTCCGGGGTGAACTTGGGCCTCAACCAACAAACGTCTCCAGCCAGCCCGATCTTTTGTTAGCTGTCTCCAGTTTCACACGCTAAGTTGGTTGAGGTCCCTTTCCACTTGCGCGCGCCACGTGAGTCGCGGTCTTTTTCTGTTGCGCCTTCCCTCGGGGGTGGATTCGAAGACTTCCCGGGCCTGGTTTCCATCCGCTCTACATGACCTAGCCATCTCAATCGTTGGATCTTCATTCTTCTGGCTAGATCGATATCGCTGAATAGCTCGTATAGTTCGTGATTGTATCTTCTCCTCCACTCACCGTCTATGCAGACAGGACCGAAGATCACCCAAAGAATTTTCCTCTCGAAGCAGCCAAGAGTAGCTTCGTCCGCTGTTGATAAAAAAAAGTCCATGCCTCCGCGTCGTAAAGCAGGACCGGGACGATTATGGTCTGATATAGTTTTACTTTGGTTTTCGAGAGAGGGCTTTCTTTATCAATTGCTTTCTCAGCCCATAGAAGCAACGATTGGCAAGAGTTATTCTTTGTCTTATTTCAGCGCTGGTATCGTTATCTGATTTGATAGCGGTGACTAGATAGACAAAGTCCTTGACTACTTCAAAGTAATAGCTACCTACTATGACGTTCTGTCCGAGACGTCGGTGTTGGGAGTCCTTTCTCGTTGACAGCATACACGTTGTCTTGCCCTCATTTACAATCCAACCCATTTTCGCGGCCTCCATCGCTATAGTCACAAAAGTGCCATTGACATCACGCTGCGTTCTTCTAATAATATCAATATTGGCGGCATATGCAAGTAGTTGGACGGACTTTTGAAAGATTGATCCTCTGGCGTTATCGTGCGAGTTTTGAACAATTCTTTCAAGAACGATGTTGAAGAAGTCTCATTACAGCGCGTCGCCTTATTTGAATCCTTTTTACATACCAAAGGTCTCTGTTAGGTTTTTACCGACCTTGATGGGGCAGCGTGTATTTTCTATCGTCATCCTAAACAAACGGAGTTTGGTAGGGATTCCTTTTTTGTGGATTGGGCAAACAATGCTGAGGTTCCATTCATCGGGCATGTTTTCCTCCGACCATATTTTAAAAATGAGTTGGTGCATACTCCTTGCCGTCAGCTCCGCCAGCCTTGTTGGATTTGAGTTTAGATATGACTTCACTTCATTCATGTCGGGTGGACGGACTTGTTGATCTGCATCGTCCCTTTCATTTGTGTTGAATGGTTCGTTCTGCCTGACAGCGGGATTAGGTTTTTCGTCGCCGTAATACAGTCTGCAGAAGTGGTTCCTCCATATTCTCAGCATCGACTACGATTCTACTACGATATTCTCTTGATCATCCTTACAAGCTTCGATCCGGGCCTTATAACCTTGGCTCGTTATTTTTACCCTTAAGTAGAACTTTGCTACCTCATTCCTGCAATGATATCCCTCAATACTACCGATCGCGCGCCTCTCATGGTCCTTCTTTTTTCTCCTGTAAAGCCGGTGTTCATCTCTCCTCTTCTGCTCGTAGAGCTCCCGAGCAGCTTTTGTCGTTCTTCGTAGTGCCGCTTTATATGACTCTTGTTTAGCTGCTTTCGCCAGCCGACACTCGTGATCAAGCCAGGGGTTTCGTTGTGGGGGTCGAGTGAATCCCAGCACATCAGAGGCGGCATCTCTGATAGCTTTTTGGCAATGTTGCCACTGGTCTTCAATGCTTGGTGCTGGCCGTGTGGGACTTCTTATGAGGTTAAGGGAGACTCGATCGGTAAAGGATTTGGCGATCTCTTGTGATTGTAGCCGTCCGACGTCGAACTTCCACAAAGTATTTCCTTGTTTTGGTGGTGTTCGGGATATCCGCAACCTTATCTTTTCTACAACAAGGTGGTGGTCCGAGTCAATGTTGGCCCGTCGAAAAGTTCGGACATCCATGTTCCTTTGTGAATATTGAGGTGTGGGAACTGTGAACTGGCTACTACAACATTTCGCCCCGGGGCAAAGTCGATCAGCCTAAATCCGGTGTCGTGTAGGCTGTATCTCCCGACTGTTCTACCAAAGACGAGAGTTCGTAGAAGTCGTCTTTGGTGTCGTTATCTTTTTCCTCTGTGGGGGCATGAGCGCATAAAAGGCTTATGTTGGAATATTTGGCCTTGATGCGAATCATCGTGAGGCGCTCGTTCACCGACCTGAACGATAAGACTCCTTGCCTAAGTCTGCCTCTAACGACGAATCCACATTCAAACAAACGCTGTTTTTGTTGCTTGTAGCAGTCACCGTTGTATATATCAGAGTTTTTCATCCTCTTTTTGCCCGGTCCATCCCATCGCACTTCTTGGATTGCGGTAATATCTGCATTGTAGCAGTCTAGGGCTTCCTCTTGATTAGGAAGCCAGCAAAATGGAAATGCGCCTTATCTAAAAAGATGATATTTTGAGTAAAATTGTTGTAAATTTCAAGCTACTCTTAGCCTTAAAAAGAAATGCGATCATTAAGCGGATGATCATGCAAAATTATCCTCACTTCGATGGATGTCCAGTATCTAAGATATTTGGAGCCTTATGATCATCATCGCACAGGACAAAAGTTGGGTTGCCAAAGCACGTTTTACTTTGACAGAAATTTATTTTTGAAATTAGCACTGTTCCGGCAGCACAGCACCTACTTCAGAAGAACCTTTGTCACTGTCAAAATAGCACATGATTTGAAAAAGCAACCAAAAGATGGCCCGCCCTATTTTTTCAAGTATTCATGTACTCGTACATGTTTAAAATTGGCTTATTGCAGAGCTGTCGAACTTAATTCGTTTACTTTCCTGAAGTGTATCGCCATGAAAATGACATAGAATAACTTCCAAGTCAATTTCACTCGAAACTTGAGAATTTTGTTTTGGAATTTTTGAAATACTCGTATTTCTTTCTCTTAGATATCACACGTACGTACGGATACACCTTTCCTACGGCAATCTCCAATTACCCTTCGCTAAGCTTCTTTAACGTATTTTATTTCTTTGGGTGTGTGCTGTCGTTTAGCAAATCACACATTAATGGCTATGTAAACGGGATGCTTATATCTCTGCATAATGTAATTAAACTCAAGACGTTGAATTAATTTAATTATTATATCTTGGATAGGCGCATTTTCATGGTGTTGTTGGTTTTTTTTTTCAAAAGAATTTGCTCTCCAAGGGAATGTGCTATGCTCGAATGTGTACTGTGAAAGTATGAATACCTTTGATGAAATCGTCTTGTGGGGTTTCAACCTTCAGGAATTCAGTCGAATGAAAGTCCTTAAGAGTCAGATGTGATTACAAGCAAATTCGAATTCCAATTTGAAAGTTCTTCTTCGAAATGAGATGCTTTGTTTGAGAAAAATAAAGCCTATATTAAAGAATTCCGATAGAAGTATTTTTTTCAAATTTAAGACTGTTTTTAGATGGAAAAGTCGAATGTTTTTGTGGATTTTTTGACGCGTCGTTTTGGTTCCATTGAATTTGGACTTTTGTAAACGAGAAAAAAGTGCATACTGAAAACTTCAAGATACAGGGATTTTAAAGTTATTGGTTCCTGGAGTACATTTCAAAGTTCGTTTATAAGGTTCTTGTATAACTGCAATTGCTTTTAGAAACTGAAATGTAGAAGACAGCAAATAAACTACATGTTGTCGAAAAGAAATCGATCCGTCAAGCACAGTACCTGAATTGATGCGACACAGTCGATAGCCTTAATATTGAACTTCTTAAGGAGCTTCTGCTAGCTCGAAGGAAAAAGTCATGCTTTTGAAAACACTTAACTCGCTAATCGAATACCCAGGAGTATGATGATTGGAAGACAGACTAAGCTCAGGCTCAGATTCTTCAAGGATCGATTTCCTGACAAGAAGTGTACTAAGTAATACATCCTAACCAGTGTCACACAGAAAGCAGTTGTTGGCTGAAGAGATTTATGAAAAACCGGACAGTAAATACTTGGACCTATTTTATTTTCCTTGTTTATAAACGATTTGTTACTTATTCCTCGACGCTCCCTGATTCATATGTATGCCGATGATATGCAATTTGGTTTGAGTGGACCTGTAAACAATCTACACGAAGTCATTGCACAGATTAACGATGAGTTTAATGAAATTCTTCTCTGGGCCCGATGTAACTTTCTGAGCTTGAATCCAGCAAAATCAAAAGCGCTCGCCATATATAGGAAAGCACTAGACACGTTTATCTTGCCAAAAGTTAAATTTGGTCCAGAAATCATACCATATGTCGGAACTGCTACGAATCACGGTTTAGTTTTTAATGATACCCTCCCATGGAACGTCAATATTAATGCTGCCGTCGGAAAGGTTTGGGGAGATCTTCGATTGCTTTGGCCTATGAAAATGTTTGCACCACTAACAATAAGGAAAATGCTTGCGAAAACGTACTTACTGCCAATCTTATTACATGGATGTGAGGTTTACGGCAAGGTTGACTGTGAGAGAAAGAAAGCTAAATGTCTCTGAAGACTTGGTCCCGTATCAGGTTTTTCAGAACGTCTTGTAGTCTGCTCGTTTGACAAGCTCTTAGTTTTTCGTTTGTTATGTCGTTTGCATGATATCGTTCAGACACATCAACCTGAGTATCTATATAGTAGATTACTTTTCTCTCGTTCACAAAGGACTTTCGCTTTAGTTTAAACAAAATACTCCTGTCTAACCTCAGAGCGCCAATTTTTCGCCTATGCTATACGCCTGTGGAACTCCTTGGCCACAAAACAAATGTGAAACACTTTAAATTTCTACTTTTGAGTCACTTGGCCAGTTCGCATAGTTAGTAACCATATAACGTTTTTATACATTTCTGGTTCGTTTATTTAATTTTTACTAGTATTTACTTATTTAATAAATTTTAAATTTCTTCAATAATTTAATAAGATTAATCATAACTGTAATTATAATTAATTTTTTTCTACTTTTACAAAATTCGTTAACTTAACCTTATGGCTTTAATAAATACAAATACAAATAGAAAAAAAATAAAATCGATGCAAGGGAAAAAATTGTTACGCCAACCATTGATAGTCACTTTATCAATAAGAGTCAAGCGACTAGCGGAGCTCTTTAGAAAACTGCTACAAAAGTCAGAGTCGATAATTGATGGTGACAAGGCTAATTCAGTTCATATCTTTGCCATTCATAGGGAATTTTTTCAGTAAATACTGAAAAATTAAGTATATCCCTTCATATTGGAAATTCATCAAGAGCAAGAATAAATCTGACGGCTATCCTTTGCCACTAATAATAATTCATGCTTGAATTATTCTAGTAAAAAGTCAGCCGATATATAAAACGTATTTTTCCTCTTATTTCAATTCAGCTTAAGATTCTGACAACTTTATACCCGACCTCTGATGCCTTTGCCCGTTCAATAAGTCAAATATCAATAAGTCCTGATGACGTGGATTACCATCTTACTCGGCTTGCAAATTATTTTAAAGAATGCTGCAGTACTTTGGCAAAACCCTTGGCTTTTATATTCCATTCATCCATTCACCAAAACTTTTCCAAAATATTGAAGAATAATTTCATAATTTCACTGCAAAAAAAAATGTTGCCCGGATAATGTTGAATGTGTGAATGCTCCTATCTTGACTGACGAACCTATCAAGTTTTCTTCAGGGTATCAACCTCTAAGTCAATTAACACTACCTCTGGTGTGCCTCAGCGTACCCACCTAGGTCCTTTATTATTTATAATATCCATTAACGATATTGTATGTATGCTCAAGAATTTACAGATTCTAATATATGCCGAGGACATGAGGATGTTTAAGAGAATTCACAGTCTTTCCGATTACTGCGCTTCGACCTTAATTCAATAGCATAACTTAAAACGTTTCTTAATGTTTTAGCATATCCTTTTTGAAAAGTCTTTATTCTCTGTTGTCCATGTACACCATAAACCTCTACTTCTCAATTCAAATTCAACAAATAGTCAACAAAAGTAACTCCCTCCTTGGCTTCATAAAACACTGATGTAAAGAATTTGTATGTCCATTAATAGCAATTAACCTTAATACTACATTTGTAAGGACACAGCTTGAATATGCATCCAATGTTTGGTCACAAAACACATATTAACCGTTTGGAGACCGTACAGAGCGGTTTTATGCGTTTCGCACTTTGGCATTTAGACTGGAGTGATTATCTTCGCGATGCACCATATATAGTAAAGACCATCTGCTTCATATCGGTCTTGATTCTTTGCAAAAAACCGACGGGTAGTTTGTAATATTCAGTTCACGACGTCATTCTGTAGACTTATGTTTCAAAAATTAGCGAAATTAAAAACGAACTCCAACTGAAGGTTGATTCCCTCGAAAAATTCGATCAGCATTGGAAATTAAATATAAACAATTCTTAATGCGAAACCATACTCTTCTATACCCTAGTAGGCTAGTTGACTAAGATAAATTGTTGTATTAAGATGCTCATTTAAAAAACAAGAAACTTTTTTATTTCAACTATTTGAGATAAGAAGTGAAGGTCATTTGCTACCAAGCTTTTGTGCGTCCAATTTTGACTTATGCGAGAAAGACTATTGGATGCTTCCGGCGTGTCTAGAATTGACAATGTCATCCTAAACCTTGCGAGAAATCATTTTGCGCGGTCGACTTATGTTATTAAGAATTAATTCATTTCGTATTTTATCCTAACTCTGGGTATTCAAGAAATTCATTGATTAGTGGACACCTTTCAGACTCGAGTAATGTCCCTATCAAATATTCTGCTGCCAGAAGAGCAACAGAAAAACGAATCCTCCATGTACCTGCACACTCAAGGGAAGAAAGGACAAATTTATATATACTGGTGGCTAGATTGGGTAGAAGCTAACGCTAAGGTTAAGCTAAGTAAGGTTAAGTCCTGTACTGTTTTTTTTTTTTTTTCTAAAAAATGTTCTCGCGAAAATAATAAATTTTAAAAAATCTTAAAAAATATGTTCTAGTAACTAAGTCTAAGTAATTTTTTTAAAATTATATGTAATGAGAGTCAATTTCTAGTTGGCGACTTACGAAAATGTAAATTAACTGTTTAAGCGTTTATCTAGTCTCTCGTTTAAAAAGTTGTAAAAAGTTTAAAAAAAAGTCCTACAAGTCCTGCAGTTAAAATTTTAGTGCCAAGTCATTTTGTTCCAGAAACACTTATATTTTTGACATTAAATACCATTATTCACACTACGGTTGCAATGAACCCCTAACGCGGATGTCAATACAACCTAATGCCAACTTTTATGTGTTTGATTTTGTTTCTTCAAAACTGACACTCAAGCATTAACATTTTTGACGTATCAGTTCATCCGTTACATGATTCATCTTTTTAAGATTTTACATTTTTTTTTAATTTTTTTGTCTTCTTTCATATGAATTTATTTTATATAGTCTGCATCAAAAATTTGCACATACACAAATTGATTGACCAATGAACTGTAATTATTTCTAAAGTGTAATAAAATATAGTATAAAAGATGAAGTTTAAGGACACAGAAGAAAATGGAAAGTAAACATAAAAAGTGCCTATAGTTGTGTAAAATCTAACTATGAAGTTGAGAGATCAGACATCAGTCCTCCAATCACATTAATCGCAGAACATTTTGATTTACATTGTTTTGAGAGCGTTATGATTCGTATGAAATTGCTGATCCCTTCAATTGGTGGAAAAACTGCTCGAGATGAAGAAATTACTGAAAGAATGGTCAAGGTTGATTTGGCACCTCAAATAGCTACAAGGCCCGAAAAATCTAGAAGATCAACAGTAAATACACAAACCCTTTGCAATTGGTTACACCCTTAAGGATACAACTGACTGCATAGCTCTTAAAAGTCTTTTCATATCCAACAAAAATACATTTCAACGCTAAAAGAATGCCACAGTTGCCAGTTGCAACGCTAAATGAATGCCATTGTTGCGCGTGATGTGTGGCATGTGGCACCGTCTTGTGGAAACCGCATGTCATGCAAATCAAGCTCTTGCATTTTGCGCAAAAAAAGTTGGATATCATCTCACGGTAGCGCCCACTATTCACAGTTACGTTACGATTCGCATCATCTTTGAAGAAGTACGGTCCAATGATGCCACCAGCCCATAAACTGCACCAAACTGTGACTTTTTCTGGATGCATTGGTAGCTCTTGCAATGCTTCTGGCTGATATTCACTCCAAAATCGACAATTCTGCTTATTTACGTACCCATTGAGCCAAAAATGAGCTTCGTCGCTGAACACAATTTTTCGGTAAAAAGCGCGCGATGAACTTTCTTAACAGAGCACACATTTTGATAATAAAATTCAATAATTTGCAAGCGTTGTTCGTTTGTAAGACGATTCATTGTTAAATTATAGACCAAACTGAAGATGTTTGACAGTGAAACAAAACACGAACCGTGCGTCAGCTGTTTAAACCAGTTTTTCCAAAAAGATAACAGCTAAAAAATCACCCTTTATTATCGATGAAAGTAAATATAATCAATTTTGTTCGACGTTTTGTCTGGCGCAGTAATTCCAACCGTAAGATATGGCTGCGGTTATCTTATTACTTTTGTCAGAAACATAATGGACAGTTGTCAATAACACAGTTGCTTGAAATAAGAGCGTGTAAAATATAACGACCCCAAGTATATCTCTGAATTAATTCGTTGATCTACAATTGATCTACAATTGCAAATCAACTCTTCCACATCATCTTCAATAACCCGACCTCAATTCGATTAAGCATCTGTGAGATTCATTGCAACGAAAAGTGTGAAAGCATAATCTTTATAACCAGGAGTGGACGAATGGCACACAAAATATTAAACATAATAGTTGGTTAAATCAATGAAAAACCATTTGGAGGAAGATACAAAGGACACTTACTATACAATTTATGAATGATCGTTTAAAATCATTAAAAAACTTTGATGTACTACTGTGTCCAAAAAATAAGGTGACATTGTATTTATTTTGAAAATTCTTTATTTATTCTTCCAAATCAATTTCATCCCCTTCAAAGTAATCCCCTCCCGATGCAATGCACTTAGGCAAACGGATTTTCCAATCTTTGAAACACTGGTTGTAGTCACTTTCCGGGATGGCCTTCAGTTCCGTCTTCGCTGCGGCTTGAATCTCCTCTATCGTATCAAAACGGTGTCCCCGGAGCAGTCTTTTGAGCTTGTTGAACAGCCAGAAGTCGCACGGCGCCAGATCAGGTGAATACGGTGGTTGCGGAACGATATGGGTTGAGTTTTTGGCGAAATGATCACGAATTACGAGTGCGGTATGGGATGGTGCATTATCGTGGTGTAAAAACCAAGAATTGTCTTTCCACAATTCCGGCCTTTTTAGGCGGATAGCGTTACGCAAACGACGCATAACGTTCAAATAATATTCCTTGTTGACTGTTTGGCCGGTTGGAAGGAATTCATAAAGCACAACACCACGATAATCGAAGAAAACAGTCAACATGACCTTGATTTTTGAGCAACTTTGGCGCGGTTTTTTGGTCTCGGCTCTCCTTTGGCACGATATTCGCTGGATTGATCGGTTGTTTCGGGGTCGTAAGCATAGATCCAAGTCTCGTCGCCAGTTATATTGCGTTTCATGACATCCTGGTAGTCGGAAAGCATTGTTTCACACACTTCAACGCGACGCCTTTTTTCCCAAAAAATTCAATGTTTTCGGTACCAGTCGAGATTTGACGCGCTTGAGGCCCAAAGCATCCTTCAAAATGGTATTGACTGAGCCTTTCGATCAGCCAACTTCATCAGCAAGGTCTCTAGTCGTTAATCGATGGTTTTTCAACACCAAATCTTTGATTTGTTGGACGTGAGCTTCATCGGTTGAGGTTGATGGTCGCCCAGAACGCTCTTCGTCTTCGACACGTTCATGGCCGGCTTGGAAATCACTATACCACTTGTAAACATTTTTTTTAGACAAAGCCTCATCATCAAAGGCTTTCTGCATCATCCTCAACGTATCCGCAGAAGAAAATTGATTCCGCAAACAAAATTTAAAGCAAATTCTTTGCTCAATAAATTTCGATATCGCAAAAAACGAAAAACTCACTTTTAGCAGCTCACAAAACGACGCGTATCTCAAACGCTATGAATATATTTTGACATGAAATTTCACATAGATGTCACTGACAGTACTACCAACCTAAAAAGAAAGAAAAATTTCCAAATCCTTCGACGCGCGCAATTTAAATTCATATGTCACCTTATTTTTTGGACACAGTAGTATTTTTATTTGTAATGTATGCGCAATTTTTTTACTCAAATTCAAGAATTTGAATCTTAATTATTGTTTTTTAACCTTAAAGTAAAATATTTGAGTCAAAAATTATCGTGTATCGTAGAAGAATTTATAAGAAAAATTATTAAATATTTTTTTTTCTAAAACTAACCTATTATTTTTAAAATTTAACCGATATATTTGAACTATTTCTTCCTGCATGTGAAATATTTTGATGCAGTGTATTTTCTTCATTTATAAGAATAGTCGAATTTCGAACACCTTCTTCATGAACCTCCCGTAAACATGAAGAAGCAAAAGTTTTGAAGAAATATTAAAGTTTTCAAAAAAATATATCTCATGTAAAAGCAATTATTAATTTTTAATAAACGATTGAACGCCAAATATTCATCTTTAAGGTCGCTCAAATTTATATAAATTCAGTTTCCCTCATCTTTGCTGAAACTTTCAAATTTATGAATCACGAGGAAAATTACTTTTCCTTGTTTCACTGTTTTCAAAAAACAAAAAACGAATATCTGAAACTCGGTGTAAAGTGTTTCATTAAATTTCGATTTTCCGATGAACTTTTTTAATTGAGTATCGCAGTATCACCTTTAAAGAGGGAGGTCTTCCCAAGTTGAAAATTGTTCTGAGGATGGAGACTTCATTAGAAAATGTGACACCATTTAATTTTTTATAATATTTTTTTTTTTCAACCTTTAAAGTTTAAGGATAATTGTGTACTCCTCTTTAAGTTTATTCATGTAGATTATTTTACGCCATCATTAAAAATTCAAATAAAATTACACCGCCTTGACCCTTGGATATGTTTCTATCCTTTGGGGTGTTATTCTTAAGCCACAGAAAATGGGGTCGAGTGTAATCCTTTTGATCCTTTTTATTGAATTTTATTACATACAATAATTTTAATTAAATAGTTCGGGATTATTCTTAAAGGACAACAGTCGGTTATTTTAGGCATTCCCTTGGAAATTAAATACCAACATAAATTTGATAGATGGAAAGGATGTATCGTTTGCAATAGTTCTAAGGACTGTAGCTTGCGATTGGGATAATCCGTTTTGCACACACATACGAGTATCCAATCAAATCTAATCCTTATGGAAAACCAAATTGAACCGAAAGACTAATACATAAAAAGGATTTTGGGAAACTTAATAAATTATGAGTGTTTGTAGAAAACTGAGACTGTTAAATGAAATACGAATGGTTCGAATGGAGCCCAAGTAGCTGAGGACCGAATCCTTATCGATTTGTTTTGATGAGACAACATCTCACACAGATGGGTACGGGTAGCATGTTTGGAAAGTTTTCAATTTTAATCAAGAAATTGCTTATTTTTGTTATTAGAATTATAGAACCTTTATTGAAGCTTAACCACAGAAAGTCGAAATGGTGGAATGAATGAAACTATAAGTCATTTTGATTTGAAAAATTTTGTCATCTTATTGGTCCAATTCGGCGCCGAATGTTAGCTTCTTTAGGTAATTTTTAAGCACCCTATTCGGGTATACCCTAATACCTTTGCTCAGTTGCTCCAAGGACTAATCGGACTCTGAAAAGACAAATATTTGATACCCATTTTCTTCAACATATCAAGAATGATTCAAACAATTTAGGGCTTTATATTGTATTTGACTTCAATGAAAATTTCAAAATTATACATAACAACAAAATTAAATTTTCAACTAAAATTGTTCAAAGCATTGATGCATGGAAGAAATAAATTTTGACTTCAAACTTCACTTGTGATTTTTTGTAATTTTTCTTAAAGGCCTGCTTTTATATTCTGAATGTTTTAAAAGCTTTTTGTTGCTACCCGAAGGCAGAATTCTTCCCAGAAGTAGTATAATAACATTCAAATCTGCGAAATTCCAGAAAAGTTGGTCAATTTCTTAAGAGCCATGACCTTGCTGTATACGATGTATGTATGAATTGGGTCATTGTCATGGCAGTTAACAAAGTGCTCGTACATTCCACGGTTTTTCCACCTTTTTGCCTGAAAGCAATCATATACCCCATCTTATTCATTTCTTTCAACAAAATGTAGATGAATACCAGATTTCGCCAAACAACCCCAAACCCAGACACGTTTGACATATGCTCATGGGACAACTCATTATGAGATTTGCTCTACACAAACATTTTCCTATTTTTTTCTCGGTCGTGAACGAAATCAATGTTACAAAATGATATCAAATACAAGAATGAAAGAATAAATAAGGGAATGTTATTTCATTCCAAAACGCCAAATTTTCTTAATATTTTTTGGTTAAAACTATAAATTGCGTGAAGTACAGAGGTGTGCAAGTTTTATGCAAAAACTAACAAGAAGCTAGTCTTAATGTACTCTAGGAAGGAGAGAGGAGGGGAATCCATAGATGTCAAAACAGCATAACAAATATTGGATGCGTATTTACAATTTTTTATTGTTTGTTGTTTACACTAAAATATCACCTTAATAAACATACAGAGGTAAAAAAAGAAATAAATCAATAAATAAATAAATAATAAATGAATACAATTAAAGAATTTATAAAAAGTATCTTATCTCAACCCCTTAAAGTTGTCCCCTTGGTGGCATTTGGATCCTTAAAACAGCTTAACCAACAAATTTCAATCACAAAGCCTTTTTATTTAAAATGGGAAATTCATATAAGCTTCACAGAGAATATAAGTACTATTATAATACTGTTCGATTGACATGGTTTATTTATTATTCCTATTTTTCTTTAAATAAAAAATTAATTTTTTTGTTATTCTGTTACTTTTCATCATACACTGAAAATAAATTTTTAAAATAGTACTAAATTTGTTGGAGCAAAAGATCCTCAAATATTTTTCTCTTCTTCTTCTCCTTCGTTTTGAATACAAGAATACAAGTTTATGGGACTCAATCCATTAGTCTTGTGTAAGCCGCTTAAATGAATCATCTTGAATACCGTAAATTGAGAGTAGTCGTCGCGATTAAATCAATCAGGGAAATTAACCTTATTAACCTTAACCTTAATTAAAAATGTTACTTTCTTAACATTGAGGATGCTTTCGATAATACTGATTAAGCTCAAATACAACGTTGCATGCTCATCACAGGCCTAGACAATACCGCATTCAAATGGATTCAACATATGTTAAGTAACAGAAAAATTAATGCTGCACTGGAAAATATCAAATTCAGTTTTAAAACTACGAGAGGTTGCCCTTAGGGCGGGGTTATTTCACCTCACCTATGTTCCGTCGTAGTAAAAGAACTGATTGTCAATTTAAGCAACAAGAACTTTTATGTCTAAGGCTATGCTGATGACATTTTTATCTTAATCAATCTCGAATCTTCTCCAGAGGGCACTCACCTTGTTGAAAATTGGTGCAAAAAACTTAGATTAAATGTCATCCATAAGAAAAACACAATAGTCGCATATATCAAAAGACGAAGCAGATACAAACTCATTAAATGAACTCTACGATTCGGTGAAGCGGGTAATACTGGACGAAAAGTTCTATGGCCGACCTCACTGATAAAAAATTGGAAGCCAATCCCAAATGACTTCCTCGCTTTAAACAGCCAACACCAGACCAATTCTTACATACTCTGTGCCCGTCCGGTGGAATAGAATAGATTAAACATCTATACAAGCCAAGCTCAACAAAATGCAAAGACTGGCTTGTATTTGCATTACAGGGGCGCTTGAAATTGTTACGGAATTACCATCTTTCCACCTCCAATTTAAGAAAGATGATGCCACAAACACTTTGCGCATTATTCTTTCTATCATATATCAGCCCCGCAAAGTCCTGCATAAATAACTGGTTCAGTAAAATGGCCGACAATTCTTAGACACAATCGAGAGGCAACAGGCAGGCAAAAATGTTCCTACCAACCACTTTCCTTTAAAGATTGAAACAAGTCTAAATGCCTACTTGGAATAAGATTCGTATAGTCACAGGTCTTCTCACTGGGCATTGCCCAGTCAACAAAAACCTTAAAACCATGGGTATAACACAAGTTGATACGTGCAGAATGTGCAATGAAGACGAAGAAGCAGCTGAACACACACTCACACGGTGCCACTGTAACTGCCTCGTTATTAGACGCCATCATCACTTAGGCGTGCACTATCCTGGAACAGATAAAATTGCTGCTAGTTCACCTTACTCCAAATTCTTGGGTGAACTCTAAATGGAGGACATCGCAACAGACCCTTCTGAGGCCGCAGTAATTATGTCACTTTATCCCCCCCACTCCCCAAATGTTATCTAGTTTAAAGCTTGTTTGAAGCTTGATCTGATATCTGATTTATTTGGGAAGTTTCATACTTTCCAACAAATAACGGAAAAAATACTGCGAATCGAACGAATGTAATTAAGTTTTTATGAAATTATCTACAAAACAAACAACCATTTCCATTTGTACTCCTTATCCTTCTACTCTCTTTGTGCCAAACATACTATCAGGGTAGTCATAATAACAAGTTCTTTAAATGAAACTGAAACTCGTCGAAAAAATACAAGCTCAAACCAGCGTTTTAAGAATAACAACATCGAAAGTATTCTTTTTTAACCATACTCGCTGGTGCAATTGGTGCAATCCCTTGTCTGTATGACAAGCTCAAAAAACAGCACACATTTCGATCATCACGCGTCATCCATGCACAAACGATTGATGCTCATTTTAAGCTTCATCATCACTGTCATTCGTTTGTGAGTTTCCATTCTACCAGTCCTTTATAAGGACATGGCAAGAGCAAAAAAAACGAACAATTCAATTAAGTCTGATTCCTTTCTGAATCATTTTCATCGTATCTCATGCACACTTTACCTAATGAAATTATTGCCAACGACATCGTCCGATGGCAGGACAGATTCAACCAATGCGCTTCAGAACGTCGGCCGTGGATGCTTATCGATTATGATTCCGTAAAAAAGCACTTAAGGAAATTTACTGACGATGTGTCCAGAAATTTTAATTCATTTCATATAAAATGAGAAGGAAGTGGAATTACTAAAAATATCACATTCGATGACAATGAGAACGTAGAAAATGGAAGTTTTGAGTTGATTTTTCCAAGCTCTAGATAGATATTGAAAAGGATGAAGAAAGAACACTGAAATTCAGAAATATCGGTTATAAATTTAAAGACAATTCAATTCTTGGACTCGTATTTCTGGGGATGTACTTTTGAATTAGAACTTCAAGAAAAAAATTAAAATCGAAAAGGTTTTGACCCGAGCAAACATTAGAGTCATTTGAAGTCATTTGGAGTCAATTGAATGTAATTCTTGAAAGTGTCTTGAAGTCATTAACATTCTATTGAAATCTTTTAGACTTCAAAAAATTTTTTTTGAATTGTTTGACAATTTCGATGTCGGATAAGGTTTTCGAAAAAATAATCTTAATATAATGGATGGACCTGTGCCTCAGCCAACCAGTTTCTCTGGTCAGCCTGAGCATTGGATACACTTTTTGTGCAGATTCAAGGAATTTTCGAGTAGGGGCGTTGATATCCAAAGGCTCAACCTTCCACTAGATTCGTTTTACCAAGAATTTTTGTGTCTAGATCCAAAAAGCATTCACGCAAAGTATTTTCCTCTCCAAGCGACCAAGAGAATTCTTGCCCAATTTTCATTGTCTGTTTCTGCTGTTACAAGCACAAGAAAATAACGCTTGAATAGTGTGATTCTCTTCTTGATTTCTTACGCTCCTTTGGAGTGTTCGACAGGAAGTAGGTTGTTTGTCATCGCCGTCTTACAGTTTGCAGACAATATTTTCGGATTGACTTCCATAGGGTGTTGTTGTACCTTTCTGCGTGCTCTAGCTCTTTGTGCTGTCTTCTGAAAAGCCAATCTTTATCTCTTCTTCGTTGCAGGAGCTCGAGAACTGTAAATCTATCTGTGGGTAGTCTCTTGCGATTTTAGTTCGGTTTCATTGAATCATCCGCCTTAAAAATCGGACCAATTCTTAATTACAAGTGGAAACATTCCCCCCAGGAATGTCCACACCGCGTGTCTTGCATCTATAGCAATGTGATCAATTTTGTCGACGGTTTTTTGATCACCGCCATGTCCCCTTTTGGATGACGGAGCAGCGAATTCGATCAGTCTTCTTTGGTGGCGTACCGGAAGCATAGTCACTGGTCCTTTTTTCTTCACTTGACACATCAAAGCTGCACAGTACGATGCTACCCAGCTGCAGGTCTGGAATCGGACGCATTCTTAATCTGACACACCGGTTATGTAAGACTTGAGTTCTTCTACACGGTGTGTGAAAATGGTAAGGATCTTCTCTTTTGGCCTTTGATGTTGCTGCAAGAATGGTCCTCCTCCTCCTCCTTCTCGACGACTGACTGCTTTTTCTGTACACAGACAGAAAAAAATTCTCAACCTGCACCGCCACATGTGGTGTGAATTCCTGTACCTCTACTTTGGCACATCAAAAACGCGTGTAATCGTTAAGACTCGTAACGTTGAAGTCAGAACAACTTCAGCTGAATGCAAATGACTTCAAGTAATGGAGTACTTAAAGTTTTGAGTCTTTTTCTTAAATAAAGAATCTGCCGATTTTTGCAGCATTCTATAATTCAAATTGAAAATTTATTTCACAAGAAAAATCTCAAGGCATAATGACAAAGGTTGTAATAAGGTCTGCGCAAAGTGAGCAAAAAATTGAGAATAGATTTTTTGGTCTGGCTTGCTCCATGGTTGAATCCGAATAGGGTTGAAATGTCCAATATCGATTTATTTATATGCCCTTAGTTCGCAGTATTTTAATTCTCCATCAATTGACATACGAACAAGTGCAATTTTAATTGCTATCAATGCTGTCAATGTTATGCCTTCACAACGGTACATAAGACATTATCTTAGCGAAACAATTTTTGAGGACACAATGTTAGAACTTCATGATGACAGTCTTCTAAAGCAAATCGACCGATGATGAATGAACCAGATTTTGGAAAAGAAGAAAAGGATTTGAACTGGGAACCTTTCCTGTCCTTCGACATGGTTTTTAGGAAAAAAAAATTGTCCATAGAATGACTCCGTACCTGCTTTGAATGCTTGATAATAGCTTCACTTCAAACTGACACTATAGAGAATAAAATCCAAATGACATTTCTAGTTTGAATAGGACTCATTGCACACACTGGAACAGTAGAAATGTCGAAAAAGAGGCAAAATAGTTCTATTGATGCAGTCCCGGAAACATAGAGTGGTTGTGACTGGTCAACAAAAAGGGATAATTAGCCTGGAAGCACGATTTCGACAAGGCTATTTTATTACGAGAGGCTGAGGCAATGGCGCAGTATTCATAAATACAGGCTCAGAAGTCAGTGAATTGAATGGTGCATGTTTTTGTTCCACTCGTAGTGGACACGAGTCACGAATATTTCAAAATATGTTACAATAGAACTGGTTTTCGAAAGCATACTTTTGCATAAAAGGAGGCCAAAGGCAAATAAGAGGCTAAGTGGCGTGTTGAATGTTGATATGAAATCGTATGAGGAAAATTCGTTGGTCTAACTATGGACCAGTGGAAAGAATGTTTTGTACTTGAAGTGGGAGTATTACACAATAATTAAAAATATCAGTAGATATGTAATTCCCGCTGGAAACGTTAGCGAATTGAAAAGACGTGAGACATGCAAAGGCCAACAATGACTCATAACATAACTTGGCAAGATTCTGAAACGACTAGAAGCCTCGAATAAGGATGTTTTGACTGTTGTCAGTGTGCTCTTTAGAAATAATAGGACATTTATCAGGTCCGCTATTGGGTTACGCTCAGGTTAGTGCGGATGCCCAACCGCAATCGATGAGCACGAGGTGCAACCTAAGCAGAATTTCTGTCATCGAGCTGCTCCGTTATTAGTTAAATAAGAACAAATGCTATAGCGGAATAAATAGGCCAATGAAGAAATTTAAAAAAAAAAACTATAGGTGTGGTCAGTTTAGAAAAATGCTCTGAAAGCTGAAAATTTGCACAGATGTTAGGGACAACATTGTTACAAAATTGTGAAAAGTCCCCACCGAAAGGTTACAAAAATGGGTACCCCTGTTTTTACAGCTAAATTATCCGGACTTTATATTTTTTATTATTGTTATTTTTATATAAAAAATAACAAGTTAAATACAAATTTTGCAAAAAGGAAATCGAATTATTATTGTTCAACAAATCAAACTATTACATTTAATAATTAGTCTATTTCTTCATGATTGAATGAAAAAAGAAAAGATTTTAATTTATTTCAAAAAACTGATTCACGTCTCTCGCATCTCAGACTTACAGGCAAACTATTGAATAAACGAGTCGCGGTGACCTTGTAGAAGAGTGAAAAATGTAATTTTTTTATGTTAGGTACATTTACTAAATTCTGGTTATTTACACGTAGATTATGAGAATTGTACAATCTTGATGAGGAATAACCGGAATTTTCAAAAAATGTTTTCAAAACATTATAAAAATATAAATGCTTAACAGGAAGAATCTTGAGGCTCCTGAATAACTCAAAGCTATGAGTTCTACGGTTGACTCTACACAAGATACGAATTGAATGTTTTTGTTTAGTAAGCAAAGATTCAATTTTATTAGAGTGAGTACCACCCCAACAAGTCAAGATATTGTAGCTTAGATTTAAATAAACCATTATAAACTAATTTTAAAATATGTTGACTACAATAAAGGCTGAGGTGATAGGACTGTCTCGAAAGGTTATTAAAGTATTGTTTCAAATATAAAATATGATCTTTCCAGTTTAGCCTGCTATTCAAAATTATTCCCAAATACTTAAAGCTGTCAACTCGTTCGATATTAAAGCAGCCAGCAGAACAATTTCTATTTGTATAATAAGTGGAATTGCCAAATTGATGAGGGCAATCATTTAAATTATATTTAGGACAATTAGGTGAATGATAGCTTAAAACAATATCTTCACAGATAGAACCCGAAATATTGAAAATCATGAATTTTGTTTTTTTCGCTTATAATTAGTTTATTTAAAAAGAACCATTTGCGCAGAGTATCTAAATCATTATTGAGAGCAATAAACAAGTTTAAATAGTTTTTTTCAGAGTAGGATAAGGAAGTGTCATCAGCAAAGACTGTTATTTGGCCTTTAAAACGTTGAAGGAATAGTGAATTCACAAAAATTAGAAATAGGATGGGGTCCAAAACGGAACCTTGAGGAACGCTTTGTCAATTTAATGTTAAATGCAGTTATATCTAACTATTCAGCAAATCCCACTATTTCGCAGTATATACAAGCTGGGTTTTTTCTTATAATAAAAATAATTAGTATAAACTTTATTTTTTCCTTCGTATATGAACCTGCTATAAAAAGCTACTTAGGAAATATGAAATTTTTAAACAAACTGACGTAATTCCCAAATTCCCAAATACATCAGCTCAATATTTCCACTCATTTCAAAATAAACATAATTGATTTTAATTTAGCTGTTAATCGACATTTGAATCACGCGAACTGTCAAACGCGATGATTAAATATGAAGCAGACACTTGTCAAATTTTTCGAAGACTTTAGTTGAATTTTTAGGTTTGCTGACGCAAACGAAATGTCAAACACATTTTGTCATTTGATAGTTGGTACTTCAACTGTCAATCAGTCATATTTTGCATTTTTATTTCCGGAAAGGAAAAAACTTGAAAAGAACGGCAGTGTCAAAATTGGTTTGCCAAATTTCGTTGAAAAGATGAAAAACGCTCTGGTTATGCATTTGAAGTTGATGACGACCAAAACAAAGCAATAATCGATTCGGATCGTCACAGTTCATTCAACACGTGAGATTGCAGAGAAGCTTCATCACATACATATGTACATGCATTGAAAATCGCTTAAAACAACTTTGCTATGTACGAAAACTCGATAGATGGTTTCTTCATGAACTTTACACAACGCATTAACATCTGCGAGTTGTTAAAGAAACGTAATGAAACTGATCCATTTTTAAAACGATTGATGACTGGTGATGAAAAATGGGTTGCTTACAAAAATGTCAATTGGAAAAGATCGTGGAGCAAGCCAAGTGAACCATCTCAAACAACATCAAAAGAAAGTTATGTTATCAGTTTGATGGGATTACAAAGGAATTGTCTACTTTGAACTTTTACCACCCAACCGAACGATGAATTCAGATGTCTACATTGAACAACTAACAAAATTGAATAATGCAGTTGAAGAATTGACTAATCGAAAAGGTTTTGCATTCCATCATGACAATGCAAGGCCACACACATCTTTGGTCACTCGGCAAAAATTATTGGAGCTTGGTTTGGGATGTTTTGCCACATCCACCATATTGTCCTGACCTTGCATAATCCAAATACGTTTTATTTTGATCTTTGCAAAACTCCTTGAATGGTAAAAACTTCAATAAAAATTATGATGTCAAATCAGTTTTTCGCTGATTAAAACCAGAAGACTTCTGAACGTGGAATTATGATTCTGCCTGAAAGACGGCAAAACGTCATTACTCAAAATGGGGCAATACATTACAGAATAAAGTTATTTCGTTCCATGAAAAAATTGCCTTTTATTTTCTAAAAAAAACGGCAATTTCTTAGTTGCCAACCTGATAGATTTCTTTAGAGCAGTTAGAGCCAATGTCAACTCAAGCAACGCTGCTACGACCAATGGACTTCCTGCTAAGAATTGCAACAACAGATGGATCGTCTTAACGTGCCTTAGACCGTATAAGTTCGGTTTCAGATTTTTAGATGTAACCAAATCCCGAAAAAAAAACTGAGTTCCCAGTAGATATCGATTCTAGAAACTGTACCACAGGCAGATTTTTTCACGTGTCCCCATAGAATAATTTCTTTCACTCCAGCAGGTATGGTAAGCCAATCATGTTTTGTGATGAGTCATCGGCTGGATGTTTCTCGTTGAATTCAATTAAATCGTTCCACTTTGCTTACCATTATTAAATAAAAACATTTCGTTTGCAATTAATTTTTCTGCATACAATCAAATATTTTTGTTTTAAAAAGATTTCGTTTAAATTTGGATAAGCCTGCATAAATTCATGATTGGAGCATGTTCCATTTGCAGGGATATGCCGCCCCAGACTCATGTTCCCAAATGACAACTCAGATAACTATGTACAAAGCAAAATCGACAGATGCTCAAATTTCATTTAAATATTTATCAATTTAATTGATCAATAGACCTTACAATATTGTTTCATTTGCAATAAATAAATAAATTAGTTCAATAACAATTGACTGTAGTCGTTTGCAGAACACAAAAATAAACAAATTCCACCCTTCGGCGAATATGACTATCAGTACCCGAAACCTTTTAGTCTGGCGTATTTTTAAATGGATACAGCGATAAGGAAGGCATAGAAATCTACATAAAGGCTACAACACCACACATGATTACTCAGTCCCGCAAAGAACCTTTCAACAATGGGAGGAGGCTTTTTTTCCTTTTTTTTTTTATTGCTTACGTGATTCAAATACAAAAAAAAAAAAATTACGAAAATATACAAATTTAGCAAGGACAATGGAAATAGTAATATTTCTGGGGATGTTAACAAAAAACAAATACAAATATCGCTGGACATTCAGGATATTTGGCATCATGATGGTGAGTACAGATAGTTTGTAATCTGCATCATTCTGCAATCGTGTTTTGAATAATATTGTAGAACGTTTGAAAAAGTCCTTAAGGAATTTGCTTATCTTTGAACATCAGGGCTCTGAGGGCTATGATTTTTTTCTAAAGGTTTCCTGATATAATCTGAACTCATTCGTGATGTAACTTTTTGGCTTTGATCTACTTATGCTCATAATCGTTTCACCAAAATTTTCAAAATAAATATGAACGGTCGACTTTCGGTGAAACTTTTTAAAGTTCAATCACATAATTTTCAATAAAGAAAAAGTTCGTCCTTACCTATCCTCATGCGATAGAATGATTGTTGGCTTTAGAAATTGGTCAAAGAAAAACCCTCAAAGAGAGTTTCATTTTATTTCGAAAAACGCCGCTATAAGATCGCGTCTGAAGGGTTGACTTCTCAAAAAACTAACTTGAAAGATGCTTTCACTCTAATGAAATATTTGTACTGTGGGTTGTGGTTTGAAGATAAAGAGACCACAAGTTATTTCAGATAGTCCTGATCAAAGAATAAGGAATGAATTTATTTTGATTAAAGACCAATGAAAAAGGATAGCCTAACTTCTTAGCCGCAACTTGTTCATTTAATTGTTGAAAATAAACCGCAGCAATTCGAATATATTAACTTGCTATGTGGCCTTTTGTTCTCTGAGGCAGAAATTCGTGGTCGAAGCAATTAACTTTTGTCCATTCAATGCACAAAATATCTTCGGAAAACGAACTGGGGGTATGTCTTGACTTGAAACATTGTCATCCATTTTAGCTGAGAAATAAAAGAAAAAGATTTAAAACCATCAGTGAGGTTCATAAAATTTTAAAGTAAGGAATTAATATCCTAGTTACTCACATTGAACTGAACTAGGAGTCAGGGATGCTGTAAAAATATATGAGAAGATCAATTTAAACTGCATTAATACAGCTTTAGACATCGGCAGCTTATTTCATTTAAAAGAAATTGGAGGAGACTGTAGAAGCTCAGGTGACTCGATAGTCGAAACCTTCTTGACGGCAGACAATATGACTCTCACTCAAAAAGGTCCACTCCCCGCATTTTTTAAATCAAAGTAAGACGTTTACACATAATTTTTCAAGCATTGAATAATTGACAAATCGTTTCCTCTTTAAATTTAATTTACATTGGTCAGTTTTAAGTCATAAATTAATCATATAAATGTTGGCGTGTCCCAAGGCTCTATTTTGTGTCCGGCTCTATTTATAATTAAGTAACTTAATTGTTTCGCTGAAGACAGCGCTTTAAGTTTTCCATATTTGTACAAAATTCACATAATTCAACTTTGGCCATTGAAATGTATTGGTAGCGAATTTTCAGCCCTTTCAATTTCCATATGAAAATCATGGGGAGCAGTCTTAAAAGCGTATATAAAAATCTCAGCAATTACCTATGAAAGGCTGAAGTCTATAGACTTTCCATTCTCCAAATAGGATTCCTGGGATTCTGGGATTCCTGATGGAAGAAATATGATACTTTAAAACGTCTGTTTCGGCTGCCATATAAAATCTTTTCTTTCGCTCCGAGAGTATGACTACCAGGTTGAGGCAGGTGGTACAGCGACCATCCAGTACCTGGAGAACAGAGTTTCAATCAACCAGCAAAACGCGTAGCACTCTCTTCATCACCAACGTTAAGATTATCTTTCAGAAATAGAGCCTAAGTCAGCTGCATTCTTCGACACTCGTCAGGAATGCTCATCCAATATCCACACCCAATTTTGACCACACAGTCGAGTTAAGATATTCTTCCCTCTCGTATTCGGAATGCTCTCCGAAGCTCAGAAGCTCTTAATTTTTCAGACGCTTGTTGAGAAGTTACCATCGTTTTCTAAGGACTAGGTTTTCTGGTTTCCATTCAATTAAGTATGACCGCGGTATTGGGATGAAGAACTTATAGCAAAAGGTTTCTTTATAGAAACAAAAAAAAGCGAGGCACCTTTTTTGGGTGCCATGATTTATATTTTTCTCAAAAGTTGCAGAGGAAGATGCTATGTTTTTTTTACCTAAACGGCTTACAAATCGGATATTACGTTCTAAAGGTGAGCTTGGTACATAATCGTATACGTTAATCCATTCATCTGAATTTTTATCGTCTTTGAAATTTTTGTAAATGTTGGAACTAGATCGATGTTATTATAAATAAGAAGTGCATTTCGCTCCTGATAGAAGTATTTTAGTGAAAAAAAGTGGGAAAAATCATTTCGAAGTGAAAAGCTAAGATTTTTTGTCTGTCATTTCTCAATTTGACAACACGGGATATTTTTAAAAGATCAAATATTGCTCAACACCCTGTGGCATGGAATTAAAAAAAAGTCATGAGCCCTAGACAATCAGCAGAAAGAAAGGCTCAGGGAACACAAAAAAAAACACGATCCCAGTAGCAGATCATCTTTTGGCGCTCGGAAAACGTCGGCATCGGTTCAAGGCTTCGGTAAACTTTCGTCAGGCGCAGTGAATAAAAAGGCTCGTGGAAGCTGAATGAAGGGCATTAAAGCCGATACTGAAACTGGAAGGAACGACTGCAAAATAAGTTATCTTTTCTGACAAATTAAAGTTTTAGATGCATGTCAGAGATGGTAAAATTCTAGCGCGAAGACGAAATACTGATCTTTGAATGCATGTTACGGATGTCACCCAAAACTGCAGGTGTGATGGTCTGGAGATGAAAAATGTGGAGTGGTCTTCCAAAAATTGAAAGTCACTACAGACGTATACCTAAGGGTTTTGGAAAATGATGGAAATGATGATGTGCTTTTGGTGACAATTACAGATTCATTTTTCACCAAGTACTAAAAAATAAAATTTTTCGGTCTCACAACTTTTTACTCCCGTGACCTCGTGTATAAAATTTTAACACTCTAAATATATCATGAAACGATAACATAACATAATATAAGAAAACAAAATTTATTTAAAAAATATTTTTAGTTATTGCAACAAATTTGACAAAATTGGAAAATTAAAATTGCTCAACATTTTACGAACGGCACATCTTTCGCTATTTGTTCTAAACGATTTCCAGAGCCAATAATGGATTCTGCATGAACACTAACAAGCAATGCACTTAGAATTTAATTTTCTTCTCCGTTGGCAATTCAACCATTTCTAATGACTTACCAGCTGACATTTGACGTAAAGTCGATCAGCTTGAAAAGCAATCAAATATTTTTACCTGTAGATCCAGTGCTTTGCCTCACCAAATGTTAACTAGTTTTGCAATCTCTCAATTAATCGGAGACGAGTCAAATGACCTACTCCAGAAATATGATTTTAAATTTGTGAATTTGTTTTTTCCAAATTTCACATTCTATGCGTCAAACTTGTAGCCCAATTTACTGGGCTGAAAATCGTCCATCAAATCAGCATATATGGCTTTTTATGAATGAATGAATCGATTCCCTCTGTTGAGGAGAACGTTACTGAGGCGCCAAGTTTATTGACTCGACGCTGGATTTATTTAGTTGGCACCCGTAAACGATCCACAGATAAAAAAAAGCATTTGTGCAATTCACATGTGTCAGAAGTAAAACTTTTAAAAATGTTGGTTTCAAGATAAAGATTGTAAAATTTCGGGAAGAGGATAATTGTTAGATAATTATTTTACATTTAATTCGTACATAGATTTATTCAGACTCAGAGCTTACATTTTCGGTATAAGAGGCTTCTAGTAATTAAAGTATAAATAAATACTTTCAACATATCTTTGGAATACTGCGTCAATTACAGTTTTTGATCTTTTTTTGATACAGTGCGACTGCTGCACAATTAAATTTGGCGTCCAAAAACTCAATCGACGGAATCGCTGTATCTGATGCAAAATTTACATTTAAATCCCGACTTAGAATCATCGGAATTTTATCGTAATCTTTTTCAAGAATTCGTAGAAGTGTGTTTTTAATTAAATTTTCGTGAAAGATTTCAATCATTGTATTTATTGATTGGATGGGAGAATTGAAGATAGCTACAATTAATACTGAAATACAATTATCTACTATAATTTGGTTTGACATGCACATATTTCTCCCACTTCAGAAAGCTGAACTTGTACTGATTCCAGCTGTTGAGTATTGAGTTCCATTTGTGGAATAACAACACGAGCTCCATCATCGCATTCATCGCATGTGGTGTTTTATATATAACTACAATTTCATCATTCACCCACGTCTCGGAGAGAGTAAGAAAATTCAACGACAATGCTTTTCTGTCAAGCTGAAGATCCTGAGTATGAGCTCGTTAAATTTGTCAGTTAAATGTATACAGGGACAATCGTTTTCTTGTGTTAATAAAATTATATAAAAGTTTCTCAACAGCTTTGACTTATGAATCGTTATATAAGGTACTTATTGTTTTATTAGGTACTTATTGTATAGACGATTCTCTTCGTTCTATTGGGACTGCCAGTGAAGAAAGATTGTGCATTTGTACTGATGCCGTGGCCATTCTTCTGATTTTTTCACCAGTCTCAGGAGAATCACGGAATTCTAGCCACAACCGTCGCACCATTCGCCAATCCATCTGACACAACGATATAAGTTGTTATGATGTATGTTTTATCGATAACTAATGTCAGTTCATAAGCAAACTTCCTGTATCAATCGTTGAGATTTTGCGTAACTTTTGATGCATAATTAACGTGGCTGACATTTTTTAATGTCTCTTTTTCGTTTCATCGACTTTCAAATCACAACGATACTAAAGATTTTTTTTGTGACATTTATGCACAGTACCGCTTTTCGGCGGTCTGCATTATTTTTTGTTTTTCACTTCAAAGTACATTTATAAAATTAACAAAAAGTTTTTTTTTTCAGCTCAATCAAAAATTTGGCCAGTACAGGGTTAATTGCAACTAACATTTACTGAGCCACTCATCTCCAGAAATCGACCTGTCAACTGGCCGCCTTGCTTACGTGTTCTCCCATCTCTTATGGACAATTTTATGTCGGGTATTGCCAAATTACTCGTACTTGATAAACCAGATACGATTGCTTAAATTTGGCGTATGTTGAAGATATTGTTTCAAAATTCCACTGATATTAGGGTGTTTACAAAACACTATATTTTCGAAACCAAAATCTAAATACTGTTTATTTTATTAAAGTTTTTCTATACAAATAACAAACTCTTAAAATATGGACGAAAAATTCGACATCGACTTATTTGCATTCATTCAATTCGTGGTATTTTATTCCACTCGTCACCCACTCGGACAACTCTCGGTGGTGGACCAATCCAGTAACGGACCCAACTAAAGATTTTTCAATTCCACTCACTCATTAATCCCTTCGTCATTTGCAAAAGAACATGTAAATACAAAAATAAATCTCACTCGAGTAAACATCTTCAAGCCTGTCTAAGTGCCTGTACCTAATCTGCAGCAGTTCCCTCCAGTGCTTGTAATGCTAAGTAATTTTGTATGTAAATCCCTTTCAATTGTCAATTATAACATCCTTATGCCACCCGAGATACTTTTTCACATTGTTTGACATTTGACATTCACAGAAAGTTTCCTCCTGAATGTCGCTTAAAATGCATTTTCAGATTTCCCAAACATCGCATTACGTTCATCCCTTCAAGGCTCAGATATCAGAATGTTAACTCTCAAAATGTACAGAACAAGTGGCAAAAAGAAAAGTGTCAACAAAATAAGACCTCTAGACACGAAGCCATCTGCTCACTCCGAAAACAATAACTTTTCCAATTTCACTGAGTGCAACCAATTCAGATTCAATCGATTTGTTCTTCGAATCCTTCCCGTCTGCATCCGTGTACATGTGTTTTGTTTTCTTTTTTTTGAAAACTACTCGTACAAGGAAAGGTCTTCATAAAAATAACACCACATTGCAGTAGTTTTTGTTTGATAAAAAACGAAAACAGAGCCAATATCTGCACAATCATGTCGTCCTCGTGGCCAACACCTGCAGGAGTAACTTCAATAAAATATTGTAGTAGTTTTTTTTTCGGTTGAATTGGGAAATGGTTAAAGATACAATCCACTTCACCCCCCAATGCTGATTTGATGTCTAAGAACCAAAGTTAAATTATAATGGAAGCTCTGTATTAAGGAAGACTGACAAGGACAAGGACCTGAGTTTTGCGTTACAACAAGCAATTTTTTTTTGTCCACGCATAGTGATGACGCTCATTAGGTTGCCAGATTGCTGCTTATTTATTTTTCTGCTCTTTTTTTTCTTATTTTTGGTTAGTACTCGACCGCTTTTTGATGCGCAAGTACTTTGATATAAATAACCCCAATTATAACTTTGATGAGATACAACGGGCAGGCGACTGGAATAAGGAATAATGAGAGGTAGGCTTGATGCGAATTTAAGTGAGTGCTTTCAAACTAAGCAAATTAATTACGTAGCTTGGAATAGTTGCTTTCCAGAATTGTTTCTAAAACGATGATTCCTCAACTGATTGATTTTGCTGCTCGAAAGCACGCAACTAGTTTTTTTTAAAATGAAGTGTCCTTGAACTATTTTGAGCTGAGATCACTCATGGGCTAATGGGGGATGACATTTCAAAACATGGATGAGAATGACGTCAGGCAGCTTCTTCTAGATGTTGAAAGCATCTTAATGATGAGTGGATGTTAAAGTCACGGATCATGTAGCGGATGATGAAATTCTCGAAAATAATGATAAAGAATATGAAAATCCAGAACAACGCCACTAAGAAGTTCTGTAAGGAAGTGGTCAAGTGGTCAAGTAGCAGTGAGAAACATCTCACTTTGAAGCATGGAATCATTTCTTTGATGGTATTGTACTAGAAAATTTGGTAACATCGAGACCAAGAAACAACGGCAAAGAAATTATACCACCATCCGATTCTGCACTACCCTCGATATCTGCTCCAGCTCCAATGCCAGCTTCATAAATCACGGGTGACACAAACGGCGAACAAATTCGTGCCGTAATTGGACTACTCTTTACACACGCGACATGTGGTCCATAAAGTGATCACCCATTTTCCAGGTTAATCGGTTTGAATTTCTGATGAATTGTATCAGATTCTATAGCAGGGAAACGACACATCGCTTGGATAAACAGGCTGCTGTAAGGTTCATTTGGGAATAATTTATTTTTAACTGAAAAATTATATCCCTCACGAATACTGCACGACTGATGAGCAACCATTGGGGCTCAGGGGTGATTCTAAATTCAAAAATTTATATTCCTTCGTAAGCCGACAAATATCGAAAAAAAAATTATCTCGATGTGTGATTCTTGCACGTTACAGGAAGAAATTTAACCATGGATAAATGGTTGCTGTCTTCGTAATTAAAATTTGAGGACACAAACATTTTTTGTTTTCCTTTACGTCAAAGAAAGGGAAAGGAACGCTGCTGGTCGCTTCCCTACACAACGAGGTTGATCCGGTGACAAAAAAATATTGAATTTTAGATAGAAAGATAGATAGGTAGTTATTTCGTTCCCAATAAGTACAATTATGTTGACCTGCTTCCACACAATATACAGTACAGAATTTATCTTTTAACTGAAATAGTTTTACAATAAAATTTAAAACTATATATCAACGTAAAACAAATTAAAAGAATAATCAAAAAAATGAAAAGAACATTGTAATATTTATAATATGTAAATAAACAAGAAGATGAATAAATCAATAAATAAATAAATAGATAGCTTATTAAAAAAACATAAGTTTTTAAATAAATAAATAAAAAAACTAATTAAGTAAATAAATAAGAATAAATAAGTTGATAACCGAAATAAATAAATTCTCACATAGATAAACGAGGAAACGAATAGACACAGTGGATTTATAGTGGATTTATAGTGAAATATTGTGACATATGTTAACAAACATGATGAAAAATGTGTGCAACTTAAGTGAAGAATTGCAAATCTAACCATAAAAGTATCGACGAATTCTTCAATACTGGCAGTGATCAATCCAACATTGGCTCAATCATGAAGATCTGAAGTGGAGTGATATCAGGAAAGATTTGGCACCATTTTAAATACTTTCTTGTGAAAAATCTGCAACTTGGCATACAATTTGTGAAGTCACACTTGGCACGCCTAAATAAATAAGACTTGAAATTTAACTTTGTGAATTATCACTTTGTTTTCCTTTGATTGCTGAGATTTTCTGTTTTTTTAACGAATGCAACATTTTACTTGCTCTATTAGTTTTTTTAGGGCAGATATATGCCAACATTTTTTTCGGAGGATACATACTTTATGTTTTATTTGTATAGTTCTCAGGAAGTTACAAGAGTTCCATTTGCAAGAGAAAAAGATAGTTTGCATTTTCTCCGCATTTCTTTTGACTTTCCACATATTTATATTTTTTTCACATGGTTAACCATCATCCCGATATTGAGACCGATTTCATGTGCTGACTATTTATAAAATAAACTCTGGAGCAACGAGTAGACAAGAAACTTAAAACGATTTCACATAGGAATGGGGAAAAATAATTATCCAAAATTTTGTGTATGAGAGCATTGTGCCATACTGAATCGAACGCTTTTTCGGAAAGTCTGTTGGGAAAAATATTTTTTTTTTCATCTACGGTCTTAATAATTTTTAGGGTTCCGTACCTCGATAGGAAAAAATGGAACCTTTATAGGATCACTTTGTTGTCCGTCCGTTTGTCTGTCAAGACCCTCCTTCTAAGAAACACGTGGAGGTATCAAGCTGGAATTTATGTCAAATACTCAGGTCTACTGTCCCTTAGAGCTACTAAGCCAACGCAATCCAAAGGAACAGCAATTTAAGCCGAATATTTCCAAACTTACAATTACTCGCAAGGGAATCAAAACCAAAATTTAAATTGTGATTATAAATTTTATTGTAAATAGTTACCGCAATGACAGCTACTTATCTCTATGTATGGGGTGGGGACAAAGTTTTTCAAACAGATTGTCATAATAATGTCAAACATAATATCAGATAGCTTGCTTGTATTGCTCCTACGATCACCAAAAAAGGTACATTCTCGTACATCAGATATTTTAAAAGCTTAGAGAAATTTGAAATCTGCCGCATTTTTGGGAAATTTCGCAGATAACAGCTGTTTAAAATATCCCTCAATTTGAAACTCAGGGTTAGATAGCTAAGATTTCTACAATCCTCAATTTTAAGGCCC